>CM014095.1:256991-856991 GCA_004119915.2 Collichthys lucidus
CTTAATAACCACAAGAAGTTTCAGACAGCTCTCATAGACTCAGATCTGGCCTTCAGGGGTCATGTGCGACAATGTACAACTTTATTTCATGATATAATGTACAGTTACTATTACATGTCATATTCTGTCTACATTATGCTGTTTGAGAACACATTGCAGCATGGCGACAGTCAACATGTGCGACAATGTACTTTGAGTTTTGCTTTATTTTACACATTTTTTCAATTGCAGCGCCCCCAACATGCGCCATGGGGCGCTATAGAGCTTTTTTGTGCTTATTGGTCCAAGATAGTTTTTTGTAGGTACTGCCCTGTTCTACAATTCAGCTGAGTTTCGTGAGTCTGTGGGCAAAACTGTGGTGGGGCTGTTCCACTGAAAAATTCAAGGGGGCGCTATAGAGCAAATTTGCCCCAAGTCCAAGGCCTTGACAACATCCACACCAAGTTTGAGGTGGATATGATCAATATTGTCCGAGCTGCACGCCATCTCGTAAAAGTGGTATTTTTGTCTCCACTAGGAGGCGCTATGCAAATACAGAATATTTTTGTGGAAATGTATTTAGGCCAGACTACCGTTGTATATAAAGTTTGTGAAGATTGGAGAATTTTTCACAAAGTTATAGCACTTTGATTTTATGGCAAAATGGAGAATTTCGTGGCCCCGCCCCTCTGACATAGTACATCAAAAAGTTATGATTTTGATAACTTTTCATCGTCAAAGCCTCATGAACCCATGTGCCAAGTTTCAAAAGGATGGACGAAAGCCCTAGGAGGAGTTCGTTCAAATACGCCCCCTTCTCAACAGTTCGAAACACAAAAAATGGTGATTTTCATGCTTAAATATCTCACTTCCTGTTAATTTTACAAATTGCTCCAAGAGACTTTTTTGTAGGTCTTGTGATGCCCCATAACTCAGCTGAGTTTCATAACTCTGTGTTCAAAACTGTGGCGGGGCTGTCCCAAAGAAAAATTCAAGGGGGCGCTATAAGCGCTTTGCCCGCCCCCTCATTAATTATGCAGCCGAATTTGCGTAACATTGGTCTTAACAACCCAACAAGTTTCAGACAGCTGTGACAAAGTATATGATAGCCGAACAGTTTTGCCTGAAAATCAGCCAAAAAGTAATGGAGTCTGGTTTTCGGTGAAAAAAAAGGCAGCGTCCACTTTGACGCGCCGTCACGGCCACGCCCTTTTATGAAAAGTTGAAATTATTTCTCAGATGTCAAGTCCAAGGCCTTGACAACATCCACACCTAGTTTGAGGTGGATATGATGAATATTGTTCGAGCTGCACGCCATCTCGTAAAAGTGGTCTTTTTGTCGTCACTAGGAGGCGCTATGAAAATCACCGAATATTTTTGTGGAAATGTATTTTAGGCCAGACTGCCATTATATATTCAAAGTTTGGTGAAGATTGGAGAATTTTTCACAAAGTTATAGCACTTTGAAATTTTATGGCAAAATGGAGAATTTCGTGGCCCCGCCCCTCTGACATAGTACATCAAAAAGTTATGATTTTGATAACTTTTTCGTCAAAGCCTCATGAACACACACGCCAAGTTTCAAAAGGATCGGACGAAAGCCCTAGGAGGAGTTCGTTCAAATACGACCCCTGGAAATGACCAAAAAATCACAAAAACGTGAACTTTGACCCAAAATGGCCGCCGTACCCTTTACCGAAACCCGGGTCACCAAGAGACTTTTTGGTGCGTCTCGATATGTTTCATACACCCTCCAAATCCCATCCGCGTGGATGAAACCGTGTCCGGGGGCTCCTCCGACAACCGAAACCTAGGTGGCGCCGTAGAGCCATTTCTGTACGCTCGTGCGCGAGAGACCCCCAAAATACGAAATTTTACGCCCACTTTGGGGGGTACGCACATTTTCATGAGTTTTTGGGGATATTAAAGCCTTGAAAAAGGCAATTCATTGGGTGGAAGAAAAAGGAAAAATATAATAAAAAAAAAAAAAAATAATACATTTGAAATACAATAGGGCTTCGCACGGTTTCCGTGCTCGGGCCCTAATTAAAGCTGCAAGCAGCGATGGTCGGGCCCTCGCATATGTGCGCACGTCGAAATGTGCGCACGTAAATGTGCATAATATCGTTCTTTATAACATCGGTCTTAATAACCACAAGAAGTTTCAGACAGCTCTCATAGACTCAGATCTGGCCTTCAGGAGTCATGTGCGACAATGTACAACTTTATTTCACTGATATAATGTACAGTTACTATTACATGTCATATTCTGTCCACATTATGCTGTTTGAGAACACATTGCAGCATGGCTACAGTCAACATGTGCGACAATGTACAACTTTATTTCACTGATATAATGTACAGTTACTATTACATGTCATATTCTGTCTACATTATGCTGTTTGAGAACACATTGCAGCATGGCGACAGTCAACATGTGCGACAATGTACTTTGAGTTTTGCTTTATTTTACACATTTTTTCCAATTGCAGCGCCCCCAACAGGCCCATGGGGCGCTATAGAGCTTTTTTGTCCAGCCGCCTCATTACATACTGCAGTCTTGTTTTGGTACTGCTTTGAGTTTTGCTTTATTTACACAACATTTTTTCTAATTGCAGCGCCCCCAACATGCGCCATGGGGCGCTATAGAGCTTTTTTGTGCTTATTGGTCCAAGATAGTTTTTTGTAGGTACTGCCCTGTTCTACAATTCAGCTGAGTTTCGTGAGTCTGTGGGCAAAACTGTGGTGGGGCTGTTCCACTGAAAAATTCAAGGGGGCGCTATAGAGCAAATTTGCCCCAAGTCCAAGGCCTTGACAACATCCACACCAAGTTTGAGGTGGATATGATCAATATTGTCCGAGCTGCACGCCATCTCGTAAAAGTGGTATTTTTTGTCTCCACTAGGAGGCGCTATGCAAATTACAGAATATTTTTGTGGAAATGTATTGTAGGCCAGACTACCGTTGTATATGAGAAGTTTGTGAAGATTGGAGAATTTTTCACAAAGTTATAGCACTTTGAGTTTTATGGCAAAATGGAGAATTTCGTGGCCCCGCCCCTCTGACATAGTACATCAAAAAGTTATGATTTTGATAACTTTTCATCGTCAAAGCCTCATGAACCCATGTGCCAAGTTTCAAAAGGATCGGACGAAAGCCCTAGGAGGAGTTCGTTCAAATACGCCCCCTTCTCAACAGTTCGAAACACAAAAAATGGTGATTTTCATGCTTAAATATCTCACTTCCTGTTAATTTTACAAATTGCTCCAAGAGACTTTTTTGTAGGTCTTGTGATGCCCCATAACTCAGCTGAGTTTCATAACTCTGTGTTCAAAACTGTGGCGGGGCTGTCCCAAAGAAAAATTCAAGGGGGCGCTATAGAGCGCTTTGCCCCGCCCCCTCATTAATTATGCAGCCGAATTGTGCATCACATTGGTCTTAACAACCCCAACAAGTTTCAGACAGCTGTGACAAAGTATATGATAGCCGAACAGTTTTGCCTGAAAATCAGCCAAAAAGTCAATGGAGTCTGGTTTTTCGGTGAAAAAAAAGGCAGCGTCCACTTTGACGCGCCGTCACGGCCACGCCCTTTTATGAAAAGTTGAAATTATTTCTCAGATGTCAAGTCCAAGGCCTTGACAACATCCACACCTAGTTTGAGGTGGATATGATGAATATTGTTCGAGCTGCACGCCATCTCGTAAAAGTGGTGTTTTTTGTCGTCACTAGGAGGCGCTATGAAAATCACCGAAGCTATTTTTGGAAATGTATTTTAGGCCAGACTGCCATTATATATTCAAAGTTTGGTGAAGATTGGAGAATTTTTCACAAAGTTATAGCACTTTGAAATTTTATGGCAAAATGGAGAATTTCGTGGCCCCGCCCCTCTGACATAGTACATCAAAAAGTTATGATTTTGATAACTTTTCATCGTCAAAGCCTCATGAACACACACGCCAAGTTTCAAAAGGATCGGACGAAAGCCCTAGGAGGAGTTCGTTCAAATACGACCCCTGGAAATGACCAAAAAATCACAAAAACGTGAACTTTGACCCAAAATGGCCGCCGTACCCTTTACCGAAACCCGGGTCACCAAGAGACTTTTTGGTGCGTCTCGATATGTTTCATACACCCTCCAAATCCCATCCGCGTGGATGAAACCGTGTCCGGGGGCTCCTCCGACAACCGAAACCTAGGTGGCGCCGTAGAGCCATTTCTGTACGCTCGTGCGCGAGACCCCCAAAAACGAAATTTTACGCCCGACTTTGGGGGGGTACGCACATTTTCATGAGTTTTTGGGGATATTAAAGCCTTGAAAAAGGCAATTCATTGGGTGGAAGAAAAAGGAAAATAATAATAAAAAAAAAAATAATAAACATTTGAAATACAATAGGGCTTCGCACGGTTTCCGTGCTCGGGCCCTAATTAAAGCTGCAAGCAGCGATGGTCGGGCCCTCGCATATTAGCGCACGTCGAAATGTGCGCACGTCGAAATGTGCATAATATCGTTCTTTATAACATCGGTCTTAATAACCACAAGAAGTTTCAGACAGCTCTCATAGACTCAGATCTGGCCTTCAGGAGTCATGTGCGACAATGTACAACTTTATTTCACTGATATAATGTACAGTTACTATTACATGTCATATTCTGTCTACATTATGCTGTTTGAGAACACATTGCAGCATGGCGACAGTCAACATGTGCGACAATGTACTTTGAGTTTTGCTTTATTTTACACATTTTTTCCAATTGCAGCGCCCCCAACAGGCGCCATGGGGCGCTATAGAGCTTTTTTGTCCAGCCGCCTCATTACATACTGCAGTCTTGTTTTGGTACTGCTTTCAGTTTTGCTTTATTTACACAACATTTTTTTCTAATTGCAGCGCCCCCAACATGCGCCATGGGGCGCTATAGAGCTTTTTTGTGCTTATTGGTCCAAGATAGTTTTTTGTAGGTACTGCCCTGTTCTACAATTCAGCTGAGTTTCGTGAGTCTGTGGGCAAAACTGTGGTGGGGCTGTTCCACTGAAAAATTCAAGGGGGCGCTATAGAGCAAATTTGCCCCAAGTCCAAGGCCTTGACAACACCACACCAAGTTTGAGGTGGATATGATCAATATTGTCCGAGCTGCACGCCATCTCGTAAAAGTGGTATTTTTTGTCTCCACTAGGAGGCGCTATGCAAATCACGAATATTTTTGTGGAAATGTATTTTAGGCCAGACTGCTATTATATTCAAAGTTTGGTGAAGATTGGAGAATTTTTCACAAAGTTATAGCACTTTGAAATTTTATGGCAAAATGGAGAATTTCGTGGCCCCGCCCCTCTGACATAGCATCAAAAAGTTATGATTTTGATAACTTTTCATCGTCAAAGCCTCATGAACCCATGTGCCAAGTTTCAAAAGGATCGGACGAAAGCCCTAGGAGGAGTTCGTTCAAATACGCCCCCTTCTCAACAGTTCGAAACACAAAAAATGGTGATTTTCATGCTTAAATATCTCACTTCCTGTTAATTTTACAAATTGCTCCAAGAGACTTTTTTGTAGGTCTTGTGATGCCCCATAACTCAGCTGAGTTTCATAACTCTGTGTTCAAAACTGTGGCGGGGCTGTCCCAAAGAAAAATTCAAGGGGGCGCTATAGAGCGCTTTGCCCCGCCCCCTCATTAATTATGCAGCCGAATTGTGCATCACATTGGTCTTAACAACCCCAACAAGTTTCAGACAGCTGTGACAAAGTATATGATAGCCGAACAGTTTTGCCTGAAAATCAGCCAAAAAGTCAATGGAGTCTGGTTTTTCGGTGAAAAAAAAGGCAGCGTCCACTTTGACGCGCCGTCACGGCCACGCCCTTTTATGAAAAGTTGAAATTATTTCTCAGATGTCAAGTCCAAGGCCTTGACAACATCCACACCTAGTTTGAGGTGGATATGATGAATATTGTTCGAGCTGCACGCCATCTCGTAAAAGTGGTGTTTTTTGTCGTCACTAGGAGGCGCTATGAAAATCACCGAATATTTTTGTGGAAATGTATTTTAGGCCAGACTGCCATTATATATTCAAAGTTTGGTGAAGATTGGAGAATTTTTCACAAAGTTTAGCACTTTGAAATTTTATGGCAAAATGGAGAATTTCGTGGCCCCGCCCCTCTGACATAGTACATCAAAAAGTTATGATTTTGATAACTTTTCATCGTCAAAGCCTCATGAACACACACGCCAAGTTTCAAAAGGATCGGACGAAAGCCCTAGGAGGAGTTCGTTCAAATACGACCCCTGGAAATGACCAAAAAATCACAAAACGTGAACTTTGACCCAAAATGGCCGCCGTACCCTTTACCGAAACCCGGGTCACCAAGAGACTTTTTGGTGCGTCTCGATATGTTTCATACACCCTCCAAATCCCATCCGCGTGGATGAAACCGTGTCCGGGGGCTCCTCCGACAACCGAAACCTAGGTGGCGCCGTAGAGCCATTTCTGTACGCTCGTGCGCGAGACCCCCAAAATACGAAATTTTACGCCCGACTTTGGGGGGGTACGCACATTTTCATGAGTTTTTGGGGATGTTAAAGCCTTGAAAAAGGCAATTCATTGGGTGGAAGAAAAAGGAAATAATAATAATTAAAGCTGCAAGCAGCGATGGTCGGGCCCTCGCATATGCGCGCACGTCGAAATGTGCGCACGTGAAATGTGCATAATATCGTTCTTTATAACATCGTCTTAATAACCACAAGAAGTTTCAGACAGCTCTCATAGACTCAGATCTGGCCTTCAGGAGTCATGTGCGACAATGTACAACTTTATTTCACTGATATAATGTACAGTTACTATTACATGTCATATTCTGTCCACATTATGCTGTTTGAGAACACTTGCAGCATGGCTACAGTCAACATGTGCGACAATGTACAACTTTATTTCACTGATATAATGTACAGTTACTATTACATGTCATTTCTGTCTACATTATGCTGTTTGAGAACACATTGCAGCATGGCGACAGTCAACATGTGCGACAATGTACTTTGAGTTTGCTTTATTTACACATTTTTTCCAATTGCAGCGCGCCCCCAACAGCGCCATGGGGCGCTATAGAGCTTTTTTGTGCTTATTGGTCCAAGATAGTTTTTTGTAGGTACTGCCCATGTTCTACAATTCAGCTGAGTTTCGTGAGTCTGTGGGCAAAACTGTGGTGGGGCTGTTCCACTGAAAATTCAAGGGGCGCTGTAGAGCAAATTTGCCCCAAGTCCAAGGCCTTGACAACATCCACACCAAGTTTGAGGTGGATATGATCAATATTGTCCGAGCTGCACGCCATCTCGTAAAAGTGGTATTTTTGTCTCCACTAGGAGGCGCTATGCAAATTACAGAATATTTTTGTGGAAATGTATTGTAGGCCAGACTACCGTTGTATATGAGAAGTTTTGTGAAGATTGGAGAATTTTTCACAAAGTTATAGCACTTTGAGTTTTATGGCAAAATGGAGAATTTCGTGGCCCCGCCCCTCTGACATAGTACATCAAAAAGTTATGATTTTGATAACTTTTCATCGTCAAAGCCTCATGAACCCATGTGCCAAGTTTCAAAAGGATCGGACGAAAGCCCTAGGAGGAGTTCGTTCAAATACGCCCCCTTCTCAACAGTTCGAAACACAAAAAATGGTGATTTTCATGCTTAAATATCTCACTTCCTGTTAATTTTACAAATTGCTCCAAGAGACTTTTTTGTAGGTCTTGTGATGCCCCATAACTCAGCTGAGTTTCATAACTCTGTGTTCAAAACTGTGGCGGGGCTGTCCCAAAGAAAAATTCAAGGGGGCGCTATAGAGCGCTTTGCCCCGCCCCCTCATTAATTATGCAGCCGAATTTTGCGTAACATTGGTCTTAACAACCCCAACAAGTTTCAGACAGCTGTGACAAAGTATATGATAGCCGAACAGTTTTGCCTGAAAATCAGCCAAAAAGTAAAGGGAGTCTGGTTTTTCGGTGAAAAAAAAGGCAGCGTCCACTTTGACGCGCCGTCACGGCCACGCCCTTTTATGAAAAGTTGAAATTATTTCTCAGATGTCAAGTCCAAGGCCTTGACAACATCCACACCTAGTTTGAGGTGGATATGATGAATATTGTTCGAGCTGCACGCCATCTCGTAAAAGTGGTGTTTTTTGTCGTCACTAGGAGGCGCTATGAAAATCACCGAATATTTTTGTGGAAATGTATTTTAGGCCAGACTGCCATTATATATTCAAAGTTTGGTGAAGATTGGAGAATTTTTCACAAAGTTATAGCACTTTGAAATTTTATGGCAAAATGGAGAATTTCGTGGCCCCGCCCCTCTGACATAGTACATCAAAAAGTTATGATTTTGATAACTTTTCATCGTCAAAGCCTCATGAACACACACGCCAAGTTTCAAAAGGATCGGACGAAAGCCCTAGGAGGAGTTCGTTCAAATACGACCCCTGGAAATGACCAAAAAATCACAAAAACGTGAACTTTGACCCAAAATGGCCGCCGTACCCTTTACCGAAACCCGGGTCACCAAGAGACTTTTTGGTGCGTCTCGATATGTTTCATACACCCTCCAAATCCCATCCGCGTGGATGAAACAGTGTCCGGGGGCTCCTCCGACAACCGAAACCTAGGTGGCGCCGTAGAGCCATTTCTGTACGCTCGTGCGCGAGACCCCCAAAATACGAAATTTTACGCCCAACTTTGGGGGGGTACGCACAGTTTCATGAGTTTTTGGGGATATTAAAGCCTTGAAAAAGGCAATTCATTGGGTGGAAGAAAAAGGAAAATAATAAAAAAAAAAATAATAAACATTTGAAATACAATAGGGCTTCGCACGGTTTCCGTGCTCGGGCCCTAATTAAAGCTGCAAGCAGCGATGGTCGGGCCCTCGCATATGCGCGCACGTCGAAATGTGCGCACGTCGAAATGTGCATAATATCGTTCTTTATAATATCGGTCTTAATAACCACAAGAAGTTTCAGACAGCTCTCATAGACTCAGATCTGGCCTTCAGGAGTCATGTGCGACAATGTACAACTTGATTTCACTGATATAATGTACAGTTACTATTACATGTCATATTCTGTCCACATTATGCTGTTTGAGAACACACTGCAGCATGGCTACAGTCAACATGTGCGACAATGTACAACTTTATTTCACTGATATAATGTACAGTTACTATTACATGTCATATTCTGTCCACATTATGCTGTTTGAGAACACATTGCAGCATGGCTACAGTCAACATGTGCGACAATGTACAACTTTATTTCACTGATATAATGTACAGTTACTATTACATGTCATATTCTGTCTACATTATGCTGTTTGAGAACACATTGCAGCATGGTGACAGTCAACATGTGCGACAATGTACTTTGAGTTTTGCTTTATTTTACACATTTTTTCCAATTGCAGCGCCCCCAACAGGCGCCATGGGGCGCTATAGAGCTTTTTTGTCCAGCCGCCTCATTACATACTGCAGTCTTGTTTTGGTACTGCTTTGAGTTTTGCTTTATTTTACACAACATTTTTTCTAATTGCAGCGCCCCCAACATGCGCCATGGGGCGCTATAGAGCTTTTTTGTGCTTATTGGTCCAAGATAGTTTTTTGTAGGTACTGCCCTGTTCTACAATTCAGCTGAGTTTCGTGAGTCTGTGGGCAAAACTGTGGTGGGGCTGTTCCACTGAAAAATTCAAGGGGGCGCTATAGAGCAAATTTGCCCCAAGTCCAAGGCCTTGACAACATCCACACCAAGTTTGAGGTGGATATGATCAATATTGTCCGAGCTGCACGCCATCTCGTAAAAGTGGTGTTTTTTTTCGTCACTAGGAGGCGCTATGAAAATCACAGAATATTTTTGTGGAAATGTATTTTAGGCCAGACTGCCATTATATATTTAAAGTTTGGTGAAGATTGGAGAATTTTTCACAAAGTTATAGCACTTTGAGTTTTATGGCAAAATGGAGAATTTCGTGGCCCCGCCCCTCTGACATAGTACATCAAAAAGTTATGATTTTGATAACTTTTCATCGTCAAAGCCTCATGAACCCATGTGCCAAGTTTCAAAAGGATTGGACGAAAGCCCTAGGAGGAGTTCGTTCAAATACGCCCCCTTCTCAACAGTTCGAAACACAAAAAATGGTGATTTTCATGCTTAAATATCTCACTTCCTGTTAATTTTACAAATTGCTCCAAGAGACTTTTTTGTAGGTCTTGTGATGCCCCATAAATCAGCTGAGTTTCATAACTCTGTGTTCAAAACTGTGGCGGGGCTGTCCCAAAGAAAAATTCAAGGGGGCGCTATAGAGCGCTTTGCCCCGCCCCCTCATTAATTATGCAGCCGAATTGTGCATCACATTGGTCTTAACAACCCCAACAAGTTTCAGACAGCTGTGACAAAGTATATGATAGCCGAACAGTTTTGCCTGAAAATCAACCAAAAAGTCAATGGAGTCTGGTTTTTCGGTGAAAAAAAAGGCAGCTTCCACTTTGACGCGCCGTCACGGCCACGCCCTTTTATGAAAAGTTGAAATTATTTCTCAGATGTCAAGTCCAAGGCCTTGACAACATCCACACCTAGTTTGAGGTGGATATGATGAATATTGTTCGAGCTGCACGCCATCTCGTAAAAGTGGTCTTTTTTGTCGTCACTAGGAGGCGCTATGAAAATCACCGAATATTTTTGTGGAAATGTATTTTAGGCCAGACTGCCATTATATATTCAAAGTTTGGTGAAGATTGGAGAATTTTTCACAAAGTTATAGCACTTTGAAATTTTATGGCAAAATGGAGAATTTCGTGGCCCCGCCCCTCTGACATAGTACATCAAAAAGTTATGATTTTGATAACTTTTCATCGTCAAAGCCTCATGAACACACACGCCAAGTTTCAAAAGGATCGGACGAAAGCCCTAGGAGGAGTTCGTTCAAATACGACCCCTGGAAATGACCAAAAAATCACAAAAACGTGAACTTTGACCCAAAATGGCCGCCGTACCCTTTACCGAAACCCGGGTCACCAAGAGACTTTTTGGTGCGTCTCGATATGTTTCATACACCCTCCAAATCCCATCCGCGTGGATGAAACAGTGTCCGGGGGCTCCTCCGACAACCGAAACCTAGGTGGCGCCGTAGAGCCATTTCTGTACGCTCGTGCGCGAGACCCCCAAAATACGAAATTTTACGCCCAACTTTGGGGGGGTACGCAAAGTTTCATGAGTTTTTGGGGATATTAAAGCCTTGAAAAAGGCAATTCATTGGGTGGAAGAAAAAGGAAAATAATAATAATAAAAAAAAATAATAAACATTTGAAATACAATAGGGCTTCGCACGGTTTCCGTGCTCGGGCCCTAATAAACATTTGAAATACAATAGGGCTTCGCACGGTTTCCGTGCTCGGGCCCTAATTAAAGCTGCAAGCAGCGATGGTCGGGCCCTCGCATATGTGCGCACGTCGAAATGTGCGCACGTCGAAATGTGCATAATATCGTTCTTTATAATATCGGTCTTAATAACCACAAGAAGTTTCAGACAGCTCTCATAGACTCAGATCTGGCCTTCAGGAGTCATGTGCGACAATGTACAACTTTATTTCACTGATATAATGTACAGTTACTATTACATGTCATATTCTGTCCACATTATGCTGTTTGAGAACACACTTGCAGCATGGCTACAGTCAACATGTGCGACAATGTACAACTTTATTTCACTGATATAATGTACAGTTACTATTACATGTCATATTCTGTCCACATTATGCTGTTTGAGAACACATTGCAGCATGGCTACAGTCAACATGTGCGACAATGTACAACTTTATTTCACTGATATAATGTACAGTTACTATTACATGTCATATTCTGTCTACATTATGCTGTTTGAGAACACATTGCAGCATGGTGACAGTCAACATGTGCGACAATGTACTTTGAGTTTTGCTTTATTTTACACATTTTTTCCAATTGCAGCGCCCCCAACAGGCGCCATGGGGCGCTATAGAGCTTTTTTGTCCAGCCGCCTCATTACATACTGCAGTCTTGTTTTGGTACTGCTTTGAGTTTTGCTTTATTTTACACAACATTTTTTCTAATTGCAGCGCCCCCAACATGCGCCATGGGGCGCTATAGAGCTTTTTTGTGCTTATTGGTCCAAGATAGTTTTTTGTAGGTACTGCCCTGTTCTACAATTCAGCTGAGTTTCGTGAGTCTGTGGGCAAAACTGTGGTGGGGCTGTTCCACTGAAAAATTCAAGGGGGCGCTATAGAGCAAATTTGCCCCAAGTCCAAGGCCTTGACAACATCCACACCAAGTTTGAGGTGGATATGATCAATATTGTCCGAGCTGCACGCCATCTCGTAAAAGTGGTATTTTTTGTCTCCACTAGGAGGCGCTATGAAAATCACAGAATATTTTTGTGGAAATGTATTTTAGGCCAGACTGCCTATTATATATTAAAGTTTGGTGAAGATTGGAGAATTTTTCACAAAGTTATAGCACTTTGAAGTTTTATGGCAAAATGGAGAATTTCGTGGCCCCGCCCCTCTGACATAGTACATCAAAAAGTTATGATTTTGATAACTTTTCATCGTCAAAGCCTCATGAACCCATGTGCCAAGTTTCAAAAGGATCGGACGAAAGCCCTAGGAGGAGTTCGTTCAAATACGCCCCCTTCTCAACAGTTCGAAACACAAAAAATGGTGATTTTCATGCTTAAATATCTCACTTCCTGTTAATTTTACAAATTGCTCCAAGAGACTTTTTTGTAGGTCTTGTGATGCCCCATAACTCAGCTGAGTTTCATAACTCTGTGTTCAAAACTGTGGCGGGGCTGTCCCAAAGAAAAATTCAAGGGGGCGCTATAGAGCGCTTTGCCCCGCCCCCTCATTAATTATGCAGCCGAATTGTGCATCACATTGGTCTTAACAACCCCAACAAGTTTCAGACAGCTGTGACAAAGTATATGATAGCCGAACAGTTTTGCCTGAAAATCAGCCAAAAAGTCAATGGAGTCTGGTTTTTCGGTGAAAAAAAAGGCAGCGTCCACTTTGACAGCGCCGTCACGGCCACGCCCTTTTATGAAAAGTTGAAATTATTTCTCAGATGTCAAGTCCAAGGCCTTGACAACATCCACACCTAGTTTGAGGTGGATATGATGAATATTGTTCGAGCTGCACGCCATCTCGTAAAAGTGGTGTTTTTTGTCGTCACTAGGAGGCGCTATGAAAATCACCGAATATTTTTGTGGAAATGTATTTTAGGCCAGACTGCCATTATATATTCAAAGTTTGGTGAAGATTGGAGAATTTTTCACAAAGTTATAGCACTTTGAAATTTTATGGCAAAATGGAGAATTTCATGGCCCCGCCCCTCTGACATAGTACATCAAAAAGTTATGATTTTGATAACTTTTCATCGTCAAAGCCTCATGAACACACACGCCAAGTTTCAAAAGGATCGGACGAAAGCCCTAGGAGGAGTTCGTTCAAATACGACCCCTGGAAATGACCAAAAAATCACAAAAACGTGAACTTTGACCCAAAATGGCCGCCGTATCCCTTTACCGAAACCCGGGTCACCAAGAGACTTTTTGGTGCGTCTCGATATGTTTCATACACCCTCCAAATCCCATCCGCGTGGATGAAACCGTGTCCGGGGGCTCCTCCGACAACCGAAACCTAGGTGGCGCCGTAGAGCCATTTCTGTACGCTCGTGCGCGAGACCCCCAAAATACGAAATTTTACGCCCGACTTTGGGGGGTACGCACATTTTCATGAGTTTTTGGGGATGTTAAAGCCTTGAAAAAGGCAATTCATTGGGTGGAAGAAAAAGGAAATAATAATAATAATAAAAAAAAAAATAATAAACATTTGAAATACAATAGGGCTTCGCACGGTTTCCGTGCTCGGGCCCTAATTAAAGCTGCAAGCAGCGATGGTCGGGCCCTCGCATATGCGCGCACGTCGAAATGTGCGCACGTCGAAATGTGCATAATATCGTTCTTTATAATATCGGTCTTAATAACCACAAGAAGTTTCAGACAGCTCTCATAGACTCAGATCTGGCCTTCAGGAGTCATGTGCGACAATGTACAACTTGATTTCACTGATATAATGTACAGTTACTATTACATGTCATATTCTGTCCACATTATGCTGTTTGAGAACACACTGCAGCATGGCTACAGTCAACATGTGCGACAATGTACAACTTTATTTCACTGATATAATGTACAGTTACTATTACATGTCATATTCTGTCCACATTATGCTGTTTGAGAACACATTGCAGCATGGCTACAGTCAACATGTGCGACAATGTACAACTTTATTTCACTGATATAATGTACAGTTACTATTACATGTCATATTCTGTCTACATTATGCTGTTTGAGAACACATTGCAGCATGGTGACAGTCAACATGTGCGACAATGTACTTTGAGTTTTGCTTTATTTTACACATTTTTTCCAATTGCAGCGCCCCCAACAGGCGCCATGGGGCGCTATAGAGCTTTTTTGTCCAGCCGCCTCATTACATACTGCAGTCTTGTTTTGGTACTGCTTTGAGTTTTGCTTTATTTTACACAACATTTTTTCTAATTGCAGCGCCCCCAACATGCGCCATGGGGCGCTATAGAGCTTTTTTGTGCTTATTGGTCCAAGATAGTTTTTTGTAGGTACTGCCCTGTTCTACAATTCAGCTGAGTTTCGTGAGTCTGTGGGCAAAACTGTGGTGGGGCTGTTCCACTGAAAAATTCAAGGGGGCGCTATAGAGCAAATTTGCCCCAAGTCCAAGGCCTTGACAACATCCACACCAAGTTTGAGGTGGATATGATCAATATTGTCCGAGCTGCACGCCATCTCGTAAAAGTGGTGTTTTTTTTCGTCACTAGGAGGCGCTATGAAAATCACAGAATATTTTTGTGGAAATGTATTTTAGGCCAGACTGCCATTATATATTTAAAGTTTGGTGAAGATTGGAGAATTTTTCACAAAGTTATAGCACTTTGAGTTTTATGGCAAAATGGAGAATTTCGTGGCCCCGCCCCTCTGACATAGTACATCAAAAAGTTATGATTTTGATAACTTTTCATCGTCAAAGCCTCATGAACCCATGTGCCAAGTTTCAAAAGGATTGGACGAAAGCCCTAGGAGGAGTTCGTTCAAATACGCCCCCTTCTCAACAGTTCGAAACACAAAAAATGGTGATTTTCATGCTTAAATATCTCACTTCCTGTTAATTTTACAAATTGCTCCAAGAGACTTTTTTGTAGGTCTTGTGATGCCCCATAAATCAGCTGAGTTTCATAACTCTGTGTTCAAAACTGTGGCGGGGCTGTCCCAAAGAAAAATTCAAGGGGGCGCTATAGAGCGCTTTGCCCCGCCCCCTCATTAATTATGCAGCCGAATTGTGCATCACATTGGTCTTAACAACCCCAACAAGTTTCAGACAGCTGTGACAAAGTATATGATAGCCGAACAGTTTTGCCTGAAAATCAACCAAAAAGTCAATGGAGTCTGGTTTTTCGGTGAAAAAAAAGGCAGCTTCCACTTTGACGCGCCGTCACGGCCACGCCCTTTTATGAAAAGTTGAAATTATTTCTCAGATGTCAAGTCCAAGGCCTTGACAACATCCACACCTAGTTTGAGGTGGATATGATGAATATTGTTCGAGCTGCACGCCATCTCGTAAAAGTGGTCTTTTTTGTCGTCACTAGGAGGCGCTATGAAAATCACCGAATATTTTTGTGGAAATGTATTTTAGGCCAGACTGCCATTATATATTCAAAGTTTGGTGAAGATTGGAGAATTTTTCACAAAGTTATAGCACTTTGAAATTTTATGGCAAAATGGAGAATTTCGTGGCCCCGCCCCTCTGACATAGTACATCAAAAAGTTATGATTTTGATAACTTTTTATCGTCAAAGCCTCATGAACACACACGCCAAGTTTCAAAAGGATCGGACGAAAGCCCTAGGAGGAGTTCGTTCAAATACGACCCCTGGAAATGACCAAAAAATCACAAAAACGTGAACTTTGACCCCAAATGGCCGCCGTACCCTTTACCGAAACCCGGGTCACCAAGAGACTTTTTGGTGCGTCTCGATATGTTTCATACACCCTCCAAATCCCATCCGCGTGGATGAAACAGTGTCCGGGGGCTCCTCCGACAACCGAAACCTAGGTGGCGCCGTAGAGCCATTTCTGTACGCTCGTGCGCGAGACCCCCAAAATACGAAATTTTACGCCCAACTTTGGGGGGGTACGCAAAGTTTCATGAGTTTTTGGGGATATTAAAGCCTTGAAAAAGGCAATTCATTGGGTGGAAGAAAAAGGAAAATAATAAAAAAAAAAATAATAAACATTTGAAATACAATAGGGCTTCGCACGGTTTCCGTGCTCGGGCCCTAATAATAATAAAAAAAAAATAATAAACATTTGAAATACAATAGGGCTTCGCACGGTTTCCGTGCTCGGGCCCTAATAATAATAAGCTGCAAGCAGCGATGGTCGGGCCCTCGCATATGTGCGCACGTCGAAATGTGCGCACGTTGAAATGTGCATAATATCGTTCTTTATAACATCGGTCTTAATAACCACAAGAAGTTTCAGACAGCTCTCATAGACTCAGATCTGGCCTTCAGGAGTCATGTGCGACAATGTACAACTTTATTTCACTGATATAATGTACAGTTACTATTACATGTCATATTCTGTCCACATTATGCTGTTTGAGAACACATTGCAGCATGGCTACAGTCAACATGTGCGACAATGTACAACTTTATTTCACTGATATAATGTACAGTTACTATTACATGTCATATTCTGTCTACATTATGCTGTTTGAGAACACATTGCAGCATGGCGACAGTCAACATGTGCGACAATGTACTTTGAGTTTTGCTTTATTTTACACATTTTTTCCAATTGCAGCGCCCCCAACAGGCGCCATGGGGCGCTATAGAGCTTTTTTGTCCAGCCGCCTCATTACATACTGCAGTCTTGTTTTGGTACTGCTTTCAGTTTTGCTTTATTTAACACAACATTTTTTCTAATTGCAGCGCCCCCAACATGCGCCATGGGGCGCTATAGAGCTTTTTTGTGCTTATTGGTCCAAGATAGTTTTTTGTAGGTACTGCCCTGTTCTACAATTCAGCTGAGTTTCGTGAGTCTGTGGGCAAAACTGTGGTGGGGCTGTTCCACTGAAAAATTCAAGGGGGCGCTATAGAGCAAATTTGCCCCAAGTCCAAGGCCTTGACAACACCCACACCAAGTTTGAGGTGGATATGATCAATATTGTCCGAGCTGCACGCCATCTCGTAAAAGTGGTATTTTTTGTCTCCACTAGGAGGCGCTATGCAAATCACCGAATATTTTTGTGGAAATGTATTTTAGGCCAGACTGCTATTATATATTCAAAGTTTGGTGAAGATTGGAGAATTTTTCACAAAGTTATAGCACTTTGAAATTTTATGGCAAAATGGAGAATTTCGTGGCCCCGCCCCTCTGACATAGCAAATCAAAAAGTTATGATTTTGATAACTTTTCATCGTCAAAGCCTCATGAACCCATGTGCCAAGTTTCAAAAGGATCGGACGAAAGCCCTAGGAGGAGTTCGTTCAAATACGCCCCCTTCTCAACAGTTCGAAACACAAAAAATGGTGATTTTCATGCTTAAATATCTCACTTCCTGTTAATTTTACAAATTGCTCCAAGAGACTTTTTTGTAGGTCTTGTGATGCCCCATAACTCAGCTGAGTTTCATAACTCTGTGTTCAAAACTGTGGCGGGGCTGTCCCAAAGAAAAATTCAAGGGGGCGCTATAGAGCGCTTTGCCCCGCCCCCTCATTAATTATGCAGCCGAATTGTGCATCACATTGGTCTTAACAACCCCAACAAGTTTCAGACAGCTGTGACAAAGTATATGATAGCCGAACAGTTTTGCCTGAAAATCAACCAAAAAGTCAATGGAGTCTGGTTTTTCGGTGAAAAAAAAGGCAGCTTCCACTTTGACGCGCCGTCACGGCCACGCCCTTTTATGAAAAGTTGAAATTATTTCTCAGATGTCAAGTCCAAGGCCTTGACAACATCCACACCTAGTTTGAGGTGGATATGATGAATATTGTTCGAGCTGCACGCCATCTCGTAAAAGTGGTCTTTTTTGTCGTCACTAGGAGGCGCTATGAAAATCACCGAATATTTTTGTGGAAATGTATTTTAGGCCAGACTGCCATTATATATTCAAAGTTTGGTGAAGATTGGAGAATTTTTCACAAAGTTATAGCACTTTGAAATTTTATGGCAAAATGGAGAATTTCGTGGCCCCGCCCCTCTGACATAGTACATCAAAAAGTTATGATTTTGATAACTTTTCATCGTCAAAGCCTCATGAACACACACGCCAAGTTTCAAAAGGATCGGACGAAAGCCCTAGGAGGAGTTCGTTCAAATACGACCCCTGGAAATGACCAAAAAATCACAAAAACGTGAACTTTGACCCAAAATGGCCGCCGTACCCTTTACCGAAACCCGGGTCACCAAGAGACTTTTTGGTGCGTCTCGATATGTTTCATACACCCTCCAAATCCCATCCGCGTGGATGAAACAGTGTCCGGGGGCTCCTCCGACAACCGAAACCTAGGTGGCGCCGTAGAGCCATTTCTGTACGCTCGTGCGCGAGACCCCCAAAATACGAAATTTTACGCCCAACTTTGGGGGGGTACGCAAAGTTTCATGAGTTTTTGGGGATATTAAAGCCTTGAAAAAGGCAATTCATTGGGTGGAAGAAAAAGGAAAATAATAAAAAAAAAAATAATAAACATTTGAAATACAATAGGGCTTCGCACGGTTTCCGTGCTCGGGCCCTAATAATTAAAGCTGCAAGCAGCGATTGTCGGGCCCTCGCATATGTGCGCACGTCGAAATGTGCGCACGTTTAAATGTGCATAATATCGTTCTTTATAACATCGGTCTTAATAACCACAAGAAGTTTCAGACAGCTCTCATAGACTCAGATCTGGCCTTCAGGAGTCATGTGCGACAATGTACAACTTTATTTCACTGATATAATGTACAGTTACTATTACATGTCATATTCTGTCCACATTATGCTGTTTGAGAACACATTGCAGCATGGCTACAGTCAACATGTGCGACAATGTACAACTTTATTTCACTGATATAATGTACAGTTACTATTACATGTCATATTCTGTCTACATTATGCTGTTTGAGAACACATTGCAGCATGGCGACAGTCAACATGTGCGACAATGTACTTTGAGTTTTGCTTTATTTTACACATTTTTTCCAATTGCAGCGCCCCCAACAGGCGCCATGGGGTGCTATAGAGCTTTTTTGTCCAGCCGCCTCATTACATACTGCAGTCTTGTTTTGGTACTGCTTTCAGTTTTGCTTTATTTAACACAACATTTTTTTCTAATTGCAGCGCCCCCAACATGCGCCATGGGGCGCTATAGAGCTTTTTTGTGCTTATTGGTCCAAGATAGTTTTTTGTAGGTACTGCCCTGTTCTACAATTCAGCTGAGTTTCGTGAGTCTGTGGGCAAAACTGTGGTGGGGCTGTTCCACTGAAAAAATCAAGGGGGCGCTATAGAGCAAATTTGCCCCAAGTCCAAGGCCTTGACAACATCCACACCAAGTTTGAGGTGGATATGATCAATATTGTCCGAGCTGCACGCCATCTCGTAAAAGTGGTATTTTTTGTCTCCAATAGGAGGCGCTATGCAAATTACAGAATATTTTTGTGGAAATGTATTGTAGGCCAGACTACCGTTGTATATGAGAAGTTTGTGAAGATTGGAGAATTTTTCACAAAGTTATAGCACTTTGAGTTTTATGGCAAAATGGAGAATTTCGTGGCCCCGCCCCTCTGACATAGTACATCAAAAAGTTATGATTTTGATAACTTTTCATCGTCAAAGCCTCATGAACCCATGTGCCAAGTTTCAAAAGGATTGGACGAAAGCCCTAGGAGGAGTTCGTTCAAATACGCCCCCTTCTTAACAGTTCGAAACACAAAAAATGGTGATTTTCATGCTTAAATATCTCACTTCCTGTTAATTTTACAAATTGCTCCAAGAGACTTTTTTGTAGGTCTTGTGATGCCCCATAACTCAGCTGAGTTTCATAACTCTGTGTTCAAAACTGTGGCGGGGCTGTCCCAAAGAAAAATTCAAGGGGGCGCTATAAAGCGCTTTGCCCCGCCCCCTCATTAATTATGCAGCCGAATTTTGCGTAACATTGGTCTTAACAACCCCAACAAGTTTCAGACAGCTGTGACAAAGTATATGATAGCCGAACAGTTTTGCCTGAAAATCAGCCAAAAAGTAAAGGGAGTCTGGTTTTTCGGTGAAAAAAAAGGCAGCGTCCACTTTGACGCGCCGTCACGGCCACGCCCTTTTATGAAAAGTTGAAATTATTTCTCAGATGTCAAGTCCAAGGCCTTGACAACATCCACACCTAGTTTGAGGTGGATATGATGAATATTGTTCGAGCTGCACGCCATCTCGTAAAAGTGGTGTTTTTTGTCGTCACTAGGAGGCGCTATGAAAATCACTGAATATTTTTGTGGAAATGTATTTTAGGCCAGACTGCCATTATATATTCAAAGTTTGGTGAAGATTGGAGAATTTTTCACAAAGTTATAGCACTTTGAATTTTATGGCAAAATGGAGAATTTCGTGGCCCCGCCCCTCTGACATAGTACATCAAAAAGTTATGATTTTGATAACTTTTCATCGTCAAAGCCTCATGAACACACACGCCAAGTTTCAAAAGGATCGGACGAAAGCCCTAGGAGGAGTTCGTTCAAATACGACCCCTGGAAATGACCAAAAAATCACAAAAACGTGAACTTTGACCCAAAATGGCCGCCGTACCCTTTACCGAAACCCGGGTCACCAAGAGACTTTTTGGTGCGTCTCGGTATGTTTCATACACCCTCCAAATCTCATCCGCGTGGATGAAACCGTGTCCGGGGGCTCCTCTGACAACCGAAACCTAGGTGGCGCCGTAGAGCCATTTCTGTACGCTCGTGCGCGAGACCCCCAAAATACGAAATTTTACGCCCGACTTTGGGGGGGTACGCACATTTTCATGAGTTTTTGGGGATATTAAAGCCTTGAAAAAGGCAATTCATTGGGTGGAAGAAAAAGGAAAATAATAATAAAAAAAAAAAAAATAAACATTTGAAATACAATAGGGCTTCGCACGGTTTCCGTGCTCGGGCCCTAATAATAAAAAAAAAAATAATAAACATTTGAAATACAATAGGGCTTCGCACGGTTTCCGTGCTCGGGCCCTAAAAAAAAAAAATAAACATTTGAAATACAATAGGGCTTCGCACGGTTTCCGTGCTCGGGCCCTAATAATAATAATAATAATAAAAAAAAAAAAATAAACATTTGAAATACAATAGGGCTTCGCACGGTTTCCGTGCTCGGGCCCTAATAAAAATAAAAACAATAAAAATAAAAAAAATAATAAACATTTGAAAAACAATAGGGCTTCGCACGGTTTCCGTGCTCGGGCCCTAATAATAAACATTCGAAATACAATAGGGCTTCGCACGGTTTCCGTGCTCGGGCCCTAATTAAAGCTGCAAGCAGCGATGGTCGGGCCCTCGCATATGTGCGCACGTCGAAATGTGCGCACGTCGAAATGTGCATAATATCGTTCTTTATAACATCGGTCTTAATAACCACAAGAAGTTTCAGACAGCTCTCATAGACTCAGATCTGGCCTTCAGGAGTTATGTGCGACAATGTACAACTTTATTTCACTGATATAATGTACAGTTACTATTACATGTCATATTCTGTCCACATTATGCTGTTTGAGAACACATTGCAGCATGGCTACAGTCAACATGTGCGACAATGTACAACTTTATTTCACTGATATAATGTACAGTTACTATTACATGTCATATTCTGTCTACATTATGCTGTTTGAGAACACATTGCAGCATGGCGACAGTCAACATGTGCGACAATGTACTTTGAGTTTTGCTTTATTTTACACATTTTTTCCAATTGCAGCGCCCCCAACAGGCGCCATGGGGCGCTATAGAGCTTTTTTGTCCAGCCGCCTCATTACATACTGCAGTCTTGTTTTGGTACTGCTTTGAGTTTTGCTTTATTTTACACAACATTTTTTTCTAATTGCAGCGCCCCCAACATGCGCCATGGGGCGCTATAGAGCTTTTTTGTGCTTATTGGTCCAAGATAGTTTTTTGTAGGTACTGCCCTGTTCTACAATTCAGCTGAGTTTCGTGAGTCTGTGGGCAAAACTGTGGTGGGGCTGTTCCACTGAAAAATTCAAGGGGGCGCTATAGAGCAAATTTGCCCCAAGTCCAAGGCCTTGACAACATCCACACCTAGTTTGAGGTGGATATGATCAATATTGTCCGAGCTGCACGCCATCTCGTAAAAGTGGTATTTTTTGTCTCCACTAGGAGGCACTATGCAAATCACCGAATATTTTTGTGGAAATGTATTTTAGGCCAGACTGCTATTATATATTCAAAGTTTGGTGAAGATTGGAGAATTTTTCACAAAGTTATAGCACTTTGAAATTTTATGGCAAAATGGAGAATTTCGTGGCCCCGCCCCTCTGACATAGTACATCAAAAAGTTATGATTTTGATAACTTTTCATCGTCAAAGCCTCATGAACACACACGCCAAGTTTCAAAAGGATCGGACGAAAGCCCTAGGAGGAGTTCGTTCAAATACGACCCCTGGAAATGACCAAAAAATCACAAAAACGTGAACTTTGACCCAAAATGGCCGCCGTACCCTTTACCGAAACCCGGGTCACCAAGAGACTTTTTGGTGCGTCTCGGTATGTTTCATACACCCTCCAAATCTCATCCGCGTGGATGAAACCGTGTCCGGGGGCTCCTCCGACAACCGAAACCTAGGTGGCGCCGTAGAGCCATTTCTGTACGCTCGTGCGCGAGACCCCCAAAATACAAAATTTTACGCCCGACTTTGGGGGGGTACGCACATTTTCATGAGTTTTTGGGGATATTAAAGCCTTGAAAAAGGCAATTCATTTGGCTGAATAATAATAAAAAAAAATAAAATAATAATAATAATAATAATAATAAACATTCGAAATACAATAGGGCTTCGCACGGTTTCCGTGCTCGGGCCCTAATAATAATTAAAGCTGCAAGCAGCGATGGTCGGGCCCTCGCATATGTGCGCACGTCGAAATGTGCATAATATCGTTCTTTATAACATCCGTCTTAATAACCACAAGAAGTTTCAGACAGCTCTCATAGACTCAGATCTGGCCTTCAGGAGTCATGTGCGACAATGTACAACTTTATTTCACTGATATAATGTACAGTTACTATTACATGTCATATTCTGTCCACATTATGCTGTTTGAGAACACATTGCAGCATGGCTACAGTCAACATGTGCGACAATGTACAACTTTATTTCACTGATATAATGTACAGTTACTATTACATGTCATATTCTGTCTACATTATGCTGTTTGAGAACACATTGCAGCATGGCGACAGTCAACATGTGCGACAATGTACTTTGAGTTTTGCTTTATTTTACACAACATTTTTTCCAATTGCAGCGCCCCCAACATGCGCCATGGGGCGCTATAGAGCTTTTTTGTCCAGCCGCCTCATTACATACTGCAGTCTTGTTTTGGTACTGCTTTGAGTTTTGCTTTATTTTACACAACATTTTTTCTAATTGCAGCGCCCCCAACATGCGCCATGGGGCGCTATAGAGCTTTTTTGTGCTTATTGGTCCAAGATAGTTTTTTGTAGGTACTGCCCTGTTCTACAATTCAGCTGAGTTTCGTGAGTCTGTGGGCAAAACTGTGGTGGGGCTGTTCCACTGAAAAATTCAAGGGGGCGCTATAGAGCAAATTTGCCCCAAGTCCAAGGCCTTGACAACATCCACACCAAGTTTGAGGTATATATTATCAATATTGTCCGAGCTGCACGCCATCTCGTAAAAGTGGTCTTTTTTGTCGTCACTAGGAGGCGCTATGAAAATCACCGAATATTTTTGTGGAAATGTATTTTAGGCCAGACTGCCATTATATATTCAAAGTTTGGTGAAGATTGGAGAATTTTTCACAAAGTTATAGCACTTTGAAATTTTATGGCAAAATGGAGAATTTCGTGGCCCCGCCCCTCTGACATAGTACATCAAAAAGTTATGATTTTGATAACTTTTCATCGTCAAAGCCTCATGAACCCATGTGCCAAGTTTCAAAAGGATCGGACGAAAGCCCTAGGAGGAGTTCGTTCAAATACGCCCCTTTCTCAACAGTTCGAAACACAAAAAATGGTGATTTTCATGCTTAAATATCTCACTTCCTGTTAATTTTACAAATTGCTCCAAGAGACTTTTTTGTAGATCTTGTGATGCCCCATAACTCAGCTGAGTTTCATAACTCTGTGTTCAAAACTGTGGCGGGGCTGTCCCAAAGAAAAATTCAAGGGGGCGCTATAGAGCGCTTTGCCCCGCCCCCTCATTAATTATGCAGCCGAATTGTGCATCACATTGGTCTTAACAACCCCAACAAGTTTCAGACAGCTGTGACAAAGTATATGATAGCCGAACAGTTTTGCCTGAAAATCAGCCAAAAAGTCAATGGAGTCTGGTTTTTCGGTGAAAAAAAAGGCAGCGTCCACTTTGACGCGCCGTCACGGCCACGCCCTTTTATGAAAAGTTGAAATTATTTCTCAGATGTCAAGTCCAAGGCCTTGACAACATCCACACCTAGTTTGAGGTGGATATGATGAATATTGTTCGAGCTGCACGCCATCTCGTAAAAGTGGTGTTTTTTGTCGTCACTAGGAGGCGCTATGAAAATCACCGAATATTTTTGTGGAAATGTATTTTAGGCTAGACTGCCATTATATATTCAAAGTTTGGTGAAGATTGGAGAAAAAAAGGATCGGACGAAAGCCCTAGGAGGAGTTCGTTCAAATACGACCCTTGGAAATGACCAAAAAATCACAAAAACGTGAACTTTGACCCAAAATGGCCGCCGTACCCTTTACCGAAACCCGGGTCACCAAGAGACTTTTTGGTGCGTCTCGGTATGTTTCATACACCCTCCAAATCTCATCCGCGTGGATGAAACCGTGTCCGGGGGCTCCTCCGACAACCGAAACCTAGGTGGCGCCGTAGAGCCATTTCTGTACGCTCGTGCGCGAGACCCCCCAAATACGAAATTTTTCGCCCGACTTTGGGGGGGTACGCACATTTTCATGAGTTTTTGGGGATATTAAAGCCTTGAAATAGGCAATTCATTTGGCTGAATAATAATAAAAAAAAATAAAATAAAATAAAAAAAATAAATAAAAATAATAAACATTCGAAATACAATAGGGCTTCGCACGGTTTCCGTGCTCGGGCCCTAATAATAAAAAAAATAATAAACATTCGAAATACAATAGGGCTTCGCACGGTTTCCGTGCTCGGGCCCTAAAAATAATAAACATTCGAAATACAATAGGGCTTCGCACGGTTTCCGTGCTCGGGCCCTAAAAAAAATAATAAATAAAAAATAAATAAATAATAAACATTCGAAATACAATAGGGCTTCGCACGGTTTCCGTGCTCGGGCCCTAATAAACATTCGAAATACAATAGGGCTTCGCACGGTTTCCGTGCTCGGGCCCTAAAAATAATAAACATTTGAAAAACAATAGGGCCTCGCACCGCGGTGCTCGGGCCCTAATAAACATTTGAAAAACAATAGGGCCTCGCACCGCGGTGCTCAACCCTAATAATAATAAACATTCGAAAAACAATAGGGCCTCGCAGCGCATGCTCGGGCCCTAAAAAAAAATAAATAAACATTCGAAAAACAATAGGGCCTCGCACCGCGTGCTCGGGCCCTAATAATAATAATAAGTCAAAGTAAAGTAAATTTGATATTCAACTTAACTTAACTAAAAAGTACTTGTAATCTCCGGCAAAAATTAATAAAACTCAGTGATACTGTATGACGTTTTCGGCTCTGGGTCCGGACAGGACAGAGTCTGGGTCCAGACCCCGACCGTGATTCGCCTGTTAATGCTACCTACTGTGCTATAGAGGCTAGTTTTTAAAGATCCAGAAAGTTCATTTCAGGAGCAAATTGGCTCAGGAGTTTGTTCTGGCTTGGCAGGGAATCTGCTCTCTCTCTGTGGAAGCTCTGTGATGAACAATTAACTGATCAATGATTGCAAGTAATCTGAGTATGAGTCAAAAGCCTGTTCTGGACCATGTCGCGGAAATTCGATAAAGACTGAGAACACGATCAGTATTAAATGAGAACTTTATTCTTGGCCAAGGAGAGACAACAGTGCGAGTACAAGAGTCACAAAGTTATCTCTGCTGAAAATACATTCAACTGCTCTTTTGTAGACATTTCTCCCCCTCTCCTCTGAGGTCATAAAAGAGAGACTCTAATTGCAAAGAGGGGTTACCCTCGTAAATATCTGCTTTACTCCCCTTCTACACCGTGGCTGGTACCAACATCTCCAGCACAGAGAGAAATGTCTACACCAAACATATATCAACCCATCATGAGGCAGTCTCCTAGATACAAAGTTAAACACAAAAATATAATTGTAAAGTAAAGTAAGCATAAAAAAGCAAAACAGAGGTTAAAAGAATTTTTCCACTACAACCACATGGTCTTAAAACTACATCCTGTACAGAAAACAATTGATTAGTGAATATTAGAGGAACATTTTAGCCCTCAGGTTTCTGTAACAACATGAGAATATGAACCACGTTCGTCAGGTGCAGACTGAAGACCAGACTGCAGTTTGGTTTATTCTGATTCCGAGTATGTAACATGAAGCCGTATAAACACAATATACAGTGAAGCTTTTCAGAAGAGTTACAGAAGAGTACTTGATCTTGACAGCCATGTATTTGTCGACTATTCAGCAGAGTTTGAAATAGTTTCCTGAGGTGGAGGAGCTTTTTATCCCAGAGAAGAACATTTGCTTCTTATCCTACATTTTAAAAAAAATCACCAATGTTAAACTTACAAAACTGTCATTCAACAACCGTGCTGTGTCAAAGCTCCCCAGAATTAGTGGTTTGATTGCAGAGTCTTCTTTCTAAGCCAGCTGTAACATGCACTTAAGGTATAACAGTGATTTCAGAGTGCTGACAGTAATTAGAATGTGAAGAGAAGAGGACTGCAGAAGCCTTGTTTAAAACCTTTCTATTAAAATGAAACTCCTCTGTCTGATTCCTATAATCTTCACACTCCAGTTCAGACGGCCATGTAGTGCATTTTTGTTCTTGACACGAACATCGGCAAGCTGAAAGGTTACGGAAAGAATATCTTTAGCTCAAAATGATCAAATCTACTGTAGAGTAGAATTACTCGTCTGCGGCTCTCGGCTGATTCCTTTTTATTATTTTTTTTGTTTTAAGGTGAAAACCAACTCAACACAAATGTAGAAAACTAATCATCAGACCTTGCCGTCTGTGAGCTGAAAGTAAAAACCCAAGAAGAGCCGGCGTCCATTTATGCACCACTTCATCTGGACAAGTTAATCAGACCATCCATTCTGCTGCACTAATAAGGATGATTTCAAGAAATCGTTGCTCAACACGAGCCGATTCTTGCAGCAGTTGAAGCAGTAACTTCGCCCTGATAGCGGATTTTCAGAGTCATCTTCAGATTAGTTTTTTGTTTGGAACGAAGAGGAAAGTAAGGGGATGCAGTGTGACGAGGAGGATGCGAGTAGAGGGAAAACTGAGGCTCACTTGACAACCTCCAGCTCACAGGGAATTATGGGAATTACCTGGACTCAAAATGGTTTAGCGACGGCAGTGATGGGCGCAGCAATGCGGAAGGATATGGCGGATTTGGCCCGGGGAACCTGGCTTGACGGCCGTGTATCCTAAGCAGAAGAGACTTACCGGACTCAGCAGGAGAGGGAAAGGGGAGGGTGAAAGGAAAGAAGAAAGGATGTGGGAAGGAAATACAGAGGAAAGATCTCTTTGATGCTCTCGCCCTAGGCCAAGTATTTTTCCGACTTAAAACCCCGCCTGATGCTAAAAGCGCTGCAGCAGGGACTCTCCTGGAACCTGTAGCAGCTTCCACACAATCCCAAGACGAGTTTGGGTTTCACTGAGTGGATTGGAAGTCCTCCTGACCTGCCCCACCCACCCATCCATCCATCCATCCACCCCATCCCACTTATCCAGCCCTCCACAGAGGCCTGAGGGGGAGGGAGAAGGAGAAGATGGAGACTTGGAGGGGGAGAAGGCGGGTTGATGAAAATGATGCCAGGAGGTGAGGGAGGAAGGAGGACGGAGCTGGAGGGTGAGAATAAACTGGGAGGACAATAGAAATGGGGTATAAGAGGATGAAAAAGGAGACAGGAGAGAGAAGGGAGCAGCTCGGAGTGTTGCTCTCCCCTCTGGCTCCTCAGCCGAGATGCCCTGATTAGTCTGGAAAGCAAGAACTGGAGAGAGAGATGCATACACTCCGAAACAATGGGATGGTGAAGGAGTGGAAAGAGAGAAAAAGAGTGAGGATAAGAGAGGTTTATTTTGTGTTGTGATCCTGGGGGAGGCTGGAATGTGTGTGGCATCTCATCCTGACAGCAGCAACAGAGGCGATTAGTCCACTAATTCATAGAGTCTTTTTCTTTCTCTGTTTGTCTCTTCTTCCTTTTTCCGTTCTGCCCCTCTCTCTCATTATCTCCTCCCTTCCTCCCTCTCTCCTCTCGCTCGCTCTGATGCTCTGTCATCATTCCTCCCATAAAACGGCATTTCCTCATTATATCTACACCCCTCTCCTCGCCTCCCCCACTCTCTCCCCTATCTGACTCATCAGAGTCAGGATTCATCTGTGGACAACAAAGGCCTGATTCTGGAGACGGTGTTCTCCTGAAATCAGATCCCCTACTTCTGTTTTCTGTTATATAGAAAGGTCAGTCGTGGTTTAAGGACAAACTCGACGAAGGCCGCTACATGATGATACTCCTGTGAGACACACATTTCCCACAGACTGTCTAAAACCTGGACGTAGTCTCCGTGACCTTCCTTCACAGACTGTGATGCTGGAGCTGAGGCACGTTGATACCAGAGTATCGTCTTATAATAATAGTGGAAATTTAATATGCGTGTAAACGTGATGTGTTTTTTTAAGACAAGAGAGCTCAGTGACTCAGAGGACGAAGACATGAGGCTTTGATACACATAGACTGTTTAATCCCAATATTGTCAAACATCAGCAGATTTATGAGTTTTAATGACACTGGGCTATTTGGGCTCTTTGTTTTTCTCTTTCTTTGGTGTTGAATTATTCCATAACTGCCTCCATCACACTCACTGTGACTTCATTTGGAGTGACAGCTCTATGTCACGTGCTCTGAATATTGGATTACTGCTAGGTTTTTTTTTTTTTTTACAAAACTTTCTATAAAATATTTTCTGAGAACTTTTTCAGCAGTGTCTTGCTTCGTATTCAGACGACTCCTTACATTCACTCCTGGGAGCAAATTCTGGTTTTGGACAGTCAGCAGCTCCTCTGGGTTTAAATACAGTTGTCCACCTGGCTGGACGGACTGTTCAGTGCTTGCTTCAGGGATCGAGCAGAGAGTTATTTGTTTACTTTATCCACCTACATTTTACCAGCTTCTTTTGGGATCACTTCAAGTCACCTTCTTTTACCATGCTTTAACTTAACTAACTAACTGTCAGTCTCCTTTGTGCCTTCATACTGTCTAAGTGCATGAAAGCTTGTGGATCTCCTGACTGTCCTCTGGAGGTTGCATTACTGCTCAGACTTCATGGTGTTACTTGTAACAGCATGCTAAACATGGTGGAGAGAGCACACTGGGCACCTTGGAACACTGAATAATCAATGTAAATGGAGGAGTATACTTTTCCTGCTTTCCTTGCAGTGTTTTTACCACAAGGTCTTTAAACAAGGCACACGCCAAACAAGGATCTCGTCACTGAGGCGCTGCAAGCAAAGCAAAGGACGGACTCTGAAGTATCTGGATATGTATTCATTGACTACAGATTTCTGTCTGTGACATGAAGAGAAGTGGCATTTGGTATCATTGTGTTGCCTCAAGATAAACCTTAAAAAGTGAATCTAACCAGTCTAATGATGTGCTTATTTGTCAAAAAGGTTTTCCACACTGACAAGCTGCTATTCTGTCTGTTTATATAAACCAAGGTGGCTCATTATGTTTCTGTGAATGCTCCAGTCCAGGCCATCGGTCTCTTGGCACCAACTGAAACAGAGAAACAAACTGTAGACTGTGACTTTTTGGGCAGTATGGTGAAGTGTCAGACATTTATCATTTACATTTACTGAGAGAACAGAAGACTGAGTTACACTTATCAAGAGTTTACAGGACATAAACAGTGTCCTAGCTCTCAGCTCCCAGTGCTCTATTGCACAGTGAGCATTGAGGTGACTCTGGTTGACTTGTAAAGGCAGTTTATCAAGTGTTTAGGTAGTCAGAGGAAAATAATGGAAACCAGGCATAAACTCTTCCCAGTGTGTATAAACTTGGTTGGAATGACAGCTTAAATATTTTGGTCTAAACAAGTTTTCAGAAATCTCTGTAAGGCTAAATGGTTGTTTGAGGAGGTTGGGGGTTACCCAGGGTTCAGATTCCTTTCTTAGCTAAAGAACAAGACTGTTACTGAATTCGTTCCTGTTCTGTACAGGGACAGATTTTATAGATGTCCTATCATTTTTAGTCCCTGGTGTGGATTAAAAACCCTGGATCCTGCACTTCCCATAATGTATCTCAAAAAGCTTTTTGTCAGTTTCTCACAGGCCGGTAAAAGCCCACATCTTTCAAACTCCATGCCCTCTGTTTTATTTCCAAGTGAAAAGCTCGGCTGATGTGACTTCGGTAATTGTCTCAGACTTCATAGAGTTCCTCCAGAGCCATTAAAAAGATTACGCAACTATTTCAATCGTCTGAATTAGACTCAATGTGACTATCAAAATGACATTTGATTTAATTTGATATGGAAGAGTTAGTCCAAGGCTAAACGGCGCTTAACCCCAAACTAAAGAAGATCTGTGTCATGGAATATTTCTAAATAAATGTTTCTAGTTTTAGACAACACATAGGATCCCATTGTTTCTCTATAAACCTATTTCCTGGAAGGACTGCCTGACTTGACCATTAGTACACCGCTGCGCTGATCTCACCCTGACATGCTCATCTGACCACAGCAGGAAATGAGCTTCCACCCACAGATCACACACTTTAAACCTGTCAAATACTGTGAGAAAAGATCTCAACCATCAGGTGGATACATAGATGTCCGCTCAGCCTCCTCAGGCAGAATAAAGGCTGTCAGGAACCTCAGTCTTCCCTCACCCCAACCAGCCTCACTTAAATTGTTGACATGGCAACTGCAGAAGAGAAGGGGGAGAACGCTGGGAGTATATTCCAACAGTCATGTGAAAACCTCCTATTTTGGGGATTTGTTATTACTTCTGTTGAAGTTAGCTATACTTCTTTGCTGGAGAGATTTCTGCACCTGTTGGTCCTGTGATGCTCTTGATGATGCTGAAATTGCATCAAATGAGGAAAAGTTGGCAATGTAGAGACAGGTGGTGAAAGAAAATCTGAATGTGTAGTGCATGATACAACCAAGAAATCAGATATCTGCTCATGAAATCAACATATTCTATGATGCGATCAATTGACTGACTCAAAAGGCCATTAATTGGACATGGATGATAAGAACTCAGACTGTTCACCAGACCTTTGTGACCTCTGCACGTAGATCAATAGGAAAGATGAAAAAATGCTCATTTGAGTGACAGTTCTCCGTAGGATTATACTGGAGCGACGTATGTTAACTTAAGTTACATCAAGTATGTACAACCCGTTCTCATTCCCAACGCGTAAAATACAGACGATTTGTCACGCCCCTTGATGTCTGATACTGACGTAAAAGGTATCCTTCCGCGTCTGTATGAAACACTCTGGGTTGTCCATTGACTCCAGTATAATCCGTTTGCGCTGGTAAGAGACGCTCAGAGCAGAGCTCCAGCTGTCCATTCACTCCAACAATAACCCAACCACAGCGATATATGTCGCTGCAAGCTACAATCTGATTAGACAATCGAGGACCCTCCCTAAAGATTTCTTTTAATAATATCATCAACGTTTCTCAGCACAAACACGCCAAAGTGTCACTGATAATTCAACAATAAGATAGCTTCATGTTGTGGCCCTCAGTATGTTTTTTTCTACTTCTAGCCTGAGAAATAAACTTTTATTCGTAAGTTTTGGAAAGCAGAAAGGCCTACACTACCCAGAATGCTCGTCCACTGATGATTTGCGAGCTACAATCTGATTGGACAACCGAGGACCCTCTGCCCGGAAGTGTTTTTCTAAGGATTTCTTTTAATAACATCATCAACTTTTTTTAGCACAAACACTGTGTGTGTGTCACCATTGATATTATGACTGATAAAATAAAAAGTTAATCACTTCTCTGTTTATTGTGCTTTTTAGAATGTCTGTTTTTAGACAGAGCTTGTTATCAACAGACATTTTGAGAAGGAAAAATTAAATTTCCTGTGTGCAGTTTGCGCTGGAGCTGTACTGTGTATATATTTATATACAGTAACAATTTTATTCATGGAAAGCTTTCTGGGCTGCTTAAAGAATCACAAAAGCACCATGCAGCACACTCACCATGTGAGTTTTGTTCAGTGTTTTGTCGAAGAAATCATCAAAGTCGAATTGACATATTTGCTAGGGTGTGTTTTATTAAAAAGCATGCCGTCACACTGGTAAATTGACAGTCACAGAACATATCTGAGCCACCTCAAGCTGACCCCAAGGTCAAGGCCATATCCCCTGATAACTCATCAGCGCTTTGAGGCAGGGGCCGGAAATCTGCACCTGCGCATTGGGACAGCATGGTCGACCACGGTGTCGAGTTTCAGACCCGTGCGCCCTTCGGGAGGGTCAGAGGTCAGCCGTTCTGTACTTAACGAGGCCTAGTAGTAGTATTTGATTTGATTTGACTAATTTGGATTAAAATGAAATTGTAGAAAGCATGACATGAATATAGAAGATATTTCAACCTAGACATTCTTATAAGTCACAACCTAACTTATCCTTTTAACCTATATTGTGTGTGTTGTTGTTGTTATTGTTGTTTTCTTTTTCTGACAGTGGCAAAGTGTGGGATGACACATGGAAACCTGCGTAAGCTTTTCTGTAAAACAGCCCACCACAGGTTGCAGAGTTGGCACCACAAGTTCCCAGTTCAAAGTTCAACATGTTGAAATTCACAATAGAAATAAAGTTAAAGTTCATCATAAAAGTTCAGAATAAAAGATTGAATACACATTTCAGTCAGTGTCAGTCTCTGTTTCACTCTATAACTGGCCTAAGTACATAAAACATCTATGAATCCAATAGATCAATAATATCTCACGTAATGTGTTCACAGCTGTCGATATCTCACATTTGTGGTCTACTTCTCATTACACACATACACACACACACAGAAAAAAAACAATAGAATCAAAATAGGACAATTAAATATTTGGCTGTGTAAGTACACAGTATAAGTAGGGTAGTAAAATATCAGTTTAGGAAGTCTATTGATTAAATTTTGATCTTAGAAAAATTATAGAGGAACATGGAGATAATATCATTTGAATAGTTTGACATCTTGTGTGCTGATGAAGGCTTGAATGGATCATTTATTTAACTCAATCAATAGTTTCATATCTATGACAATAATTTGATAGGTTAAACAAGGTTGGTTTAGGCCTGGTAACACAGCATGCCTCCTGATGGCTGATCCTGATGATCCAGCATGAGCCCCCTGCTTCAAAGCTTTGATGAGTTATCAGGAGATAGTGACCGGAAAAGAAGAGGGTCAGATTTGGGGGACTCACTAAAAAAACCTGTCTTTTTTGGCCGCCACACGGCAGCCTTTGACCCCAGGGCCCCCAGATTTGGAACAGAGGATCCCCCAGGGGCCCTGAATAATGAACCGGTGGAAAAAAAGCCACAAGTCCAGTAGAATTTTTTTTGCCCCGTCTGGATTCCTGAGCATTGGGGTCCTGTCAGAATCATGCAGTCTTATACCCTCTGACCTGCGTGGAGGTTTTGGAGGACATATGTTTCTACAAGTTGCATGGGTCTGAAATTTTAGTATGTTGTTCAGGAGCATAAGACGTGTGGATAGATGTTGGTCCGGTCCACGTCGGCCCAGTACTTTTCGATGGGCGGGGCCGAGAAAGGACACCGTTACACGAATCTGCGCCCTCACTGCTGCCACAAAAATGCACCGAACTGCATGAAACTCACTGTGCTATTCTAAATGGAGGTCTGGGTCAGGCTCCCAAAGTCCCAACTCTGTAGACCTTCTAGAAAGCTAACTAGCTCTACAGTGATGAGATTGTGACGGGAAAATCCCAGCAGAAAGCTCCACGGCGTACGACATAGTCAAATCTCAGCCTCCTACCTCAAAGCATTGTCAGTTTATTCCCAAAAAGGTGTCCAGAACGAGTGAACTCTGACCTTTCCAAAGGGGGTACAGGGGTGAAAAAAGGGGCCCTGATCAGACCCTGTGTCCTGATACACATACCCAGATTTTAGCCTCCTGCCTCAAAGCGCTGATGAGTTATCAGGGGATATGGCTTGAGGTGGCTCAGATATGTTCTGTGACTGTCAATTTACCAGTGTGACGGCATGCTTTTTAATAAAACACCCTAGCAAATATGTCAATTCGACTTTGATGATTTCTTCGACAAAACACTGAACAAAACTCACATGGTGAGTGTGCTGCATGGTGCTTTTGTGATCCTTTGAGCAGCCCAGAAAGCTTTCCATGATATCACAGGCTTCTGAAGAACTGTTTTGAAAAATCTGTGGCTCTTGTCGTCTCCGTGTTGATAGTCCTGCCAAGTCACAGCCAATCTAAAAATTGTTAAAAACATGGATCCTCAGCTGACCTGAGGGAGAGTGAATGGCGCCTTGGCGTTCAGGCAAGCCATCTGTAACCGCAACCCAAAGTGTCCTTGCTGTTAATTCTGCATAACTTCAAGCCTTAATATAATGTGAACAGGTGAGTTGTATAAAAATGTACCCTCAGTACACTTGTTATGAACAGGGAAATTAGCTATAGAGACCAAAACTGTTTTTTGTACCAGGCTGTAAACATGTTTATTTCTGCTGTGAAGTTGGACATTTGAACATGGGGACTCATGGAGACTGACTCACTTCTGGAGCCAGCCTCAAGTGGACGAGAAAAGGAACTGCATTTTTGAAAACAGAGGTTACTGCTTGAGGGTCTTATGTCTTTCCCTTGTGAGTGTGATCGGCTCACAACATTAACCGTGGAAGCTTTATTTTAAAAGTCTAACCACAATAGATTGTTGCCTTCAGTGTCTTATTTTGAAGTTTTTTTAAGAACAAATCAACATGAATGAAGGATGGAGTTAAAAATTACATTTTGAGTTTAATAAATTTACATTTATTTTGTTTGGTCAACTGGTTGATGATCATGTTAAACATTTAATCATTTTAATTTTAATCATTATTTGTTCATGTATTTTTGACTTGTCCAATAATTTTTTATGAAATTAGGTATGTCAGTTTGTGGGTTCTTTAGATGTCTTTGAATTACTTGATTTGTCCGACCAATAGTCTAAAACCTCAAGGGTACCCCCAACTCCCTAATCCCACTTTAACCCCCACATGGGAGGCTTTGGACTGCCATCTGGTCTGATCTGAACTGATCATCACCTGACTAAGACTACTTCTGTTGGTTTTCCATTTCTATGTGATGTTTTTTTTTTTTTTTTTGCAGACCAGTGTTCGAGTGTCAGCGTGCTGTTAGTGGAGAAAATAATATCAAAACATCAGCAGCTATGAATTTCACAACATTACACTCCATCCATAAATAATTAATATAAGTTTCATCTAATTTATGCGTGTCGTGTAAATCACCCGGGGGTTTGGGTGTGCAGTGATTCACACTCAATTTCCATAATTATCACCAGTTGTAATTGTCCTCGCCGTGAATCTCTTCTCCGCTCATTCATTTATGAACCCAGTCACAGTGAAAAGCCTCTAAAAGCCAATCACTTCTATTTTTATTATAATTTTTAAGTCAGACGGGGATAATTGAATCAAGCAGGTGCCAGGCATGATAGATCGGTCCTCCTCAAGTATAATCGCTGACAGTGGGGAAAATTGGTGCAAGCTGTGATTACCACAACTCCCAGAGCATGTGGGCTTTGATAGTCGCTCCATCTCACCTGCGGATCCAAACCAGTGCAGTTAAACAAGCCGAGAACGTGGATAATGCTCTCTGATGTTACGTCCCCTGACTTGTAGGCTGCTAACTGGTGTCAGTGCTATCTCGACCCTCCCAGAGCGGAAAAACCCGACAGGCTGAGCCGAAGTCAAACGAAACCAGGACCTGGAAGGTCAATCAATGTCTGCTGCAGGTGTCATCTGATGCTCACACCCTGTAAAGGGCAGACTGGGGTCTACTGACGAACCATCGAGGACTAATCAAAGAGCTGCAACTCTTTAACACACACACACACACACATACACACACACACACACACACACACACACACATACAGACACACACACACACACACAGACACACACACACACACACACACACATACAGACACACAGACACACACACACACACACACACACACACACACACACACACACACACACACACACACACACACACACACACACACACAATTAAATTAACTTCTGTAGAAAAGAAGATGAATAGAACAAAGAAGCAACTCCTCACACACACAGTCAGTCCTTCTGCTCCATTAAGGCGAAGCTTTGACATCTGACCTCCATTAGGAATCACAGCAAACTCTTACTTAAATTAATTAAAGCAGCAGAGGAATGCATCAACTTAAAGTGGTTGTATGGTATAAGCAGGATAATTCACAAATAGACAATTTTGCAAACTAGGCTGGTTTTATCAAAACACTAACACAATTCACCAAACCACACACCCAAACTGCAAAACACCTCATATATCCTGCAAAATGAAGCACTGCAACCAAAATCAAACTTTTGCACCAGATGGCACACACTTCATTCGTATTCGTAGATTTTTGTGTAACCAACTACACACTGTTGGCATAATAAAAGGCACTCTCATCTTTAGTATGCTTTGCCATCATACCAACATAGTTCAAACTGTAGAGAATTCTTCAGATTGTTCACATGCACAGAAATATTTGCAGATACACACACGTGCTATTGAAATATTTATTTATTTATTTTTCACCAAACAAGTCAGTGCAACATAGGCATAGCAGATATATTTACATTGGAGTGAACTAAAATATGCTCGGGAGAAGTACGTAACACTTTACGGCACTAAGTCACACACCACCAACTATTTGACTGATTTTGGTGAAACTGGATCATATTTTATGGAGAAAATGTTTTCTGCTTTTCCCTCTGATGTCCTCCGGCTGCGCCGCCTCAACTCTCTGTGATTTACAGAGTTTCCTGATGGACAGTGAAGTAAACTGCTGACAGCTGTAGCTGCTGTTAGCTAATGTTAGCTCAGTTTGTTAGCCAGGCTGCCCAGACTGTAAGCTCTGTGTTAGTGTTTGTACACATAGTTGTTTTGGACCACGGGGAAGAAAATTAAGTTTTAGGTCAATGCTGACAGGGAGCAGAGCCTGTGTTGTGCCAAAACTGGAGCTGAATGAGCAGTCAGTGTAACTGAGCTCAGCAGCCTCTTTTAGTGGTTGGTGGGAGCTTGGTGAAATAAAAGGCTGAAAGACAGACACCGAGCTGGGCTGACTGCTGTTGGACTAGTCAGTAAATTAGCTGCTGCTATGTCTGCTGTTGTTGATGTTTGGCTGTTAGCAAAGTTGTCGACTCGCTAGTTTTTGATCATAAGTACTGTAATCAGAACAAATACTCGAGTACAGCTGTCCATATTTACCACAGTGAGATTACACTCTGAAACTGGAGGAGACAAATTACAACAAACACTGATTTGTATGTGATGTTACTTATAAGTTGTTCCACCATTTCTGTAACTAACCTCCAAATGTCATCAGCATTTGTATCAGGCCACTGAACACATCTTCAATTTGATGATATGTCTAAACCTGGACTGATGAAACCAAAACAAACTATTTACCCAAGAGGTAAGTAAGGATTTTTTTTTTAAACTGGGTGAACTTTAACATCTTCCCCCACATACTGTAGTGACTGCTGTTCCACAGTCAGCGCAGAGGTTAATCTGTCCCCAGCTCTGCCTCACTTGTCCCTCTGCAGAAAAAGCATTACATTGTTTACCAGGTGTTAGTGGTTCGATATGAGTGGTCCTCCTTGACTTCATTACTCCTGCAGAGGCCCAGCCCCTGGTCCACAGGGAGCCCCTGCTTCGCCCCAGATGGCCTTGTTACCTTCAGTGAAACCTCAGCTTGTTTGTGTTGTGTTTTAATTTGGTCCCATTTGTGAAACTGCAACACTCCAGATGAAAAACATTTGTGCACAAACTGTAGATAAGAACTCACTGACATAATATGTCGTTTGCATTTAGGACATGTTCGTCAGAAGGATTCACATTCTGTGAAACAGTCGTGTAACAGGAAGGATAACGTTAATCGCTTTTTTTTTTTCCATGTTCCAAGCTGCAGAGATCACTTTGTGTTGGTCAGAAAAACCTCTCACTACCATTCATCATCAGCAAATGCACGATTCCAAAAATCTGTTCAAGTTTTTCTTTTGGACCTTTAATCCTTTGCTGAACCACTTTTTTGTGAAAGGTGTTATATAAAGAGACTTCTTTTTTCCTGAGTGTGACTACACATTTTGATATATAATAAGCACCATGCAACAATTCAGTTAAGTCAAACTGCTACGCTGTGGAACGTCCTCAACTTATTATTTTAATCAAGATTCATGAGTGTGATTAGAAGACTGACGGTGGCGATTCATCTCTGTGCTCTAAGTGTTTGTCATTAGCAGGAGTTCAGCGTGTCAATGATATCTTTTGACTCTCAGTGTGAGGCAGTGTCAATGAAATGCTTCAGTTTTTTGAAATATCCCCAACGTCATTGATGTGTTTTACTCTGAAAACTTTATGTGACAGCTGTCTGGCAGGTCCTGACCTCCCTGGGTCCCTAAGGCGACCCTTGAGCCATGTAAACCATTTACCATCCCAGTGCTCCAAACAAACAATATTTACTGAGTGTAATATTTTCAGACTACCTCACCAACAGACTACAGTTTGTGAAGCTCCAGCACTGTGTTTGACATGGTGCTCTGCAGCACAGGTGCCCCACAGGGTGCATTGCTCTCCCCCTTCCTCTTCACCCTCTACACCTCGGACTTCACCCACAACACCACCCACTGCCACATCCAGAAGTTCTCCGATGACACAGCCGGATGAGTTTCAGAGGGGAACGATCTGGAATACAGGATGGTCATTAGGGAGTTGGAGCTGGAGTGAACTAAACCAGCTTCAGTTTAACACCAGCAAGATGAAGGAGATTATCATAAACTTCCAGAGGAAAACATCCCACTTCACACAGATGAACATCCAGGGATTGGACATAGAGGTGGTGGAGAGCTACAAATTCCTGGGTGTTCACCTCAACAACACACTGGACTGGACTAATAACACCCACGCACTTTACAAGAAGGGCCAGAGTCGTCTCCATCTGCTGAGGAGGGTCCTTCAGAGTATGCAGGGCTCTCCTCAGGACTTTTTATGACTTTTTATGACTGTGTTGGCCTCAGCCATTTTTTATGCTGTGGTCTGCTGGAGAGGGGGCAGCACAGACAGGGACAGGAGCAGACTCAACAGACTGATCAGGAGAGTTGGCTAAGCTGACATCCATCATGAACAACACCTCTCACCCCCTACATGACACTGTGGGGTCTCTGAGCAGCTCCTTCAGCAGCAGACTACTACACCCACACTGTAAGAAGGAGAGGTTCAGCAGGTCCTTCATCCCTGCTGCTGTCAGACTGTACAACACCTGCACCACCTGACTGTTGTAGTCTCCTGTTCATGGTTCATTGAAATTTTTGTTTTCCATTTTTTTCCATTTTATTTCATTTAAACATGCAGTTCTTAATTTATATTGTGGTCACTTATTTTTGTAATGCTATTTATATTATGGTCACTATTCTTGAAATAATACTATTATTTATATCATGGTCACTTTATTTGCAAGATTTCTCACACTATGGTTACTTTACACTACAATACTCTTTATATATCATGCCACTTTTATCCTCTGTTTTTGAAGGTTGATTACTTTTTGTGGTTATTGTGTAGTTTAGATATTTCTGTCTGTTTAATTTCTGACTGTTTATTGAGTTTCTTTTTTTGTTTTGTTTTGGCCTCTACTTTTGTTTCTGTATCTTGCTGCTGTTACAAGTGAAGTTCCCTGTGTTGGGGTGAATAAAGTATATATCTAATGTAATGTAATGTAATGTAATCTAATCTAATCTAAAGTAATCTAATCTAATTTTCAACAGTTTTGACTCTGCTTCCTGCTAATTAGTCCAAACATTAAATGCATTTAGAGTTTAATTTTTAAAGCTGAAATATGTAAGAATTTCAGAATAAAACATTTTTAAAAATCACAAAAAAATATTAGTAGAATGTGAAGAAATAACAGTTTTGATGTTATGTCAATGTTATGTTAGGCTACGTGATTAAAAAGGTATAATATAAAATACGCTATGATGATAATGACTTGAGGATAACATTGGTAGCCTATTTACGACGTACAATGCTATTCACCCACCATCTCTTGTTGAACGTTACAAAAGAGAATTACACAGATTGTATTACGGTAACAGTCATCAGTTAATTTTAGTTTAAAATCATAATATGACATGCAGCAAGAGTGCAATGGCCGGGATGCGAACCGGCGTCCTATGGTTCAAAATACAACAGGTGGTGGTGTACTTAACCCCTCAGCTACCATAACACAGGTATATTTTCAGGTGTATTTATAGTATATAAAACATCCCGCTGATATGAAATTAGAAACAGTCTACGACAAATGGAATCATATGGTGTCTAAACGACAATAACGTCGGGTTACTTAACGTAATCCCTGGTTCTTTGATAACAGAGTGAGGTGTTTCACTATGGGAATCGCTTCTGGCGAGACCATTACGGAAGCTCCAATGACACAACGTCTGTCTCTGACAGACAAGTCGACGTGTAGGGAAGGCCCCGCCCCCTCTATGTACCACGGTCGACCGCCCCGACGGGGCCATTCTTATTGGTTTCTTCCCTCATACATGCAAGGAGGGAATTGCTGGTGAAACACCTCACTCTGTTATCAAAGAACCAGGGATTACTGTGACAAGTTTGCTGCCACTGTGGGTTCTCCGCACAGACCAGTCAGAGATTAAAGCTTGTTTATGAGGGATTTATTATTATTAAGTAACCCGACGTTCTTTTTCTAACTTCGCTCGGTGTTTCACTATGGGAGATATAGACCACTCCCGGAATGCATAATCTCCCGAAGTCATCTGGCTCCTGACTGGGATGACATCAACCAGTTTCTGAAGCACCAGACTCGAGTACTCCGTGAGCTAGGGAGGGACCTGAGACATTCAGCCTATAGAATCTCACAAAAGTGTGCGGAGAAGCCCAACTGCCGCCGCACAAATGTCCTCCACCCTAACTCCTATAAACAGAGCCCATGACGTAGCCATGCTCTTGGTGGAGTGAGCTTTCAAACCTGCATGGAGCTGCTGGCCCCTGCACCTGTAAGCTAGCCCTATAGCATCCACAATCCAATGTGACAGTCTCTGTCGGGATAGTGGCTTCCCCTTGTGGGGCGTGGCCCAAGACACAAACAGCTGACCGGTTCCCCGGAAGCTGGCTGTCCTGTTTACATACATGGCCGAGAGGAGGTATGCTCTCGGCTGCCGGTCGCCGCGACCGGCACGTTTGGCGAGCCGGTTTAGCGAGCAGACCGACTGCGCAGCATATTTGTACATACGCTGATACACACCTGCTGCTGTACGCTCCGTTTTACCGGGCAGGGAGATGCATGAAGACACTGAGATGGATCGGCGGCTCGGATGGAGGTGGTAGGCCAGTGAAGGCTCCACAGCCGGGGGTTCGGCCAGCCCCAGCTCCGCCATGCCATGCACTTCTAGCTTGGAGTAACCCTGTGTGGTTACTTTGCTCTTGAACGGGCTCGACCAGAACCGACTCATCTCGGTCATGCAGGCCGGGACCGCTGGGAGTAGCTGCTTGGCCGGAGGGTGGGTCAGAGGGAGCCTCTTTCCGTCGTAGAGGTCCCTCGTCGCCCCCTCCATATCCTGAGCCGCCGGCCAGGGAATATTCAGTTTAGCCGCGTCTCGTTTGCAAACTGCATACAGGTTGTTATCCACTGGAGCGGCTGCTTCGGTTGAGCTAGGAGGTCTGAAATGCGTGGGGAAGGTAGAGTGCTCCTCTCCTTCCTCCATGTCATCCAATTCGAGGATGTCAGAACCGGTCTCACCGTCTGCATCGTCGTCTCTCTCCTGTCTGAAGACATCTTCAAAAAGCGGGGGTATGGGCTCAACCTCCTCCATCAAGTCCGCCCAGTCCCTCGGGGCTTGTGGCTGATAGGCAGCATGGATCTCCTGAGCGGTATCTGAAGCGGCGAGGGACGGGTCCCTGCCGTCAGTACCTGTCACAGCCACTCTCAGTCTCCTCTCCAGGACCTTCATTGGCATGGTGCAGCAATGTGCAATCCGCCTGAGCGTGCTTAGCTCCCATGCACACGATACACATAGGGTGGGGGTCTCTGCCCAAAATCGTTGCTCCACATGATGTGGGGCAATGGCGGGAAGAGCCCTTCCCCTCCGTCTGCCTGGCTCCTATGACAGGGGCTGCAGGGACAGACATGCCAGTCGGGGGAGAAATGTGGTACTAGGGGTGAACCTAGTTTTAAGATTTTATTGGGGTATATAGTTGGTGTGAGCCTAACTATAACCTGTCGTGTGGAGAATAGTTCGCCGTTACGCGTTAACTATGCTCCAAATGACGGTGGCACACAAGCTAATGTGAGCACCTAGCCCGAGCTCAAGTGAACGTAGCCCGAAGCTAGCAGGGCACTCGGTGGTTGAGCACCTGGTGACCCGTCGGGAAGCTCACCACAACGCGGTTGCAATCTCACCGAATTAACCATCAGCACAGTCCAAAGTCTGTTGGTGTCGCGCTAGGCAACGTTTCCCTTAACGGGACGCACTGAGGGAGCTCTCGTAATTCCGCTGAGGAAGAAAGCGAGAATGGCCCGGACAGGGCGGTCGACCGTGGTATATAGAGGAAGCGGGGCCTTCCCTACACGTCGACCTGTCTGTCAGAGACAGACGTTGTGTCATTGGAGCTTCCGTAATGCTCTCACCAGAAGCGATTCCCATAGTGAAACACCCAGCGAAGTTAGAAAAAGAACTCTTTTTAGGATTATTTGAGATTAATTATAAATAAATAAACATAAATAAACTGGCGTCTTAAATAGGTGACGATTTAAATAGCTGGCTAGTATGGTAAATTGGTGTATTTTTAAGAGAGGCAGTTTTACAAACAGACTATATACCCGCCCCTGCGAAGTGCCCAAAAAGCGTGAAGGAACACATCCAAGATTGGGCCAGACTCTAGCTGTCTCCCTATTGGCTAGTGAAACACACTAATTTAAGCGCAGGGCGGGACATCCTTCAGTCTGTGCAGACACTTCAACCTGAGAGAACGTGCTGTTTTGTGCGAGAGCAGAAAAAATTTGAGAGTGCAGAGGACATGTTTTGAGCGCAAGCAGAAAAAATCTGAGCGCACAGACATGTTTTGAGCGCAAGCACATTAGATCTGAGCGCGCACAGGACATGTTTTGAGCGCGAACACATTAGATTTGAGTGTGAGCATAAAATGTGAGCACGAGGACAATAAATCTGAGCATGAGAAGGAGAAATCATGCTCTCAAACTGAAAATGTGCGCTCTTGAATAAAGATAGGATAATTCTGCTATAATAATGGCCTTAAACCTCTCGAGCGTCTGGAGTGTAATATCATTACAGCTTTTTCGGGTTTATATGGACACCGACATTTATCACACATCACCCCCCATCCCTTCTGCAGCCCACCCCACTCCCTCCAAAATCCATTATCATTTTTGCACAGCAATAAGAAGTCTATTATGTTGACCTAATGAGAAGTAAACAGTGCCATGTTGGAGAGAAAACTGATAAAAGAACCTTATTTACTGAGTGAGAGTCACAATTATAGAACGTGATTGTTGTACCTGGAGGTTGGGGGGGTGTGACTTACGGTGGGATGCCTCTGCAGATCTTTCAGTCAATATTTATTTAGACACAATCAGCCAGAATGTTTTACTCACCCAAAAAGGGCCTGATGCACACTTACGGCTTGTCAAAACAGATTTATACAGTACGTATAGCGTAGCGTAGCGTTTTTATTTTTTCAAGGCTCCGGACTGTGATATGGCTGACTGGCTCTCTGAGTGTTGGCGGGGTGCAGTGTCCTGTCAGTGTGTAATGTGTTGTGATGCAGCCTGTACACTGCCTTGGCTCTCTGAGCAGTAAATGGACTAGGCTCAATGGCTCGTGATGGCGGTGGCTACTTTACAGGCTCTGGCTGCTCAGTTTTCACTTTGTGATGCTATTTTGGTTCGTTTGTGTCACAGAGGTGTGTTCGGAGCTTTCACAGGACCAACGCCATCAAATCTGAAATTACAGACAGCATTTATTATCGTGTGCTCACATCTCACCCAAAATCAACTCTGGTGTGTTTGTCTGTTCAGTGTGGTATGAGAGCTGTGAATCAAGCTCTGCTGTGAACATAATGACCTGGCTGAGAGCACTTAACAAAAGAGGTCCACTCCAATCGTCTGTGGTTTGTTACTGGTAGGAAGTCAGGAACTTCTCCTCTCCATATGATTCCAGTCCAAAAAGCCTCTTGTTCATCCTGTCCGGTGTTATTCATAACATACAAGGTTCAGTTACAGTCTCGACTCATCGTGCAAATAAGTGGCCTGTCCTGCAGTCAGAATTTGTTTTTCATGCAGTGCTGATGACGAAGTAAAGTCTCCTCGGAACTCCGATGAATTAGTTCCCTGTCCATCCCTGAGACGTCATGCTGTCTCTTGGTTTCTTTGTAAAAAGCAGAAAATTGATTTGAAACATGAAGGACATTAAAACTGACATCGATCTGTTCTATTGCTTGTGTGTGCAGGAGAATGGGTGTTATCGTGTATTCACACCTAACGTTTGCTTTAGGCTCCTGGGTCAAAGCATGTTTGTTTGTGATGTAACAACAAAACAGACCAATCACAAGCCACTTCATCTTGTCTGATAATTGGGTGTATTGATGACGACTTTACAAGTTAACAACACAAAAAACTTTTTATTACTGGAAGACATTTTATCCTTCTGCCTCTTGTGCTATGATTGTCTAAAATACTTGGCTGAGTGTGTGTGCCGTACTGTGTGTGTGTGTGTGTGTGTGTGTGTGTGTGTGTGTGTGTGTGTGTGTGAGTGTGTGTGTGTGTGTGTGTTGTACTGTATGTGAGTGTTTGTGTGTGAGTTGTACTGTATGCGAGTGTGTGTGCTGGCTGTCTACTCATGTAGGAGTGTTGTGATGAATTTTGTCTTGGCTTCGGGGGCCTGACACTGTGTCTCCGGCTCTCCTCCTGGACAGACAGATTTCTGTCCCTCATGCTCATTCGCTCTGACAAATCATCCTAAACACCTTTGACAGATCGTCCAAAACTTGGAAAAGGAAAACACACATGACACGGAGGTGGGTGGCTTGTGATTTCTCAGTCTGGAAATATAAAGAGCCTGTGCTTCATTTGGCCCCCAGTCATCAGGTTCTGACGTCACTCTGTGAATGTTTTCATCCTACCAAGGAAATGTGTCGTCATCCAGCGCTGTCTCATTTTGACAATTTGCCTTTAGGACAAAGTAACGACGAGAGAACAGTGAGGTGAATCACGGTGAAATGTCCTCTATTGGCGTCTTTTACATCAACTAGAAGACGAACTGAACAGGCTGATCAAAGGGAGACCTTTCCTCATCTGGTGATGCCAGGACTGTATGGAAGCACTGAGAGGCAAGTGAGAAAGAAACAGAAAATTCTATGTGAAAAAACAGGTTTTGGACAATTTCATTTTTATTCATATTTTTACATGTGTGAAAACAGCTGAAAGTTTGCTCTGCTACCCTGAACAGGACTGGAAGCAGTCACATCTTCTATTTTTCACCCGATAAAACATTCTTTAAATCTGTTTTAAGAGATACGTTTTTAGAAAAAAATATCCACACATAAAGACATAACTGACCCATCACTGTTTAACCTAGTTAGCGACAATATTGGAAAAAAATAAATGGACCCACTGGATATAATGTTTTTATGTTGATATATTTTCTTTTCTAGTGTCCCTGTAAACTTGGAGACAAACTTTACTCCTTTGACAGTGCCTGGTCTTATCTCCCTTCAGGCCACTCCATCGGCTATTAAATACGAGGAAATGAAGATCTTCTTCTTCCATCCAATCCTGACCATCAACCCCTCCAAAAACTCCCAACAGCCCATCTCTCTCTGGCTATTCGAGGGGGAAAACAGAGACAGATTTAAATATAGAGCCACGGGGGACATATCAGATTTTTAAATATAGTATTGAAATGACAGCTATAAACTGTAGCCTGGGTACTTTGATTGAACAATTGAACTCAGAGGGTTTTCCATAGACTGAAGAATGATTAGAAACATCTCACCAGCGTAAGCAGGCTCAAACACTTGTATTTTGGATGTACTTGGATGTATTTTGATTTTAGCAGGTTTCAATGTTTTGGTTCTTCATGGTGTGCCATTTTTTTTTCAGTTCTGTGCCAATAGTCAGACAAAGCTTGGCCAAAGTTGCTAATTAGCTTTCCACGTAATATGGCTGAACACTGTGAAAGTATAGTTCTGAGTTTGTAGTTAATTAGCTTCCCTTCGAGAAAGTGTATTGTTTTGAGAGCTACAGTATACATTTTCTTCTTTTGGGACTGTCAGGTGTCTTTGTGTAGTTTTTGTCACCAAACTTCTTCCCTTTCACCTCCATAAATGAACTGAAATAGAAGATGATTTGCAGAGAGTGTATGCAAGAGTCTGCATTAACCACTGAAAATCCTGGCAAACACTGAGAAGTTGTTTAGGCTCGTCAGAGAAACTTCCAGAGGGGTTAAACCTCTGTCATTCTTTGTGCTGAGGTGACAGTGTCTAACTGCTGAACCACCAAGTTGCCCAATTAGTCTTGTGTTTGGTGGAGGTGAAAGCTGTGTCTCTGAGCTTTCAGTTCCAGATCAGCAGTCTTGTTAGAGTCCATCTTTACCAGCTGACAAGGTCCTGGAAAGGTCCTGGAGGGCCCTGGAAGGCTGGCGACTCTGAGAGAACTAAACTGGAAAAGTGTTTATCTCACTGCAGACATGCTACACCTTTCTCTCTCTGTGTTTGTCTTCCACCCAAAGACTCTTTGTATTTTTGAATTTCTTCTGTGAGCTTAAAAACACACTTTTCTTTGCTTTCAGCATCTTCCAGGTCGTCTTTCTTTGGTTCTCTTTCTTTTGTCCATCTGTTTCTTTTTCATGCTTTCTCATGTACAGTGCCATAAAAAAAGTATTCATACCCCTTGAACTTTTCACATTTTGCCACCTTACAACCACAAACTTAAATGTTTTATATTGAGATTTTATGTCCTCCATCAACACAAAGTAGCACATAATTGTGGAGGGGAACAGAAATGATACATAGTTTTCAAAATTTTAAGTCTTAGGTTAGGTTTTAGGTCTAGGTTAGGTCTAGACGTTGACTGGGCCATTCTAAGACATTACTATTCTTTGATCTAAACCATTCCATTGTAGCTCAGGCTTTATGTTTAGGGTCATTGTCTTGCTGGAAGATGAATCTCCTTTCCAGTCTCAAGTCTTTTGCAGCCAACAGGTTTTCTTCCAGGATTGCCCTGTATTTATCTCCATCCATCTTCCCATCAACTCTGACCAGCTTCTCTGTCCCCGCTGAAGCATCACCACAGCATGATGTTGCCACCACCATGTTTTATAGTGGGGATGGTGTGTTCAGGGCGATGAGCAGTGTTAGTTTTCCGCCACACATAGTAGTTTGCATTTTGCCCAAAAAGTTAAACTTTGACAAAGCACCTTCTTCCACATGTTTGCGGTGTGCCCTACATGGCTTGTGGCAAACTGCAAACGGGACTTCTTATGCCTTTCTTTCAACAATGGCTTTCTTCTTGCCACTCTTCCATAAAGGCCAGATTTGTAAAGTGCACGACTTATAGTTGTCCTGTGTACAGATTCTCCCACCTGAGTTGTGGATTTCTGCAGCTCCTCCTCCTTTCACGCTTTTGTTCTGACATGACATTCACTTGTACGGAACTTTTGCTCTTCCCCACCCCTCTTATTTTGTGGTTCATGAGCCATCATTTGAACCCCTCATCTCATACTAATCCTCATTTTCAAGCCAAAAGTCTTTAAACTTGTCATTCCTTCACCTCTTTCTTTTGTCATTTTTATTGGCTGGGAGGCGGAGGGGGAAAAAAGTGGGAGAACTATTTTGAGTGAAGTCTCTATGGAAACAGACGAGAGGGAGTGGCAGGGTAGAGAGAAGGCTGACAGCTCGGCTCGGCTGCAACGACGCACAATGACTTTAAGTGCAAAGGGGGTAAAACTCCTGTTCATCTTTTCGAACACTGCCTCGGCAGTTAACAGCAGCTATTAAGATGGGATTAGACATTATACATGTTTGTTTTACAACCAACAACTTCTTTCTCTTCTCTTTCACCTTCCTCTTTGCCTATTCATAGCAGACGTTTGCAATTAAATCTGCAATGTTTCCCTGTTTTGTGCAACAGTTTTAAATACTTCAAATCTTTGATCATTACCAAAAGAAATATAGCATAGCAGCTAGAGAAAACCCTGGATGTCAATGTAAACCAATATAAGTAAACTTCTCTGAGGTCTGTCGCATGAACAGGAGCTTGGAATAGATTTTCAGAGGTGTTGCTAGATGGTTGCTAATGTAGTGATGTTTTTAGATGCTTTGTTGTTTTTAGGTGTTTTTTTGATGGTGACTGGCAGGAGTTTGGTGATTCCTGAAACCTTTACAATCACTGTAAAGGTTTTTGGGATGCCAGATGGTTTGCTACACAGAAACACATGAGAAATTATAAACTGTTTTTAAAAGGGAAGCCACTTTGAAAAACTACTTGGCGGATGAACTACTGGTTTATCATAGGCGAACTTCAAACAGTCAGATGGACAAACCATATAACAGTCAAATAAAAACATTTTTCCATCAAAAGCCTTGAGTGTCTTTCTCTGCTCTCCTTTAAGAATTCTCTTCAGTTCTGATGTGACTGATTATAGATTCTGTAACCGGAAGGCATTTCAGTGTAACCAGAAGGCATTTCAGTGTAACCGGAAGGCATTTTACTGTAACCGGAAGGCGGGTCATAACTTACAGACGTGATTTACAGAGGCTGCCGCGCTATTCAACAACATTTGGTCATCAGCGGAGACAATTCGAACATTATCTAATGCAACAGCGAGCAGGCAACAGTGCCACGCCCCCTTGAGTGCCGACACAGTGGAGAGCCGGCTTACGGGCCAACAGCTGGGTGTTGCACCGCGCCATTGCGGCCGCGAGAGGGGAAAAGCGCCATAAGCCGGCTTTCCACGGTGTCGGCACTCAAGGGGGCGTGGCACTGTTGCCTGCTCGCTGTTGCATTAGATATGTTGAATAGGTGGGTTGCACGTTACGTCACGTCTGCGCGCGAACCTTAAGTGGTGGTCAACTGGTGGCACAGCCCATTGATATCACAGTGTTTTCAGCTTCCACAATGCCTCAATTTTGTGCAGTTTTTGGCTGTTCCAATCGGTCTAACCGAGAGAAGGGAAAGGGTTACTACCGAGTACCTAAGGTAATCGTCCATAGAGGTGAAAAATGGAAAAAACTGTCCGAACAACGACGTAAAAAGTGGATAGCTAATCTTCGTTTAAAGACTAAGGGAGCTGAAACTGCTTATGCTCGTGTCTGCGGCGACCACTTTGTTAAAGGTATGTGTGTCTTTGGGATAAGGATTGGCTCTAAGGGCTGGGTCGGTCGGGCTGGGGTGCGAAGCGGGGCTGGGCTCGAGCCGCGGCTGGGGGAGCAGTCGCCCTGTCGCCCTCCTCTCTCCGCCAGAGGCGCGGCGCGCGGCCCGCCTCGCAGGGCCCCTCGGTCGGCGCGGCGGCTCGCGGCGTCGCCGGGCGCGGGGGGTTCTTCGCGGGGCGGTGTCCGACGCTGCGCGGAAGGCGGGCCGGCGGAGGGGACCGGGTACGGCGGTCGGCGGCGGCGACTCTGGACGCGCGCCGGGCCCTTCTCGCGGATCTCCCCAGCTACGGCGCCCGCCGGTGCCCCGTTCGCTTCCAGGAGCTTCCTGTCCACCAACAATGACTAACACATAAACCACGCCCGTTTCCAAGGAAACAAAACGCTATCTTTAGAAAAGTAATTCCGCACTTAAAGTGGGCTACCTTTAATTACAAACATTCTGTGTCAGATCGAAAAAATGAAGTTTTGAATGGGTTTCAATGGCTCCAAGCCCAGGTTGTCCACTAGGGATCGACCGATACGGGTTTTTTGATGGCGGATGCGATACCGATTTTTTTCCCCATGGCCCATGGCCGATACCCGATTTCCGATACCCGATTTCCGATACCGATATGGGTTAAAAAAAGTTTAAAAAATGACAAATATTCCAGGTCTCAAGTTAAAAATAAATAGCCATTTATTTATAATAACATGAATAACAGGAAAATGACAATCATGTCTGAAGCCCATTGAGCATTTTTTTTTTTAAGTGTCTGCTTAATGCTTATACAGTATTATATCCACTTAAAAAGGAATAGCCCACATACTTCGGTGCTTTTATTCATTTTTATTTATTTAAAAAATATATATTAGTTTGGCTTGACACATTCAAAGGACTGTGGCTTGACAGTGGCAACAGAGCTTGACTGCACATTTGAGAAATGTTGGGGATGACACAAAGATTATTTAGAGTAAATGTTTAGGCATATTTTACAACTGTAGGCCTATATTGTACTTGATATACCATTGCCTTTGAAGCAGGCAGTGACAGTAAATAGCCTGACTTGATCATCATCCGCATTGCAAAGTGAGTGAATGAATTGTAGATTTGTCACTTTTTAAAAAAATAAATAATGGGCACACCATAATTTGTTTTAGTTGTGGAGAAACAAAACCTCGCTGCTTGCCCCCTGCTTTGTTTCAGGAAGAGGGGAGAGGGGCGGGACAAATCACAACAATCTCCCTTCGACATTGTCTTAGTTAATATCAAATCCCACGCCACCTCTAACTCTAACGAAGTGTACCCTTATATTGCACACAATATGCGTGGCGAGTTACGTTTAGGAGGGATTTAGAAGTTTATTCAGTGATAATTACTCGCATGCCATTATTGCTCCCGCGGTGTCGACATGCACTGACACGGCGCTACCCCATGTGTTGAAAAATATTCCCGTACGTAAGCTAAAGTAGTCTATGGCTTAGCAAGCCTCTTCTCGAAACCCCAAAACGTTTCATTAGGTCCTGGACTGTTGGGTTCGTTGTGCAGTTATCTGATTACAGCAACTGTTCCGCTCCGCGCTGATCACTTTTTCTCGCTCCTTCAGTCTCTCCCTCACGTGCGTGCACACTCACTCACACACACACACACACACACACTGGGCTGCTTCACCGGTGTTCGCCGGTTTAACTCCTGCAAACGCCGAATTGACAGTGACTGATAACAACACCGACTTCATTTGAACTTTAAACTGCGGGTGATTGCATCATAGCCTACTCTTAGTGTTACAGCTCCCTAGTTTAGGTTGGCAGTTTAAATGCGACGCACTTAAACAGCATTCCCGTTTTTTTCGACTCACTTAATGACTTTCAGGCACAGGCATGCTACTGTATGCAGTGCAATGCCATGTGCATACTATGCTGCGGGGGCTGCAGCAGCGTGCATAGCGGGTCTTCACAGAGCTGCCCTTGAACGCCTGTCTGTAAATGACGCTGGATGCGTATCGGCCGTATCGGCCATCTGTATCGGCCGATGCCGATACACCTAAACAACGCTAATATCGGCCCGATATATCGGCCGGCCGATATATCGGTCGACCCTTATTGTCCACCACTTCAAATTCGGGCGCTCCCGTGATGACGTAACTGCAACCCACCTATTGTCTCCGCTGATGACAAAATGTTGTTGAGTAGCGCGGCAGCCTCTGTAAGTTACGACCCGCCTTCCGGTAACAGTGAAATGCCTTCCGGTTACACTGAAATGCCTTCCGGTTACACTGAAATCTCAAAAGAGTGTGTGAGAGCGTTTCACTAGTGTGTGTAAGAGCGTTTCACTAGTGTGTGTAAGAGCGTTTCACTAGTGTGTGTAAGAGCGTAATATTTTAGTAGTGTGTGTGAGAGTGTCTCAGTAGTGTGTGTAAGAGCGTTTCACTAGTGTGTGTAAGAGCGTAATATTTCAGTGGTGTGTGAGAGTGTCTCAGTAGAGTGTGTGAGAGCGTTTCACTAGTGTGTGTAAGAGTGTTTCACTAGTGTGTGTAAGAGCGTAATATTTCAGTAGTGTGTGTGAGAGTGTCTCAGTAGTGTGTGTAAGAGCGTTTCACTAGTGTGTGTAAGAGCGTAATATTTCAGTAGTGTGTGTGAGAGTGTCTCAGTAGAGTGTGTGAGAGCGTTTCACTAGTGTGTGTAAGAGCGTTTCACTAGTGTGTGTAAGAGCGTAATATTTCAGTAGTGTGTGTGAGAGGTATTTCTGAATAATGTCCCTGACGGCCCCTCATAGTTTTAAGTGGTTGCTACATGGTTGATATGAAGGGTTTTTAAGGATGGTTGATGTTGATGCAGGATGGTTGTTTCATGCTTGAACCTCATGTGTTTACTGGAACCTGCAGTTTGACAGAGTCTGATATATTTCATCCCTCTCTTCTGTCTCCCTCTCCAGCTTTGCTCTATGCCACCATCTTTGGAAATGTGACGACCATCTTCCAGCAGATGTATGCCAACACCAACCGTTACCACGAGATGCTCAACAACGTCAGGGACTTCCTGAAGCTCTACCAGGTTCCCAAGGGGCTGAGCGAGCGGGTGATGGACTACATCGTCTCCACCTGGTCCATGTCCAAAGGCATCGACACAGAGAAGGTGAGACTGAAAGGTCAAAGGTCAGGTTGAAGCTCATTACACAAACATCAGTCACGTGAGGAAGCAAAATCTACATGGAGACCATGTTGGATGAAGCAACCATACATACAACCATACATCACTATAATTTAACTTAATGAGACAGCTGTGCCACAAAGAAAGAAGCTGTAAACAAATCATGTGACAAGAAACACTGGGACAAACATAGAAGAGAAAATAACCACAAATGCCTGGAGGACAGTCACCAGTCACTTCCTGTTACAACCTCGTCACCCAAATACACGCTGAGCACTGAACTACTGACCCATCAAAGTGCTCGTAGATACACAGTTTAGATTCTTATGTCAAGTCATGTTGTTGATCAGTGTGACGGATGTTTCACTTGAAAACTTTTGATATGTGTAACTTCAATTTAAGTAACTGATTACAGTCCTCTTGATGAGTCTGTCAACATGAGCAAAACAAACAAACCATGTGAACTTAGTGACGTGGAAAAAGTTCCTTTAGTAAGTACAGTATGACACAACAATTAATCCAGTCAACATGAATCTAAACTATATGATGAAATAAATAAATAAAATACATCATTGGCACTACAGCTTGTTGCCAGTGTTGTGAGATGTAACACATTACAGTAAAACAGAAGCCTGGATGTGCTGTATGTGCTATTAGAAACAGAATGTTTAACTGAAAAATCCGCCCGGTTACATTGCCTGCTCACTCAGCTCCGGTTCTAGCGCGACACCAGCTCTGCTGACATCACTGACATTAACTAACAGCAGCTACAGCTGGCAGCAGTTTACTTGCTTGCTCACACTTAAGATTAGTTACATGGTGGAATACACCACCCTGGGGTCATATGGTGTGTCAATGTAAATCATTTATTTAAATAACTAACGTCTAAATAACTTTTAATAACTTCTAACAAACAAACACAAAAACAAACAGAAAAGTAGAAAAGTCCCTGGATGACAGAGAGTTATGTAGCAACAGCTCCTGGTGGGATAGGAATAGTTTTGATTGCCACTCGAATTGAGGTTATTTTGTTTGAATAAAACTTTATATGAACAAGTCATTTGACTTATTGCTTATTTTAATTTCTCTTGTTAATGTTTTACAAGAGTAATAAAACTTTACAGCTCCTAGCCAGAACACATTTTTCAAATTTGAATTCTTTACTCAAACTATTTAAAAGAAAAACCCTTGAATAAGGAGGGCTTGATTCAAAGTATCCAAGTTTAAGTTGAATTGTTCTTGTACAAGAAGGAGCGTTTAACAGTGCAACACACAAAAGGGGTTACAGAAAAAAAGGCTCCCTGTGGAGCTCTAACAGTTGGTTCTTATACAATCGATAATGGGCTGTCCCAAACCTCTGCAAATTGTCAACAGATCTAACATTTTTCTTTTCCCTTAATCAGTATTCAGCATATCCCCAATCTAAATGTCACCTCTCTGATCTGTCTCTGACCCCTGTTCTGGAATCCCTCTGTTTATATTTTAACCTGAACTTTACCTTACCCTGCCAGCCTCAGCAAAACATTAATAAAAGGAAGTGCCCTCCGGACATGTAATAAATAGGAACACACACACACATCGTATGATTTGAAACATCTGAATAGCGTTGTAATCCTAATTTTCATAACACAAACTGAAGGAACAAAAGTTTTAAAAATACACATTGACATAACACAAACCCCTCACATGTGAATTTGGCATTTATAAAGCCAACACATTACCTGCAGCGCGATCAGCCCTCAGAGGAGGTGACAAAAACAGTGTAATTAAAGCAAACACATTCAAACAGTGCTGTTCTTCTTTTCTCTCGTTGTATCTAATATTACCTAGGGGCCGTGCTGTGATTCGTAATAACTGTGGTAAACACTGATTATTGTCATCAAACATTAATCTGCCACGTAAAGCTGAGAATCTGTCGCAGATCACCTCTTGTAGTCCGGCAAAGACAGACCGAATCAAACGCTCTGTCTGCAGCCTGAAGTTCTGTTTGAGTTCTGGCTCTGTTTGTGTTTATGGTCCCTCTGAGGCCGCTGAAGCAATGTTCATTTTAATTGCAGTTTGTCTCTAATTGGGAACTGACCGATTTCTGTAATAATTTTAAAAAAAGGGTTGATTCTGTATTTTATTTACATTTATTTATTTATGTGTCTGTATCCTAACTGACGGGGCGGTCCTAAATCAGTCTGAAGCAGGATTGGTTAGTTTGAGGATCTCGTGCCACAAACCAGGCAAATGATTTATTTACATGACACAAGCTAGTTCGGTTTTAACCGTTAACCTGCCCTCTCAATTAGCATACAGACGTGTATTACCAGAATGTATTTAATTATTCATTTCTGCATTGTTGCATTGTTCGTCATAATAAATGGTTGTGAGAATGTTTGTGATGATTTTAATTTCATCATCTGATGAAAAGGCGCTGTGTGTAACTGCTGAGGTTGCCGGGTAATTCATTATTTTACGTAATCTTAAAATATTTGCCCCTTTGAATGGGTCGTTTCTTACTCTTTACCTCTTTAGAGTGTAAGCCTCCTCATCTCCATCAATCCCATCTTCCAGGGTTTTGTTGAGCTAATTAAACATTCTTGAACAGACCTCAGTATAAACGAGCTGGGGCCAATTAGTGGACCAGAGGCCAGAGGCTCCTGAAGTGACTCAGGGCTACGATCGTCTTCCCCCGATCTTCCCCCCTACAGTATGTCATGTGCATCTGCATCACGTGGTTTATAGAGAAAGCACACCGCAGACATTCACCAGCTGATTTTTTTTTACAAAGTTTGCATTGATTGGACCAATTGCATCAGATACTTCACCATCGAAGATGTGACGACAGTCCTAGGTCTGATCTCTATCTCACCCCGACTCTAAAACAGCTTTACAAAGAGAATCCAATGTCCTCCTCTGTTTTTACGGCAGTGTTTACGCTCTCATTTCCATCTGTCTGTCTTTCAGGTCTTGTCCATCTGTCCTAAGGACATGAGGGCCGACATCTGCGTCCACCTCAATAGGAAGGTATATATCTGTGGTTTTCATATAGATGCACATCACAGTGCTTCACTAAATGAAACACGATGTTAATAGTTAATGTAGTAACTGCTTAACATTCTCCAAACTCACAAAAACTCTTCACACAAATTGTCTTTTGGACCATCAGCTTCACTCCTTCAGTCCAGTCCTTGGATGTGTTTATTACATAACTGAACACAGGCTGGGTGGGTTCACATGACTAATATGAGATAACTTTAGCAGACTCAAACAGCTGACCTGGCATTGAACAAAGGACACCTTTGTGTCAAATGACAAATACGAGTCACTAAAATTAGTTGTGTCATTCAGAGCGGGAGGCTCTGATGATGCCTCAAATATCTATTTCTCAAACATAGACCTCTCTTCAAAGTTAGAGCTGCAGCATGGAGAGATGTCCTTTGGTGCTCCGAGCGCTCATTTTTAATTTCACCAAAAATAAGTGGATGTTTCAAAAGAAGGAGACAGGTTTTAAATTGATTCTCAGCCACATTTTTGCCTGTAAAATCCACAAGACATTGTTTCCCTTTTCAGGAAGACACTGTTCCCCACAATCAAGCATAAACAAGGTCCTTTTGCAAAGAAAACAGATCAGGAAAGAAAAGTAGCATGCAAATGTGCTGCTCATTAAGCACCACAAAGTAATTAAAAAGACAGAAAGTGAAGTTTGGTAAAGTTTAGCAAAAAACAAAACTAATGAGCCCGAGGAACATGATCATAATTTTGTCAGAAAGAATAAATTAAAGCAAGTAAAAAGTCACTCTGACTTCCCCAAATAAAGTTTGTTCCAAATCATAAGGGTTCATCCTCTGAGGAGCATGCACATGCTTAGCAAAACTTTGTTGGACACAGCGGAGGTTTTGGTTTTCATACAGACAGGCACAAGATAAAAGTCATGAGGTTACTGTCCTCTGATTGGTCCTCTGAGGATCTTAAATATCAAAATTTCATGACACTTGTAGAGGTATACTTCAAAACAGAATTCAATTCAGTTTATTTATATAGCGCATATATCATAGCATCTCATGACATTTTTCATACAGAGCAGATCTAGACTGTACTCTTTATAATATTAACAGAGACCAACAATTCTACCATGAGCAAGCAGTTGGAAAAAAAATCCTTTTAACAGGCAGAAACCTCGAGCAGACCCAAGCTCATTGGTAGATAGAGAGAGAGAGAGAGAGAGAGAGAGAGAGAGAGAGAGAGAGAGAGAGAGAGAGAGAGAGAGAGACACACACACACACACAGCAGCAGCAAATCATAAACTATAAACTGTAATGGAGATATAGTAGCAATAATGAGTAGTAATATGTGTAGTGGACATCATGCAGGACCACAGGAGGAGGGAGGGAGAGAAGAACACAGAATTTTTAAACCAGACTAATAACTAACTAACAAATAAAAGATTCTATAGCAGCTTTAAACTGCAGATGATAACTAATCACCTGCCATCTCACTCAGGTGTTCAACGAACATCCTGCATTCCGGTTAGCCTCTGACGGCTGCCTGCGCTCACTGGCCGTGGAGTTTCAGACCACCCACTGTGCCCCTGGAGATCTGATTTTCCACACCGGAGAGAGCGTCGATACGCTGTGTTTCGTTGTGTCGGGGTCACTGGAGGTCATCCAGGACGACGAGGTCATCGCCATCTTAGGTACGTGGTCATAAGAGACGTTTTTTCCTGACGTTGGGAATCTGTGGTTTTTGTCGGCTTGGTTGGACAAAATAAGAGATTTGAAGAAATCCTGCTCTGTTGGAAGACACGATAAGCCTTATTTCACTATTTTCTGACCTTTCATGCAGAATAATGATTGTTAGCTGCAGCTGTAGTGCAGATTTAATGCTGTTTTTCTTTTCATCAGGTAAAGTTAAAGCATCCACAATAAAAAAAGACATATAGGTCATAAAGAAGAAAGAGATGGATAATAATATGTGGTAAATGACAAATGACTCACTGATTCATAGAAACATAGACTGTGTGAGCTCATGAAGACGTGAGGTCAAAGATTCCCAATAAAACAAAAGAGGAAATAAACTGCTGGTATTTGACGGTTTGGTGTTGAGCCCTTTGAAAGAAGATCGCCCAGCTGACACTCAAATGTAGTTGTGTTATTGTGTGTTATTTCTAGAGAGCCAGAACGCCTGCCGCCTGTTTTCTGGGTTTTCTGTTCTTTTTCGACTTGATGGTGACACATTTTTTACCTTTTCTGAGTTTGTAGTGTTTTCATAATCCCAGCAGGTATGAAGACTCTCTCCACACATACACAGAAAAACACTAAATCCTTCAGCTCAAGTGAAAATCACTCACACATGATGACAGTGATGTCACTGGGCCTAAAAATGTCTCATGACAACACGAGCAGAGAGCAAAAGAATTTAAACAGGTTTGAATTGTTTTATACGCAGTCTGCAGTCCAAATAGCACCTTATACACAAGAATGACAAGAAAAACATGCCTTAAACCTGATTGGTCAGTGCCACTTGGACTGCAAACATAAACCAGAACAGATCTGATACCAAAGTCTTGGTCCCACGTGTGCAGATTCTGCTTTCATATGCAGATATGCGTTATTCTATTATTATATCACGTGACATTATCCACAGGTTTCTGAAGAGCTCACTGTCTGTCTGTCTGTCTGTCTGTCTGTCTGTTTGGCCATCGCCATGTTGGCAGTCCTGTCTCCATCTCCTAATCTAAAAATCAGCAAAGACATGGATCTTTGGTAGGGATGTAACGATGCATCGTGACACGATAAAAAATCGGTACAAATGCGCATTGGTTGACAGAAAAAAATTTATCGTGATTCTTGGCGAATGTGAGCGAAGTAGGATATGTTCTTTTTTGTCTTTTTTAAAAATTAGAAATAGGTTACGTTGCAGCTTCCACTGCCGCGTCTGCTTTTCTGTGTCACACACACACACACACACACACACACACACACACACACACACACACACACACACACACACACACACACACACACAATAATTTCTGAACTCAACAGCAACACTAAAAATAGTCCAGCAGAGCAACCTTGAACAGGTTGTAAACAATGCCACAAACCAGCCAGATTATCTAAAGCACTTTGTTCGGAGGTCAAACTAAAAATGCGTTCAGGCTGCTGATTTCTGAACAATAATGAGAAATAATTATATTGTTGCAATATTACCCAGAGAAATGATGCTCAGAGTATGAACCTCTAACCTTCCTTGAATCGGGAACAGTGAAGATGTCATGTGGCAACCCGTTCTCATTCCCAACGCGTAAAATACCGCCGATTTGTGACGCCCCTTGACGTCTGATACCGATGTAAAAGGTACTCTTCCGCGTCTGTATGAAACACTTTGGGTTGTCCATTGACTCCAGTATAATCCGTTTGTGCTGGTAAGAGACGCTCAGAGCAGAGCTCCAGCTTACCATTCACTCCAATAATAACCCGACCACAGCGATACATGACGTTGCAAGCTACAATCTGATTGGACAACCGAGGATCCTCTGTTTTTCTTACTATGTCAAGGATTTCTTTTATTGAAATCAACAACGTTTCTCAGCACAAATACGCCAAAGTGTCACTGAAAACAATAAAATAGCTTCATGTTGTGGCCCTCGGTATGTTTTTTTTCTCCTTCTAGCCAGAGAAATAAACTTTTATTCCTATGTTTTGGATACGGAAAGGCCTACACTACCCAGAATGCTCGTCCACTGACGATTTGCGAGCTACAATCTGATTGGACAACCGAGGACCCTCTGCCCGGAAGTGTTTTTCTTGTGTTGTTAAAGATTTCTTTTAATAATATCATCAACGTTTTTCAGCACAAACACTGTGTGTGTCACAATTGATATGACTGATAAAATAAAAAGTTAATCACTTCTCTGTTAAATGTGCTTTTTATAATGTCTGTTTTTAGACAGAGCTTGTTATCAACAGACCTTTTAAGGAAAAATGAAATTTCCTGTGTGCAGTTTGCGCTGGAGCTGTACTGTGTATATATTCATATACAGTAACAATTTTATTCATGGAAAGCTTTCTGGGCTGCTCAAAGGATCACAAAAGCACCATGCAGCACACTCACCATGTGAGTTTTGTTCAGTGTTTTGTTGAAGAAATCATCAAAGTCGAATTGACATACTTGCTAGGGTGTGATTTATTTAAAAGCATTCCATCACACTGGTAAATTGACAGTCACAGAACATATCTGAGCCACCTCAAGCTGACCCCAAGGTCAAGGCCATATCCCCCCTTGCGTAACGGCGTCTTTTCTCGTCCCCGCCCATCAAAAAGTACTGGGCCGATGTGGACCGGACCAGCATCTATCCGCTCATCTCATGCCCCTGAACAACATACTAAAATTTCAGACCTGTGCGACTTGTAGAAACACATGTTCTCCAAAACCTCCACGCAGGTCAGAGGGTATAAGATTGCATGATTCTGACAGGACCCCAATGCTCAGGAATCCAGATGGGGAAAAAATTCTACTGGACTTGTGGGGTTTTTTTTCACCGGTTCATTGTCACTGGGGGATCCTCTGTTCCAAATATGGGGCCCCTGGGGTCAAAGGCTGCCGCGCGGCGGCCAAAAAGACACGTTTTTTTAGTGAGTCCCCCAAATCTGACCCTCTTCTTTTCCGGTCACTATCTCCTGATAACTCAAAGTTTTGAGGCAGGGGGCTCAAATTTGAGTATGCGTATCAGGATGTGGGCTACAATCACTGTGCCGAGTTTTGTACCCGTGGCCCCTTGGGAAGGGTCAGAGGTCAGCCGTTCTGTACCCAATGAGGCCTACTAGTTAAGGCTTTAATACCTTTTTGGGATTACCTTATCAATGCTTTAAGGCAGGGGTTGTGGTGTCTCGCTGGTAGTGGACCCAAAAATGCAGAGGAGCAGAGTTTGCCAAATAAGCAGCCGTTTATTAGACCACGGGAAAAAGGGGCAGGGGGGTGTCACGGGCGCCAGGAAGGCAGCAGGGGCAGGGGAGCTTGAGCCAGGGACGAGGTAGGGAGAAGGCCGTCGAGGGGTTTAGGCTGGGGCGGACTGGTGCAGAAGCCTGGTGGTGAGGAGGGCGAAGAGCTGGAGTCTGGAGACAGAAATAAAAGTCAATACTCAGATAAATCTCAGTTTACAAAGTCTTATGAGGAGCCTAGTTGATCTACCACGACACGGTGACAATCTGGCAGCAGCATGCAGGAGGCCAGCCTCTAAATACTGCTCGAGATGATGACCAGCGTCAGGTGTGTGCAGACAGCTCCACAGCACCACACCCATCCCTGTAATGAGAGCACCTGGAGCCCAACCCCCAGCCTAGACACCACAGTACCCCCCCTCTAAATGACGCCTCCAGGCGTCTTCCCGGGCTTGTGAGGGAACTCATGATAGAAGTCCTCTAACAGTTGGCTCAGAATGAGTCGTCGAGAAATCCATTACCGTTCCTCAGGACCGTACCCCTCCCAGTCTACCAGATATTGATAACCGCGCCCCCGACGCCTCACATCCAAGATCTTATGCACAATGTAGGCAGGATGACCATCAATGACCAGGGCGGGAGGAGGGGGTTCGGCCGGAGGGCTTAGGGTGCTGGAGGACACAGGCTTTAACAGAGACACATGAAAAGTAGGATGGACATTCATAGAGTCAGGCAACCTTAGTCTCACAGCAGATGGATTAATTACCCTCTCAACCTCAAACGGGCCAGCGTAGCGAGGGGCGAGCTTCCGCGACTCCAACTGCAGGGGGAGATCTCGTGTGGACAGCCACACCTTTTGACCAGGGTGGTACTGGGGGGCTGGAGAGCGATGTTTGTCCGCTAATAGCTTGTTGCGCTGGGTGGATCGAGTGAGAGCTGCTCGGGTGGCTTTCCATACTTCATGAACTCTGCGAAGGTGCTCACGGACTGAAGGCACGGCGGCCTCACGCTCCTGGGTGGAGAACAGAGGAGGTTGAAAACCATTAGCTGCCATGAATGGAGACATACCTGTGGCCGAGCTGACGAGGGAGTTGTGAGCATATTCAATCCAAGGCAGCTGGATGCTCCATGAGCAGGGATGTCTGGCAGAGACACACCGGAGAGCTGCTTCCAAGTCCTGATTGGCCCGCTCTGTCTGGCCGTTAGATTGAGGGTGGTAACCGGATGATAAGCTGGAAGTTGCACCAATGGCTCTGCAAAAAGCCCGCCACACTTTAGACGAGAATTGTGTCTGTCGGAAACTTTGTCCACTGGAATACCATGAATCCTGAAAACGTGTGAAACAAGGAGATCTGCAGTCTCGAGAGCAGAGGGTAATTTAGGGAGAGGGACAAAATGAACAGATTTGGAGAACCGGTCAACTATAGTGAGGATGACTGTGTTACCTTTCGAAGGTGGTAGGCCAGTGATGAAGTCCACAGCTATGTGTGACCATGGACGGCTGGGGATGGGTAGTGGCTGTAATAAACCTGCTGGGGAGCGGTAAGATGCTTTTCCTCGGGCACAGACAGAGCAGGCTACTACAAACTCCCTAGTATCCCGTGTCATGCCCGGTCACCAGAAGCGCTGTTGGAGGAACATGAGGGTACTGTGAAAGCCAGGATAGCAGGTGAGGGTTGAGGAATGTCCCCACTGTAAAACTTGGGAGCGAACTGTTTCGGGGACAAACAGCCGATCAGCTGGGCCGCCAACAGGATCAGATTTGGGTCTGTTGAGCTGCTCTGACCACAGACTCGATCTCCCACTGAGCAGCTCCCACAAAACAAGAAGAGGGCAGAATGGGCAGTGACTCCGATGAGGATGAATCTGGGGAGAACTGGCGAGAGAGAGAATCCGGTTTGACATTGCGACTTCCAGGACGATATAAGATAGTGAAATTAAAGCGGCTAAGGAACAGAGACCGGCGAGCTTGACGAGAGTTAAGGCGTTTAGCAGAGTGAAGATAAGCCAGATTTTTGTGATCCGTCCATATGAGAAATGGGTGTGTGGATCCTTCAAGCCAATGTCTCCACTCCTGTAATGCTAACACAATAGCCAACAGTTCATGATTTCCAACATCATAATTTTGCTCTGCGTCTGAGAGTCGCTTGGAGAAAAAGGCACGGGGTGAAGCTTGTGGGTCTCTGGATGACGCTGAGATAGGACAGCCCCCACGCCTAACTCAGACGCATCCACTTCCAGCACAAACTGTCTGGAAGAGTCAGGGTGGAGGAGCACTGGGGCACAGGTAAACAGCTTCTTAAACCTCTGAAAAGCCTGTTCAGCTTCCGCAGGCCATGAAAAGGGGATATTCGATGAGGTAAGTCTGGTCAGGGGGGCAGTAATTTTGCTAAAATTCCTGATGAACCTGCGATAAAAATTGGCAAAACCAAGAAAGCGCTGCAGCTGTTTGCGGGAGGTGGGGATTGGTCATTCAGCCACAGCTCTTATTTTAAGGGGGTTTGGTTGAAGCTGGCCCTCTGCAATCATGTAACCCAGGAAGCTGACAGAAGGTTGGTGAAATTCACATTTCTCAGGCTTAACATAGAGCTTGTTCTCCAGGAGGCGCTGCAATACCAGGCAGACATGCTGGACGTGCTCCTCTGGTGTGCGGGAGAAGATCAGAATGTCGTCCAGATACACAAAGACAAAATGGTTTAACATGTCACGAAGAATGTCGTTGATGAGGGCTTGGAAGACAGCAGGGGCATTGGTGAGCCCAAAGGGCATCACCAGATATTCAAAGTGGCCTAAAGGGGTGTTAAAAGGCTGTCTTCCATTCATCTCCCTCCCGAATCCGGACCAGATGGTATGCATTGCGGAGGTCGAGCTTGGAGAAGATTTGAGCATGACACAAGGGTTCAAAAGAGGGATCAATCAGGGGAAGAGAATACTTGTTTTTGATGGTGATGCCATTTAATCCTCGAAAATCAATGCAGGGACGAAGTGTTTTGTCCTTTTTCTCAACAAAGAAAAAAACAGCTCCTAATGGGGAAGAAGAGGGACGGATGAGGCCTGCTGCCAGGGAGGTGTTTATGTATTGCTCCATGGCCTCTTTCTCAGGGTGGGACAGGTTATAGAGGTGGCTGACGGGGAGTTTGGCACCTGGGAGGAGGTCTATTGTGCAATCATAGGGTCGATGAGGGGGGAGGGACAATGCCAGGTCTTTACTGAAGACTGCTGCCAGGTCATGATAATCTGAGGGAACATTGGAACTGGAGGCAGGAAAAGCTGAGTGGAGGCAGTAGGAGTGACAGTGAACACTCCAACTGATAGACGAAGTCTGCCAGTCAATGTAGGGATTATGGAGTTTTAACCATGGGAGGCCTAAAACCACTGGAGAGATAGGAGAGGGCAGAACATGCAGCTGGATCTTCTCATGGTGGTTGCCAGAAATTACTAATAATACGGGCTCTGTGCAGTAGGTCACAGTGGCTATGAGTCTGCCATCTAGAGCGTTAGCATTTTGGGGTTTCGCAAGTGGCTCGAGAGGGATTTGCAATTGGTTAGCAAGTTCTAGGTCAATGAAATTGTCATCGGCTCCAGAATCCACTAGGGCTTGAAGGGTAACCCCTGCACAGGTAAGGGAAGCAGACACACTTACTCGAGGGGGAGAGCAGGATTGAGAGGAAGTCTGGCTCACCAGCGTGCCCTCTCTCACTGGCGAGCCCGGTCTTTTGGCGTCTGGGGGCAAGAGGCAATGAAGTGTCCCGTCTGGCCGCAGTAGAGGCAGAGTCTAGCTTGCATCCGTCGCTGGCGTTCTCCAGGTGTCAGACGAGCCCGTCCGACCTGCATGGGCTCCTCCACTGAGCCAGACGGGGCTCCACGAGTGCTGGCTGGGGAGCTGAAGTGGGACTGAAATTGGGGAGCTGTGGGTTGGGGCCTGCCGGTCCTTTCTCTATTCCTCTCCCTCTGTCGATTATCAATCTTGATGGCCAGTGATATTAACTCATCTAAAGAATTGGGTTCGTCGCGAGTAGCTAGTTCATCCTTAACATCGCTGATGTGTGCAGTGACTGCATGGCATGGGATGCATGGATGATCCGTCCCGAATCGGAACCAGTGGCGCATGTCCATGAAAATAGCCCATATTAATAATTGAATGAGTAATATTTATCTTTAATGCAATATTTATCTTTTAGAAACCTATCCCAGTCACTAAATCCTGGAATCTGGACAGAAAAGACTGGACTACAAATTCAGGTAAGAGTATAAAGTATGTATAATGCATGTATTTATTATTAGTTGAATACTTCAAAACTGTAAAATAATAATAACATAACCGACTTCTTTCTGATATCTAGGATTTTCCACTGCAACCATATGGAATTGACTGTGGTATCTTCATGTTGATGGTAGTAGACATCATTTGTTATTTATTTATTATTTGTAATTCTGTGTGCATTAAAGATTTCAGCAATAAATTAAAATTAATATGCTATTCCTAGAATGCCCTTTACACAACACTGGATGCTACCTACGACTTTTCTGTTGTAAGTTGAATAATTCAATCAAAGTAAGCTCAAAATTACAACCACAAAACACTTATGACATAGTGTGAGTTTATTTTTGTTGCTGTTCATTTTCCAGCTGGACATGCCAATTTTGAGACAGTGGTGTTGTATCATTCTGATGGAAAATTTTGACCTTGGAAGGTGAGTCTGCAAAGATTTATTTGTTATTTGAGTTATTTGACCTGAAGCTGTTACAAGACTTTTTAATTAATTAATTAATTAATTTATTTATTTATTTATTTATTTATTTATTTATTTATTTATTTATTTAGAGCCATGGAAAGCTGTTCGCCCACTGGACAGATGCTTCAAAAGCCCTTCTGCGAGATGAGGTGCAACCAGTGTTCAGGCTGATCAAAAGGAAGAAGGATGACATTACTGAGGTTAGATTTTTATTTTGTTTGAGTTCTGTCTGGGTTTCTTTTGTTTCAGGTATATAGGTAAAAAGTAAAGTGTCTAGATAATGCATGATTGGATTTAAAAATTAACATTTGTTGAGCTCTCTAATATTACTAGGTAGGCCTATTAGAGGAGGGCAATGATGGAATCTTTTCTTCTTTTTTTGGAGCTTGTGTTTGAATATTACAACTGATCATTTTGCTTATCTATATATTTTCAGGAAGAAGAGCAGCAGGCAGAGGTGAGACCTTCTGATGTGAACACACCAGTGGAAGGCGTAAGCTTTTTCACAGTATCTATTGGTCAGATACTGTTGGTGTGGCAGCTATGGTATCTTTCTTTCTGTCTTTTCCATAGGACTCGGTTGAAGATTGTGTTCTTCGTGATTGCAGAAATGCAGCGGGGTGGGTTGAGGACAATAAACAACAGTTCTCTGCCAGTGTGGACCTGCCTGATGTTCAGGGCATGGGGGAGGAGGAACAGGCAGAGGCTGCTCTGCAATATGGAAGGTTGTGGAAGGAAGACCTGGACGAGCATGAAAAGGAAGCAATCCTGGAGCCATTTAAATTCACATTTTACATCCCTGAGGACATGTGGAAGTTCTGTGAAGAAATAATGGACCAAAGACATTATTTGGCATATTGTGAATGTCACACAGAGTAAAGGGCTACAGAACATTTGTGACTTGGTGTGTGTATTTGTGTGTGTGTGTGTGTGTGTGTGTGTGTGTGTGTGTGTGTGTGTGTGTGTGTGTGTGTGTGTGTGTGTGTGTGTGTGTATTTTCTCATTGATCACCTAAAAATTTGACTTGGTAGTATTGGGTAGTATTTAGTGGTCCTTAAGTGTTCTAGCAGCACAAGAATATAATTAGCATAGACATAGAACCAAACATGAAATTTATGGTGGTTAAGAATAAAAATACAGAATAATACAGTAAAAACAGAATAAATAATAATACAGTATAAAACAGAAAAACTAACTGAAACAAATATATAGAAAAAGACTAGTGCAATAAAGTCAAAAGAAATTATGATAAAAAGGCACCCTGTATAGTACACTATAAAATGTATAGGCCTATGACATCTTGTGAGATGTTGGCTTATGAATATGAATGAATATAAATACACACACACACACACACACACACAGCTTAAGAAAAAATGCGCACTGATCATTGTTTACTAATTAATTAATTTGTGAGGAAAACGATTCAACCGGAAGTGCATTCACAGATTCACGATTTTATTTTGAAATGTATCTCTTACATTTCCGGGCCTGACAGTGGAGGTCTGCGGTTTAATTTTGAAATGTATGCCGTTAATTTCCGGGCCTGACAGTGGAGGTGCGTGACAGTGGAGGTCTGCAGTTTTATTTTGAAATGTATGCCGTTAATTTCCGGGCCTGACAGCGGAGGTGCGTGACAGGGGAGGTCTGCAGCCAGCATCTCTTGGAAAATGACCCTCTCAAAATGTCCGCCCCACCTCCCCACACCCCAAAAAACGTCATCACTTCCGATCCTGACAGTGGAGGAGCGTCACAGTGGAGGTAGGGGCCTGACAGTGGAGGTCTGTAGCCAGGTGCCTCTCACAAAAACAGCTCGTAGCGCCCTGCTGTCCCACCCACTCTCTGCAGCTAGGATACGGAAGTCAATAGAGAAATTAGCAACAGAAGCGGAACCCTGACATAGGGACAATAAACGTTTCTCAGCCTCCCGACCCTGAATTGGATGATCAAAAACTCTGCAAAGCTCAGCTATGAAGGAATCATATGACCCCAGGACACTAGAACCTCCCTCCCATAATGCAGTAGCCCACTGACCTGCTCTTCCTCTAAGTAAATTAACTATATATGCAATACGTGAGCGATCTGACGGGTAGCTAGATGGTTGCTGTTAAAAAACTAGAGAGCACTGTAAAAGAAAACGGCCACAGGAACCCAAATCACCCGAATAATGCTCCGGAGGTGGAACAAAAGGTTCCTTGGCTGCAGGGGGGAGGGGTGTTTGAGTCTGAGGGAAAGCATGGCTACTCACTGCTGCTGGGATTTCAGCTGGGGGAGTCTGGGTGGACAGTTGAGAGGCAATTTGGGCCACACTGGCACTTAAGTCCTGCAACGAGCTCATGACACCGGAAAGTAATCGGTCATGCCTTACAAGCAATATCCCTTGGGTGGTGAGGGCTTCACGAAGAGCATCTCGATCTGCTGGGTCCATGGTATGGCCAGATTGTACTGTGGTGTCTCGCTGGTAGTGGACCCAAAAATGCAGAGGAGCAGAGTTTGCCAAATAAGCAGCCGTTTTTTAGACCACAGGAAAAAGGGGCAGGGGAGCTCACAGGGGGAGCTTGAACCGGGGACGAGGTAGGTAGGGAGAGGCCGTCAAGGGGTTTAGGCTGGGGATTCATAGATGTTTTATGTACTTAAGCCAGTTATAGAGTGAAACAGAGAATGACACTGACTGAAATGTGTATTCAATATTTTATTCTGAACTTTTATGATGAACTTTAACTTTATTTCTATTGTGAATTTCCACATGTTGAACTTTGAACTGGGAACTTGTGGTGCCAACTCTGCAACCTGTGGTGGGCTGTTTTACAGATAAGCTTACGCAGGTTTCCATGTGTCATCCCACACTTTGCCACTGTCAGGAAAAGAAAACAACAATAACATCAACAACACACACACACAATATCGGTTAAAAGGATAAGTTAGGTTGTGACTTATAAGAATGTCTAGGTTGAAATATTTTCTATATTCATGTCATGCTTTATACAATTTCATTTTAATCCAAATTAGTTAAATCAAATCAAATACTACAACTAGGCAAGTACAGAACGGCTGACCTCTGACCCTCCCGAAGGGCGCATGGCTCTGAAACTTGACACCGTGGACGACCATGTTGTCCCAATGCGCAGGTGCGGATTTCAGGCCCCTATCTTAAAGCGTTGATGAGTTATCAGGGGATATGGCCTTGACCTTGGGGTCAGCTTGAGGTGGCTCAGATATGTTCTGTGACTGTCAATTTACCAGTGTGACGGCATGCTTATAAATAAATCACACCCTAGCAAATATGTCAATTCGACTTTGATGATTTCTTCGACAAAACACTGAACAAAACTCACATGGTGAGTGTGCTGCATGGTGCATTTGTGATCCTTTGAGCAGCCCAGAAAGCTTTCCATGAATAAAATTGTTACTGTATATGAATATATACACAGTACAGCTCCAGCGCAAACTGCACACAGGAAATTTCATTTTTCCTTCTCAAAAGGTCTGTTTATAACAAGCTCTGTCTAAAAACAGACATTATAAAAAGCACATTAAACAGAGAAGTGATTAACTTTTTATTTTATCAGTCATAATATCAATGGTGACACACACAGTGTTTGTGCTGAAAAACGTTGATGATATTATTAAAAGAAATCTTTAGAAAAACACTTCCGGGCAGAGGGTCCTCGGTTGTCCAATCAGATTGTAGCTCGCAAATCGTCAGTGGTCAAGCATTCTGGGTAGTATAGGCCTTTCCGCTTTCCAAAACTTACGAATAAAAGTTTATTTCTTAGGCTAGAAGGAGAAAAAAAACATACCGAGGGCCACAACATGAAGCTATTTTATTGTTGAATTATCAGTGACACTTTGGCGTGTTTGTGCTGAGAAACGTTGATGATATTATTAAAAGAAATCTTTAACAACACAAGAAAAACACTTCCGGGCAGAGGGTCCTCAGTTGTCCAATCAGATTGTAGCTCGCAAATCGTCAGTGGACGAGCATTCTGGGTAGTGTAGGCCTTTCCGCTATCCAAAACATAGGCTAAAATGCTTAAAGAGGGTGAAATTCTGTTTCATTGTTTAACTTTTAAAGGTCCAGTGTGTCAGATTTAAAGGGCTCTGCTTACAGATTTTAATCATTCCAACTTTTGGAAACCGGCAACAAATCAAACGATCAGACCAGTCAAACTTTTACAGTCACCCTGAAGTCTCTGAAACTGAGGCTATCTAAACTCTACCTGCTGTGTTCTGGCTTTGTTTAATTCATGTACCCAGCTTCTCGTCTCGTAATTCACACTGCAAAATAGAGACAAAGAAGTTTCATTTGTTTTGTGTCGATGGTTTCAAGGAGTAGTGCTTGTTTCACAGCGGTTACATTCAGCACATATAGACACACCCCAAGCCGCCATCAGCCACCTCAGCTCCCCTCACCCGTTACCCTCAACTGTTGCACAAATCTGCTGCAGCGCCTGATCCTGTCTGAAACATTTAAAAACCTGTTTTTTTAACAACATGGATACTAAGAAAGGTTGCTTTTCACTGACTTTTTTAATGTTTGTTGTAGATAGGCCGTATCGTCTACAATAAATCGATTAAACATTATTATAGAAGGTAGTGATCCTGGATGGCGTGCTTAGAAACTGCTGCAGCCACATATTGGTATGTGATGGTGTTCTCGAAAGCTTGGCATGCAAGATAATGATCCATTACGCTGGAGCTGCAGATCCCCTGCAGCAGATAGCGAGAGTCTGTTGCAGCTGCTGTTTTTGCTGAACGTGGCATGATGTTAGAGAACGGGACAACGGGAAGTGAGCAAAACAGCAAAGAGATGATATGAGGGCGAAACTTTTTAAACAAGGTAAAGACAAAAGAGGTAAAACAAATATACAAAGAGACACAATAAGAGGGAGATGAAATATTAAGAGGAAGAGACAAGAAGGAAAAGGAGAGGCAGGTTTCGCCCAGGGCGCAAATGTGGCCAGGACCGCCGCTGCGTGTGGTACAAACACTAACACTGCTCCTGTGTTCTGAGCTCACAGTCCAGACAGCCCAGCTAACAAACTGAGCTAACATTAGCTAACAACAGTTGGCAGCAGTTTACTTCACTGTCCATCAGGAAACTCTGTAAATCACAGAGAGTTGAGGCGGAGCAGCCGGAGGACATCAGAGGGAAACATTTTCTCCATAAAATATGATCCAGTTTCACCAAAATCAGTTAAATAGTTGGTGGTATGTGACTTAGTGCCGTGAAGCATTTATGTTCTTCTCCTGACCCGGAGCACAAAGTTACATAGTGTGAGAGCAGACGTACGAATGACAGAGACACCATTCACGTGATTACAAGTCAGTGTAGCATCATGAGAGAAAAGTGACATCAGGTTAAATTATTATAATAATAATCATTTCTAAGTGTGTTGGAGTGTAACAGGAATTAATCAAATCAATGTGTCGTTAAAACATAATATATAATATTAATATAACATAATTTCTATTTAAATGGAGTTGGACAAGTGAACAGTTTTCTGCTGAGGAAACAATAGATGCTTGTACGTTTATCCCACCAGGCTGTAACAGACATCTGTAATCTGCTGTCAGATGATTTGGAGTGTAATGCCAGCTGTCATCATATGCATGCTCTCATACCTCCAACAGAACTCACTGCTGACTTGCAAAAATAAAATCTGCAGAACAACACTGACTTTGACAGCAACAGGCAGTGCATGGGGCAGCTGGCATTAGACTCCAAATCATCTGACAGCATAATACAAATGTCAAATCAAATCAAATCAAATCAATTTTATTTGTATAGCCCAAAGTCACAAAGTACATTTGTCTCGGAGGGCTTTACAATCTGTACAGGGAGTGACACCCTCTGTCCTTAGACCCTCGGTTCGAGTGAGGAAAAATTTGCCCACAAAAACCCTTTTAACAGGGAAAAAAGGTGGAAGAAACCTCAGGAAGAGCCACAGAGGAGGGATCCCTCTCCCAGGACGGACAGACGTGCAATGGATGTCACGTGTACAGGACAATCAACACAAACATTTTGTACAATTACAATGACTGACAAAATGACAATGAATCTTAATCAATGATAAAGTGACCACAGTAACAGATATGGTAGTAATATTGACAGTAATAATATATGTAGTGGACAGACAGTCTCTATACTAAAGGACTGGATGGGCAGCTGCTCTAATCGAGGTGCAGAGAAGCGTGTAAGACTGCAGCTCTGCTTCCTGGTCTCAACTGGGTTGTCGACATGGTTTTGGTCAGCTAATAAACTTGGCCATATTTCTAGAGATGAGAGCTGCTTCATCCAAAGTGGGATGGATGCCGTCTCTCCTAATCAGACCAGGTTTTCCCCAGAAAGGTGTCCAATTATCTATGAAGCCCACATCGTTTGCTGGACACCACCTCGACAGCCAGCGGTGAAATGACAACATGCGGCTTAAAGTGTCCTTAACCAAATGGTGACAGTGTGACAGGAACAGGTAGACCTCAGAGTCGCAGAGTCGATGGGGTTTGTCTTAAAAAAAAGGAGGCTTAAAAAAAATCTTCCTGGTTTTTGTGAAAAGAGTAAGAACCAGCTCCTTTGTTACATCGACTGGCAGCTGGAAGAAATAACAGAACTGGAGATCAGTTTGTTGAGAGGCGAGAACCATCTGAGCGGAGACAGACGGATGAATCTGGCTTATGGGAATGTTTTGGAAGTCGAAGTTATCAGGTCTACTTACTTGTCCTTTTTCCGAGTGAGCTCTTGGCTGAAATCTCTTTAAGAACCAGGCAGATGGAGTTTTGTTTTAGCTCCAATAAAAACAAAGTTGATACAGTTTGCTACATCTGCCAAATATTGGTCATGATAAAGTACAAACTTCCCAACTGCATGTAGCTGTTGTCCCCTTTAGTTTTATCTCTGTTTAACCTGTAGACAGATAGTGCAGGTTGTCTTCTGCCAAAGTTAAACTTGAGGTTAAATCGCTAAAACAGGGGTCAGCAACCTGCCTGCTATAAAGCCCTCATTCAGAACCAGTCACCGCTAGCAATATGCAGTCTCGATATGCTTTGTCTGTTTAAAAATTCCTTTTAACTCATCCCCCCTCGGAGAGGGTAGCCTTCCAATCATGTACCACACGTTTAATGTCGTTCTTGCAAAATGTCCCAATTAAAATCAGTAGGAGAGTAAGCAGTTGTGCTTCCTGTTATTTTGTTCAATTTTGAACATACAGAACAGCTCGGAAAAGAAACTGCTCATGAGCTAATGACCGGAGAGTTCACTCAGAAGTATGTGAGAAGAAGTCGCAATAATGTTAAGAAGTATTTTATTTATTATTGGTTAGCTTCAGTATAACAACGTTATTAAAAAGAATACATTCAGAGACCTTATGCTCCTTATTATATGGCTCTCACGGAAATACATTTTAAAATATGTGGCTTTCGTGGCTCTCTCAGCCGACCCTTGCTCTAAAGTAAATACACTGATTGTAAAGAATTTACATAAATTATTTGAATTTTAGATGGACTGGCTGGTTGGTGCAGTGTCTGCAGTATTAGATGGATTTTCTAGTCCATCTACATTCCAACCCTCACCTATGACATTCAGAGAGGGAGCTCGGAGAAGAGCCAGCTCATATGGTTTGTGCATCTGAAGGAGATGGACAAACCTTGGAGCCTATCCATTACATTCCATTAAAAGTGCTAAAAACATGCACAACTCAGGTTTATTTTTGGTTGAAAATTAAAATTTAGCAGCGGAAGAACAGCTGGATGAACAGACGAGCGCACACATCAGCCCTTTAGCCTGAATTACCTATTGATGATTTCTGCTCTGCTCAGAGAAAAAAATTTTTTTTTTGTTTTGCCAAAGTGATGAGCTGATAAATTTCTTAATCCATTATTCATGTGTGGTTATGAGAAGGGGATTCTATTCACACAGCAATATGTTCTGGGCCAGCAAGCAATTTGTCAGCAGTAAGCAGGAGGAGATGAGCCTCCGACCACATATGAGTCGGGATGCATTACACGATCCAGTAATAACAATCAGTGCAGGGCTGTTTTGATGTGGAATACATTAGAAGACAATTATATATTGAAGGTTTACTTCAGCTTTTCAAATAGTGGTTGATGCCCCCACACATTGGAGAGGCTGGCAATGTACTGCTGTGGAGGGGGGCAGCAACAAAACTGTTTATAGCTACCTAAAAAGGCAAAGCCAAAAAGAAATAGGATTAGTTAATGTGTGTTCATGTGTATTAAGAGCTTTTTCACCACTTTATGATGTTATCAGAGACCTTTTTGACAGGAAGCTTGAGCATTCATATCGAGCCATGCTCTCTTATAAGTCAGTGGACTCCTTTGACAAAAACAGAACTTTAACCTTGCAGATGACGGGGTTTGCTGTTTTACCACTGCCTTTATCCGTTAGGTAGTCAGTGTTAGTTTGGATACAAACTACTGCGTGTGTGCTTTGAGCTAAAATTGCTGCCCCCGTCCACACCAGTACATTGTTTAGCTTCATACTGGTCCTCCTGGATGCTTTTCCACACTGGGGGTGAGTCAACCACCATCTCTGCATCAGCACCTCATACAACCACACTTTTTAAAACCCAAGCTATCATCTTAAGAGTTCAGTTCAAAGGGACAATGACAGTGACTACAATGTCTTAATGCACCATCTTAAGTCTAAACCCAGATATCGTCCTTGCCTTCCTTTGTAATGTAATTACTGTAGTAGTAAGTGGTATCAATCTTCTAATTTAACTTTGAGCAAGAAAGAAAACGAGTTTAGCTAAAGCTAGCAGTTATAGCAAGTCAGTTTTTGAAGATGGAGACTGAACTCAAGCTATTTTCGTTTCTGTGAGCTCCTGTTTTATTTGCCCTCCTATTTAGACAGATATCCACACATCCTGGAACTAGTTGGACCAATCACAGCCGTTTATCTGATATAACCTTACTGACACATTTTTGTAAACAACCAAGGTGGCTGCTACCACCTGTGGAGCCCATGCGGCAGCCTCTGTAGCTGTGAAGTGAAGACAATGCAGAGGTGCCAAAAACTTCTGAGGGTGAATTTTGATGGAACTTACCTGTTCAGATTATATTAAGGCTTCATTCAGCCTGCCTCGGTTCCGCTGACGATCTTTGCTAAATGTTTTAGATCAGCCGAGGCAGACTTCAGAAAAACCTGGGGTGGGTGACGTCATGCATGTCCATTTTTATACTGTCAGTGGTTGAACCTGATCATGTCGGTATCAAACAAAATGGGTGGTATATTTTCTCTAGAAGAAAAACAAAGAGCTGCACTGTTTGAAATCTGAAAGAGGCGATTCCAGCAGAGTGGAGCTAAAATCAGACGCACTGTTTCTCAAGCAGATGCAGAAAAACTAGTCCACGCATTTGTTACTTCTAGGCTGGACTATTGTAACTCTTTGTTATCGGGCTGCTCTAATAAGTCTCTTAGGACTTTACAGTTAATTCAGAATGCTGCTGCACGTGTTCTGACAGGAACCAAGATCAGAGATCACATCTCTCCCATTTTGGCTTCCTTGCATTGGCTCCCTGTTAAATCTAGAATAGAATTTAAAACTATCCTCCTTACTTACAAAGCTCTTCATGGTCAGGCACCATCATATCTAAAAGAGCTCATAGTACCTTACTATCCCTCTAGAACACTGCGCTCTCAGGACGCTGGGTTCCTTGTGGTTCCTATAGTCTCCAAAAGTAGATTGGGAGCCAGAGCTTTCAGCTATCAGGCTTCTCTTCTGTGGAACAAACTACCAATCTGGGTTCGGGAGGCAGACACGGTCAACACTTTTAAGAGTAGACTTAAAACTTTCCTTTTTGATAAAGCTTATAGTTAGGACTGGCTCAGGCCATCCCTTAGTTATGCTGCTATAGGATTACACTGCCGGGGGACTTCCCAGGGTTATGCCTAGCCAGGCACGGTATTGGTTAAAGATGTAGTCACATCTCCCTTACCGAAAACCCTCCCTCCTACTCTCTCTCTCTCTCTCTCTCTCTCTCTCTCTCTCTCTCTCTCTCTCTCTCTCTCTCTCTCTCTCTCTCTCTCTGTGGACATGTCTCATTAATGCATGTTACTAACCAAACTTCCCCGGAGTTTCTGTGCTCTGTCGTCCAGCAGGTTTTCGTGGATCGTGGCTGCTGCTGTGATCCTGCACGACGCCCACTACACATATTACTACTGTCATTATTACTACTATATCTGCTACTGTGGTCACTTTATCATTCATTGTCATTCTGTCAGTCATTGTAACTGTACAAAATGTTTATGTTGATTGTCCTGTACACGTGACATCCATTGCACGTCTGTCCGTCCTGGGAGAGGGATCCCTCCTCTGTGGCTCTTCCTGAGTTTTCTTCCACATTTTTTCCCTGTTAAAAGGTTTTTTGTGGGCAAGTTTTTCCCCACTCGAACCGAGGGTCTAAGGACAGAGGGTGTCATTCCCTGTACAGATTGTAAAGCCCTCCGAGGCAAATGTACTTTGTGACTTTGGGCTATACAAATAAAATTGAATTGAATAGATCTGAACAGGAGACAGTGGTTGTTCTTAGTTATGAGCAGAGTTTAAAGGTAATTAAACTTCACTGTGTTTATTCAAATTGCAGGGTCTCACATGGAGATGGTCACATTATTTAGGGGAGTGACAAAGAAGTATTGATTAAAGGGCATTCAAGTATTTTTTAGTAAATTGACTATCATCTGCTGGTGGGATGATTATAAAAGGCTTGAGCTGTGTTTGAGGAAAGGAGCCTTTTTCAAGGAGCATTTTATTTGTAGAAGTTCAGAAAGAAAGCGTGTCATTTAAAGTAGTTTGTCAGAGGTTGTTCTTTCCTCACAATTATTGTTTCATTTGTCTGATGACATAAAGTACAGCTCCTACAGTCTGAACACACATTTGCGTAATATCTTTAAAAAACGTTTTTTTTTGTTTTTTTACAAAATAACTCCTTCACAATCTGAAGCTCATATTAACAATGGCCATATGTTGTGAGGACTTAACACAGCATCAAAATGAATACATCAATTAATCTTAATTAATGGCCTCATCAGCGTAAGTGGTTATGAATAATATCGTGCTGATCATGCTGGGACCTTTAGGTGGATCAAGTCCCTCTTGTTGGGAACAGAATTAACTTCACTAAACTTCTTCATTACTTTTTCCTCAGTGAACATATTGAGTAGAACGCCGTCCATACATATAATACATAATATGACGAGTAGGGGGGTAGACAAGACATGGTCTGGTAGCCATAGGTGAAGAAGAAAGAAGGGATACAGTATGAGGGCAGGGGAGGAGAAAAAAAGAACAGCCCCCAGACTATGACCCTTTCAGGGAGTACACTCTGGGAGCACGACAAAAACACCTCAGCAATTATAGCACACTCTACAACATGAGACACATCACTTGCAACCAGGTGAGGGGGGTGGGGGGTTTAAGGGAGCCCAGCGCAGTCAGGCAGCCATCCCAGTCCTAGAGCCGATGTCAGTGCTGGTCGTAGACCCGCCTGGCCAGGCTGGGGGAACAAAGCGGCGATGGCGGGGGGATGGGGGTGGTGCATTGAAAGCATATCTGTATGTATGAGCATGTGTGCGTAGGCCTGGAGACGTTCCCCACCCTGCACCATCATCATGGAGTTACATTACATTACATTACATTACATTACATTACATTACATTGCATTTAGCAGACGCTTTTATCCAAACCGACTTATAGAGAAGGACATAAGCTGAAAAGGTGTAAAGGAGACAGAGCATAGCGACATGACCTCGCTACGGAGGAAATGTGCTCAGAGAAAGAGAGACGATCATCTAGTACCACGCCCAGGTTTTTTGCAGCATGGTTAGGGGTGATAGTGACGGTGCCAATTTTCTAGTTAATGTCATGGCGGATTGACTCATGGGCAGGGATGACCAGGAGTTCGGTTTTTGACAGATTAACCCCTGCGGCACCCCCGTGGAGAGGGTATGAGTCGATGATACCCATGTTGGTGAGTGTGGCTAAGAGTATGTCATGATTTACTGTATCGAAGGTAGCCGATAAGTCAAGAAGGATGAGTACGGATGATTGCCCTCGTGTTCTGGCTGTTTTAAGGGCTTCTGTGACAGATAGTAGAGCTGTCTCAGTGGAGTGGCCACTTCTGAAACACGACTAATTTGGGTTAAGTAGGTGGTGATGGGTGAGGAAGGCAGTGATTTGTTTGGAGAGGAAGGGAAGGAGTGACACCGGCCGATAATTTTCAACCAGGGCGGCGTTAAGCGTAGTCTTTTTTAGCAGTGGCGTAACTATGGCATGTTTGAAGGCAGCTGGAAATACGCCCGAGGACATTGAGGCATTAATCACGGATGTGATCGGTGTGACTACCGTAGGAGTGATATCTTGTAGGAGTTTAGAGGGGATGGGGTCTAGTGGGCAGGTGGTGGGTTGGTTATCAATGATTAGTTTGGATACCTCGTCCTCTGAGAGAGGGGTGAATGAGGAAAGAGTTACGCTATTGTTTCAGGGAGGTGTTAGGTTGTGACTGAGGGGATCACAAAATTGTTTGCTGATAGTCGCCACCTTGTCTGTGAAGAAGGAGGCAAAGCTGTCAGCAGTGAGGTTGGTGGCGGGGGGGTGGGGGGGGGGGGGGGGGGGGGGGGGGGGGGGGATTGAGCAGCGATTTGAAGGCGGAGAAAAGTTTCCGTGAGTCAGTTGTGCTGCTGATTTTCTTGTTGTAGTACTCCATTTTAGCAGTCGTGACAGATGAGGAGAATGACGCTAGGAGGGATGGTTGTTGGATTTGTGCCATTTCCGTTCAGCAGCTCTGACTGCTGTACGTGAAGAGCGGATGGCATCAGTCAACCATGGGCGGGGCTGAGTGGATCGTGCAGGTTTGCTGAAAAGAGGACACAGGGAATCTAGGCATGCGGTTAGTGTGGAACTGAGAGATTCAGTGGCTGCATCGACATCTAGTGGAGAGAAACTGTTGGGAGGGGGAAGGGCAGCAGCAACGACTGAGGCGAAGTGGGTGGCAGACAAGTTGCGGAGATTGCGTCGGAAGGTGATCATGGGTTGAGGGGTGGTAGGTAGCTCTGGGAGAGAAACCAGGAAGCGGATAAAGAAGTGGTCTGAGGTATGTAATGGTGTGACCATTACTTCATCAGTTTTGCAATTTTTTGTGAGGATGAGATCCAGTTGATTGCCATTTTTGTGAGTTGGGGGAGTACTGACTAGTTGCATGTCGAATGAGTTGATAAGTGATAGGAAGTCTGCGGTGTAACCTTTGCCTAGGTGGATGTTGAAATCACCGAGGACCAGCAGCGGGCACTCTAGTTTGGGGATTGAGGACAATAGAGTGTCTAACTCATTGACAAAGTCACCCAGTGGTCCAGGAGGATGGTAGATGACTATCATTGAGCAATTGACTAGAGCTGTGACTTTGATTGCATGGTATTCAAATGAGCAGTAGTTGGTGTTGAGGGGCAGGTGAGCATAGTTCCATTTGTTGTTGACCAGGACCCCAGTTCCTTCTCCTCGTCTGGAGAGACGGAGGGTATGGGAGAAGGAGTGAGCTGCAGAGAGTGCTGCTAGAGTGGCAGTGTTTTCAGTTTTAAGCCAGGTTTCGGTGAGGGCCAGTAGGTCCAGGGATAGACTGCTGGCATAAGCCGGGATAAAGTCCACCTTGTTGACGGAGGATTGGCAGTTCCATAGGCCAACAGAGAAGGTTTTGGTGGGTGTAAAATGTTCCAGTGGCCGGAGGTTAAGTAGATTCCTGGTGCAATGGTTGCGGCGGAAGGAACTCCGAGCAGTAGAGACCACGGGGATCTTCTGAAAGCACATGGTGATATAGGTAGGACAGATGGAGGATAGTTTCGACTCGCGCAGGTAGACTCGCTTGTCTTTACCCAAGTAGGTCTTCACACGAGGGGGGCTTTAGACGAGGGCTGACGCTTCCGCTGACGCTACAGCGCAGAATGTCTGTTGAAATAGGTGCAGGTGCCACTCCCTGAGTCCGCCCTCTTTTGCAAATTACAAAAGGCTGTGGTTTCGGGGGTGTGTCGCTTGTTCACACCTGAGTCACATGAGTCGTTTGGCTGGACCAAGAGTCTTGTGCAAGTCCAGTTTCAGGTTCAGCAGAGTAAAATTACTCCTAGTTAAATTAGATTTAAGTGAATTCTAGAAATACTTACTGTCAGCTGTTGACTCCACACTCTCTTCAAGCTTGTCCGAGTTTAGTCAAGCATTTATCTAAACACTGAACGTGCAACAAGTATTAGAAACAGTGCTTCAAATGTTGCTTCTAACATGATATGGACTATTAATGCTGCTGTTGGTGGATATCAGTGTTACACCAGCTGTATAACTCTCCACCCACCCAGGTTTCCAGGATAATGGTCTGACAGGTGTAACAGCAGCATCAGCAGCCTGAAATGCTTCTTACTGGACAGAGGTCTGGCGAGCTGCAATGCAAGATAAAGCAATACAAGGGTACACAGCCACCCACAGGCAATTTCTTTTTCTGCTGACGGCAACAGTCACCACCACGTGTGTCGGGATGGTAAACAACGTTCATTTAAAACCAGTGCATGTGTATAAATAATCGCCATTCATTTAAACAGGGATCTCACTTAGTGATGAGCGTCCTATTAAACTGCCCACGTGTGAAGGCGACACAGTAGAGATGGGAACAACTTGTGACAAAGCAAACATACAGCATTAGGTCATGATATAAAGAAGCATGAAGCAACACTGAAAACACCACCCATCAGGCTGTAGGTAGACCACAGACTAGTATAGAGTATAAAATCTGCACGGGTTCCTCATTGTGATTCCTTTCTTTTATACAACAGTATGAATTGTTTGTTTGTTTAAATATATTTTTTATATTATTATTTATTGAAGTGTACTGTTGGATGGTGGTGGTGCTGGTACTGATGGACAGTTTCTAACAGCAGTATGCAGTAAAGGGTTGATCTATGTGTGTGTGTTTTTAAACTACTCATAGAAATATGTTCATGTTTGTTACAATCTAAGACAGATGATTACTATTAATGTAATGTTAATATTAGAACAGCTGTAAAGTTGATTGGTACTGTAGTTAGTAGTCTCAGTGCTGTTATTCTCTATATCGGCACTCATGGAATGGCTCTTTTCCAATCAGATTACTTGGTCTGAAGTACCTGTTGTTGTATAAATAGAAATAGACTGTGTAGTACTGTACCTATTTGTACATACACAGGGTTCCAGTACATGCAAGAGAGTACCTAGGAGAGTACCAGGAAGGTTTTATCGAGATGAGGTCCACTCACACACACTTGTGGTGACACACACACACTCTGTTGGCGCTTGTTGGAAGCGTTCTGTGTCTATTACTCAGGGTACTGTGACAGCTTTTGGACAGTGTGGACTGCTTTTCAGCACATCTTATCCAGGACATCTGTCACAAAAATGGTGAATGGATGGTTCTGGCATGTTTGACACAGATTAAAATCCTGATTATCCCAAATTTGACTTTTTTGTTTGTCTGATACCACCACAGTGCGACAGCTGGATCTTTTCAGGGGAAAGTGTTAAAGAAGCACCATTATGGTCCATAAAGATCTGTCTCTGCTCTCAGGTTAGTTCCCCTTAATAAAACTCAGCAACATTTCATGACATATGACTCATTTGATGCGCCCTAATTGTGATTTTATTGTCAGAACTGTTGCCCAAGAGACGCACACGAATGTAAAGGTGTTCGTCGGTGATCAGCATGGAGAATTCATGCTGGCAGCTGATCAGTCGAATGTGGTGGCTGCTGCTGGTTTGAAACCAGTGATGGAGAGCAGATCGAACTGCTGTCTTATTCACAATTCATCTTTTACTCTACATGGACATGACCACAAATGTCTTCCTCAGCTAAAGGTGTGTGTGTTAGCACTCCTGTATAAAGATGAGCTGTGATGACACACAGTACAAAGATGGAAATTGAACAATGTGCGTTGAGGGAGTTCCAAAGCACTGGTACAGTTTGGGTGGTTTTATGGCATGCATGCCTCGTGGCACATTTGAATGCGGGGTGGAACAGAATGAATGAATGAATGATCGTATTGATCATATATAGATGAACATGTTAAGGGCTCAGGCAGGGGGGTTGTTAAACTCAGCTGGTAGAGCATTCGTCCCATGTATGAAGGCTCAGTCTTGGCTGCAGCGGCCCAGGGTTTGAATCAGACCTGCGGACCTTTCCCGCATGTCATTCCCCATCTCTCTCTCTCCACATCCCTGTCACTCTTCAGCTACACTCTCTACTACAAAAGCCTGAAAAAGCCAAAAAAATAAAATATAATAATATAATATAATAATAAAACAAACAAAAAAAAACGACAGAGACGTACAAATGACAGAGACACAATTCATCTGATTACAAGTCAGTGTAGCATCAACAGGATTTGACAGACATTTGATCATAAAGTTACATGATGTTGCTTGAACAGAGACTAAACTATGATGCAGTAAAAACCACAGCAATGAAGAAAACCAAAAATCTAAAGTAAAAGTCGACCTGTTCTCGCTCACGCTGTTTGATGGACAGGAAGAAACTGTACTAATGTGACACAAGTTTAGAAGTCAAATTAAGTTTTTGTGATGAAAGTTCAGAGCGAAAGGATTTTATGTTCTCCTGATCTTTTTTACTACACAGCGTGTTCTGTTCTGTGACTGCAGCACCGCAACCGAACTACACAGCTGCTGAATGATTGGCTGTTTGCCTGTTACTGGTGACGTCCAGGGATATGATAGGCTGTTTCCGCACACTGGGTCCATACGTCTGTTAGCTGATTGGCTGTTCGTATGTTTCTGCCGGCAGGAACGAACTCCGCGAAGACAGCTCTGCTTCGATAGAAACTCGCTTCAAAACAAACAACAAACTAAAGTTCTGTCTAGCCCAAGCAGCGAGTCTGCCGTGGTGTCTTCGTCAGTGGCAACAGTAATTTAGCTTAAAAAACAAACGTTGTTTTCTAAACTAACTTGTACAAATACATTGCAGTTTATAAAAATAATAATAATAAAAAAAAGGCTGCAGTATCGCGATAATACCCGGAACCGCGATACTTTGTCTGGTATAGTATCGTGGTTACTCATTTTAGTATCGTGACAACTCTAGTGGTGGCTCGTCAACTCGTCTGATGTTTGTCTCCATCTCAGCATTAATTAACAGTGAAGGGTTCGACATCACTCTGCTGTGAGTTTTTAAAAGTCTTTTACCTCTTCTTGTGTCTGCCATGTTTTCTCCCTCTCATTTCTCTCGGATTATTCTGGATCTGAGACTGATGAAATATCTGTAGCTGTACCTGTTGGTATCAGCCTGTGATGGTGAAACCAGCAGCTCCGGTTGCTAAGGACTTGGCCAGGTAAATCAGTTGCTAAGGAAAGAAAAGGCGAGGATGTCTGTAGTTTATGCAGAGATAAAGATGGTTTATTTTTAATGGTTCAGACAAGTTATGTCTGTACAGATAATGAGCACCATCCTGTAATCCATTAATGCTGCACGAACCACTCTCAGGCTTTCTCCAAATATCATAGTGTTACACAAAGCTGACAATCAATGTGATGGTATGTGACGCTCATGAAAAAAAAATTCAGACTTCTCTTCTCAGTTAGCACATTGCAGATACTGTAACGTTTCTTCTCCTGTCATCGTGTCTGGTCTTGCAGCTGTCACAACAGATGAGAACAAACATGATTTTGAAAATATGGATTCATAGAGATAATATTTACAAAGACGTCTTTAGCTGTAACTCCAAGCCAGCTCTTTAATTGACTTGATATACTTGTGAGGTGCTTCCTATCAGACCGCACCGGTCCAATTTGTGTTGAAGTTTCAATATTCTACAAAGTGAATGTTCATCATATCTGACTGTAACACCCGCTCTGATGGCACAATCTGTGCGGTGCATCAGAAGATTTTCCAAAACAGAAAACCTGCAGTCGTGCCCACTTCATGGTGATGACTGTAAAGGAGTCGTCATTAAACGATTACAAGATGGACCAGAGCAGCGTCACTTCTGCTCAAACTGTCTCACTGGTTTATGCTAATTATTTTACATCTTATAGTCTATTTTTTTATATACATTTTCGTATATGTACTTTTAATATGTACAAGTGTCTGTACACACAAGTTCAATCAATATTGAATTGTCAAATGGTACAGTAATATTTTTGCAGGGATGGGGCTCTGTTGGTGCGAGGGGGGGTGATGTTTATATTTGTATTATTTCTGACCACTTAAGTTTCTGTATCTATGTACTTTGTACACTATGTCTTTTTGTATAAACATCAATAAAAAGACTTGGAGTAAAGATGAGTCTGTGAAATGTTAGAAAACTGTGAAAACAATATTCATCACCAGTCCCTAAAAACCAAACAGATGACGTCCTTAAATGTTCTTGTTTTGTCCAACTACTTAACAGTTCAAACCTCAATGATACTCGGTTTACTATTAAATGAGACAAAGAAGCTGTATATAAGTGCTTCAGTTCTCAGTTTGATCCGGTTATTTCATTTTTTTAATTTGTAGTAAATTCTTTCAGACTCAGGTCCCACGTTTCATCAATAATTAAAGCTCTTTTCTTGTCCGTTTGTCCTCAGGTAAGGGAGACGTGTTTGGTGACGTCTTTTGGAAAGAAACCACCCTGGCGCATGCGTGCGCTAACGTCAGAGCGCTAACGTACTGTGACCTCCACGTCATCAAGAGGGAAGCCCTGCTCAAGGTGCTGGAGTTCTACACAGCGTTCGCCAACTCCTTCTCCCGAAACCTCATCCTCACCTGCAACCTGCGCAAGAGGGTAAGGTGCTCTGCTCTGTGGATACACAACCCAACACACACACACACACACACACACACACACACACACACACACACATCTGATCTTATACCTGCTCCCGAAGGTTAGCCGGAAAGGCTAACATTACCTGTAGTTCCTTCACTTTCCAATTCATCTAATAGGTGGGTTGCACGTTACGTCACGTCTGCGCGCGAACCTTAAGTGGTGGTCAACTGGTGGCACAGCCCATTGATATCACAGTGTTTTCAGCTTCCACAATGCCTCAATTTTGTGCAGTTTTTGGCTGTTCCAATCGGTCTAACCGAGAGAAGGGAAAGGGTTACTACCGAGTACCTAAGGTAATCGTCCATAGAGGTGAAAAATGGAAAAAACTGTCCGAACAACGACGTAAAAAGTGGATAGCTAATCTTCGTTTAAAGACTAAGGGAGCTGAAACTGCTTATGCTCGTGTCTGCGGCGACCACTTTGTTAAAGGTATGTGTAAAAAAATCTAACAGCTTTGTAGTAGCCTAGCGCAGTCGAGTATTATGTTGTTAAATGTCAATACCAATGCCAACAGTAATGTAATATTAATACGGGCTACGTTTGGACTTTGCCTTGAAGGCCGCCCCAGCGCGTTGTTCGCTATTGAGTCAATGGACTGGGCTCCGACGGTCAACCTGGGTTACGAGTCCGGAGGCACAGAGCTAAAGTCATCGTCATCTGTGAGACAGATCCGTAACTTCGGGATAAGGATTGGCTCTAAGGGCTGGGTCGGTCGGGCTGGGGTGCGAAGCGGGGCTGGGCTCGAGCCGCGGCTGGGGGAGCAGTCGCCCCGTCGCCCTCCTCTCTCCGACGCCGCGCAGAAGGCGGGCCGGCGGAGGGGACCGGGTACGGCGGTCGGCGGCGGCGACTCTGGACGCGCGCCGGGCCCTTCTCGCGGATCTCCCCAGCTACGCCGCCCGCCGGTGCCCCGTTCGCTTCCAGGAGCTTCCTGTCCACCAACAATGACTTACACATAAACCACGCCCGTTTCCAAGGAAACAAAACGCTATCTTTAGAAAAGTAATTACGCACTTAAAGTGGGCTACCTTTAATTACAAACATTCTGTGTCAGATCGAAAAAATGAAGTTTTGAATGGGTTTCAATGGCTCCAAGCCCAGGTTGTCCACCACTTCAAATTCGAGCGCTCCCGTGATGACGTAACTGCAACCCACCTATTCGAGGCTGGCTCCAGAAGTGGGTCAGTCTCCATAAGTCCCCATGTTCAAATGTCCAACTTCACAGCAGAAATAAACATGTTTACACATTGGTACAAAAAACAGTTTTGGCCTCTGTAGCTAATTTCCCCGTTCTTGTTGGGTATTACCATGGAGACGGAAGATGCCAGACAGCAAACATGGTGGTGGCGAGCGCTGCATCTCCTTAGCTTCAAAACTCACTGTCCATTCTTTATACCGTGCAATGGAAGAACATGAGACTGAGCCAGTACCAGTGCAATATCTCTGAGGTTCAGCTGCTGGGCAGAGGTGTAAAGCAGAGAACACCTTGTTGATGCGAGGTGAACCGAAAGGTGAAAAATGCCGCACTGTAGCTGTTGAATTTATCCAGAATGAACCCAAAAAGTGAAAAACTGCTGAATGTCTGTTTCTCACTGCACTGCACCTTCACAGTCATGGATAACTTCTTTATATCCACAGGCTGATATTTTCTAACATAGTTAAGTGTCCATCCAAACCTTCAGCTGTCAATCACTGGATAATGTTTATGAGTAAATGAATCAGATTTTATGAGACAAACGGAAATGTCTGCAGTGAATCTAAGAGGATGGAGGAGAGGAGAAGATAGTTCTTTATTATTCTCATAAATGCTTCAGAAATAAAAGTATAACAGGACAGCCCATCTGACCTGGTGTTCCTTCATATTCTCCTCTTTTTCTTCACACGTCTTCTCTCATAACAAGTCTGTTGTTGTTTACTTGTCCTTAGGATGTTTTTCATATTTCATATTCTCTAAGCTCAATAGGTCTTTTTTCTTAGCGTGCCTCAAACACAATAAATTATACATGCAGTACCGGGTGCCTCATTATGTCCCGTGCCCTTTAGCCGGTCCTTTCTGACATCCTAGCAGGCGGTCTCTTCAGTCAGAGAGGCGGTTCTCATTCTCTGTTTGTGTTTCTAAGTTCAGACTTTAGAGATGATCATTTATTAATGGCGACATGCATGTTTTTTATCTGCCTGACTTTTCGTCAAAGTGTGCCTTTGCCTGTGTCCTCGTCCAAACGTGTAAGAATGGATTTGACCCTGAGTCCATCCTGAGTAAAGATGGATTCATTTATTTTTTGGGCTTTTATTGTATACAGTACATGCAGCTGAAGAGTGACTGGTTTGGATTCGAACCCTGGCCATTGGTTGAACCCCCATCCATTGCGGCAAGGGCTGAGCCTTTGTACATGGGGCGGCTGCTCTACCGACTGAGCTAAACAACACCCCAGTAACGATGGATTTTAATTGAAATAAAACATGTCATTATCTGTGTGTTTGTGTGTGTGTGTGTGTGTGTGTGTGTGTGTGTGTGTGTGTGTGTGTGTGTATTGATCGCTGTCAGCTGCAGATATCTGTCCATGCCTGAAGGAAGTGATGTCTGTGTATCGATTTTTAGCTTTAACTCCAGAATTCTGCTCACAGACTCGATGCTGCTTCATCACTGTGTTCATTTCTCACTGCTGGAAATTAGATTTCTTCTTTATAGTTTACAGCTTTGGTTCTTGATAAGTGCTCTGGAGCACTTTGAGTTCTCTTGAGAACTTTTTTATCCTGAAGTGCCCTTTTCTTTCCTTTATTTTATGACATTTAACATGGCCCAAATTATTACATTATTGGCAGATATTACATTTTTTGTTTCGATAAAAAACAACAAAGGGACAACCTTGTATAAACTTTTTTTACAAGTTATCTTATCAATGTTGGGTCTAATTGTATTTATTGCACTTTCAATGAACTCCGCTCTGGCATCACCATGAAGAACCACATCAGGTTAAAATAATAATAATAATAATAATAATAAAATGTATTTCAAGTGCCTTTCAAGACACCCAAGGTCACTTTACAAATTAAACAGATAAGAAAAGTATTCAAATAATAGCATCAAAAATAAAAAAATATAAAAAGGTTTTGACTTGTCATTTCAAATCCTTTATTTTACCTCTAAATACGCTGAGTCATGTTAGACTTTAACTGTCTGAGAGGGTTAGGTTTAGAGTCTTCAGCATGGCTGAAACGTACTAAACACAAGTAGTTTTAATGTCAGCATTGTTTTTATGAGTCTGTCTATGAAACCGATGAACTCATAGTGACACTTTGATCAATCGACCAGGACATTCACCTCCACTGAATGTGTGAAGCTACATTTAATTCTAAAGACAATAAATCCAAGTAGATATCTATTTATCATTAATGTATTCATGGAACTTTATTCTTGTGTAACTTTTCTGTGGAGAAATTTCACATATTTTGGATGTCATGACTAAAACGTGTCCCTATAATAAAGGCCACAATACAGAAACCTTCCAATGAATCAGGTTTGTTGCCAAGTATGTTTTCACATAGAAGGAGTGTGTCTTAGTGTGAAACATGGTACAGTTAGAATATTTAAAAGTGATAAAAAGGAAAAGAAAATTTGCAAAGACGAGAGAAACAACTTCAACAGTAACTGTAGAAACCTGTTTTTCAGACTGAGGTGTGACCCGCTGGCCCCATCATCTAATGAGAAAGTTCAACTAAATTATTTATTTTGGAAAAAACAATATTCCTAAATGAGACAGGACAGGATGCTCGTCTTCCTCATGTCCCCGCTGTGTGATTCAGGCTGATTACACGGCAGCAGTATGCATACAGATCCGCTAAGTGAAGCTTTGAGTTACAAAGTCAAACTGCCATTCCAATGAGATAATGGCTCTCGTTTCAAACGCCGTCTCCCTTCATCACGAGCTGGCATCATGTCTTGATTCATGAACGCGCCTTTAAACAAGCTTAGCTGTGCTGGGAGCGAGTGAAAAATGGCCTTGTATGTTTGGCAAGCTCTTGTTCTAAACTGAGTTAATTGTTAAGGTGGACACGTTTCTGTGTTTTTTGCTGCGTGCAGCAGGAATGTGACGTGGTGTAAACACAGGACAGAAATAGCGATGCGGGCACGGCTCTTTCTCTCCTCAGTTAGCTCTTTTGTTCCCGGGATGCGTGACAGCTGCTCGAGCGCCGCCGCGATGAAGACAATCAACTTCTAGCGGGAGCTGGGATGTGGCCTGTGAGACACTGAGGACACCAGAGTGTGTGTCAGCCCTAACTCCACCTGTCACTCATGCAATCATAACTGGCCACCAATCTGGCTCCATCAGCACTTTGCTTTCACTCTCATTCCGAGTCAGTGGTGAAGTTTGTGTTTGAAAAACAGAATTTATTAATCGTGTGTCTTCTCAAAGTGCATGTCAGCCTGTGCTTCCAGGTGCTGCTTCCTTCTGCACTGTGGATTTCATCAGTGTGCAGAGGCTGTGGCGATTCAGTGGCTGCAGATGTGAATCCATGCAAGACATTAACCACGTTTACATCAATACAAGTGTTTTCACGCATTTTGAAGGCTTGCATCAGAAAATGTCTAAAAAAATCTAAAATAATTAAAAGCAATGTCAAAAAAGAAAATGCAAAATGCAATAAAACTCCAAAAAGTCAACGTGTTTTCTAAAAAGAGTTGACGCTCTTAACGGAAGATAAAAACACTTTTTTCTGAATAAGTCGTGACGTAGCGAACAATGAAGTCACATGACTGACCAGCTGTTTCCGTGGCTCTCTTGGCTCCTCACAGATCTGATGTAACCCCCGTCACAGTAATACATGAAACAAACACAAATGTCTGATTACTTCCTGTTTTGTTTTTCATCCCATCAGCTTCTTTTAATGACGTCACCTTGGCGTGCACTGTCCATCTGGTCTTCTGACTAGAGAACTGGCACCAAACAAATGTTCATTCACATTTTCTTTTGCAGATTTATTTGAAAAATTTGGTTAAAATTGTTCCACACTTGGATGAAAACACAGCTCGTCTTTACCGTGTCACTGTTTAGTAGACAGAGGCTAAACATGTCAAACAGTTATACATTATCTTTAGTTACATACCTCCACCTGTCTGCTCGTTCTTGGATTTATGGTGGTTTGTGGGAAACGCTACAGGCTGCCTATCGTAGCTGCTACATTACATGATTAATGAATGTGTTCGGTAAAAACAAACTTGTTGATTGATTTTGTGGAATTTGGATTAATTATCAATATAATAAAAAGAGGTGAGGTAACTACAAGGGCAAACAAAGGGCAAGCAGATGGTGTTCAAGCCAATTAAATAACCAAAAGAGAACTCAGAGCCCATGCCCATGCTATCGAAACAAAATCAAAACGAGAACAAAAAGATGCGATAACTAACACTTACAGTATCTAATATCTAACATTAATCACAGTGGAACAGCAACCCTTAATCTAGTGACTAACACAAATATCTACAAGTTAGTGCTCACAGTCAGTTAAAAAACACCAAAAACAGACATACATGAAAAAGTTCCATGCAGGAGCCTAACAGTAACAATAAAGGTGCTTTCAGACAGCAAGCCACCACCTGACAACATTGTGTTGCAATTAAACATGAACTTAAATTTACTCTCAAATCAGTCCTCCATAAGAGTTACACTGTAAAAACTCTCAGCATTTAAAATAATCTGTCTACAAATCTAAGATACGTTTTATTGAACTATTGAACTAAAAACTATTCGCCGTTCAGATAAAAAGTGTCTTCGCAGCTCGTAACATTAACTGAAGCCATCAGGAATAAACAGGAAGCCATCAGGAATAAACAGGAAGCTCTTTTGTTTTTTGTTTTAAATTAATAATTGAATAAAAAGGCAAACATTTTTCAAACTGACATGTACACCCCAAAAAGTACAAAACAATAATCCACTGCAGGTGTATCATTTATAAATGTATTGTGTTTTTGTACCAGCTCAGCTTTTCTTCACATATGAGCACAAAGTGAAAAATTACCAAAGCATATAAAAGACCACGAACAAAAAGTGTCCCAGTCCTTCATAACAATATGTATCAATGTATGATGTAACAATTGGTGTGTCATTTAAAACTAATAAGAGCTCATAATCTATATTTTACAGTCAAAAGTGTTCGTCGTTAGTACTTTCTGTTTGTATCTCTGTTGGTCTTTTAGCCATGTCCTATAAGAGCTGCAGCAGAAACCTTTGGACATCACCGAGTGGTGCCAAGAAAAACAGTTTTCAAACTGAACATTTCCCAGAATTCTTTTAAATTGACAGCGGTAAACACTCAAAGGACCAACATGTCGGAGAGCCAAACTTCACCAGCTCCGTCTATCACCGTGCAACAGTGGATCCAGATTAGTTTCATGTCTACGAATGAGATGTCTCAGACAGACTTTAGCACTTCATCATTTATCTGAGGCTCCTTATTTTGAACCAACTCTGACAAATAAATCATTTTATTGATTTACCTACAGATGTGAAACGTTCCATTTCAGGGAAAACGAGCAGAGACAAGACAAAATACAATGACAGCAACACAGTTCAGACATGATAAAAGTAAACTCATCACATGACAATATCTTTTATTCCTACTTTATCTTTCAAGCAGTATAAAAACATTTGTTTTTTAACAGGTCCAGTAATAATCAAACCACCGGCTCAGTTAGCTCTTTTGCTTGAGTTAGTGGGCAGTCAGACTGAAAGGGATGCTGCGTTAGTTTTGGCATGTTGCTACAGGTGCTGAAAAGATCCAGACTTTGTCTAGAGTGTTGATTTGGAGCAAAAAGTAAAATGAAGCCAACACAGGAAGTGTCAAAAAGCTGCAGTTCCTCTTGTCGTCCACTTGAGGCTGGCTCCAGAAGTCCCCATGTTCAAATGTCCAACTTCACAGCAGAAATAAACATGTTTACAGCCTGGTACAAAAAACTGTTTTGGTCTCTGCAGCTAATTTCCCCGTTCATGACAACTGTACTGAGGGTGAATTTATATACAACTCACCTGTTCATGTTATATTAAGGATTAAAGTTGTGAAGAATTAAGAAATTAGACGCTTTCATTGACAGGTAGGTGCCGTTATAGAGGGCTTATTAGAGCACTCTGCTGTTAGTCAAACCCACACACACACACCAACACAAATCATTACATTCGAGAAACTGCAGCCAGTGAATTTTTCACAATCTGCACAGTGCAGCTCGAGCCGGCCAGAGGTCAGACACAGGAGTTAGAGAATCCGGTCGGTAGCTAGGATCCACAACCCTGATAAGTGATAAGTGGTTATAGAAAATGGATGGATGGATGGATGGAGAACATCATCTGCAATGGTTTATTGGCACCACCAACTGTTTATCTTGATTTGTGGATGGAAACGTGTTGATTAGCGTTTAGAATATGCACAATATTTAGTCTGTCTCTGACAGTAATGCAGCTCAGATGCAAGACATATGCTTTGTTTCTCCTAGAGAACAAGAGGTTCGTTTCACCCATCATTATGTCCAGTTGTCTCTGGTTGTGCTGGACACATTTACTCTGAAGTTACACTTAAATTTTATCTTCAGAGCCTGCAGTGTGCCATGAAGCTTAGTTTAAAGTCAACAGGAAGCTGTAGTGAGAGAAGGCAGCGAACAGAGAGCAAACATTAGGTCCTCACCTTCTTGAGCACCACATTAGTCACTGTGGCAGATTTAGTGGTGAGATAAACTGAGAGAATAAAGAGATGCAACACTTCAGCGTGAGGCAGAGCGCGGTGCAGCTCAGTTGGGGGTTCACAGTCGTAGTACACCAAACCTCCAGTCACCAGAGCTCTTATTATGTAAGTACTCTATAAGTGTGGCTCTTCTTTTTACTACTTCCACAAGGCTGTTAAACGCCTCTTCAGCTGTCTAAAAGAGATATATTACCTTTAGAAAGAACTGCAGACCTGCTGTTTCTCTGTTGTTGCTTAAGGGTGTCAGCAGGACTTGTTATCCTTGAGCCCCTTGTTGGTAGAAACTTCCGTCTAATCGGCAGGGATCAGATCAACGCTAATGACTATTCATCACACTCTGAATCTCTTTATTTGCTAAGTTCGTAAAAATTTTGTGATTTTGGTGCAGGGGAGTGATGATTTAGAGTTTTACAGCAGCATGGCACAGTTTGTGATCCTAATGACGATCCCTCACAAAATTACCTCAACTCTGAACAAGCTCTTCAGCCTCTCTGCAGCTCCTAGTTGTCGCTTTTTTTTTTTTGGTGCATATTTACTGTATGGTCCCTCTCAGTGATCTGTTTGCTTCAAATAAGCTTTAAAAACCTGCCAGACACAACCTGCTCAGCACCAAACAACATATGCATGAAGTTATATTATTTTTATAGACTGGAGACCAGAAACAGAGTTAAAAGAGAGGATTCATAAGCACTCCAGTGAGATGAGTCTGTGTCTGCTGGACAAATAAATACTGTAAGCAAATGTTTCTCTCTCTCTGGCTTCCTCCCACAGTCCAATGACATGCACTTAATAGGTTAATTAGTGGCTTTAAATTGTCCGTAGGTGTCAATGTGGGTGTGAATGGTTGTTTGTCTCTATGTGTTCTGTGATGAGCTGGCGACTTGTCCAGGGTGTTCCCCGCCTCTCGCCCAAAGTCAGCTGGGATAAGCTCCAGCCCCACAGTGACCCTGATGAGGATAAGTGGTTACAGACAATGGATGGATGGATGGATGGATGGATGGATGGATGGAATATAATGTTTATACAACAAATACCAACTTAAGTTAAATAGAGTTATTCATATATTGGGGCAATTTGTTCTCTAAACAATGTTGATCTCAGTTTCCATGGGAATACAGAGTCTGACTAATACCTGGAAAACAGTTAGTCACTGCAGTAGACAGTATGTAATAGAAGTTTCAGAACGGAAACGCTTTCTATAGAGTTTCCCAAACTGAATAAATTTCACACATAAAAACATAAATTGCTTTGTTAGTTCAGTCTTGTAGTGACTTAGCTGAAAAATCTATTTTTTCATGGACAGATTTATGTACTACGTCTGTTATAGCGCTGTATTTGAGACTCAAGAATCAAAGTGTTTTAATGGAATGAAGTATTCAGCTTCAGTCCATATTAGTCGACATTTTCTCTGGGCTCCGGCTCTGGGTAGAGCTTAGGTGAGTAAAATCTCAGATAACAATTTCTCTCTAGTAGCCTGGATGATCTACCCAGTGCAGCTGTTTTCAGCTCCTCTGAATTTATGGGTCCACATCACAGCTAACTAAACCATACTAAATAACTTTACACTAGCTAAACTAAACAGTTCAATCTTATTGCTGTGGCTGTCCTTGTTTCTTGTTTAGTGGTGACTCATGGTGTTATATAGGCAGTTGTCTGTGGCATCTTCTATATGTGTGTATACACACACACACGTATCAGTGCCACATACACTTGGTGGATAAAAAACATCAGTCTGCATAGATCAAAATAAGCTCGTCAACATCACGCTTAGACTTCTTCAGTATCAAAGTACTCCAGTCAGATTTGTCTGTACGTTCGTGGTTACTGTACTAACAGAAACAACATACAATGCATATAAGCTGAGTAAAAAAATTATAAGGTAGAGAGAACAATGGGAGTTTAAAGCAGAGGAAAACAGCGATGGAGAATACTCAAATTGTCAGGTTCAGACAGACAACTGGACCCACAGAGCAGATCAGAGACTGACAGGTGTAGTAAGGCGGTTTATTGACAGTCCCGGTTCGGTACACAAAAGGCAGTCAGCGGGGCAGAAGTACAAAATCACGAGGCAGGAAGAAAGTTTAAGAACAGGCAAGGGTCAAGAATCCAGAACACGGAGCAGACAGGCAGAAGTACAGGACGCTAGGCAAAAACGGGTCGAAGAAACAAACAGGGTTGGTACACGAGGAAACTATGATGAAAACGCCAGAGAGCTACTCACAAGGATGAAGACAATCTAACAAGGACACACTGGGAGAGACAGGCTTAAATACACATGAGGGGAGGAGCAAACGAGACACAGGTGAAAACAATGGGCAATCACAGGGAGTAAAGACACCAGGAAAGAAACACAAAAAGAAAGTGAGGGAAACCAAAATAAAACAGGAAGTCTACCCACAAACTAAAAGCCTGACACAAATACTGCCATGCTATCACTAACTCGTCTCCGGGGCAACATTACCCTTCCTGGTTGTATCATTTCAAACATGATGCAAACCCCCGGGGAAGAAATCTCAAACAATATTCATTCCGTAAGAAGCAGAAACAGAAAGACTCCAGAGGAACATCTGAAACATCCAGGACCACCTTAACTTATTGTATCCATTCTTTCATGTTGCATAGATATTAGGCAGTTTCTGGTGTACTGTGTAATACAGTGCAGTTAAAACTGATAAAACACATGAACTTGAGGTTTTTCTCTGTGTTCTGCTGACTTTTAGAAGCCTCAACAAACACAAACAGCTTGTAACTGTGTTTTTTGGATTATAATCGCATGAAAGGCGTCTGCTGGGGGGCTTCACATGCTGTGTTGAGTTTTTCAGGACAGCTTGTGTACTAGGAGAGGCAGACTTCAGGGCTGGAGCCTGCAGACCAGGATGCTTTCACAGCCCTATGCTGGATTATTCATGTGACAGACAGTTTACATTTATTGGACCCAGATTCAGTCTGTGAAGCTTCTGTGTTCTAATGGAGCACTATATTCATAGACATTGGCTTCATTGATCTATTTCTATTTATTTCTACTTTCTTTCCACAGTCAATGTGTGTGTGTCTTTTTTAAGCTGCTACAGTCAACCAATAACCTCTGAACCTCCACAAGGACGCTAATGTCCTTGGTTGAGTTTACTGTATTTCATAGGCAGTGGCAGGTTTTTAAGCTTGAGTGAAGATGTGTCCAGTGGTAACAACCACTGTGTAAAGCCTGGACGTAGACTCTGTGAAACCCCCCACAGACTGTCTAAAATCTGGACGTAGTCGCTGTGACGTCCCCCACAGACTGTCTGAAACCTGGACGTAGTCTCCGTGGCGCCCCCACAGACTGTCTAAATCCTGGACGTAGTTTCTGTGACGTCCCCCACAGACTGTCTAAAACCTGGACGTAGTCTCTGTGACGCCCCCCACAGACTGTCTGAAACCTGGACGTAGTCTCTGTGACACCCCCCACAGACTGTCTGAAACCTGGACGTAGTCTCTGTGACACCCCCCACAGACTGTCTGAAACCTGGACGTAGTTTCCGTGACGCCCCCCACAGACTGTCTAAATCCTGGACGTAGTTTCTGTGACGTCCCCCACAGACTATCTAAAACCTGGACGTAGTCTCTGTGACACCCCCCACAGACTGTCTGAAACCTGGACGTAGTCTCTGTGACGCCCCCCACAGACTGTCTGAAACCTGGACGTAGTCTCCGTGACGCCCCCACAGACTGTCTAAAACCTGGATGTAGTCTCTGTGACGCCCCCCAAAGGTTTCTAAAGAGAAGAAGCTCTGGTCGTCTCCATCCTGGCGATCCTGCCTCCTTCACTTTACACCTATGGAGATTATTATGAGACATAATAATCATTTTGCATCATAATGAGCTGAGCACTTATACATTCTGAACTTTATGATTTGAATAGACTAATGACTAGAAAAAAACGACACACAGAGCTGTGCTGCATCTCAAATGAATCTTCACATTCTCAGCGTTGTGATGATGTAATCCACCTCTGTGTGGTTTATACTGGTGACCTGCTCTGACCCCCAAAACATCCCCTGCCCCCACCAAAAAAAAAGCTAAAGCTGTGTCTGTGTTAGGGAGGGGTGGAGTGGACGAGGTTAAGCGCAGTTATTTTTATGGGTCACAGGTCCTGATCTGCTACAGGATGGCACCTCCGGAGCTGGTGATGCTGCAGCTAACATTTTCAGACAGTCAGTAAATACGAAGAGTGAGGCAGACGGTGTGATGAAGGTGCTTTTTTCACTGCTGACTAAGCATGCCGCTTGTTTTTGTCAGGGGATTGGTCACCATATCCTCGCCTCTTTTGTTCACATCTGGGATTAAAACAACAGAAAGAGAGAGAGAGAAAGTGAGGTCTTTAGGTCATCCGAGCTGCAGATGTGTGCTCTTAAAAAAAAAAAAAAGCATCATCTGCATAACACAGCAAAAAATACACAAGCTGTTTCTGTTCATCAGGCTGGGCTAAGTATATTTTAGGATTCTCTACACACACACACACACACAGAACACATTTGTGTGTTCTCAGGCTACAGTCAACGCAAATTGGTCTCACAGGAGTGCTGCCATACTCACAGTGACAGGAAGAAAATTAAAAAAAGATCCTTTAGTTCAGCAACTTTTGTTTCTATATTTGTGTCAAATACACTTTAGCCCCAGGGCTAAAGGCATTCAGGGACGTTATATTAATCAAATGCCTAAGGGTCATGTAGTCCGCGGCTATCACTTCACTGTGATACAATCTAAAGTAGGCTAAAGCCTTGTTTGGCAGCAGGGTTAGTCCCAACTTTTCAAGTCTAAAAATAGAAATGTAAAACATAACCCCGGGCCAACTGGCTTACCGTGAAAGAGGGCTGAACAAAAGCTGCAGGCTAAAACAGAGCACCAAGTCCACAGGCTGTGACGACAAGTTACACTCCACATGAGGTTAAGTTACACTTGCACATGATCTCTGAACTGCTCGTATTCACTTCACGGTCATATGTGACTTCTGCAAATGTGATTGTAGGCGATTTCCTCCAAACCCGACGCAATAAACGAGAGCAAATGTTTACAGCAGCTCCACGAGGCTGCAGATCTAATTACAAGGCAGAGCACAAGTGTTGGATGGGGGTGGAGGTTGGTTGAAGTATTTTCTAATAAATCCAAATAAATCAAAAGGCTTTATCCTAATGTTCATCAGTCATCAATCAGCATGTTACCCCTCCAGACCCCTGAGCGTTCATCAAACACGTCAAATAAAGTTCTGAGCTTTGTGTTTTAGATAGCTTACGTTGTCATCAATAACCAGAACCAGAATAATATCATTACGTTGATATCTCTGACTTTATTTTGGCGGGTTTCCACCCTGTTTCCTCTCCGCCCACAAAGCGTTTCTGGGTTATCAATCTCATGGAAGTTGTCAGATTGTGTTGTGAGGGAGATCCTGACCCACCATGCACAGTGAAAAGAGACAAAGACGTTGTGAGTTCATCATCACATAATCACCATCAGTACACAGAGACTTCCTGGCTCTCACTGCCTGACGGAGGCTGTTCTAGGGGGGAATTCACCAGAGAGTCAGCATGCAGGACTGACCACATATAAACTGGAAGATTATTTTCTCTCTAAAAGGCTTCACCTGCAACATATTCAGTATGAAATTAAATGGCGGAACTAACGGAAGGAAGCTGTGTTTTTTTCTGCTCATTAATTGTCAAGGAAAAGCAATGATCCAAGAAATCTGATACAAAATAAGATATAAGCAACATTTGTTTTCTGTCAATAGCACAGAATGTAAACAAAGATTTAGTTTTATATTTTACAGTTTTAAATTTCCTCTGACATATCTGGTTGGCCAATACAACAAAATATCTGTGATAAGCTAACATGTTAACCTGCTAACATACTTATGTTTGTCTTTTAGGACAGTTGTTTCACACATTAGCATAGGGTAACCAGACGTCCTCTTTTCCCAGGACATGTCCTACTTTTGGGACCTAAAAAAATGTCCGGGGGGATTTTCAAAATCGTCTGGGATTTCGTGCGAATGTCTCAAAACACAATGTATTGCCAAAAGAATTCCGCTCCGTTCCGTTTTACTCCATTCCAGGTTTCTCTGTGTCGCTCTCAAATTAGTCACGCCCTTCTCAACTTCAGTCACTGCTTTTTAGTCTTGAGTTGCTAGTGTGTTCACAAGCGAAACGGAAGCAGAGCAGAGTAGCACATGTGCATCCACAGCTACAATGCCTAAACGCAAGTGCTGGGCTGAAACACTGACATCATGGGTCTCGCCAGAGCTTTATATGGTTGCGGCCCGAAAGTGCACACTATATGTTATCCACCGCGCTTATTATTGGTGTGGGTGCCTGAAGGGCTCCCACACTATTGTTATCCTACATCTTAAAAATAAAAATTATACCACTAGATTCAGCTCATTCATGCCACAGCTGCTATTACTTTTCTACATTCTACTATTAATATTCTACAAATTATTCAACTTTTTCTGCAAATAATTTCCTATTTAAAATGCATTACACAAACTTCAAATCATTCTACAAAACTTCTACAAACATTCTACAATTTCAACAACTTGTACTACTACTACAGACTTCATTCATTCATTTCAAATTCTACACAAACTCTTCAACTATTAAACTCGTATTTAACTTTTTTCAAAATCTTTTACCGTTTTTAAACTATCAAGGCTCAAAGTTCAGCAGGTTTTAGTCAAATTTCTGGGTTTACAATGGGTGTGTATGTGGTTTCCTAGAGTGATGACATCATCAGCTAGAGTGAGGAGCAGGGAGAAAAATCACTGAAAAAATAAAACGTATTTCACTACCGTGGGCTCAAATGCCCCACTACAGACACGATGTATACATAAAACGTAGGAAAATTCGAGATAATCGCACTGATACCATTGTTGTAGCTGTCGCTTGTATAGTTTTGGGTCCCTACACGTTGATTGATCGACTACTCCCATCCACAGCCTCATTCACTCCCATGGTTTTTGAAGCAGAGAATTTACCGGAAGGAGCAGGGCGCACCTGTGCTTGCTCTGACTCTCGAGGCCAAAGTTTATACAATTTTCACCTGAAACTTGGCACAGACATTATACACACGATGAGCATTCTTCTGGTCATTTAGATTTTGGTTTCGAGGCATACCTTGAGGGTTTTTTTGACCCTCTTCCAGGGGGATCATTCAGACATATACTGTGCATTTCAGTGAGACATACATGCTGCATGGAACACCTGTGTCTAATTAATGAGACCTGCAGCTCACCCAGGTTGCTTGGCAACCTCACCCTGCTTGAGGGGGGGGGGGGGGGGGGGGGGGGGGGGGGGGGGGCAGCAGACAAGCCGAGTGGCAGCCATTTTTGTAGTTCTTGGCACTTCATTTGAACTTGTCTGTGTAAAATGTGCACACACACACACACACACACACACACACACACACACACACACACAGTAACACACACACACAGATATTGTACTATTATTTTACTCAATTCTACTATTAATATTCTACAAATTATTCAACTTTTTCTACAAATATTTTACCATTTCAAATCCATCATACAAACTTTAAATCTTTATACAGACCTACAATTTAAATGACTTCTACTTTACTACAGACTTAATTCAAACTACACATTTTAACAGGATCTTGTACTATTACACTTTTAATCTTATTTTTTTTAGATTCAACTCATTTAGAACATTTCTACAGACACAAGCATGCACACACACACACACACACACACACACACACACACACACACAGACACACAGACACTGAACAGACGCTCAGTAAACAGATCGACATCATTGTGTTCAAACAATAAAAATCTGCTGATCTACGATCAATACAGGCTGAGCTGCACACCTGGACAGGTGAGCTCACCCTGGTTGCTTGGTAACCTCAAGCATGCCTTTGACTAACTTTATTGAAGTCTGTGTATGATATCAGACTATCAAGACTACATTTTTAATGTCGGCCATTTTATCCTTGTCTCTCACAAACACAAACACATAGATAGAGAGACAGACACACCACACACAGGCAGACAGACAGGCAGATGCACACACACACACAAACAGAACAAGCACACACACAGTTTTTCAAAATAAGAGTCCCTTAAAAATAAGAGCCCAGTAAGAAGGCAATGATGACACAGCTTGTAGTATTAATACAGGATTTTCTCTTCGAGGGACTTCATTTGAAACTTTTGTGTCAGAGGGTCAGAGGGAGAGGGACTGAGCATGCACAGCTGTCACAAGCATGCACACACACACTATTATTTTACTAAATTCTACTATTAATATTCTACAAATTATTCAACTTTTTCTACAAATATTTTCCATTTCAAATCCATTATACAAACTTCAAATCTTTATACAGACCTACAATTTAAACTACCTCTTCTTCTACTACAGAGTTCAGTCAAACTACACAGTTCACCAAGATCTTGTACTATAACTATTACTCTCTACAATTCTACCTTTTCATCTAAATTTCTACAGTGTTACACAACATTGTATCACTTCATACTATTCTACTCTTTTCAACCAATTTCAACATTTTTAAGATATATCTCTTATGGCCTTTTTAAACTTTATAGTATAGAGACAGCTGAAGAGTGACAGGAATGTGAGGGGGAGAGAGAGTGTAAGAGACAGGGAAAAGACATGCAGAAAAAGGGCAGCAGATGCGCCGCTGAGGCCGGCGGTGGCAGAGGGCACCCACACCGCACTTTCCGCAGGAAATGCAGTTTTCTAGTTATTATTTTTCTTCTTCCGTACGTTTTTTGGCCTCTAACTACTCCTACAAATTTTGTCCCACAAAAATAAAAATTATACCACTAGATTCAGCTCATTCATGCCACAGCTGCTATTACTTTTCTACATTCTACTATTAATATTCTACAAATTATTCAACTTTTTCTGCAAATAATTTTCTATTTAAAATGCATTACACAAACTTCAAATCATTCTACAAAACTTCTACAAACATTCTACAATTTCAACAACTTGTAATACTACTACAGACTTCATTCATTCATTTCAAATTCTACACAAACTCTTCAACTATTAAACTCGTATTTAACTTTTTTCAAAATCTTTTACCGTTTTTAAACTATCAAGGCTCAAAGTTCAGCAGGTTTTAGTCAAATTTCTGGGTTTACAATGGGTGTGTATGTGGTTTCCTAGAGTGATGACATCATCAGCTAGAGTGAGGAGCAGGGAGAAAAATCACTGAAAAAATAAAACGTATTTCACTACCGTGGGCTCAAATGCCCCACTACAGACACGATGTATACATAAAACGTAGGAAAATTCGAGATAATCGCACTGATACCATTGTTGTAGCTGTCGCTTGTATAGTTTTGGGTCCCTACACGTTGATTGATCGACTACTCCCATCCACAGCCTCATTCACTCCCATGGTTTTTGAAGCAGAGAATTTACCGGAAGGAGCAGGGCGCACCTGTGCTTGCTCTGACTCTCGAGGCCAAAGTTTATACAATTTTCACCTGAAACTTGGCACAGACATTATACACACGATGAGCATTCTTCTGGTCATTTAGATTTTGGTTTCGAGGCATACCTTGAGGGTTTTTTTGACCCTCTTCCAGGGGGATCATTCAGACATATACTGTGCATTTCAGTGAGACATACATGCTGCATGGAACACCTGTGTCTAATTAATGAGACCTGCAGCTCACCCAGGTTGCTTGGCAACCTCACCCTGCTTGAGGAGGGGGGGGGGGGGGGGGGGGGGGGGGGGGGGGGGCAGCAGACAAGCCGAGTGGCAGCCATTTTTGTAGTTCTTGGCACTTCATTTGAACTTGTCTGTGTAAAATGTGCACACACACACACACACACACACACACACACACACACACACACACAGTAACACACACACACAGATATTGTACTATTATTTTACTCAATTCTACTATTAATATTCTACAAATTATTCAACTTTTTCTACAAATATTTTACCATTTCAAATCCATCATACAAACTTTAAATCTTTATACAGACCTACAATTTAAATGACTTCTACTTTACTACAGACTTAATTCAAACTACACATTTTAACAGGATCTTGTACTATTACACTTTTAATCTTATTTTTTTTAGATTCAACTCATTTAGAACATTTCTACAGACACAAGCATGCACACACACACACACACACACACACACACACACACACACACACAGACACACAGACACTGAACAGACGCTCAGTAAACAGATCGACATCATTGTGTTCAAACAATAAAAATCTGCTGATCTACGATCAATACAGGCTGAGCTGCACACCTGGACAGGTGAGCTCACCCTGGTTGCTTGGTAACCTCAAGCATGCCTTTGACTAACTTTATTGAAGTCTGTGTATGATATCAGACTATCAAGACTACATTTTTAATGTCGGCCATTTTATCCTTGTCTCTCACAAACACAAACACATAGATAGAGAGACAGACACACCACACACAGGCAGACAGACAGGCAGATGCACACACACACACAAACAGAACAAGCACACACACAGTTTTTCAAAATAAGAGTCCCTTAAAAATAAGAGCCCAGTAAGAAGGCAATGATGACACAGCTTGTAGTATTAATACAGGATTTTCTCTTCGAGGGACTTCATTTGAAACTTTTGTGTCAGAGGGTCAGAGGGAGAGGGACTGAGCATGCACAGCTGTCACAAGCATGCACACACACACTATTATTTTACTAAATTCTACTATTAATATTCTACAAATTATTCAACTTTTTCTACAAATATTTTCCATTTCAAATCCATTATACAAACTTCAAATCTTTATACAGACCTACAATTTAAACTACCTCTTCTTCTACTACAGAGTTCAGTCAAACTACACAGTTCACCAAGATCTTGTACTATAACTATTACTCTCTACAATTCTACCTTTTCATCTAAATTTCTACAGTGTTACACAACATTGTATCACTTCATACTATTCTACTCTTTTCAACCAATTTCAACATTTTTAAGATATATCTCTTATGGCCTTTTTAAACTTTATAGTATAGAGACAGCTGAAGAGTGACAGGAATGTGAGGGGGAGAGAGAGTGTAAGAGACAGGGAAAAGACATGCAGAAAAAGGGCAGCAGATGCGCCGCTGAGGCCGGCGGTGGCAGAGGGCACCCACACCGCACTTTCCGCAGGAAATGCAGTTTTCTAGTTATTATTTTTCTTCTTCCGTACGTTTTTTGGCCTCTAACTACTCCTACAAATTTTGTCCCACAAAAATAAAAATTATACCACTAGATTCAGCTCATTCATGCCACAGCTGCTATTACTTTTCTACATTCTACTATTAATATTCTACAAATTATTCAACTTTTTCTGCAAATAATTTTCTATTTAAAATGCATTACACAAACTTCAAATCATTCTACAAAACTTCTACAAACATTCTACAATTTCACCAACTTGTAATACTACTACAGACTTCATTCAAATTTCAAATTCTACACAAACTCTTCAACTATTAAACTCGTATTTAAATTTTTTCAAAATCTTTTACCGTTTTTAAACTATCAAGGCTCAAAATTTAGCAGGTTTTTAGTCAAATTTCTGGGTTTATAATGGGTGTGTATGTGGTTTCCTAGAGTGATGACATCATCAGCTAGAGTGAGGAGCAGGGAGAAAAATCACTGAAAAAATAAAACGTATTTCACTACCGTGGGCTCAAATGCCCCACTACAGACACGATGTATACATAAAACGTAGGAAAATTCGAGATAATCGCACTGATACCACTGTTGTAGCTGTCACTTGTATAGTTTTGGGTCCCTACACGTTGATTGATCGACTACTCCCATCCACAGCCTCATTCACTCCCATGGTTTTTGAAGCAGAGAATTTACCGGAAGGAGCAGGGCGCACCTGTGCTTGCTCTGACCCTCGAGGCCAAAGTTTATACAATTTTCGCCCGAAACTTGGCACAGACATTATACACACGATGAGCATTCTTCTGGTCATTTCAGATTTTGGTTTGAGGCATACCATATAGGGGTTTTTTGGCCCTCTTTGAGGGGGATCATTCAGACATATACTGTGCATTTCAGTGAGACAGACAGGCTGCATGGAGCACCTGTGTCTAATTAATGAGACCTGCAGCTCACCCAGGTTGCTTGGCAACCTCACCCTGCTTGAGGAGGGGGGGGGAGGGGGGGGGCAGCAGACAAGCCGAGTGGCAGCAATTTTTGTAGTTCTTGGCACTTCATTTGAACTTGTCTGTGTAAAATGTGCGCACACACACACACACACACAGTAACACACACACACGCAGATATTGTACTATTATTTTACTCAATTCTACTATTAATATTCTACAAATTATTCAACTTTTTCTACAAATATTTTACCATTTCAGATCCATCATACAAACTTCAAATCTTTATACAGACCTACAATTTAAATGACTTCTACTTTACTACAGACTTATTTCAAACTACACATTTTAACAGGATCTTGTACTATTACACTTTTAATCTTATTTTTTTTTAGATTCAACTCATTTAGAACATTTTTACAGACACAAGCATGCACACACACACACGCACACACACACACACAGGCACTGAACAGACGCTCAGTAAACAGATCGACATCATTGTGTTCAAACAATAAAAATCTGCTGATCTACGATCAATACAGGCTGAGCTGCACACCTTGACAGGTGAGCTCACCCTGGTTGCTTGGCAACCTCAAGCATGCCTTTGACTAACTTTATTGAAGTCTGTGTATGATATCAGACTATCAAGACTACATTTTTAATGTCGGCCATTTTATCCTTGTCTCTTACAAACACAAACACATAGAGAGACAGACACACCACACACAGGCAGACAGACAGGCAGATGCACACACACACACAGACAGAACAAGCACACACACAGTTTTTTCAAAATAAGAGTCCCTTAAAAATAAGAGCCTAGTAAGAAGGCAATGATGACACAGCTTGTTGTATTAATACAGGATTTTCTCTTCGAGGGACTTCCTTTGAAACTTTTGTGTCAGAGGGTCAGAGGGAGAGGGACTGAGCATGCACAGCTGTCACAAGCATGCACACACACACACTATTATTTTACTAAATTCTACTATTAATATTCTACAAATTATTCAACTTTTTCTACAAATATTTTCCATTTCAAATCCATTATACAAACCTCAAATCTTTATACAGACCTACAATTTAAACTACCTCTTCTTCTACTACAGAGTTCAGTCAAACTACACAGTTCACCAAGATCTTGTACTATAACTATTACTCTCTACAATTCTACCTTTTCATCTAAATTTCTACAGTGTTACACAACATTGTATCACTTCATACTATTCTACTCTTTTCAACCAATTTCAACATTTTTAAGATATATCTCTTATGGCCTTTTTAAACTTTATAGTATAGAGACAGCTGAAGAGTGACAGGAATGTGAGGGGGAGAGAGAGTGTAAGAGACAGGGAAAAGACATGCAGAAAAAGGGCAGCAGGTGCGCCGCTGGGGCCGGCGGCGGCAGAGGGCACCCACACCGCACTTTCCGCAGGAAATGCAGTTTTCTAGTTATTTTTCTTCTTCCGTACGTTTTTTGGCCTCTAACTACTCCTACAAATTTTGTCCCACAAAAATAAAAATTATACCACTAGATTCAGCTCATTCATGCCACAGCTGCTATTACTTTTCTACATTCTACTATTAATATTCTACAAATTATTCAACTTTTTCTGCAAATAATTTCCTATTTAAAATGCATTACACAAACTTTAAATCATTCTACAAAACTTCTACAAACATTCTACAATTTCAACAACGTGTACTACTACTACAGACTTCATTCAAATTTCAAATTCTACACAAACTCTTCAACTATTAAACTCGTATTTAACTTTTTTCAAAATCTTTTACCGTTTTTAAACTATCAAGGCTCAAAGTTCAGCAGGTTTTAGTCAAATTTCTGGGTTTATAATGGGTGTGTATGTGGTTTCCTAGAGTGATGACATCATCAGCTAGAGTGAGGAGCAGGGAGAAAAATCTGTGAAAGAATAAAACGTATTTCACTACCATGGGCTCAAATGCCCCACTACAGACACGATGTATACATAAAACGTAGGAAAATTCGAGATAATCGCACTGATACCACTGTTGTAGCTGTCGCTCGTATAGTTTTGGGTCCCTACACGTTGATTGATCGACTACTCCCATCCACAGCCTCATTCACTCCCATGGTTTTTGAAGCAGAGAATTTACCGGAAGGAGCAGGGCGCACCTGTGCTTGCTCTGACTCTCGAGGCCAAAGTTTATACAATTTTCACCTGAAACTTGGCACAGACATTATACACACGATGAGCATTCTTCTGGTCATTTAGATTTTGGTTTCGAGGCATACCTTATAGGGTTTTTTTGGCCCTCTTTGAGGGGGATCATTCAGACATATACTGTGCATTTCAGTGAGACATACATGCTGCATGAAACACCTGTGTCTAATTAATGAGACCTGCAGCTCACCCAGGTTGCTTGGCAACCTCACCCTGCTTGAGGAGGAGGCGGGAGGGGTCAGCAGACAAGCCGAGCGACAGCCATTTTTGTAGTTCTTGGCACTTCATTTGAACTTGTCTGTGTAAAATGTGCGTACACACACACACACACACACACACAGACAGTAACACACACACACACACACACACACACACACACACACACAGATATTGTACTATTATTTTACTCAATTCTACTATTAATATTCTACAAATTATTCAACTTTTTCTACAAATATTTTACCATTTCAAATCCATCATACAAACTACAAATCTTTATACAGACCTACAATTTAAATGACTTCTACTTTACTACAGACTTATTTCAAACTACACATTTTAACAGGATCTTGTACTATTACACTTTTAATCTTTTTTTTTTAGATTCAACTCATTTAGAACATTTCTACAGACACAAGCATGCACACACACACACACACACAGACACACACACAGACACACGCACACACACACACAGACACTGAACAGACGCTCAGTAAACAGATCGACATCATTGTGTTCAAACAATAAAAATCTGCTGATCTACGATCAATACAGGCTGAGCTGCACACCTGGACAGGTGAGCTCACCCTGGTTGCTTGGTAACCTCAAGCATGCCTTTGACTAACTTTATTGAAGTCTGTGTATGATATCAGACTATCAAGACTACATTTTTAATGTCGGCCATTTTATCCTTGTCTCTCACAAACACAAACACATAGATAGAGAGACAGACACACCACACACAGGCAGACAGACAGGCAGATGCACACACACACACAAACAGAACAAGCACACACACAGTTTTTCAAAATAAGAGTCCCTTAAAAATAAGAGCCCAGTAAGAAGGCAATGATGACACAGCTTGCTGTATTAATACAGGATTTTCTCTTCGAGGGACTTCATTTGAAACTTTTGTGTCAGAGGGTCAGAGGGAGAGGGACTGAGCATGCACAGCTGTCACAAGCATGCACACACACACTATTATTTTACTAAATTCTACTATTAATATTCTACAAATTATTCAACTTTTTCTACAAATATTTCCCATTTCAAATCCATTATACAAACTTCAAATCTTTATACAGACCTACAATTTAAACTACCTCTTCTTCTACTACAGAGTTCAGTCAAACTACACAGTTCACCAAGATCTTGTACTATAACTATTACTCTCTACAATTCTACCTTTTCATCTAAATTTCTACAGTGTTACACAACATTGTATCACTTCATACTATTCTACTCTTTTCAACCAATTTCAACATTATAAGATATATCTCTTATGGCCTTTTTAAACTTTATAGTATAGAGACAGCTGAAGAGTGACAGGAATGTGAGGGGGAGAGAGAGTGTAAGAGACAGGGAAAAGACATGCAGAAAAAGGGCAGCAGGTGCGCCACTGGGGCCGGCGGCGGCAGAGGGCACCCACACCGCACTTTCCGCAGGAAATGCAGTTTTCTAGATACATGCATATGGCCAATTATTCAAATTACGACTTATAACTTCCAGCGACTTTTAAGACAGCCAAAAGCTACTTTCCTTACTAAGGAGTTTTCTCACTGTTTGACTTCACTTCACAGACATGGAGGCTGTAGCTTGGAAAAGACACATCAGTGTACTAACACGAGATAAAGAACGTCATATGTCGACATGCTGCGTTATTTTAGTGTTAGATGAGTCTAATTTTGATGTTAGACAAGTGTAGGAATGGGGCGAACCGTTTTAAACATGAAGATTTCTCATAAAAGCTTAACTGAGTACCATTATTTATTAGTGTATGATTTTATTCAAACCCTCGGCTTGTATTTTTCCATGAGCCTGATAAAACACTGATCATGCCAGGTTTACCTCTCGTTCATGAGTGACCATTAAAAGAAGCTGAAGTCTCTTTTTGTCTCTTAACTCAGAGGATTTTATCTCCTCCAGCAGTCTCTCTCTCTCCCTCTGTTTCTATTTTTAGCAGCTTTATGATATGAGCTCTTTCCATGGCTGCCAGAACAGCTGAACCGGGTCCTCCCTCACCGCCGCTTCCTGTCGCTCTCTCTTATTGTTATTTCTTGTTGTTGTTCTTCTTCTGTGTGTGTGTGTGTGTGTGTGTGTGTGTGTGTGTGTGTGTGTGTGAGACAAAGAACTACAACTCCACAAAAAGAATTTAATCAAGTGCAGGATTGAGCACATACACAATTTCCCCTTCAGCGTTCAGGATTAAACCTCCCACGCTAACTCTGAGGTATTACTTCCACCCGTCACGGTGGGACCTGCAGTGGTCTCCAGGGACCGCCACGGCGTGGTCACCGACGAAGGGAGCAGAAGACAGCCGAGCACGCTCTAATGCTTGGCTGCTTGTACTGTATGAAGATATTTAATAGGCCCGTCCTGATAGCAGAGCAGTTTAGGCTCACAGTTTAGGGACACAGCGTCCCCGGTTTGAACCTGGAGGGACCTCTGTTGAATGTCACACCCTTTTCTCTCTATCCTGAAATGAATGAAAGTGTGAGGAGTTTACCAACTTACTCGACACCTGTGAGAGACCAGAACAAATGAGAGTCAGACACGAGAGCTTTACTTTGTACAAAGGGCACCCTGCCACTGCAACATCTAAGCTACAGATAGCAGAGAGGCGCAGAGCAGTTCCTTGTTCCTTTATTTATAGAAGTTTACATGACATGTGACTGGACAGGGGCGGTCCCTGTTCCAGTAAAATAAAACATTTGATTCATCATGAGTACAGTGTAGTAAGATGAGTACAGTGTAGTAAGACTACTGATGCTGGGACATGTGACATTCTTTTAGCCTTCTAACAGTCCCTCCTGTTGGCACATGTCCCTAATCATAAGCAAAATATACACAGTAATGCACTTGATAATACCAAGTATAGTGGTCGATCACGCATCAAACATAATAGATGAAAATAAAATCATTGTGAAGCCTTCAACCCATGTACTGTGCGTACAGTAGAGGGTCACCACCATGGAGAGGTTGCTAGCACATACGATGCATGGTGGCATGGATTCCCCTCCTGGAAAGTATAAGGAACAAACATACTTATCAGCGAAAATAATGATTGGTTATGCACATGTAGTATAAACTATAAAATGTTAAAATATAATCACATAAAAAGAAAAAGGGAAACACTCTTCTGAGAAACATTTTAGTGCATTATTTACAGTTGTGTAACGTTTCATCAACTTGCATTATCAGTCAGTAACATCTTCTTTCGATTTTCTGTTATAACGTCATTCATAGTTGATGCTAAACATTTCACACAGAGTCTTCTGCCTCGCTGTCTAAGTCCGTTGACGAGTCTACACCTCCAGGTGTGTCTGAGTCATCATGAGGCAATGGGTTATTGTAATCTTCATTATCATCATTATTCACCTGTAATAGTAGCATTCTCTGCTGCACAGTGCCCCTATCCTCTATGGCTGTAGTAATTACTCTATTTAACAGTGAACGAATACATGGTATGCAACAACATCCACACAGAGTTAACAGAGCAGCGAATACCGCAATAGAAAGAAACACTGAGGACACCAGGCCCTTATAACGTCCAAACATATCCATCCATTTATCCCACATTGTGGTATTTACTCCTGAGTGATCTTTCATTTTCTTATTCAGTGTTCGCAATCCATCCATGGCTAAGGTCAAGTTACCATCCATTGCAGTATTATTTGGAATGAATGTACAACAAGTATCTCCAAATATTGAGCAAACACCTCCTTTTTCTGCTAAAAGCATGTCTACCGCTATTCTATTCTGGAAGGCCATGAGTGAGGTCGCTTTCAATTGTTGGTGCACAGCTTCGAAACCTTTGTGTGTCAAATTGCCTAACCTCTGCACGTTGTAATGTATATAATTTATTCGATCCACGTTTTTATTTATAGTGCACCACCAACAGAATGATGACTCAAAACCTGCTGCTACTTGGTTCACCAGTTTATATTCATCTGGAACACCGCGAGGTACACCTATAGCATCAATATAGGTTGGATCATGCTCAGACAGGCCCATAACGGTCCGTCTACGTCTATTCACAGTCTCCTGTGAAACTGGCTTGGGCATATTCACTTCTACCAACAACTGATCTGCTGACATAGGAAAAATTTGCACTGGTAGGATGAGAGAAACCACTGCACAGAGACCTGAAATGCTAGTAGATGTAAACATGTCGTATATCATGGCTCCTCCACACCACCACCATATGTCAGCTCGGGTGACTGCTCTGAAACTGGTTGGGGCGGTTATATTCACTGAGCAATAAGTCCATGGGACAGATCCCATCTTTTTCTCCGTTCCACCGTACTTAATGCATGTGAAGTTATTTTTGGCTACTGTTTTATCGAAGATAGGTGTTGTGACTATTGTTAGTTTGTGATGTTGACTCCGAAACCAGGAACCATATTGAGGTCACAATAAGCAAGGATACAATGCTGAGCCACACTAGGAGTCTCTGTTCTCCATACATGGTGAAGGCTAGATATAAATGGTCACGGGTCAGTTACCTGCAGGAACCACTAGGGTGGATCTAGCTCATTGGAGCTTTCCACGATGATTTCTTCACTAGCTCACAGTACCAGACTTTCGTCTGTGCCCCAGGACCCAGCAGGCTTCCCCCGTCTGGTGTCCCATAAGCTGTCCTGTGAGTACTCTAGACTGTTTCACTAGATGATCCCTTAACTGCCTCTGTGACCAGTTTACAATGTGACAAGTGTATCCAGGTAGCTTGTTCACTTATCTTTACTGCTGTTGGCGTGGTCAGAAGCACTTGGAATGGGCCGTCCCATCGCGGGCTGTTCCACCTGGCTCTATGTATTGTCTTTACCAACACCCAGTCTCCAATTCGAATCCTAGTATTAGGGGACGACATAGGAGTATCAGGTATTTGGTTCTGTGTTTGTACATCATCAGTTTTCAACAGTTTTCTCATATAATCTGCTAATGTGTGTTCTTCGTCAGATTTCACCAGATCAGAGTTAAAGTGTGGCATAGGAAAACTTCGGCCATGTACTATTTCAAACGGTGTTAGTCCTTTATTTCCTCTGGTAACTCTCATCCACATTTTAACTAGTGACACACAATCATTCCACGGTCTGCCAGTCTCTGCCATTGTTTTTTCACAATCTTGTTTTAATAGTTCCATTTGTTCTTTCTACTAAACCTGCACTCTGTGGGTGATATGCGCAGTGATTTTTTAATGTTATGCCTAGTGTTTCTCCTGCTTCAGCTATGACGTCATTCACAAAATGAGTACCATTATCTGATCTGATAATTCTTGGTATACCATAAGTTGGAAAATAGTGGTTACATAGTTTTGTTGCTACTGTTATCGCGTCATTTCTTTTTGTTGGGTAAATTTCCACCCAATTAGAGTAGACATCAATTATGACTAATGCATATTTTCCTTCTTTAGAGTCGCTTAACTCTATGAAATCCATATGTATAGTGTGAAACGGATGTGGTGGGTGTGGGAACTGTCCTCTTTTTGGTCTACACTGTCCCTGTGAGTTGTTTTTTAAACATATCATACATTTAGATACGAACATTTTTGCTGAATTTTCAAAATTTATAGTATAATAGTTTCTGTTTACTAATGTTACCATCCCTCCTGTTGAGACATGGGTCTTCCCATGACTCACTAAACACGCCGCCTGGTGCAATGCTTTAGGTAGGATGGGTTTATTGTCAACATAGTAGATATCATTCACTAATGTTGCTCCTTTTTTATGCCAGGTTTTTTGTTCATTTACAGGTGCCTGTTTTTGATAGTCCTTCAGGATTTCGTCATCAATCTCTGTGACTTGTGATGCTAATACATTAACATCCGTCGTAGTTTTAGATAGGGCTGCTGCTTTAGCTGCTAGGTCTGCTAAGTTATTTCCTTTTGTTACTTCTGAGTCGTCATTTTGATGTGCACGACATTTACATAAGGATAGCGATGTTGGTAGTTTAACAGCTTCTAGTAGCTCCATCATCTTGGCGCTATGTGTTAATGGTTTGCCGTTTGCTGAGGTCATGCCTCTCTTTGCCCATACACGGGCATAGTGGTGTACCGAGTCAAACACATACTGGCTATCTGTCCATATGCACACTGCTTTCCCTGCCATTAGCTTACATGCTCGTGTTACTGCATGTAATTCTGCTGTTTGTGCAGAAAATGAGGGTAGCAGTGCACCAGATTCCAGTGTGCATATGGAAGATGTTATAGCATAGCCTACTTTATTTCGTCCGGTATTATCTTTGCTCGCAGAGCCATCTACAAAAACATGTTTGTTCTGGTTTTGGTGTGGTGTAAATGTCAACGCGAGGTTTTGTTTCCTCCTCCACCCTAGCTTTGCAATCATGCGGTTTTCCATCAGCAGCTGTGGCTAAGAGGCACGGGAGCGAAACCTTTGAATGTTGAGAGAACGATATGTGTTGTTGTGACATGAGTGTTGCTATTAATCCTAATAGTCTTGTGTTTGTCACAAATGGCAGTGGCGTTTGTAATAAGATAAGTGGTATATTACAGGTGGTCATTATTTGTAACGGGTGGGTGAGCACCACTTCTGCACTCTGTTCCACCCCCTTAGCAGCTGCCATTACTAGCTGTACACACGATGGTTGACCACTGGCTACTGGATCTAGTCTTTTAGAGTAGAATGCCAGAGGTTTGTGTCTGTCACCATGCTTCTAGGTCAGTGCTGCACTCATGAACCCTGAATTAGACGTGACCATTAAACAAAATGGGGCATCATAATCGGGCGTGTGTAGAATGCTTGCTCCTGCTCCGGTGTCCATTCTATTCGGTCTTTCATTGCCATTTGTTTTCCGTGTATTGCATTTTGTAGCGGCTGCACTAATGTTGCAAAACCTGAAATCCATGTTCTGCAGTAGTTACATAGTCCTAGAAAGGACATCATTTGTCTTTTTGTTTCAGGTCTTGGTGTTTGAGCTATGGCTAGCTGTCTTTTGTTATCTAGTCTTCGTCCTCCAGGGGTGAGGATATGACCTAGATACTTCACGCGCTGAGTACAAAGCTGTACTTTCCCCTGCGTCACTTTGTGGCCTTCACATTGCAAATGTTTCAGCACTGTTATTGTGTTACTCATGCAGGAGGCCTTGTCATGTCCAGTTACTAACATGTCATCAACATAAAGCAAATATTTACCATTATCTAGTGCTGGACATTTTTGCATTGAGTTTTCTAGTGCTTGTGAGTAGATTGTTGGACTATTAGTGAAGCCCTGTGGCAGTCTGGTATAAGTATAGGTTTTGTTTCCATACTTAAATGCAAATAGGCCTTGTGAGTCTTTATGTATGGGTATTGAGAAAAAGGCGTTTGATAAGTCTATAACCGAGAACCATTGTTCTTTCGCAGTTATATTATTGAGTAAAGTATGTGGATTTGCTACTTCAACTGTGTCGTGTTTTACCATGTCATTTACTTTTCTCAGGTCTTGTATCATTCTCCAACCTGATGTCGCTTTTCTTACAGGAAAAATTGGAGTTAAGCATTTAGGAGCGGTTGTTTCAACTAAAATCCCTGCTTTTAGCATGTCTGTTATCACAGGTTTAATGCCTTCTTCTGCTTCCTTTGATATGGGATATTGTCGCACTCGTGGATAATTTTGATGCCTTAACTCTATTTCCAACGGTGGGTAGTCTTTAACTAGGCCTACGTCGGTGGGTCCCTGTGACCACAGGCTTGTGGGGACCCCTTCTAGGAGTTTTTGGTCTTTTTCTGATAGGGTAAGTATGTAGCTGTCTTCTGGTCACTCTACATCAAGGTGGGTGGCTGGCGTCACTGTTGTATAAGAGTTAAGGAGGAACCGTCGTATACCAGTATGTCTACCTGTCTGCCACCCACCGGGGTCGGTTCCTGTGTACGTATCTTTGTTAGCTTGTTGCACGACGCGGCTCATTTCCTTCCAACTATATTTGTCACTTGTTGTCAACGATATGTGAGGGTTTTGGTTACGGTTAACCACTTGTTGTCTCGAGTTGAGTATGACGGACACACATGACTGTCCCGTTGGGGACACCAGCATGTGTTGCATACAAACATTTCCTTTAACAAGAAATTTGTGCGCCATTTCATCATAGGGCGGATCGGGCCCTGGTTCTTGTTTATACCGTAGTGTACAGTGCAGTTCCTCTTTTGTCATAACTTTAAGTTTTCGTGTGTCTAGTTGCATGTCCTGAAGTTGAGTTTTTGCCATTATTATGAGCGACTCTGCCTCTGATTGATCAGTGAGATCTAAAGTCCAATAATAGTTTGGTTCTTTTATGCTTGGACAACATGACAATGTTCTTCACTTAGTATTTCTGTTTTCATTTCTCCATCTGCGGTTGGATAGACAGCTATACGTAGTGCTGCCATTACGTCTCGGCCTAATAGGTTTACAGGGCAACTTGGGTCGATTAGAATCGGCTTTTTGATTTGATTTCCTGATTCTGCATCTGTTATAACTACAGGTTTTGTAAATCTTAACGATGTAACATGTCCTGAGGCTGATTTTACCCAAACTGTCTTAGAGGATGTTTGACAGTTTGGAAATGGTTTTGTTAGCACAGTTGAGCAGGCCATTAAAGCTTATTCTCCTAGTTGGAGCTGACTTATTTTGTTGTGATTTTAGCAGTACTTCTATATTTATGTGAACCTTGTCATCTTCGGAGGGCTAATTTTTTTCTGACAGCATGTCCGTATTTTTTGGTTGTCCTGTCTGTGTGTGCTCAACTTCAGTTTCACTGACTAGTCATGCGTCATCTCGTTGTGAATCATTGAATTTGCAATCTCTTGCCAGGTGTCCTGGTCTATGACATTTATAGCAGTTGTTTTCGCGCATATCTTTCTCCTTCTGGGTCTCACGATGGTTATCACGGTTCTGCTGATATCTTCCACCTCCTCTGCCCCTGCCTTTACCTCTATCTCTGTTTTGTCCTCCTCTTCTCCCCCCGTATGCTCTGCCCAACTGTAACTGTTCCTGCTGCTTCATCTACTGTGAAGGTCGCGCGCTTGTTTTTTTCCTTGATAACGCTGTCTGCATGCATTGCCTGTTCTACTGCCTGAGCTACGGATCCAGTATTCTTGTGGACCCATGTTTTATCTATTCTCGATTTAATTTCGGGCTTTAGACCTCGCAAGAAATGCATTTTTAATTGCTGTTGGTAGGGGCTATTTGCGTCGTTATTGGGTTGAATGCCAGAGTTAGCCTGGAACACTACTTCCAGTCGGTACCTGTAGTCAGCAGGACTTTCGTCCTCCTTTTGTTGTGTTTCACCTATTTTTGAGTAGTCCACTCGTGGGGGCCACATCGCTCGTACACGGTCATATAGGGCATTCAGTGCTAGTTGTAAGTCGTTGTCACCGTTAGGTCTTGGGCCTCCGTTTGCGTCTGACCCGTTGAAGTCTCCTGATACTCTACACCAGTCATTTTTTAACACATCTCTCAGACAGTCGTATATTTCGTGTCCCTTCAGCATGTAGCTGTCACATACACCGCTCATTTCTCTGATAAACTCTTCAGCACTTCCACCTTGAGCGCTAGGACGCACTATATCAGAGGTGGCTTTTTTTCATGTCATGTGCACTTCACGGGCGATAGACCAGCATGGTGGGGTTCGGGTCCAACTGCCCGTCCTCACCCATGGCTTGCCCATAACGCGGGTTAGCCACCTGTACTAGTGGATACATATCTCTATGACCATGTTTGGATGTGCCATTTTCATTGTCACTGGCGTCATCACTACCATGGTCACTATTATTCAGACCTGGTCTGAATCTTTCTTCATGGTTAGTCAGCATCTTTACAGGATACAGGCCTTTTTTAGCTGGTTTTGTGGAATATGGAGGAGGGTCATATTTTGTGCTGGTCGACCATGAATTGCGACGCTTCGCCTTCTTTTCCTCTTCCGCGCGTCTTTTCTTTTCCTCTAATTCATCTCTTCTTTGTTTAGTGAGTTGTTTTTTTCGTTCTCCTTCAGTTCTTAGTGAGTCAGCCTTGTGGATATGTGTGTGTGTGTCAAGGTGTGTGTGTGTGTGTGAGAGGCCGCAGCTGCACCTCCTCCCTCTTCCTCTTCTCTCACTCCTAAATTCTTTCTGCGACCTTGAGTCTCATCGTCTGGTTTCACATCAACACTTAGCGCAGCGAGTTTTTTTTGTTGTGCCTTTTGCAGTTTTTTCTGCTCTCTTTTATTCCTTTCTCCATCTCTACGTTTACTTTCTTTTAACCACTCGTCACTTATTCGGTATTCTTTTATTTTATTTTATTTCTTTCTTCCCGAGCATTTGTTAATGTCCACTTTTAGATCGACTTGCAACTTTAACAGTTCGCTCGTTTGAAACTTTCCTTCAAATCCATATTTCTTCTTCCATTTTAACACAACTTTCCCACTTCCTGGGAACTTTTGTTCCATCCACCTACTGTCCTCCGTATGCTCCACACTGTTTTTGTGTCCCATTACAACCCTTTTTCCCAGACGTACAACTTTATATTTTCGTACTAGTACCACACTTTTTAGGTATACATATATAACTATTCCTGTTTGTGGAAAAGTTTCTCACACATGAAGTGACAGGAGTGAAGTTCCTCTCCCAAGCTTCTACATCGACTAATACGATGCAGGGAAAGCTTACTCAAGTCACCGTGTGTACGTGGATTTTCCACAAATAAAATAACAACAGAGTAGAAAGGGAAATCCTAGTCCCTTTTAATCACTCTTACTCTTTCATTCACACTTTCTCATACACACTAAGGGTCCATACGTTCACCCTTCTTGAATCACTGACTGGATTCACGGGAGATTCAGTATCTCGATCTCTACTGATTTTGGCCAATTGACTTTCTGTTACGGTCAAAGTCTTAACACCAATCACTCCCTTTATGTGTCTGATACTCACCTCCGGACTCTCTGTAGTTCGGATGATTGAACAGGGATCCCCGGAGATCCGGTTCTAACCCTGGCCCGAATCCGAATTCACGGTCCGGGACTTATCAGTCACCTGGTGACTGGCCGTCGACGGTCTGCAGGTCGGAGAGCTCCTCGTCAGGTTCCCTGATCAACCATCCGGCTCGAAGGACCAAGAATTATGTGAGGGGTTTACCAACTTACTCGACACCTGTGAGAGACCAGAACAAATGAGAGTCAGACACGAGAGCTTTACTTTGTACAAAGGGCACCCTGCCACTGCAACATCTAAGCTACAGATAGCAGAGAGGCGCAGAGCAGTTCCTTGTTCCTTTATTTATAGACGTTTACATGACATGTGACTGGACAGGGGCGGTCCCTGTTCCAGTAAAATAAAACATTTGATTCATCATGAGTACAGTGTAGTAAGATGAGTACAGTGTAGTAAGACTACTGATGCTGGGACATGTGACATTCTTTTAGCCTTCTAACAGAAAGTCTGTGTCGCTATTAATGTTACAGAATTGTCTGTGTAAAAAAAAAAATTTAAAATGTTCCCCAAAATATATCATTAATATTTAAACTGTATATGTAAAAGATTGCCTTGACTTGTTTAAAATCAATACAAATATTAATATTTAATATATTATTTTAAATGTAATTAAAATAATAATATAGAATATTTTTACAGCAGTTTTTGGCTAGCATTTTTTTGTCATTAGGGACAAATGTGTTTATTACGCGGTGCGTGACTGACTTCAGCTCTGCATGAACCACAAACCATCTGCAGTAAAAAAACAGACTGATAGACTCCTTGACGATACAGTGAGAGTGATGGAGGAGAGTGACATCAGCTGAGGAAACATCCAAATAAAACGTCCTCAGAGAGAAAGAATCTAGAGGTGATCGTGACCCACAATTCTTTGCAGCAAATTCCTTGTGGGCCACATTTGATATTGAGTTTGAAAGATAAGCAGGCAGAAATCATCATCCCTCTCTTTCTGGTCATATTCTTTTCCTCTCTTGTTCTTTTGGCTTCTCTCTACATTCATCATGCTGTTTGTTTCTTCAGGCCAGTTTATAACATGAAAACCATTGTGGAAATACAGGGAGTCTCAAACTTTTGAAGCAACATGATGTCACTTTTCTCTCACAAATTAACATGTCTGTTAACTCCTGTTGATGCTACACTGACTTGTAATCAGGTGAATGGTGTCTCTGTCATTCGTACGTCTGTTCTCACACTATGTAACTTTGTGCTCCGGGTCAGGAGAAGTACGTAACGCTTTATGGCACTAAGTCACACACCACCAACTATTTGACTGATTTTGGTGAAACTGGATCATATTTTATGGAGAAAATGTTTTCTGCTTTTCCCTCTGATGTCCTCCAGCTGCTCCGCCTCAACTCTCTGTGATTTACAGAGTTTCCTGATGGACAGTGAAGTAAACTCCTGCCAACTGTAGCTGCTGTTAGCTGATGTTAGCTCAGTTTGTTAGCCAGGCTGCCTGGACTTTGAACTCAGGGCTCCAGGGTAGGATTAGTGTTTGTAGAGTAGTAGAGGAGGATTTCAGGCCCGGAGTGTGGGGAAATGCTGACAGGGAGCAGAGCCGGTTGTGCCAGAACCGAAAGCTGGGCGAGCGGGCAATGTAGCCGGACTCAGTAGCCTCTATGGATAGAGGAGAAGAGACTAAAGAGGATGTTGATGGAGGAAGTTAAGAAGAGAAAAAGAAAGAGTGAGCGAGCGAGAAGCAGCTGGACAAGAGTAAATGAGGGACTGACTTTTAGTGGTTGGTGAGAGCTTGGTGAAATAAAAGGCTGAAAGACAGACGACAGCCGAGCTGGGCTGACTGCTGTTGGACTAGTCAGTAATATTAGCTGCTGCTATGTCTGTCCTCCGGGAGAGCTTTTCTCACGTCCCGGGGGAGGCGGGGGACATTGAGTCCGAGTGGACCTTGTTCCGTTCCTCCATTGTCGAGGCGGCTGACCGGAGCTGCGGCCGTAAGGTGGTCGGTGCCTGTCGTGGCGGTGGCCCCCGAACCCGCTGGTGGACACCAGCGGTGAGGGATTCCGTCAAGCTGAAGAAGGAGGCCTACAGAACCTTTTTGGCCTGTGGGACTCCTGAAGCAGCTGATGGGTATCGGCGTGCCAAGCGGAGTGCGGCCTCGGTGGTTGCGGAGGCAAAAACTCGGGCGTGGGAAGAGTTCGGTGAGGCCATGGAGAACGACTTTCGAGGTTCTGGACCACCATCCGGCAGCTCAGGTGGGGGAAGCAGTGCACTGTCAATACTGTGTTAAGTGGGGACGGGGTGCTGCTGACCTCGACTCGGGACGTCTTGGGTCGGTGGAGGGAATACTTCGAAGACCTCCTCAATCCCACCAGCACGTTTTCCCTTGAGGAGGGAGAGCCTGGGGACCCCGTGGTGGTCTCACCAATCGCTGGGGCTGAGGTCGCTGAGGTAGTCAAAAAGCTCCTCGGTGGCAAGGCCCCGGGGGTGGATGAGGTCTGCCCGGAGTTCCTCACGGCCCCGGATGTTGTGGGGCTGTCTTGGTTGACACGTCTCTGCAACATCGCGTGGACATCGGGGGCAGTGCCCCTGGATTGGCAGACCGGGGTGGTGGTTCCCCCCGGGAGGATGTGCTCCAACTATAGGGGGATCACACTCCTCAGCCTCCCCGGGAAGGTCTTTTCGGGGGTCCTGGAGAGGAGGGGCCGCAAGATTGTTGAACCTCGGATCCAAGAGGAGCAATGTGGTTTTCGTCCTGGTCGTGGAACTGTGGACCAGCTCTATACCCTTAGCACGGTCCTAGAGGGTGCATGGGAGTTTGCCCAACCAGTCTACATGTGCTTTGTGGACCTGGAGAAGGCGTTCGACCGTGTCCCTCGGGGAGTCCTGTGGGGGGTGCTCCGGGAGTATGGGGTTTCGGACCCATTAATACGGGCTATCCGGTCCCTGTACTCTCGGCGCCAGAGCTTGGTCCGCATTGCCGGCAGTAAGTCGGACCTGTTTCCTGTGAGAGTTGGACTCCGCCAGGGCTGCCCTTTGTCACCGGTTCTGTTCATAACCTTTATGGACCCTATGGATGCTCAGGCATCCCGTGAGGATGCCTCCTGGACGTCTCCCTGGTGAGATGTTCTAGGCACGTCCCTCCGGGAGGCGGCCCCGGGGAAGACCCAGGACACACTGGAGGGACTACATCTCTTGGCTGGCCTGGGAACGCCTTGGGGTCCCCCTGGGAGAGCTGGACGAAGTGGCCGGGGAGAGGGAAGTCTGGGCCACCCTGCTGAAGCTGCTGCCCCCACGACCCGACTCACGGATAAGCGGGAGAAGATGAAGATGAAGATGAAGAGAAACTGAAAATGTGCGCTCTTGAATAAAGATAGGATAATTCTTCCATACTAGTTGTGTTTGCAATGATGGTCATGGGAAGCGCAGCGGTGCCACTGTATGGCATAATAATTAGGGTCTAATTAGCATTATTTCATATAGTGGTAGACTGACTGTTTTGATTTTTAACTAATTGTGAAATTTCAAGCATTTTCACAACCTTGAAAACACTGAATTGAAATTCTAGCATTTTCAAGGAATTCAAGCACCCGTGGGAACTCTGATAACCTTATGAACGTTAAAGCCTCTTTTACCTCTGACCACGCCCACCAGTGATGTCACAGGGTCCTGTAGTAAACCTGTACATCACTGCAGCAAGGTGTCAGCAAAAACGAGATACTGAGTGACTCTTTAATTTCTTTGTAGTACTCAATTCAAGTACAGCCGTCATGAATTTGGTGGAAATAACAATTACAACATTCTTCTTCTTCACCGATTTACAACTGTGCAGAGCATTAACACCATTATTTGACTGCCAAACTATAATTATGAAACATTTGTACTACTTACATTTGCATATTAAGATATTAACTGCAACCACTTCAGCTCCAGCAACTTCCTAGGCCGCCATTTCCACAATCCCCTTCTGCTAAATAGCCAAAATGGTGACCACTGAGGGCAAGAAGTGTGAGTCTATGTGTGGAAGCATGCGAATTGGGGCACACTGTTGGATTAGCCTACCATGATTTCACACCATGGATGTAACAGCTGTTTAAACTGTTGTAAAAACAGCTAAGACGATTGGAGAACCTGGTCAGTGTGATAAAGAATACAAACATCATCATTTTATACAATAAGCAAGCTAACAAGCTACATTTATGCAGAAGCAGCCTCTAAAATATTGACAGCTAAACAGAAGAAACAGGTTTAAGAAAAGTTCATTGTACTGTATGTGGAGCAGTCAGTTTAGACTAAAGAATGCACCAGAAAGATCAAATACATTTCATAAACCCATAAGGTTTGACGAGAGGTTACATTTACAAAATTATAATAATTAACTCTAATCCATGGCTGCTCAATATAATGCGGACCAGCGTTTAAAAAGCCTCTTAAGAAAAAACAAATCTCCACAGGAATCAAACTAAAGTGGTTTCACTGCTGAAGGTGAATAAACATTTTGATTAACTGGACTTTCACAGCAAGTGTTCATAGTCCTATAAAGTCACCAAGTATCATACTCAGTTAAGCTGAGAAGGTTACAGCTGATGTTGTGATATAATGTTATTCAGACATGTTACCTCACACTTTCATTTACAGTGATCTTACATTACATTTTTACAGTCTCCTGGTTTCACCAAGCTGTGTGATGTCTGACGATGATTTAGCCTCTGAGGGGGCTGACCAATGTTTCTGGTCTTCCTGTTTTGCCAGCAGATATCCAGAAAACTCAGCTTGAGTTTTCAGTCTTGAACCAAGGCCCTGAGGCGCTCTGGGCTTATGAGGAGTCCTGTAAATTCTCTCCAAGAGTTGGGCCAGAGATGGTAAATTAGGCCGTCAGAATAGACTAATATGGCACCCAGATGTGCATTAAATGGCAATCACAAAATTTAAATATAGAAGAACTGAAGTGAAAAGTACTGGCACAAAGGAGTGGGCTTAACATGGGCATAAGGGCAGTCGCTAGTATAAAGACGGCTGAACCACTTTGGGTCCAGTTTGGCTCTGGAGACAACTCAGGTTTATTTTGTTATAGAATAATAAATTCTGTTGCCTAAACTTTGTTCATGCTCGGTTCAGTTCAATATTTTTTGTATCTTTGCATATTTTTTTTACCCTTTAAGACTTCCGTGGCTCTTCACTTTTGCTGCAGTTACATGTTGGAAAAATCAATCTGGCCCAGAATCCGACTTCTTATCTCTGACATGAGCAAAGACTTCCTCTGGAGCTTAATACAGGAGGATGATGATCTCAGGAAACAGATCTCTGCATAAGTCTGCAGATAATTTAAATGATTCGTGATCGCATTTTTATGGAAACCTTAAGCAGTCATGCATTCAAGTTCTCGTGATCTCAAGATAACAAAACATTTTACCAAGATAACAACATAATTAATTTGATCTGATCTCATAAAACAAAAAGATCAGGTGGAGCAGGGGACCCAAAATTTTGATTAGCGAGATAATGGAGGATGTCCAGAGGAACATAAAAGGTTTTCTGATGTAGAAACGTATATTTAGGCTGTATCTTTCTATGTTGAACGAGGTCTTCTGTGGTCTCCTCAGCCCCACTGAAGTTTGTTGTGTGCATTCGACTGTTTGTCTCTTGGTTCAGAAGATCCTACCTGTCATTGGTCAATACTTCTCAAACTACAAATGCAAATCACGATCTTGTAAATCTGAATTCATATTAAAATATCATGGAGTTCATAGAGTTTAATATAACAACTGTTCAGCTGAGTAGATCTGAACTATCTTCTCACTCCTCAGTGAATAACAGGAGAGAGCCATTCAGAAGCTTTACTCATGTGCATGTGTCACAGTGGATGACCACTCCGCGATGTGAACGAGGCTCCATATGCGAGCGCTGGCTGTCGAGGAGACAGAAGGACCGACTAATTGGGTCAGCAGAAATTAGGCTGAATGTGGGAAATGAGTCAGGCCACTCAACCCGGTGTCAGTCGGTCAAAGCACTCATCGCACTGAACGTTACGACGTGTAGCACTGCTAGCTGGTTACTGCAGCGCCAACTGATTAGAGTGTTTCAAAACCTCCGACTGACAGCCAAAGACTTTATATAATGATGGATCTGAGTGAGTGACAGTGTTCCTAATGTGTTACAAAAAGTTTCTTTTCATTTGAGGAAAGCAGTACGACATCTGCCAGGAGAGCTCCCTGGTTCCATCTTGTGGGTCAGCACTTTGCCCTAACATAGATGCCAAAATCTGGAGTTTTACAGTCATCCAGAGTCAACATTGTTATCTGGCGATTCAGGTTCAGGGTTCATGTGTGCTGCCCCCCCATGTTTGCTGATTTGGTTCCAGCTCACAGTTGTTGGCCTTAGTGAATCTTGTTTTCGCCCGTCTCGCCATTCTCCTCTTGTCTTTGTACATTTATGAGTCATACAGCGTCAGAACAGGTTTGAATTTTTCACTCGGGTGGAAACATTTAAACTCTACTGGATTCGTCTTTGCCTTGGTTTGCTACCGAAGGTCCAGGTCAACAGTCAGGAGCAGCCGAAGACAGAGCCGAACACTTCAGAAACAAGCTGTAAGTGTTGATGAACGGATCCAAGGGAAGAGTGCAAAGATCAGACAGAGTTTTAAGATGACAGGAGTTCTCTGCAGCATCGGTCACAAAGACCACCCCCCCTCCAGCTGTGTTAGCAACAGCTGCCAGGAGTGAGCAAAGATTAAATATTAATGACAAAGTGGAACTTGAACAAAGACAGAAAAACAGAATATTGCTGTTTGAAAGTTTGAAACAATCAGTCTATCCATTTGGGAACGTAAAAATTTCCATCATGTTTTCTGTTTCTTTCGTGTTGTTGCTGTCATGCTTGCTGTCATGGACGTCATCCTATTTTAAGAGCGGAGTTGATGAGCTGTCACTCGGCTGGTTTCTGTTCTATTTAGCAACAAAATGGACAGAATCACCCCAAAAGCAGCAAGACATAACAGGATTTAGCTGAATGTTCCTGTGAGCGGAAAGCAGGCTGAGCACTCATTTAGCTGACAGATAAGTGACATGTGACAAAGTTTCCAGGCTGGACTCACCTCCAGGATGCTGCTTTCACAGGTGAATCTTTACCAACTAAGTCAGGACACCCAGCAGCTATTTTCAACCTGTAAAATGATTGAATAGACAAAGATGACCAGACGTTGAATCCAAACACACGATGAACACCCGAAGGACATGAAAACAACGGGTCATTTTCAAACTCCACGCCAGTCAGTCAGTTTAAATATAGTGAGGATTGTTTATTTTTATATAATATGAATGCTGAAATAATGATGCTGAAATAAGAGCAACAGGAGTTTAAAGCAACAAAAACTGCATTTTTAACGGAAACAAGCACACTTACATTTTCTTTAGAAACCATAGTGTGCAGCTCTACAGTCCATGACCTCACCTGGTAAAGGGTGCACCATATAAGTCCTTAGTACAACAGGATTTGATTCCAGCCTGTGGTCCTTTACTTGACATCCTCTCTCTCTTCCCCTATTCACTTAATTGGTGGGGCTGCAGCCTATCCCAACTCTACACAGATGTACGAATCAAAAACCTTCTTGCTGTGAAAGACAAACGAAGGGATGTGTTAGATTCCATTAACTTGCATCATTTATTTGAGAACAATGACTTTTTTTATAGCTCTCAAAAAACATCTAGTGTGTTTGTGAACACATAGCATAGCTTCTGTAGAGACCATTTACAGTATAAAGAATGGACGTGTATGCGTGACGTTACTCACGGGTTGTTTTGAAGTTCAGATTGTAGTAGCACTAGCATTGGCACTATTGTCATATCTCCTCTGCCTCCTGGCTGATCTAGGAATCGGCAAAAATGTGCATCATGACGCCTGGGTGCTCAATGAAGTCATCCATAATGCCACGCACAATGAAAACGTTACTGGAGACGATTACCTGTTTGACGTCATTGGGCTCTGTCTCTATAGAAAACATAATGATGTGTAATGTTGATTTATACGCTGACGTACTTTTCACAGTACTCGATTCCCTGCATGGCATTTCTGATTCATTAGAGTTCATCACATGGTAACAGGAAGGTACTGTAGTTGCTGACCCTTAATATGAAGTGATTGTTGGTTAATGGAGGTTCATTGTAGTCAGTCAGTGGTGGTTTGCTGTCAAATGTGGGTGGGGTTAGACTTTAATGGCGATTGGATGATTGCTTTGAGTGTTGGATGAAAAGTTAGTAGCACAGGGGGACTGTTGATGTTGCTAAAACAGGAGCTTCGGACCACCAGGAGTAGGAGGTTTTCAGGTCAGTGAGAGATGGGCAACAGAACTAGACCAGTGCAAGCAGGCTAGGCTAATAGGGCAACTAGTTGCATAGCTAACTTAACTAATAGCTGCTACTGGTAGCAGCAGTTAGCAGTTACTTTAGCCACAAGTAAAGCTAAATGTCCATCAGTAAACTCTGTAACTCTACCTGAAAATCTCTGCTTCTTCTGTGGTCCAAAACGCCTGTGGTTCACCGGTGCTCTGAGCTCACAGTTCGGGTTGCCTGGATAACAAACTGAGCTAACATTAGCTAACAGCAGCTACAGTTGGCAGCAGTTTACTGTCCATCAGGAAACTCTGTAAATCACAGAGAGTTGAGGCGGAGCAGCCGGAGGACATCAGAGGGAAAAGCAGAAAACATTTCCTCCATAAAATATGATCCAGTTTCACCAAAATCAGTCAAATAGTTGGTGGTGTGTGACTTAGTGCCGTAAAGCGTTACGTACTTCTCCTGACCCGGAGCCCAAAGTTACATAGATACATAGTTACATGAGAACAGACGTATGAAGAAGGTGTTTGGAATTTGGCATTGTCAAAACTTCTCCTCTTAGCAATGGTGACGCATGTTATATCATGTTCTAGAAGGCTAGTGTGTTCTCAGACTCATCGTGTGCTTCAGAACCACACACCGGCGCTCACATTACTTTTAATCAAAGCGTACTCTGCTTGTCAAAGTTAATTTAATTAAAAGTGTTAATCTTCCAGGTTATGCCTGCAGGTATGGTAGCCGTGGAGATTTGAGATGATTGACGATCTTCCCCTCCTCATATCGTCTCCTCCAGCTGAGAACGGGCTTTGTTTGCTTTGGCTCGGAAAGCTCTCTGGATGAGCAGGTGTGGATGAAAGGAGGAAGTTTTTTAGGAGGCAAAGATTGTCGGTTGGGTAGATTATAGATGGACAGCAAGGTGGGCGACTCGCCTCCCTTCCCGTCTTTAACTCAAAGATCCACCCAACTTGCCATCTATCGGGACCATTATCATTTTAACCAAGAATAACACATAAATCGGCCATTGGACGGCTGCCTGCCTGCCTAGCAGGGATTTCTGTCATTCCCAATGTAATTAGTGTGTAATGGGAGCCAGGAGAGAGTGGCACCAGACTGAGGCTGAAAAATACAGGGGGAGGTGTAGGAGCACTGATAGATAATTTAACACAGATCTCCAGAAGGCAGCTACACTGAATGCATTGCAGAGAAAATTTGACATGTGAATGTGAAGTTAAGTCAAGTGAAGAAGTTTAGACAGACTGACAGATTTCTATAATAATAAATCTTTTCTCTCTCTTTCCCCTTCAGATAATTTTCCGTAAAATCAGTGAGGTGAAGAAGGAGGAAGAGGAGCGGCAGCGTGCGAAGAACGAGGTCCAGCTCACCATCCCACAGGACCATCCCGTCCGGAAGCTCTTCCAGAAGTTCAAGCAGCAGAAGGAGCTCCGCAACCAGGGAGCCGCAGCTGCGTCTCAGCTGGACCTGGAGAAGAACCAGCTGCAGGTGGAGCAGCACCACCACCAGCATCTGCACCCCCACACACTCCAGCTGAGCCACTCCAGCCTGCAGCGGCCGCCCTCCTCCTTGCAGAACGGTGCTCCACCCAGCAGCAGCGTGCTGACCGTGTCTCAGGTCACGCCCATGCAGAGCTCGCTTGCGTACAGCTATCCCGGTGAGCCTCCCGTCAAACAGAACAACTGTGATATCATGGAACTGCAGCCCAGCTCTGTTGGAGGAGGAGGTGGTGAGCAGACTGTCAGGCTCAAAGTCAACACCAGCCCAGCGCTGGGGAAGCCGGTCGTCAAGGCCAGCGGCTGGATGCGCCTGAAAAACAACATGGCTCCAGTGGAGGCCAGAAAGGAGGGGCTGAACAACAATGTCAAGGCTGTTTCCGTGGAGATGCTCTCTCAGGAGGGCAAAGGTCAAGAAGCAGGAAGGAGCGGGGACGTAGAGGAGGGCGGGGTGTCCAGCAACAATCCGCTCCGCAAGACAGACTCCTGCGACAGCGGCATCACCAAGAGTGAGCTGCAGATTGACCGGGCGGGGGAGGCACGGACCCCCGCTGCAGTCACCCCGCTCCTCCACAGCCCTCTCCCCGGAGGAGTGGGGTCTCCTCACCCTTTCTGTCCCATCCCCGAGCAGGCCCTGCAAGCCGTGCTGCATGAGACCCGGCTGGAGCTCCGGGGGGACATCCAGACTCTGGGAGGCCGTCTGGGCGCCCTTGAGAGTCAGGTAGCCGAGATTATCAAACTGCTGTCGGACAAGAAGCGGCCGTCCACGGGGGTGACGTCTGCCTCCACCACACCCAAAACCAAAATACAGCGTCAGGACATTTTCACAGTCTCCAGGCCTGTTTCTCCGGACTCAGAGAAGGACGAGGGGATCTGAAGCTCAACCAGTGATGTAGGGAGTGTACCGGAAAATACAGTGATCACCCTTGAGGTGTTCCATCCAACTACGCCACTGGTCTCAACTGTCCAAGATTTTTTTAAAAACTGGCTTCTTTAACATTTGCACAGTGACTTTTATCTCCAGGTCATGACAGAGTCCAGACTCCACAGTTTTTTGTGATTGTACATACCTCTCTATGCATGTCCAGCTGGATTCTGGCCTGCCAAAGAAACTACTGAACGTACTTATTGCCTGTATATTATGCAGTTGACTGCATGCAAATCAAATTTAAAGAGAACAGACGTTTTATTGAGCTACAGTGTACATATGAATATTTTTCAGTGATAATTTACTATGTGGACATTCAGGGTTTGCATACTGGTAGCACTATAAACACTGAATAACAAAAGGGTTTTACTGGCAGAGGGACTGTGCATGGATTATTTATATAGAGAAATAGAGAAATCGAAAAGGAATGGAGGTTTTTTTTTGTTGTTGTTTCTTTGCCTGTGAGATGAAAGTCTCAAATGTGACGAAGCAGCATCCCTCGACACGGAGGATTGTTCTGGTATGTTTTTATATATCGATTGATTTAGGTTCTTATAATAATTTCTACTTTTGATTACGGAAATGGCCTCTGTCTGATGTCTGGTGAATGGGTTTTGTTAGAACCCTCTTGTGTCTATGCATCGCTCGGGTACGCCGCTAGAATATTCTGAATATTAGACCTTTTGTTATGAAGTCTGTGAATGAAGTTTTCTTTGTTCCATTCCTCTGCATGAATCAGGGATGGCAGAATGCACTTTGGGTAAAGCTGAGATGACAAGAAGGTTTTGGGGAAATAACACATTTAGTTCACATAAAAGTCCACTCAGCACAGAGACATGTAATCCCACAGCCCCGACACGACACACAGCAGTCTTAACCAGCGAGCGTCTCTCTGAAGCTCGCTCTGAATTACATTAACCACAGCAGCTTCGCCGCAAAAAATACGAATACTTTTTATGATATCGGTTTTCTAAATCTGCATGCAAAGGAGTAGTTTTATGCTCCAGAGTGCGTATGTAAATATATACCCTATATATATATATATATATATATATATATATATATATATATATATATATATATATATATATATATATATATATATATATATATATATATATATATATATATGTGTGTGTGTGTGTGTGTGTGTGTGTGTTAGAGAGACACCTTTCATGCATTCAGTAGATGCAAAGTGTGACGGCATCTCTCGATTGGAACCCTGGCGGCCCGGGGTGACTTTCTCTTCACAGGAGGCAGACGAAGTTGAGGTTTTTCAGGTCTTGTTCTTTCACCCTGCAGCTCTCATTCCTCACTCTCATATTTCATAAGGCTAGAATAAGAACAACACGGCAGGACAGAGACGTACAGTAGCAAATTTGTGATGGAAACCCAATTCACAACCGCCTTTTAACTGTAATTTAGGGTCTTGCTTTTACAACAGAATCATCTAAAAAGTCAGGAATCAGGAATTCATTTCATTCCAGTTTTCGATCATAAAGAATTCAAGCACAAATCAAATCCTCTCTGCTCTGAATCTGCCTGAAAGGAGACAGAGCTGAAAGAAACCCGTCAATATTATCTATAATAACACTTCCATTGGACAAAGAGCCCATTTGGCCCTTTATTTATTGGCAGAAATAAGCGAGAAAGCTCATTCTGCTATCACCAACGTACATACATCACTTAACTGACATAACTTATTTTAAGCCAAACTATGATCTTCTTCTAAACCTCAGAGTAGTTTTGTTGCCTTAACCAACCACAACCATTTCACTTATTTAACCTATTGGTGTTTCGGAATGAACAATGGACATCCTTGTCATAATGTTGTCATGTCTTGTCCACAAAAGTGACAAAAGTAGCTGCATGAAAAACAAAGAAAAAGAGACCAATCACTGCGTCACTGGCTCGTCGGATTGACAGTATAGGTAGATGGCGGTCGTCAAAGACCTTGAGTTATGATTGGTGCATCTGTTTTTGTTTTTCATACTTAGATAAAACTAAAACTAAAAACTTAAATGTGAACATCTATTTTCCATCTTGGTCGTCATGATGTCCTGTACACCTTGCAATGCTAATTGGCATATAATCACACTCCATTTTCACATGTGAGATTTCTGTCACATTTAGCTCATCAGCTTTTTCCTTTTGTTTTGTTTTCTAAACTAACCTCATTCACATTCATACTGCCGTCGGCCTCTGAGCAGATCCCCTGTGACAATCAGGGGGCAAGTGCCTTGCTCAGGGCGCCCTCAGCAGCAGTTTCAGGTAGTCTGGCCACTAGAATGAATGCAGTTTCATTTAGTAGAGGAATTCAATGATGGCTACCTGTGCAGAGCAGCACATTCCAGTATGATTTATATCTGTTTTATCTCATTGACATGCCACTTACTTTGAATATCATGCAAAGCTATGCAACATTTGATTCTCTTATAGTCATAAAGACTCTGATGGACCTTTATTGTTCCTTATTATGTAGTGCCAATAGGCGAGGCAGGGTTATGGTAATTATTACAGAATATATCTATTTGAAGGGTTGTTTGTTTGCATGTGTAGAAAGATGAAATACCAGTTGTTATATCCAGTTGTTAGACATAGTTAACATGCTAACCGTTGAACTCTTCAGACTGATTAACAAACTTGACCTGAAATATCCTAAAATGAACAGATTCCAGTACTTTGGTGCCCTATATCAACAAGCTAAACAGGCTCAAATAAAAATACATTTTCAGACATCTTTTAGTGAGTCAGTCAACTTCAGATAACTATAAATGAAAACTTTTCATGGACAGAAGTCATGTAGAGGTGAAGAATCATGAATATGTCCAATAACCAAATGTTTTGGGGGGTATTCAGTCAGGAAAAACTACTGCTGCTCTTTATGACTGAATTAGCATTGGAAGAACTATTTTTGGGTCAGTTTGGATCTGGTCTAATTATCTTGAGCTCCTTTAGAATCAGATCTCGTTCTTGTTTTTGAAGTAATTCATGAACATAAGATGTTTTCCATTGGTAAGTTTTGGATTGGATCCCTGAAGACCTCTAGCAGACAACATCTGGTTTCTTCTTACTGATAATAAATAGGTGTGCATGTCTTTACATGAGCCACCATCCAATTAGTACATAGTGATAGTTGATAGTTAATTTATAGACACTGTTATATGAAACTGGGATGTTTAGGTAGAGTTTGACAAAAGATCGTCTTCCCATCTTCTACATCTGACGTCAGGTTTTGGCTCCTGTTATTAGTCCAGACCTCAGTGCGGTGCAGTTAGAGCTGGGATATGCAAATGGTAGCGTTTAAGGTATCTGGCTCTTTTTTGACAAGGTTTTTCTGTAGTTTGACCAAGTGTGCATGACTCACTGTGGCTCACTTTCATTTGGCACAGGCTCCCTTCTCTCTTGTTAAAAGCTTTTTTGGAAACGGGGGAATTACTTACTGACAAAGCTGGAGGAATAATGAATGCAGCCAAAATGTGAATTACAAAAAAAAAACTCCCAGAATGCACCAAACATCACATTGATTTATCATATCTGTTTAAATCTGAGAAAAAGCTCTGAGACGGTTTTTTCCTTCAGTTTGATTCATTCTGATGGCAATTCAGCTGTCACTGAGATCATCTCATGATCGAGCTGAAGATTACACCCAACAAAAACAGAAGCCAGATGAGGAAAAACAGACGGGATCAACTTGTGAACAGATACTCTCCACTTTTATGCAACTAAAACTTTTCAAGCCTCCAAAAAGCAAATTGATTTTCAGTCGGTGTAGGGGTCATCATATCTCAACTGAAAGTTTCCCTGAAAACATTTGAGCTTGAGAAGGTTTGTCCAAGATGAGTGTGATCAATACAGTTATCTACATACAGTAAGTTATTCCCATTATATAAGAAGTCATGACCTGAAACGTGATACCGGGATTCTCGCCAGAATCACCTCCTCCCACTGAGAAGGAAATGAAAGTCCAACATTGGAATTGTGTTGAGAGAACAATAGCAGGCTCAGTTTATTTTATAGCTTTTTGTTGAACTCAACATGAAAATGTGAGAAAATCTTTAAAAGAAAGAAGTTATCCCCAAACTAGACTGTAAAAATATCCAGCATATGTCCGACTAACACTATTCAAATCTTCACCACATCAGCTGCATGTCAAAGTTTCTCTGCAGAAGATACATCATCTTTATTTTTTTTACCATTTCAAAAAAATATTTATCACTATGTCTAAACTATAATGCTAAAAATGAAGCACATATATCTTTAAATTTATACCGATGCTATTTCTACAAATACAAAGAGAAAGAAAAGAAAAAATCAGATCAGTATCGTGTTATAACATGAAAAGTTTGTCATATTTTGAAATTATTATGACACATAAATGTATCAGGATGAAATGAGAAACTTTTATTGTTGTAACGAAACACTTTTCATCTCGTTACAAAACGTTTCACGTCACGATAAATTGCTATAACATGACATAACAATATAAGTTATCACATGACAACAAAAGAGAATTACACGGATTATATTACGGTAAAAGTTATCAGTTAATTTTAATTTGAAATCATAATATGACATGCGGCAAGACTGCAACTGCCGGGATGCGAACCAGCATTCCATGGTTCAAAATACAACAGTTGGTAGTGTGCTTAACCCCTCAGCCACCATAACACAGGTATGCTTTCAGGTGTATTTATAGACAATATAGAGAATCATACGGTGTCTAAATGACGATAACTCTTTTTAGGATTATTTAGGATTAATTATACATAAATAAACTGGCGTCTTAAATAGGTGACGATTCAAATAGCTGGCTAGTATGGTAAATTGGTGTATTTTTAAGAAAGGCAGTTTTACGAACAGACTATATACCCGCCCCTGCGAAGTGTCCAAAAAGCGTGAAGAAACACACCTAAGATTGAGCCAGACTCTAGCTGTCTCCCTATTGGCTGGTGAAACACACTAATTTAAGCGCAGGGCGGGACATCCTTCAGTCTGTGCAGACACCTCAACCTGAGAGGATGTGCTGTTTTGTGCGAGAGCAGGAAAAATTTGAGAGCGCAGAGCACATTTTTTGAGCGCGAGCACATTAGATCTGAGCGCGCACAGGACATGTTTTGAGCGCAAGCACATAAGTTTTGAGTGTGAGCATAAAATGTGAGCACGAGGACAATAAATCTGAGCACGAGAAGGAGAAATCATGCTCTCAAACTGAAAATGTGCGCTCTTGAATAAAGATAGGATAATTCTTCCATAAGAAACAAGTTCAGTCTTTGCCGTGGTGGCTCCCTGCACACCGCTGCTGGCGCCGATCACCTCAGATCAGAGTTAAGAGATCTGAACTATGTTTAACTTCAACAAACAAAACTGAAATTATAAACAACGATTTTAAGTTCGAGCACAGTGTGGACAGTATCTGAAGTCTGCCACTGTGATGACTGTACACATTCATTTTTATATATGAAAATAAAAATGCTGAATCAGTTGATTAAAATAGAATTTAAATGCATTTTAACACATGCATGTTGGCATTAACCTACAACTGAAGCTAATAGGGAATCATTCAGACGTGTCCTGTCAGTGCAAACCTCAAAGTAAAAAATAGAAATATTAAATGAACCAAAAATAATAACTCTGTTTCCCTCCTCATTCAAATAATACTTTACTAACTGAATATTGAAGCAGACTCATCATTTAAACATCAGGCTTCTTTGCATTTTACATCATAGTAAACGTCTAGATTTACTCCAGGCTCCGTTCATCACTACACACTGTCCGTGTGCAACACTGTCACACAGCTCTGAGCTCTGTTTCACTGAAAAATCCACAATTTTAGGTTTGCAGTGATTCTATTTTCAAACATTAGGGAAAAAAAGCTACTCCAACAGCAGTTAGAGTACACGGTGAGCAGGACAGGAAACTGTAGTGGTAAGTTTTTTCTTGTCAGCGAAGTCGCCTGAAACTTTGCGACTTGATGGGTGAGGAGGATGTGTGAGGAGACGTGAGCAGCCAAGAGCTCATCCTCGTCTTTATTAATTTGACAAGAGAATGAAGGGCGACTCCTGTGATCTGAACCCTGCACACACACACACACACACGCACACACACACACACACACACACACACACACACACACACACACACACACACACACACACACACACACACACCTTTCAGCACAAGATTTTTCAGCTTTGCCACTTGAATGTACACCCCCTCACTCACCCACTGCCCTCCTCTGCCTCCAGCACTGTGACTGGAAGCCAGTGTTGGGCACATTACTTTGAAAAAGTAATTAGTTACAGTTACTAGTTACTTACCCAAAAAAGTAACTGAGTTAGTAACTGAGTTACTACACTATAAAAGTAACTAGTTACCCAGGAAAGTAACTAATGCGTTACTTTTTTAAGTTAAAAAATGCCAAATAATTTGGAGTAAAGCAAATAACAGATACCCATACAGGTTTTAATGTATTGCACCTCAACGCAATTACAACTGAACTTCAAGCATTTTCTTTACTTACAAATGTAAGCAGTTAAACAATATGACATGTTTTACACTTGACATGCTGCAAATTAAAACAAACTTTCAATGGCAGCATGTTTTCAACCACACACCTCCCTATCATTTTATTGAGTTCTTGCTGTGTGGTAAGTTTTGGGGTAGAAGCTGAAGCAGAAAAATCCAGCCTTCCTTGTTAGCTAGCTTGCCTTTATCGTGGGGCATGCCGGTGGCCACTAGCTTAACAGACGCGTGTGCAGTCGAGAGATGCTTCATTAAATTCGAGTTGCTTACATTTGACGTGGACAAAGTCTTTGGTCTTAGACACAGTGTGCATGTAACATGTACATTTTTACCTTTTACCTCGACGAGGTTAAAATACTGCCTATACTTCCACCGTGAAAACGCTGTCTTAGACATGCTGTGTGTGTGTGTGTGTGTGTGTGCGTGTGTGTGTGTGTGCGCGCGCTACGACCGCGTGTTGGTTTGTGTGTATACCCGCCCACCGGGTGTCTCTGGTTGGCTCAACATGAAATCTCTGCTTTAGCCAATCGTCATTACGTATCCCGCCCTTACCAAAGGGAGAAAAAAAGGCATTCCTGTATGCGAGTTGAGTGAGGTGCCAGTTTCTAAACGAGTAGGTTGGTTCAGTAACGCGAGGTAACGGCGTGTTGGTACCGGTAACGGCGTTACAACGATAGATGAAGTAACTCGTTAGATTACCCGTTACTGAAAAAAGTAACGCCGTTAGTAACGGCGTTTATTTCAACGCCGTTATTCCCATCACTGTTGGAAGCGGAGATGATTTTTTTTGTTTCCTCCCCTCTCTGGGCTTTTTCAGGAGTCCTTTCTCGTTCCTTCTCCTTTGTTACTTTCTGTCCTGTTGCTGGTAGGAGGTCCTCTTTGAAAAACACCTCTCCCCTCTCTCTCCACCTCCTCCTCTTTCCTCTTTGATCTCCTCCATCACGCTCCCCCTTAGCATATTAATGCTGTACACTCTGCCTGTGTCGTGCTGGCTGACTGACACCATAAATCCAGCTCTCTTGGGGGGCAGCCGGGTGGGTGGGGCGGGACACAACTGAGGGGGCCTCATTTATTAAAATGATCCTTTAGCTTTGATTCAATCCCAGATATTGAATTGAAAATGGCACAAGAGAAATGGAAGTAATTTCCCGGATAGTGATGGATATTTTTTTATTGTTTAACTTGTCTGAGAAAATTGACGCAGACCTGCAGAATTGTCTCCCCAGGATTCATTTTTCATCAATCTCAGCTTCAGCATCGATTCTTTAGTCTTAAAGTGTTGGATGGTTTTAATGAACGGGGCCCTTTAGGTAAAGCTTCTCTCTTTTTTCTTCTGGATTGTTCTCAATTTCTACTGTTTTTGTTAAAGCAATGTTGGGGAGCAGCACTGATGTCCCACACTGACTCATGTATTGTTTTACAGTTGCACATCTAAACTATAGTGTCAGAATAATAAACAGCTGTCTGGGATACTCTCTCTCTCTGGGCTTCCTGTCTGTCTTTGTCTCCCTATCTCTGTTTTTAGAACCATTCAAACACTCACTTTCTGAAAGCAGCATTAAGGAATCAGTGACCTTTTATTGATCTGTATCGGCACCCAGCAGGAGCTGAAACAACAAAGAGAGCCGTCTCTGCTGCAGAACAGATCTGCAGTGCCGTCTGGAAGTAAAAGACAAACATGCAAAGAAAAAAATCACATTGAAACTTTTTATGGTCATTTCGGAGGAGGTAGTTTGAGCTGCATGACCCTAAATAGTTGAATCAATGCCTCTAAAAGAGTTTAAAAGAGAGAACATATCAGAATGTTCATGAAGGGAGGCTTTATACAAGACTGTTGTAATCGACTGGATTATTTTTAGTTAGGTATACGTAATAAACCTAATAAAATGTTGAACTTTTTCTCAGCGCTTAACTTTATTCATCTCTATGAAATCACTGAAGGTTTTGTTAATAAACCATCAACCTTTACAAATGATGCCAATTTCATCTTTTTACAGAATGACATCATCTTTGCGACTTTTAGCCGTTTCTGAAGCTCAAGCCAGGAAACGATTCAGTGGATGGAGAGTCAAACAAACAGAAACATGGACTTTGAACTCCGAAGCTACTGTTCATGGTTTTAGGTTTCTTGTTCAGTGTTCCTCATGTCAGTAGCTCCCCTCAGTTTTGATTGTCTGTTCGACCCTGATTAGTTCCACTTGTGTCTTGTTATCTCGCCTTCACTTGTCTTTGTGTGTTTAGTCTATTTCTTGGTTTGAACTTCAATGTTTCATGAACTTTGGATTTCACTTGCCCTTCCTGGTTTCGAACTGAGCCTGTAAGTATTTGGTACTTTCACTTTTGCACTAAACCATTGTTCTCCAATTCTGCAGTCTGCCTTTGGGTCCTATTCCTTGTGTTCCTGGGTACCATGAACTATGACAGGTGACTTCTTTAAAGCTATATACAGTAATGTCATGTAATATTATGGACTAAATTCTAAGCTTTTTGTCTAAAGTCTAACCGGACATTGCAGTTTCATTCTTGCTAACTCACTAACCTACAGCGTCCTTGGTGTATGGATACTGACAAAGCTATAATATCTGACTAATTGGGAGTGACGTCATCCTCAATGCAACAAACACAGGAATAATGATTATTTGTAACAAATGAATGTCTGCACCTTGCCAACTGAACGCACCCTTTTGTCCTTGTCATGCAAGTGATGATTCTCTGATCAATCTCAATCAAGGTATACAGGAAAAACTCCACGGCACCATCCACAGCTTTTTCAGATAATGATATGTGAGAACATCATTACAAAGAGTATCACTCAGAGCGTACCAAGTTATTAGTATATCAGCTGAATGGTCAGAGACCCTCACACACACAAAGTGTATACAGTTCCTGCCCCACATCTTCAACTTCAACTTGATTACAAGAAACTAAAGTTCAGTTGTTTCTCACTCTGACAACTGAATCTTCCCGTAATGAGAATCCGATCCTTTACTTCGCAGGTTATCACAAGTACTCCTTTTACACAGTTTGCTTCCCAACTCTCAGCAGGATCTTGTAGTGAGTCACAGCTGTGAGATAAAAACGTTGCAAACTGTAGTCACATTCGTAAAAATAGACAATGCACAGCAGAATACAGTTCAGTTATAGGTTAACAGTCGTTAACAATGGATACAGTTTGTCACCACAATAATGAGCCAGAGATGTACCATGCAATGGAAACTTTGGAACAAGGTCTTCTTACATCTATCCATGTTCTGAGTTTGAGAGGAGTCTAGTTTTACTTTGGAAAGATATTCAAATCAAATCAAATCAATTTTATTTGCATAGCCCAAAGTCACAAAGTACATTTGCCTCGGAGGGCTTTACAATCTGTACAGGGAGTGACACCCTCTGTCCTTAGACCCTTGGTTCGAGTGAGGAAAAACCTGCCCACAAAAAACCTTTAACAGGGAAAAAATGTGGAAGAAACCTCAGGAAGAGCCACAGAGGAGGGATCCCTCTCCCAGGACGGACAGACGTGCAATGCATGTCACATGTACAGGACAAAGTTAGTTGGAGTCCCCCGGCAGTCTAATCCTATTGCAGCATAACTAAGGGATGACCTGAGCCAGCCCTAACTATAAGCTTTATCAAAAAGGAAAGTCTAAAGTCTACTCTTAAAAGTGTTGACCGTGTCTGCCTCCCGAACCCAGAATGGTAGTTTGTTCCACAGAAGAGGAGCCTGATAGCTGAAAGCTCTGGCTCCCAATCTACTTTTGGAGACTATAGGAACCACAAGGAACCCAGCATCCTGAGAGTGCAGTGTTCTAGAGGGGTAGTAAGGTACCATGAGCTCTTTTAGATATGATGGATATGATTTCTAAGTAAGGAGGAGAATTTTAAATTCTATTCTAGATTTAATAGGTAGCCAATGCAAGGAAGCCAAATCGGGAGAGATGTGATCTCTGATCTTGGTTCCTGTCAGGACGCGTGCAGCACATTCTGAATTAACTGCAAAGTCCTAAGAGACATATTAGAGCAGCCTGATAACAAAGACTTACAATAGTCCAGCCTTGAAGTAACAAATGCGTGGACTAGTTTTTCTGCATCCGCTTGAGAGACAATGCGTCTGATTTTAGCGATGTTACGTAAGTGGAAGAATGCAGTCCTCGAAATTTGTTTTATGTGGACATTAAAGGACAAATCCTGATCAAAAACAACTCCAAGATTCTTTACAGTGGAGCTGGAGGCCAGGGTGATACCGTCTAAAGTAACTAAGTCTCTAGAAAGAGAGTTTCTGAGGTGCTTGCGTCCAATTACAAGAACTTCAGTTTTGTCTGAATTTAACATCAGAAAAGTATAGGTCATCCAACTTTTTATATTCTTAAGGCATGCTTGAAATTTAGTTAAATGATTGATTGCATCAGGCTTGATCGATAAATATAATTGGGTGTCGTCAGCATAACAATGAAAATTGATCGAGTGATTCCTAATAATGTTCCCTAAAGGAAGCATATATAAACTAAATATAAGTGGTCCTAGTACAGAACCTTGTGGGGACAGTCATCATTGAAAAAAACGAATGCAATATGCAGCGTCCACACATAGGCTTATCTAACATGGAAAATTCTCTCTCTCTCTCTCTCTCTCTCTCTCTCTCTCTCTCTCTCTCTCTCTCTCTCTCTCTCTCTCTCGAAATTTTTTTTAATTTCCCCCCAATGTCGCGACCCGGTTCGGAATGTCTCGCGGACCGGTACCGGGTCGCGACCCGGTGGTTGGGGACCGCTGCCTTAAAGGACCGTGGTACATATCTTGATAATAAAGACAGATTAATTTTATCCAATAACGAATGCCTAACTAGAGGTAAAACATCCTTGAGCAGCCTGGTTGGGATGGGGTCTACTGTAAAGGTTTTGTGATTATCATCCCAACCTTTACAGTTTACATTTTGTGGTTTCATCAGTAAAGAAATCAATTTTGATTATGATTAAAATCCAGAGAAAACTTCACAGATAAAGTTTAGGCACGAGAGAACGAGGATTGATCTGTGAAATGTTTTTACTCCCATGCTAGAGTCAGAAAACTGTCATTATTTATGATATATTCAGTATGATGATGTGATCCACTATATCAGAACCAAACTGGAACAGTCTCAGTCTTTCATATTGGAGTGGAATTAAACCATGGTGCTCTCTGTTTTGTCTTATTATGACACTGCTAGTGTGAATAAATAAAATATAACTACTCAAACATATAGAAAAGTATTATATGTCAGGGTCTGTCATGTAGTCTTGTCTCTGTGTTGTCTTCCTGTTCCCAGTGTGATTACCTGTCCCCACCCTTATGTGTTTGACCAGTGCTCCCCTGTGTGGCAGTGCCAGATTGTCATTTCATAAAAGAGAGTATCCCTGTGTCTGACCGTTTCGTTCCTAGTTTCCCAGTCTTTGTCTCCTTGCCCAGAAATCCACCATAAAAACACTTTTATATTCCTGTTTATGTAGAGACATAAACAGGAATATAAAAGTGTTTTTTAAAATAAAATATCACATGATAATCACAAAACCTTTACAGTAGATGTATTTTGAAAGGCTATGTTGTATGTATTTGTGTGTTACACTCTTACCTAAGAGCTAGTGTCAGCATCTACCTTCCAGTGAATATGTTCAGAGTGAACACAACCTTAGCAGTGTCCAGTCTGACAGAATTATAGCACAATCACTCATAGACTGTATCAAACAGGAAGCACTCCACTCATAGAGGAGTGGAATCTATTTTATGTATAAAAACCACCTAAAAGGCAGAAAGTGCCCTTCTTGTTCTCAGTTCATCTTCTTATTGAGCCTGAAGCAACTACACAACCTTTTACGAGACAGCAGGGCCCCGCAAATAAAACAAAAAAGGCTCTTTAAATTTAAAGAGGCAGTTTCACACTGCACGTTCTTAACCCAGGATTATCTTTAGCTCTGGACTAAGCGGTGACCCTGAGTGGGGCCCTTTTTCCATAGACAGTATGGACGTAGTCTCTGTGACATCCCAAACAACTGTATAAAACACAGACGGAGACCACATAACTTTAAGTCTTAATATAATGTGAACAGGTGAGTTGTATATAAATTCACCCTCAGTACAGTTGTCAGAGAGAGACCAAAACTGATTTTTGTACCAGGCTGTAAACATGTTTATTTCTGCTGTGAAGTTAGACATTTGAACATAGGGACTTATGGAGCAAGCCTCGAGTAGACGTTTGAGGAACAGCAGTTTTTTTTGGCTGACTGAAAAACTTTTTAAAGTTTTCAGGCACTAAAACGTTCCTGAAATCAAAGAGCAGTTGGTCGTCAGAGCTTCATGAGGATGAAACTTGTTTTGCTTCAAACTGGAGACTGCAATCATTTAAACCGTCCGTCCACTTAGCTGTTGTCAATATCAGTCGAAATACTATAGTAACATTTATATAATAATCTTTAATTATCCTATGAAAGATCAGTTGGATGTTTGAAGCCTTTGTGAGAAATTGGAAATTGGACTATTGATAGAAAACGTCTCAAAGTGTTCGTTCCCCATGGATCGTACCTCCATAGATTCAAAATTAAATTTGGCCAATGATTCAGGCAGTTTCAAAAGTGCTGGCACGAAAAGATCGGGTGAGAGTAGAGAAGAAAGTAATGTATCTTTTTTTTTAATTAAAATTTTCAACACTCCAACGAGAAACCTTGTATTTGCCTTGAAGCACTAATCTACAAGATGACATAATTTGTCTTTGTCTTTTGAAACCATTGCAAATCAAGTAAATCTGACATATGATAGAACAACACTATGGTTAATGGTTGATTAGACATAAGAATTATGAAGGTATTTCAAGATATACATTTTTAGGTTCTGTAACGGTTCTACAAACATTCTGGAAGCATGACAGAAGGCTCTAAACCTAAATGAGTCCAAAAAAGAACATTATAGGTTGGTCCCCTAAAGGTTCCTATAATATCACTAAAGGTTCTGCAGACAATCTGGTATTGTATTGTATAAAGGGAATGTCATTCCGGACAGAAATGGTCCCTAAACATTCCCAGAACAAACCTGAAAGTCTGGCAAATAACGTCTCCCCTGCCCATTAAAGAACTCACACATTGTGACCTGGGAACATTACAAGGCCATCTTTGACTTAAATTGAATGTAACTTAAATGGAATTTTAAACTGTCTTCCACTTAATTAATTAGTATTTTCTGGTGGTAGCAAGGCTAATTGTTAGCTAACAATTCATGTAATACTGCTGCCAATGTTAGCCATCCCACATAGCTCGCCTGTTGTGAAGAAAATACACTGTAACTGTTTCCATGGTTTGTCTGATGGAAGCAAAACAGACCAGAGGATATTCAGGATCTGAAGTCTATCACCCCATTGATCACTGACCATCACTACAACCACACCATGGTGCTCTCTGTTTGGTATTACTACACAACAGTGCTAGTGTGAGTAAATAAAATTTAATGACTTGCGAAATATAAACATATATAGACAAGCATTATAGACAATTGTTAACTGTTGTTTGCCCAGAAATCCACTATAAAAAACACAAATTGTAATTTTTTATATTTCTGTTTATGTAGAGATGAAACAAATAAAATATAACATAATCACAAAACCTTTAGATGTATTTTAAAACCGAGCAGGTAGTGCTATGAGCTAGTGTCAGTATCTACCTTCCAGTGAATTTGGTCAGGCTGAACACAATCTCAGCCTGACATGGTTTATCAGGAAATGACAAACTCTAAAATACCATAAAGAATACCTGAAAATACTGAAAACATGACTTTGTGTCAGTGTTGGTGCAGATACTGGACATATAAAATATAATATAATATAATATAATATAATATAATATAATATAATATAATATAATATAATATAATATAATATAATATAATATATTTTAATATAATATAATATCCCATCTCATCTTCTCCTGCTTATCCGTGAGTCGGGTCGTGGGGGCAGCAGATTCAGCAGGGCGGCCCAGTCTTCGCTCTCCCCGGCCACTTCGTCCAGCTCTCCCAGGGGGACCCCAAGGCGTTCCCAGGCCAGCCGAGAGACATAGTCCCTCCAGCGTGTCCTGGGTCTTCCCCGGGGCCGCCTCCTGGAGGGACGTGCCCGGATGGCCGAGCTTCTCACCCTATTTCTTAGGGAGAGCCCAGCCACCCTGCGAAGGAAGCTCATTTCGGCCGCTTGTATTCGCAATCTCGTTCTTTCGGTCACTACCCAAAGCTCGTGACCATAGGTGAGGGTAGGAACGTAGATCGACTGGTAAATCGAGAGCTTCGCCTTCCGACTCAGCTCCTTCTTCACCACGACGGACCGGTGCAGAGTCCGCATCACTGCAGAAGCCGCACCGATCCGCCGGTCGATCTCCCATTCCATCCGTCCCTCACTCGTGAACAAGACCCCGAGATACTTGAACTCCTCCATTTGAGGCAGGATCTCATCCCCGACCCGGAGGCTGCACTCCACCCTTTTCTGGCTGAGCACCATGGTCTCGGATTTGGAGGTGCTGATTCTCATCCCAGCCGCTTCACACTCGGCTGCGAACTGCTCCAGAGAGAGCTGAAGGTCACGTTCCGATGAAGCTAACAGGACTAGATAATCCACAAAAAGCAGTGACCCAATCCTGAGGCCACCGAACCGCAGCCCCTCATTGCCCTGGCTGCGCCTAGAAATTCTGTCCATAAAGGTTATGAACAGAACCGGTGACAAAGCCCTGGCAGAGTCCAACTCTCACAGGAAAAAGGTCCGACTTACTGCCGGCAATGCGCACCAAGCTCTGGCACCGAGAGTACAGGGACCGGATAGCCCATATTAATGGGTCCGAAACCCCATACTCCCGGAGCATCCCCCACAGGACTCCCCGAGGGACACGGTCGAACACCATCTCCAGGTCCACAAAACACATGTAGACTGGTTGGGCAAACTCCCATGCACCTTCCAGGACCGTGCTAAGGGTATAGAGCTGGTCTACAGTTCCACAATCAGGACGAAAACCACATTGCTCCTCCTGAATCCGAGGTTCGACAATCTTGCGGACCCTCCTCTCCAGGACCCCCGAAAAGACCTTCCCGGGGAGGCTGAGGAGTGTGATCCCCCTATAGTTGGAGCACATCCTCCGGTCCCCCTTTTTGAAGAGGGGAACCACCACCCCGGTCTGCCAATCCAGGGGCACTGCACCCGATGTCCACGCGATGTTGCAAAGACGTGTCAACCAAGACAGCCCCACAACATCCAGGGCCTTGAGGAACTCCGGGCACCACCCCCGGGGCCTTGCCACCGAGGAGCTTTTTGACTATAATGAATATAATGAATATAATATAATATAATATAATATAATATAATATAATATAATATAATATAATATAATATAATATAATATAAATAATTTTATACCAATGCTGTCACTGTATTTCAGTGACCTACAGGTGTAGGTAATGCACCACAAAATGCAGGAAGAAGAAGATTACTCGTAAGCAGACAGCTGTGAATAATGCAGGTCTGAAACGATGAAGAAAGATTGGCTTTGCTGCTTTACAAAAGACAAAATGATTCAACACATCTGTTCAGCATTTAGCCAACACCCGACACACTGACTGAACAGCCCAGTCATTACCTTCATTAAATTACAGTTTGTGAGAACACGTTTCCAGAATCAAACCAGTGAAACCAGTTTAATATACACGGTGCATGTTGTTTTCTGTCCATGTCCTGTTCCTGTGGTCATCACGTCATTCCATCACTTTCATATTCAGTCTTCTTTTCTTGAACTGTTGATAAAACCTGCTGATTTCTCACTGAATGGGATGATGTAATGCCTGACACTGTGAAGTAGCGACAGAAATGTGACCTCCCAGTGTTGAAGTGGCATTGTATGTTTTATCTCCTGCAGAGGAAGTAGGCGTGCTTGACCCCACCGCCACCTCTTGCGATTATATTATACGTCAGTGGTATTTAAGGCTGAAATATAGAAAAATAAGGAAAGAAGATGTGAGCGATTTCTTTAAAACCCATTTTAAGCCAGTGTTTAATACGTTCAGTCGCCATGCTACAGGTAATGTGACCTTTCTGTAATGAGAAGAAAAGTAAATGTGAAGATGGTTGGGGTGGTGGATGAAGCATGTCTGACTTTCATGCAGGAGCAATCAATTTCCTTTTTTATTATCCGTAATCTCGATCTTTCTCTAACCTTAACCATAACATTGCAGAATATTGTAGAAAACATTGTGACTTCCCTCCTAATCCAGGGTTTAGTAAACTCATCCAACATGGATGACAGACCAAATGATAAACAACCAACACAAAGAGGGACGTGGGTGTTTTCTGAACGGTTATGGTTCGGTTCGGAATAGGTTAGGAAAAGAAGATTATGATGATTAAAGGATTATGGTTATGATCAAAAGAAACTGTATTGAGACATTTTTCAAACTGTGGTCTCCTCTGTCTAAATCATAGGTTTTGTTCACTTGTCCATCTACCCCCCTTCTAAGATGTTTTGGGCTTCATCCCATTGTTTGACCGTCGATCAGTGTCTGAATCCCCTCACCTAACACCTTTTTCAACTTCAACGGCATCGCCTTCTACTTTCCAAAATTGATATTCTTAGAATCACACCTACTTTACGCAATTATTATTATAAGTGTGTGTTGAGACAGTTGAGTCAGGGTTTGAACTCGTCTCTCATTTAAGGACATTTCATATCTAATGCCATCACTGATTGTTTGGAGTTTTGGATGAAGACAATAACAATAACTAACCAATAGTTAACGTTGTGAAGCAGTCATTGTTTGGTTAGGTTTAGGAAAACATCATGTCACGTACGTTACATGAGTTAAATATTACGTATTTTAAAAACTTTTGGTTTCACACAGCATCTGAACAGCCATCTCTTGTGTTTGTTTGAGTCATCCATCGATCCTTACCTTCTCCGGACTTTGTTTTTCATACTATATCACCTGACATTTTTGTCTCTTTGGCATTTGTGTCGTGGTTTTGGGGTCTTGTTTAGTGTTTCCTGTTTTGCTTTGTAATTCTCCTCATGTTGATAGCTCTGCTTCTTGCCTTTGCTGTTTTTTCCGCCAGTTCTGATGTCGTCACACCGCGTTCAGGTTTGCCCTTGTGTTTTGGATCTTTGGTTTTCTGGACCTCGCCTTTTCATTTGGACTTTTTGACTCATGCCCGCCTCGCCACCTTGTAAGTCTTGTGTTTTGTGTAATATCTACCTCCTGTAGCATTTCAACCTTTGAACCCTTGAGGTTCCTTGCTTGCACAAATTTGCCCATAAAATGACATGGTGTCTTGCCAACATAGAGTGTGTTGTTTATCGCACTTTGCCATTTGGTGATACCAGGCTGGCCATCAATGGTGGCCATTCAGACACAGTTGGATAAGATGTCACACAAGGTTGTTCATTTTGAGCATATCCAGCTACAGTCAATGGGTGGATGTATATAAGTATTTGGTTACTCTGGCAATCAAATAAAAGCAGCAGAAGAAAATGGTAGTTTTTAGTTGAAATGTTGCGGCATACACTACCAATGCCTTCTATTTCTCCTTTGTTCAACACCAACAAAGAAACCAGTGAATTATTCCTTTCTGTGATTCTTTCCATGGTTCCACAACTGTGTGCTGCATTTTCTTCCAGCTAAAGTGAGTTCATCAATCAATGTTCACCCACACAGCCCCCGTGTCAATGTCAATAAAGGTGGTAATGATCTCAGGCGGGGTATGTCCCTGGAGAAATCTCCACCAGCAGAGCGGCTCCAGCGCTCTCTCCCTCAGAGATCCTCCCTGCCATCCCTGCAGGAGCAACTGTATAATTCATAACCCCAGTTGGTATACCTGTCAGGCTGATTCGGAGGCAGCAGAGCCCTTAAGCTGCTAGTTTACAAGTCAGGAAGTGTTTTAGTGACCCAGACCGTCAGGAGCAGCCTGCGAGAATACAAACTTCGGATTGTCTACAAGAGTAACTACAAGGCTGATACAATTTAGTATCAGTTCACTGTTTGTACAGGTTTTTAAGGCGTTGGATCAACACAATTATCTGATTCTTATGTGTGTTCTCATGTTTTTGAAACTTCCTAATGTTGATATCAGTACCTGCCTCAGAGATCCAGCATTAGTCTGGTGGATTGCTTTTGGTTTGATAATCAGTTGTTTAGTCCTCATGTTCTCAACAGAGATTTATTCCGAATTTTCCAAGACAAATGATTAATTAATTGATCTGAGTCTGCAGCATTACGACTGGGTTAACTTGACACATGATCCTTAAGAATCAAGAATGAGTTGTTAATGTTTTTTAGGACAGATGCTAGCTTAAAAAAATTATGAAACTATAGACTAACAGTAGCTGATGGTATTTACATTCAAACAAAAGCCAAATGAAGCCACCTCATGAACGTCTGTTCATTACTTCATTAGCCTATTCAGTAGTCTTAATTACCTCTCCCACAGACTGTCGAAAACCTTGGTGTAGTCTCCATGACATCCCCCACAAGTTTCTGAAGAACTGTTATGGTTCTAGTCGTCTCCATCTTGGCAGTCCAGCCTCCACTGGCTCCAAGCTAATCTAGAAATGGTCAAAGAGGTGGAGTGTGGATGGAGCTGAGGCGGGAATGAATGAGACCTGGTTACTAAAACCAGATTGGTTACTGAGACACCTTTGACGACACCTGTCAATCAAAGCGTCCTCTTGATTCTTCATAACTTTAATCCTTAATATAATCTGAACAGGTGAGTTGTATATAAATTCACCCTCAGTACAGTTGTCATGAACGGGGAAATTAGCTACAGAGACCAAAACAGTTTTTTGTACCAGGCTGTAAACATGTTTATTTCTGCTGTGAAGTTGGACATTTGAACATGGGGACTTATGGAGACTGACTCACTTCTGGAGCCAGTCTCAAGTGGATGTTTGACAAACTGCATGTGTTGGCTTCACTTCACAGCCATGGAGGTTACTGCTTGGTTTGAACTAACTGAACTGAACGGTTAACATAATTCTCTGCAATAAGATCAATACCAGCACCGCCTTAGTCTGTTGATTCATTGTTAACATGTAAATATTGATTATTGGAGTCTTAAACAATTTAAAAACAAAAGAAATGTCTTAACTCAATACAGCACAAAGGCATAGCGGGATTAAAAATAAAAAAATCTTACTGCACTGAGTGACATTCCGCAACAAGCCCTTTAAAAAATGATGAAGAGAGGCAAAGCCCTCAAAAGATCTCTGATATGAGTCACTGTGTCGCGCCCTGAGCTCCCAGAGGAGGTCATAGACCCGGAGTTAGGAACCTCCATTGATGGTTACACTAAAGAGCCTGCTCCTTCTCCCAGTCTCCCTGCTCCCCCCAAGAACTGGCACAGCCCCACCCCATACACACACATATATATATATATATATATATATATATATATATATATATATATATATATATATATATATATATATATATATAGTCGGCCCCCCCTAGGACCGACTCCTGACGGCCCAGGCTGGTCAGGGTGATCCCTATAAAAGTCATCTATCAGGCTGTGGTCGATGATGTGACGCAAAGGAACCCACTGTCGCTCCTCCGGTCCGCACCCCTCCCAGTCCACCAGGAACTGCCTGCCCCGGCCCCGGTTGCGCACAGCCAGTAATTTTTTGACCTTATAGACTGGACCCCCATCCACTACTTCAGGAGGAGAAGGGGGTGGGAGGGCCGGGACCATGGGGCTCTCCTTGACCGGTTTGACCTGACTTACGTGAAACGTGGGGCGGACACGGAGAGACCGGGGGAGACGAAGACGAACCGCTGCAGGTCCGACAACCTTGGTGATGGGGAAAGGACCCACGAAGCGTGGAGCCAGTTTCCTCGAGAGGGCCTTGAGACGGAGGTTCTTGGTTGAGAGCCATACACTCTGGCCAAGCTGGTACGCCGGAGCGGGTCGTCTTCTCCGGTCCGCGGCCCTTTTGACCCGGTCCCCTTGGCGGATGAGTACCTGACAGGCGGCTGCCCAGATGCGGCGGCAGCGGCGGATCTGAGCTTGGACGGAGGGGACCGACGTCTCGGGCTCATTGTCTGGGAAAACAGGGGGTTGATAACCATAGACACACATGAACGGGGAAAGACCAGTGGCTGAGGTGGGCAGGGAGTTGTAGGCATACTCTACCCAGACCAGGTGCTTGCTCCATGTGGCTGGGTTCTGTGACACTAGACACCGGAGGCCGGTTTCCAGCTGCTGGTTGAGGCGCTCGGTCCGGCCGTTTGCCTCCGGGTGATATCCTGAGGTCAGGCTGGCTTTGGCACCGATGAGCCGGCAGAATTCCCTCCAGAACCGGGACACAAACTGGGTCCCCCGGTCCAACACAATGTCTTCGGGAAAGCCGTGATTTCTGAAGACGTGGTTGACCATGATCTCTGTAGTTTCCTTGGCCGAGGGTAGTTTAGGCAGAGCAATAAACCTCGCCATCTTCGAAAATCTGTCCACCACAGTGAGGACAGTAGTGTGGCCTTGCGATGTTGGGAGCCCCGTGACGAAGTCCAAAGAGATTTCTGCCCACGGTCTGGAAGGGATGGGAAGCGGATGCAAAAGTCCCATGCGTGAACCGGTGGACGTCTTATTGCGGGCGCAGACCCAGCAAGCCTCCACGTACTCCCGAACCTCCGGTTCAATGGACGGCCACCAGAACCTCCGGGAGATGGCGAACATGGTCCGCCGAACTCCCGGATGGCAGGAAAGCAGCGAGGTGTGGGCCCAGTGGATCACCTGTGGGCGCAACTCGACTGGGACAAACAACCGATTCTCTGGGCACCCACTAGGTGGCGGAGCCTCACCATTAGCCTGCTTAACCTCCTTTTCTATTTGCCAGGAAACCGCTCCAACCACACAGGACAGTGGAAGGATGGGCTCAGGCTCCTTGGCAACAGGCTCGGGGTCGAAGAGACGTGACAGGGCGTCAGGCTTGACATTCTGGGACCCCGGCCTGTAGGAGAGGGAAAAAGAAAATCTGTTAAAAAAAGTGCCCACCTGGCCTGGCGAGAATTGAGTCTTTTGGCTTTTCTCATATACTCCAAGTTCTTGTGGTCGGTCCAGACAATAAACGGCTGAGTGGCCCCCTCCAACCAGTGCCGCCACTCCTCCAGAGCCGCCTTCACCGCCAGGAGCTCACGGTTGCCGACATCATAATTTCTCTCTGCCTTGGACAGCCGTCGAGACAGGAAGGCACAGGGATGCATCTTACCATCCCCCTCGGCTCTCTGGGACAGCACCGCTCCGATGCCCTCATTGGAGGCGTCCACCTCCACCACAAACTGCAGCTGAGGATCGGGCATGGTGAGGATGGGGGCCGTGGTGAAGCGGCGCTTGAGGTTCTGGAAGGCGGACTCTGCCTCTGTAGTCCAGTGGAAGTGCACCTTGGTGGAGGTGAGTGCATGAAGCGGAGCTGCTGTTGCGCTGAAGTTTCTGATAAACCGCCTGTAAAAGTTAGCAAAACCAAGGAACTGCTGGACCTTTTTGCAGCTATCAGGAGTCGGATCCATCTGCACCCTTCCAGGGGCTACAATGAAGCCCAGGAAGGAGATGGTGTCGGCATGAAACTCACTCTTCTCTGCCTTGACGAACAACTTGTGGTCTAAGAGTCTCCTGAGAACCTTTGCCACGTGGGCCTTGTGCGTATCTAGGTCAGGAGAGTAGATGAGGATGTCGTCAAGGTAGACATACACAAAATGGTCTAAAAAGTCCCTAAGGACATCATTAATTATGGCCTGGAACACTGCTGGGGCATTAGTGAGCCCAAATGGCATCACCAGGTACTCATAGTGGCCAGTAGGTGTGTTAAAACCTGTTTTCCAATCCCCTTCTCTGATCCTCACCAGGTTATAGGCGTTGCGCAGGTCTAATTTCGTGAACACCTTGGCTTGCTGGATTTGGTCAAACACCGAAGATGTGGTAGAGGGTATCTTAATGGTAATGTCATTAAGCGGGCTATAGTCTATGCACGGCCTTAACGACCCATCCTTCTTACCAACAAAAAAGAAGCCCGCGCCGGCTGGAGAAGAGGAGGGACGGATGAGCCCTGCCTTCAGGGAGGTCTGGATGTACTCCTTCATGGCTTCCCTTTCCGGCCCCGAAATGGAGTAAAGGCGGCTCTTGGGCAGGGTTGAACCGGGGATTAAGTCGATAGCGCAGTCGTAAGGCCTATGTGGAGGGAGAGACATGGCTTTGGACTTGCTGAAAACCTCCTTGAGGTGATGGTAGCAGGGCGGCACAGCACTCAGGTCTGGGTATTCGGGGTCTGCTTTGGGATTCACAGTCACAAGATTAATCATTGCGCCGTCCTCACTCGGAGACGGTGTGGTTATGCCGTGAGTCATACAATCCCTTCCCCACCCCATAATGGATCCTGTTCCCCAATCAATGTGAGGGTTGTGACTGAGGAGCCATGGATGTCCCAGAATCAGGGTATGTGCAGGAGATCTGAATAAGAAAAAACGTATGTGTTCTGTGTGTCTGTCGATGTGGAGCTTGAGAGGCTCTGTGATGTATGTGATGGTGAAAAGTTTCTGTCCATTTAGTGCTCTGGCATGGACGGGCTTGGCCAAAAGTTCAGCCCTGAGGCCTATCTTCTCCGCTAACCCCCAGTCCATCAAGCTTTCATCGGCCCCTGAGTCTATGAGAGCTCCTAGTGCGGTGGTTGTGGCGTGGTGCATTACCTTAACTGGTGTCAGGCAGCGTGGAACGAGAGCCGTGGCTGGAGGTTGACTCACCTCCCGGGGCTTTCTGGCCGGACAGGCGGCGACGAGGTGATTACTTTTGCCGCAGTAAAAGCAGCTGCCCTCCTGCTGGCGTCGTCGTCGCTCCTTCGGCGTCAGCCTCGCACTGCCAAGCTGCATGGGCTCCTCCTCCCTGGCAGTTGAAGAGGGATAGCTGTGCCCTGGCAGTGAATAACGGCGAGCCTGCCTGTCCGGGGCTGCGAAGCGTGGGGTCGCCGGAGCTCGCGAACCCGGTTGTCTGTCCGGATGGCGAGAGCGATGAGCAGGTCCAGGTCCGCAGGCAGGTCTAGCGGCAACAGTAGCTCCTGGATGTACGTCGTCAGCCCTTTCAGGAACACGTCGTACAGAGCGGCGTTATTCCAGCCGCTCTCCGCCGCCAGGGTGCGAAAGCGGATGGCGTAGTCACACACCGAGTCTCTGCCCTGTGTCAGACTGCTCAGCTCCCTGGCCTTCTCTCGGTCCGTAGACACTGGGTCGAACGTCATCATGAGGGCAGCTTTAAAGTCTGTGAGCGAGGAACAAAGTGGAGAGTCACGAGCCCACTCGGCGGTGGCCCAAGCTCTGGCTCTCCCGGTCAGGTGGGAAACCATGAACGCTACCTTGGATCTATCTGTGACGAAAGCATGAGGGAGCTGTTCAAAGTGGATGGAGCAATCAGTGAGGAAAGCCTTGCATTGGCCTGGTTCCCCAGAGAAACGCTCCGGGGGCGCCAGCTTGATTCCCACCCCTGCGCCCTGGAACGGAGCCGCTGCAGCTGCTGGAGGCTCCGGCGCCGCAGGTGGCTGGGTGGTCTGCCGAAGGTGGTGCACCAGCTCTCTCACCTGGCACGAGAGCTCCCCGCAATGCGATGCCATCGCCGTCTGTAGCTCCTCCTGACGGGTGATGCGAGCTTCCTGAGCCCGTAGCGCAGCCGTCCACTGGCCAGCCTCTGCTGAGTCCATTCTGGCCAAAGTGTACTGTCAGGCCAGGACTCGAATGAGGACTCAGATGCAGAGTTCAGGCAGTAAGCTGTTTTATTCGGGACGGCGAAAATCCTCGGCTGAGTGAGGCTATGAAAAGGCCCTAAACTAAAGAAAACAAAAATCACTCCAATGAGGAAAAAACACTGAACTACTCTTACTAACAAAATCAAAATCACTCTCAACGAGGAACAATAATGCTAAGGCTACTGGTATTAAAGATTAACGAAATCAAAATCACTCATAAGGAGGAAAAACAAAAGGACTATGAAACAACAACTAAAGGCGCTGCGTCCTGATTGGCTGAGTGAGAACCGCACGTATGTTCTACGTCCTGATTTATTAAGGGGGCACTGCACAAAATGCGTGTAACAAGGTGTATAAAAGTGTGTGGTTAGGGGTTTTACGGCCTTAAACGCCCACTGCGTCTGTCATGAAACAGTCAACCTGCCCTAGCAACCTGCCGTAATTAATGTATACAGCAGCGCAGATCTGCTTAATTAGCATTTTCACTAATACTGAATATTTAAAATAAATAGATCACTTCTCAAATGTGTTTTTCCTTCTTTCTTTTATTTTTTGAAAGGTAAAGACTGAATCAAGATCAATAACCAAGCATGAATAAAATCTGCAGCATTTAAAGACAGACCCAGATGGAGGAGCAGGGTGGGTTTGTAGGTTGGGAGGAGAGCGTTTTGTTTCCCCCTGAGCGCTGAGGATCAAATGCAGCCCTGCAGACACGCAAGCACTCAGGGATTACATAAACTGTGCTCTCCTTGGGAGTCATGTGAATAACAACACTTTGTAAGGACTGTGTTTTCCTGCCCTGCCTCTGATTACTCAGCAGCAGGTATTTTGGCCTCAGAGCTCAGGCCGGTTAATTAACAAGGGGTGGCATCATCACTGATTATTGTTTGAAAGATAAATTATTAAATCAATTACATCAATTACAGCAATCACACTGTTTGTGCTCACACTGATGGCTCAGTTTAGGAAGAGATTTAAAAGGATTTCGACATTTTTAAGATCACACAAAGTCTCACAGTTAATGAGCTTAATATTTATTTTATATTCAAATCCAGTTCAGACTGGATGGATCATGTTTGAGCCCCTCTGACTGTGAAGGTCTGGCCTGCTGAAGAGCCCTTTAACAGGATGCTGAAAGCACAAGCTCCAGGGAGGCTTCTCTGCAGACAGGCCTGACTTTTGACCTCCCTGTAGCCCAGGAATTAAAATGATTCCTGGCTCAGTTTAGTCAGAAATATATCCAAGTTTGCCATGACATTAGACACATTAGATTCTCCTTATTTTAATTAAGGGTTGGGTTTCAAAGCATAGATGAAAATAAAGTTCACTCAAACAACAGCATGAATATATCTGCAGCAATTCAAAGAATGTTTAAAAAAGATATTTCCTGTGTCACACAGATGTTATACATTCAGTGGTGCTGGTCAGACAGACATCACAGTCACATCTCAGGGCCATGGGGTAGGTGTACATTGGGTTGATGTTTGGCAGGCAGTTGGGCAGTTTCACGGTGACCAGACGAGTCTTGTTGTAGGTACAAACCCGCTGGTGGGACTCAATGAAAGGAGGGTCCAGGACGGGTTTCTGTAGATACAAACACACAAAAATAATTTTTACTTTTCTCATTTTTGGAGGTTCCAGAATTTGTAAATGACCTAGTTCATCATAGCTCAGTCAACATTTTATAACTTTTCTCTCATAAACTAACGTCTGTTAAATCCTGTTGATGCTACACTGACTTGTAATCAGGTTATGACGGAGAGGTGAATCGTACTTTAAAAAGTATGATAACCTCATATTTGGATGACAATCATGGTAAATGGGATCAATACCTACCACAGTTCAGATTTGCCATAAGGTGTAACACCTGCTGAACTACAAATTGGCAGAAAGCTGAACAGTCTGATGGATTAAATTCTGAAAGGTAGGATTTTATCTTGTGATAATGTTGTGCATTACCTCACACAACTCAAAACCGATGTGGAGGAAAACATTAAAAAAGCAAAGAAGAGGCAACTGAGGAATCACAATAAAAACCACTGTAACGCTGGTTTCAACCACAAACAGAGAGTATGGGTTAGACATTTACCTGTCTAAAGCTAAAGAAAAGTTCACAGCTAAACCAGCCAAAAAGTGGAGAAGTCCCCATCGTAGATTGCAACAACTTGGACTGCAAGGACTGTGCACGTCTGCAACCTTAAACCTTTCTACCCCAGTGCCGAGGACTTGGAGTAATAGAAATAAAGAAAATATTAGACCTGCTACAAGAAAGCTCAGAAGAAGAGGATTTTTTAGGGTTTTTGAAGTCGGAGACAAAATCATAATCAACCATTACTGAGCTATCGGTAAGCACAGTCTTGTCAAAGGGGGGATATCCATTCAAACAAAAGGCAACATGGAGGAGAATCAGAGGAAGCGAGGCTGAGCACGAGAAAGCCACAGATATATAAACTGGGAAGGATTTCTACAAGCAAAATAGGATCAAAAGCAACCAAGGATTGTGTGTAAAAGGCAAGCAGATGTCTTTGGCGCGGCACTTTGAGTATAGCTGGTCTGGGCTTACAATCTACAGATAAGTGGTGTCTGCCTCTCTCCGGGTTTTCCTCTCCCCTCTCAGTACTGTTTTCGACCATCCCCTGGATCCAGCGAATCCTCTTCCCATACCCGGTCTTTATCTGGCCCATCTACTGTATCTAACACCCACACACACACACACACACACACACACACACACACACACACACACACACACACACACACACACACACACACACATACACCTGTATACATGTTTTACAGAACTGAACTGAACTTCTGGACAATTTGAACAAGACTGAACTCTTTAACCCTTCCCCCATTCACACCCATACATCTACACACACTCTCGCAACTGAATGAACTAATTAAGTGAACTCCAGCTATTCTCCTGTGGTTTTTTTATGGCGAATGCGATTTTTCTTTTTTTGTTTGTTATATGGAATAGGAAATATAGATCTCATACATAAATTTAATTTGTTATCGTTGGTAACTTAAACTTTTTGTTTGGTGAACAGATACTTTTAAATTTACTCATTTATCTTTTTCTATTTAAACAAAAGGGCGACAAGTTGACTTATGCTCCTGTCTGGCGCCTAACTTTATATTATATGAGTATGTGTTTTCAGCCCCTACGCTACAAGGTGAATCAGTGTCTCTGTCATTCGTGCGTCTGTTCTCACACTATATAACTTTGGGCTCCGGGTCAGGAGAAGTACGTAACACTTTACGGCACTAAGTCACACAGCACCAACTATTTGACTGATGTTCGTGAAACGGGATCATATTTTATGGAGAAAATGTTTTCTGCTTTTCCCTCTGATGTCCTCCGGCTGCTCGTTTCCTGATGGACAGTGAAGTAAACTGCTGCCAACTATAGCTGCTGTTAGCTAATGTTAGCTGGGCTGCCCAGACTGTGAGCTCAGTGTTAGTGTTTGTACAGTAGTAGAGGAGGTTTTCAGGCCTGGAGTGTGGAGGACCGCTGACAGGGAGCGCTCGGTGAGCAGACAATGTAACTGGGCTCAGCAGCCTCTATGGACATAATGGCAGAGGAGAAGAGACTGAAGAGGACGTTGATAGAGGGAGCTAAGAAGCATTTTAGTGGTTGGTGAGAGCTTGGTGAAATAAAAGGCTGGAAGACAGACTGGGCTGGGCTGACTGCTGTTGGACTAGTCAGTAATATTAACTGCTGCTATGTCTGCTGTTGTTGACCTTGCTTGATTTGGCTTGGCTGTTAGCAAAGTTGTCAACTCTAGTAAGTAATATGTGAACTTGTAACTTACTCGTAACTTACGACTTTGCCTAAACCTAACCTAAGTGGTTTTTGTGCCTAATCCTTTAACGTGAACCACATAAACTTTATTTTGAAAGTTTATTACTAGCTTATTTATATGTTAATTATATAACAATATAACAATCCTCTCTAGCACCTTTAGTGGTCAAAATCATCACGAGGTACCTTTAATGACTCTTTTTAAGCTGCAGACCAGAAACAGAACAAATCCACCTCATTAGATTTTTCATTTTTTAATGAATACTTGTTCATCTTGTCATCATGTGCAGATAACGAACCTCCCCCCCCATTCCCCATCAAGCTTCATTTAAGAGGAGATTCTTGACACATCTGCAAAGCCTCTATTAATTGCTTGTAGTGTTCCAGGAATTAAATCTTCTGCCATCGCGGTGATTACAAAAATATTTGTCATAATCTCGGCTGAATGTAAATCCTGGAGCTGTTATTAGAGATTGTCCCGTGGCCTGAGGTTCACAGAAGCGAATGCTGACCACCCACTAACTGTCTGTCCTATAGACTGTCCCTCAAGCAACACATCGACTCCCTTTGACGCTGCGCTCTGATCTCCCTGTGGGACAGAGCAGACAAAAAAAGATGAGTGTCCTCCCTGAGGGGATCCAGAGAGGATCGCAAAACAAAGCTCGGACCTCCTGCACGCACGCTGCAATAACAAAGCAGAGAGTCATGAGCTTCCTAATGCCACTTGTCACTGACTACAGAGTACCAAATGAAACTTGAGATTCCGCAGCATTTTTTCTAATCAGTATCCGGCGATTTATGAAATCCAACTGTGTCTTTTACACACTTGAGGGGCGGCTGTGGCTCGGAGGTAGAGTGGGTCGTCCACTGATCAGCAGTTCGATCCCCTCCAGTCTGCATGTTGAAGTGTCCTTGGGCAAGATCCTGAACCAAAGGCTGTGCCATCAGTGTGAATGTCTATGAATGGTTGGCACCTTGCATGAATGTGTGTGAATGGGTGAATGAGATACATACTGTAAAGCGCTTTGAGTGGTCTATAGGGTGCTATAAGGTGCTAGCACCTATAGGGTGCTATAAGGTGCTATAATATACTTAAAGCATTGTTAAGAAAAGCGCTGTTGTCACTTCAATCTCTGGATTCCATGCTGCTTTCCACTCTTGCAGAGCGGTAACTCAATTCCAGTGCACGCTGCTCTGAAAGCCTCCCGTCCTTCATTCTTATGCAACATTTAGATTTCAGACAGCCTCTCATTACTGCGTGACAAACACAGGATCTTTGTAGGTTTCGCAGAATGTTTTCCTTCGTCGTCTGACATGCATATCAGTCTTCTAATATTCATCCATCTATCTGCCGAATCTGTCAAGCAACTGAATCCTGCCTGCAGCCGACCTTGCACTGACCTCCCTGTTGAGGGAGGAAACAAAATTTCTCCATGGGGATAACCCATCTCCCGTCTCTGTATCTACAGCATTTTGTCTCGCTGTCTGCCTGTCTGTCTCTGTTTATTTGGCTGTCTCACTTCCACCATCTTCATCTTCTTTTTCTTCTTCTGCTCTTTCTTCAAATGTAAGCCGATGCAAACTGCAGAATACTTTCTTCTGTGTAAAGTTGTCAGCTCTGCTTATGTCACCTCTCAGTGTAATCACATTTACACTCTCCTCTGTGTGTGTGTGTGTGTGTGTACAGTACAGTAGCTGCCTCTCAGCTTCTCACCTCCCAGGTCTCACAGCGCCCCCAGCAGGCATCAGTGGTGATGTGCATGCCCGGGCAGCCGGGCTTTTTGGCCAGAAAGGTGAACTCTCGGACAGCGCAACCGATGAAGCGCCGCAGGTTGACTGCTGACACCTGGTGGAGGGAGTCTGGTCGAAGAGAGGTCCAGAACAGAAGCCAGCACAGCACCAGTCCAGGCCTCCTGACAGTGAAAAGCAGAGATACAGCACCCTTTTTATACACTGTGTTCATAACATGAAGGAAAGATGGAATCAAATGAGAATTTGAAAGATAACTTCACAAGAAAAGGTACCGAAGAAGAAGAAGGAGAGGGGTCAGTGACATTCACAACGAGGGGCAAGACTGAGTTTTCTTGCAGAAGGATATTTTTATTTAATTTCACAGAGATACACAAATAATCCAACAGAACACTGTTTGTCAACCCACAGTTTGTGTGAATTTCTGGATTTCACCAGCTACAATCCAGAATATGATTCAAAGAGAATCCAGCGAAATCTCTGCACAAATCAACACTGAATGTCCATGACCTTCGACCCTTCAGGCAGTGCTGAAATAAAAATCCACATGACTGTATAAAAATATTACTACGTGGGTTTAGGAGCACTTTAGAAAGCTGTTGACAGTACAGTACAACACAGTTCATTACTGCATCTACAGATGAAGTGACTCCACCATGTAAAGAGAAAGACAGATATTAACATCCAGAAACACCACAGACTTCTCTGGACTAAACTCAGAGAGAGACAAAAAGTGTGCTGATGAGTCCATATTTCAAACTTTTAAAAGGTTTAGAAATCGTGGATTATGTTTTACAGCGTAACTTTTTGGGGAATGCTGGTTACATTACATTACATTGCATCTAGCAGACGCTTTTATCCAAAGCAACGTACAGAGGAGGACATAAGCTGACAAAGGTGAAAAGGTGCACAGAGTAGTTGTTAGTTTTGTTAGGAAGGGAAGCAGTCTCTAAAGAGAGAGGTTTTTACAAGTTTTTTAAAGGTAGAAAGGGATGTTGCAGTTCTGGTAGCCGTTGATAGGTCATTCCACCATTTGGGGACAACCACAGAGAAGACTTTAGAGTGACCTCGCTTTGCGAGAGGCGAGGGTACAACTAGACGGTTTGTATAAGTGGAGCGTAACGCTCTGGTCGGGACTAAGCCTTTATTAAGACACTGAGATAGGCAGGGGCAGATTCTGTGATGGTTTTGTAGGCTAGCGTCAGGGCTATGTGTTTAATTCTGGCAGCTACAGGCAGCCAGTGCAGGTCGCTGAAGAGTGGGGTGACATGTGACCTTTTGGGCTGATTGAAAACCAGTCGCACTGCAACATTCTGGACCATTTGCAATGATTTGATTGCACAAGCAGGTAGGCCAGCCAAGAGGGAGTTGCAGTAATCGAGGCGGGAGGTGACTGTAGCCTGTATCAGGAGCTGAGCGGAATATTGGGTCAGGTACTGTCTGATTTTTCCAATATTGTACAATGCATAGCGACATGACCTCGCAACGGAGGAAATGTGCTCAGAGAAAGAAAGACAATTCTCTAGTACCACGCCCAGGTTTTTAGCAGCATGGTTAGAGGTAATAGTGACAGTGCCAATTTTCAAGTCGATGTCATGACAGATTGACTCATGGGCAGGGATGACCAGGAGTTCGGTTTTTGACAGATTAAGCTGGAGATGGTGGTCTTTCATCCAAGTTGACAGATTGTTGTATTTGAGGAAAGGAGTTTGGGATGAGCTCCAGCCTCCCCACAACCCTGATGAGGATAAGCGGTTATAGGAAATGGATGGATGGATGCATTTGATCTGTTCAAATGACAAGTGTTTTTAATAAAACAATCTCACTAATTTTAAATCATTTATGAATGATCAAATATATTTATTATATTTTTTTCTTCAAGGACTCTTTGTCTATGTACTGCCCAAGCTTTCTAGGTGTATACTACTAGATATAGATATATTGTTTTAGTTTTTGTAATTTATTCTAATTAAAATATTTGCATAGATGTTGTGTCTGTAGCATGGACATGCTGCAACTTACGTTTCAATAACAATTAAAACAAATAACTTTTAACTTAAAGTTGAAGTTCATTGTTCATTCTTCACACCACAATGTCCATTTTGTAGCTGTTCTGAAACTTTTGATCACATTTCTCATTAAATTTTTTTTTAGAAAATTAGATAACCACAACAACCGGGAAAAGTCCTTCTGCTGATGAAGACCAGGAGGTCCAGAACTGACCTTGAAGCGAAGCTGTTCTATTGTTAGTTTTTAATTTGGACTTCATATAAAGACAGAACAGATGATCCAGGTGAAATGAAGTGAAGTGACTCACCATTGTGACTTCTCCTTCTGTAGGGTCATCTCAGCCATGACTCGGTTGTTGTCCTGCAGAAGAACACAAGCAGCGATTCTTGCAGACCTTTATCAGCTCTGAAGTTCTTCTTTGGTGGTGTGGACAGCTGACATGAAACCACAGCACTTGTAACTGTATCCACTTCAGACCTGAACGAGCCAGGGCTTTTTATCAGCCCTGTCCTGCCAATCAGAGCCTGTAGTCATTACCTCAGAGTCTTTAAATCCCCCAGAGGCCCTTCTACCTGTCGCTGCCCATCTAGTTCAGCCACCAGCTTGTTCCCACTCCATTAGCTTGATTAGAGGAAGAGCCTGCCCCTTTGTTCATAGTCATCCACACGGAAGAAGGGGAACAACATAGCCAAACACAGTGCCTATCTGTGTCTACTCTCACTCATCCGAGCTCAATTAGCTGGCTACAGAGACAGACCCTGCTCCTGTTCTTACATGCTGATCCTGATGACTTCACCCCTGAGCCTCAACTCTGTATTTTGCCATGTTCTGCCTCTTCATTGTGTCTTTTTTTGTGTGTGTGTGTGTTTCCAGTGACACAGAGAAAGAAAGCTCAAGTCGTGTCTTGCAGGCTTTGCTGCATGGATCGCTCGGTTAATAGAAAGGAGCAGTGTTGTGGAGAGAGGGTGCGTCGGCCCTCACATGAGACAATGACAGGAGGGGAACATGTGAAGAAAGGGGAAGAATTGATCTGGGTGAGTAAGCACCTCATCAAGGAATTACCACCATCAGAGGCCCTGCAGGCAGCGTGTGGAGCCAGCCGAGCAGAACGGCTCTCAAGTAGTAAAGGAAATTAATCTTTCAAAGTAAAATTGAAAGTTGAGCCCAAGCAATTAAAGTTAGATTAGAGAAAATATTGAGGAGGATGAGTCAGGGTCACCCTAATCCTCTTTGCTATCAGCTTTAATCAAACAACATGCAGGGCGTGGAGTGACAGACTGCGTTTGACTGGACAGAGGTGATTACAGTGAGGTTAATTCAGTACCAAAGGAGTAATCCTGGACTTTCACAATCTGGCTTTGTGCAAATTATTTGCAGTTTAGCTTTATTAATTTGTATTATATACACTATACAATTTTAAAGAAACATCTCCAGATTTGAGGCCAGTGCTTTGCTTAAAGTCTGTGTAAATTAAGAATAAAATGTGTTCTGAGTTTATCAGACCAAAGAAGAAAGACCACACAGCCAAATTTGGGTGATTGATTCAAGTTTGAAGCGTCAGATGAATTTAGAAAATGACATGACTGACTTTGAAACAGCGAGATGAATTCGTCTCTGTCTCTCTGCAAACCACTAACTCCACATTTCAGTACTCTTTAGTGTCTTTTCACATGTTTTCAGCAACTATTTTCCAACATTTTTTTATGTTTTTTATAAGAAATTTCAGAACTGCCTTTACACAGGCAGTGACTGCCTTTACCACATTACCAGGATTCCTAATACTACAGCTAACATGCTAACATGTGTTTTAGTGTGAGAGGATTCCACAAGGAAAGAAGCCTAAGTCTACCCCCTGGAGCTTGTTAATGTGACTAATCCTGAACCCTCTACAGATGGGTGACATATTAAGGTATATTAGAAACGTATATAGACGACCGTGGTGACAGCAGTTCTTGTGAAGAAGTAGATTCTGACAACGGGGCATATAACTGCTGATGAGGACTATATGATACGGCTGAAAGTTACATGATAAGAGGAGCTTGAGCTGAGCTTGCCCAAAAGATTTTCAGATCAGTTGAGACTTGGTGACCGTGATCTATCTCATGTTCATACTCATCAAACCATTCAATGAGCATTCAAGTCATTCAAAATATATTTTGTGATAAATGCATATACAGTAGTCAGTATTTTGCTTTTGATTGTTTCTTAAAAGCCACAAATTGAACTAGACTCAACCTGATTCAAGATCAATCAAGAACCCCTCGGGTGATCAGGAACTTCCCAAACTGCCCCAAAGCTGTTTAGCAGAAGAAGACAGGGACAGCTCATAATGAAACTGAATTTTACAATGCACAAGATCATGCATGTCCCGTCAGCTGAGGAACTGGCCCGACAGTACCATTATGTTGTGCTGACCTCTGCTGCTGGTTTGTAGTACTGATGCTCACCAATGTCCTGTGAGGACACCATGTGAGGTGTTTCTAATTTTATGTACTGCTAAGCACTGCCCTCCTTTGTGGATTTTTTGTGTTTGTCTTCTTGTAACAGGTTCTGCTGTGAGGAAACACCTCATATAGGTAGGTTTGTTTGAGGTTGAACAATAACATAACTAGAACTATGATTATGTATAATTACTGCCTGAAATGAATGGTAAATACTCCACAAGCAGTGTCATCTCTATCTTGAACTTTTAATGTCCTTCCTTTATCTTGTGTCTTTCAGAAGGCTGGTAACATCCTCACCATTTGCTGTCGTTGATTTTACTAAAACATCTTGTAAAGGCTTTCAAACATCAGAGGAATAATCTGTGAGCACGCTGGAGGTTCTCGTGCTGTGTAGCTGTTTGTCTGAACTGCTGAGGCAGCCTGTGTGAACTTCAACCTCTGTGTCAGCTCTTTAGCAATCAGTGCACCCTGGGAAAGGAGGTGCAGCAGTTGCTCTGAGCACCTTGTGGTTCATCGTAGGCACAGATCGGCACCAAGATAAACTTTGAAATGCAAACATATTTGGGTGCGGCTGTTTGAATAAATGAAACTAATAAGTCATTAAAATGATATTAACTTGATAGTGTTGACAATCTAAAATTCTATGACAGTTTTTTAGCCACTTCAAATGTATTATAGCACTGTACTTTATTTGTTGCCATTTATAGTACCACACTGTGAGAATACTACATTCAGCATTAAGTAAACGTTTGTATTATCAGCAAAATTTACTTAAAGTACGAAAAGTCAAAATACTCATTGCGTAGTAAAATGGTAACTGTCCACCTTTACTATTTTATATGATGTTTTTGTATGAATATTACTGCTCTTTTATTACACATTGCATTGCTGTAAATGTTTAAACGTTGAGCTCATTTGAACTACTTTATGGTCTGTTTAATCTTCTGAGCTCAAAAACAGACAGCCATGTTTTCAGCTTTAAATATATTTTGAATATAGAAATAAAATGTATTAAAAATTAAGTTTTTTTTTTCGATCCACGCTTCGTTATTCTTAGTTTCTGCTTAAAATGCATTATCTCTGTCTTTTATTACAACTCCTGAAACCTGCTACTAACACTTACGGCAGACTTAACCTTTTGAATATTCATGTTAAATTCTTCGATATGTAATTATGTTATTACTTTGTTATTTTACAAGTGTGGACAGTCAGGGGACAGTTTAGCAAACTTGTTAACGTTATCTCGTAACTTTACGTTAGCTACTTTTTAATTGTAGTTTTAATTTCCGTCTATTTCAGTTTTTATGAATGAATCAGAGGACACCTCGGGTTTTGCGTTTGTTCCAGGGTGAGCTGACATTAAACTTAAGGTTACATGTAGCCCTGTTTGTTGGTGATAGCCCAGGTGACACTCCACCAGTGCCAAACTCTCAGAGGGTGTGTGTGTGTGTGTGTGTGTGTTGAACCCTGACTGCTTTCTATATTTAGCCCCACAGTGAGGGTTTCTTCTCGGCCCCGTATGTCTCTGGCTTCTCCGGTGACAGTCCAGTCCAGTCTCTGCGGATCTGTCAAACTGCGCTTCGAGTTTCATCTCCAAAAACTGCTACAGAGCGAGATCTGCTCCTCCACACGGGACATCATTGTCGGCTCTACCTGCATCTGAGCATCGGGCATCTTCACCACCACCTTTTGCGCTGCGTGTAAGTAAAATCAACTTTACGAGTGTTTGTATGTACCAGCAGCTTTAACTAACGTTTAGTATGTGCAGCTGTAAAGTCGCACTGGCCCATGTCTGAGTTGTTTGGTGGTATTTCTCATTACAGTGTGGTCAAAGCTGCGGGGAGAGCGCGTGTTATCTGCGTTATTAAAAAAGTCCTCTGGTCTTCCTCAAGGACTCATTATCCGCCTGAGCTGAACTGATCTGAAAGCAGCCTTACACACGCGTGATCCCTGCTGCTATTTTAGGGCCCTGACAGCTTCATAACAGCGACACATTCCTGCAGTCCAAGAGGGGGGTGCGCACTTTGTAACACTTCATAATATACAAGCAGTGAAGTTTGATAAAAATGCGACACACGTGATATTATTTTGGTGTATTCTGACATAAAATAGTAGCTGAACCCAGGTGCTTTTAATGATACTGATTAAGGTTCAGTTGGTGTGCCCCCAGTTTCCTTGTGGTAAATGGACAGCTGTACTCGAGTATTTGTTCTGATTACATCACTTATGATCTGATCAAAAACTAGCGAGTCGACAACTTTGCTAACAGCCAAACATCAACAACAGCAGACATAGCAGCACCTAATATTACTGACTAGTCCAACAGCTCGGCGTCTGTCTTTCAGCCTTTTGTTTGACCAAGATCTCACCATCCACTAAAAGTCAGTCCCACATTTACTCTTGTCCGGCGGCTTCTTTACTTTTCTCTTCTTACTGTAGCTTCCTCTGTCAACGCCCTCTCCAGATTCTTCTCCTCTGCCATTTTGTCTATAGAGGCTGCTAAGCCGGTTACGTTGCCCACTCGCCTAGCTCCTGTTCTAGCACATCACTAGTTCTAAAAACCTCCTCCGTTGCTCTGAGCTCACAGTCCGGGCAGCCCGGCTAACAAACTGAGCTAACATTAGCTAGCAGCAGCTACAGTTGGCATTATACCCGGAGCCCAAAGTTACATAGTGTGAGAACAGACGTACGAATGACAGAGACACCATTCACCTGATTACAAGTCAGTGTAGCATCAACAGGAGTTAATATCAAGATTGTTTGTAGTTGTAGTTTTTGTAACAGTTGTCATGGCTTTCAAGTGATGTAAAACTACAAAACTTGACTAATACAGTTGCTCTTTATGAAACAGTTCATCAGGCCACCCTGCAACATAAGCCAAACGACCCATTGTACAAATACAGCTAATACTACTGTAACTATTAGTCCACACTGTGGCTCCTCTTCAGTGTTGTAACAATGTAAGATAGAGTGGAGGATATCATATATGCATTATGATGTTCTCTTTAGCTTCTTTTTTTTCTATTTTCAGGAGACAGTGGTCGTATTAAGTTGTCAGTGTGCACTCACTTCATGTGTCTTCAGCTCTATGATTCAACAGAGGAATACAGAGATTGTGCTTTGACTTGAGGGTCCATTAAAACATTTCTGACATGTAAATCTACACGAACACCAGCTGCTAAATCTAATGACAGTGATGACGCACCTCTGTAGAGGATCATTGACGTTAACTGAGAATCGTTGTGCGAAGCACACTGGATCAGAAATGCATTTCATGATATGCATGATGTTATGACCTGGTTTGATTGGCGACATAGAGCAGCATGCAGCGGTACAGGAAAAGCTGGATTGGACTGTCACTAATGGCTGCCTTTCTTCAAGTGACTCAGAGTAAAAAAGGAGTGGTGGTGGCTTTTTTTTTGTATTGTCACCTGAATTTATTTTGCATCATCAAACATCCTTCTGGAATATCCTCGTTTTTTCCGGAGAAATTCCCAGCTGTCATTGCTTTAAGGTGGTATCTAGTAGTCCGAGTACTTTGGTTGCGGTAGTCCATGTGGAGGGTAAAAGCAGCAGAACACATTGACCAAATTTGGAATCCATCGGTTATCATCTGATGACGGCTAGTTACATTTATATGCAGATATCTGGTCATAGAAATAAGCCGAAATCATCATTCTCACGTATCAAGTTGCTAATCGGAACGGCAGGGGAAGTTTTACTTGATCCAATTTTTGTCCTGGGTAAAACCTAAACCTGACGAAGTAGTTCTAGTGGCTAAACATAACCAAACTCTGACCCCAGCAAGCTTTATTTCAAAGTGAAACCACACGCTACATATTTATGAATGGTTACTTAACCACAGAATGACATGTTGAAATCTATCATGATTAACTGCTACACATAAATCACACAAAGCATTATCTTTGATGCTTCTTTGTTATTCAGTGTTGTGGCGAGTTCAAATTGACAGGAAAGTCTGTCTGCAGGATATTTGTCCCCACATTACCTCTGTGTTGTGTTTTCAGTCAAAGGAAAGCACAGACTGCCTCTCCCTACTGCTGTTATCATTTGTTCCAGGGTGTGTCTGCAAACGCTCCCTGTGACAGGTCCAACTCTACTGATTAATCGGCCGGCCTTACACAAAGAGCACAAAGACGTGCTGGAACTCATTTAGAGAGAGAGTCACGGCATTGATGATGAAGAGGGAGGCAAAAAAATGTTTTTGTTGTTGTCAAACCTGAAGCAGAAAGGGAATGTGGTCCATGTGGTTCACACAGGTGTGTGATTAACTGTACAACAGCTAAGAACGTCAAATGACCTGTGTTGGTTACCGTACTTCAGATTTGTTTGACCAACGTAAGTCAGTTCAGTCTAATTCCCATATCATCTTTGGGAAGGTTCCAGTTTTTTAACGATATCTTCTGCATGCCATGAAATAAAATCTGTTCACTGTGAAATATCGTATATAATAATGATTTAGTATGTCACTCCTTCATAAGTAAGGAGTATAAGTACATCTATTAGATGGCAGCATAATTACAATAATTATGACATTGACTCATGATACCAGAACAAACACGGCTTTCCCCGTCATTATAAGACTTGGGCACATTGCCCAAGCATTTTTTTTCACCATGCCAAATAAACAGAAAAAAATCAGTGCTGAGACACGTTCCGCTGTCATTTCTGGTGAGCTGAGTATGTGTTTCTGGCTGGCTCAAGCAACTCCTTTGCTCCATACAGCGACTGTTTTTCACGATTACGACTACATGGTTTCAGGCAAAAAGTTTGGAACTTGGTTTCAAAGCTGCACTTCAGTGGCAACGAAAAGGAACCAATGCAGCTGTAATCCATGTTAAAGTCTGATTTTTGTGAATTTATTGTTTTGGTTGTATTTTGCTGTAGGGTATTTCGTTGGTCAACGACAACAATATCACAATTATTTTTAGGCAGGAAAGGTCACGTAGAGGAGTCCATCATCCCTGAACAGCCTATTGTGTTGCCTATTTTGTTTGGTTTTGCTCTAATCAGTAGACAGTAGCAATGCAACTATCTGACCACATTTATTAAGGAAATGCATCTAAAAGTGATTATTTCTGTACAAGACTCTAAACAAGGTCGTAGCAGCCATCTTGATCTATGATTGGACATTGGATGGTATTTGTTCTTACTTGCATTACAGCCAGCGCTATTAGCTCATATCAGTCTACCTTCCAGTGAACACCACTAAACTGTCTGGCAGAATTACAGTAGTGTACCCAGGTGGTTTTCCATCCTGGGGCTGAGTCAGTTCAGTTAGCTACATGGCTAACCAAGCTACTGTAAAGTGGGGGTTCAGCAATCTTTCCATCAGGAAAGTCTGTAAATCACCTTGATAGTGTAATTCCCTGGTGGTTCAGCTGCAGAGCCTGGTTCTGTTGCCTGGTAACAGCAGACTCAGTTAGCATCAGTTAATTTGCGGTTAGCTACGTTAGCAAGTGGTTAGGCTAAAGCTATCTGTCCATCAGGAAACTCACAGAGAGTTGAAGCTGAGCAGCTGGAAAAAAAGCAGCAAATATATTGTGTATAAAATCACACATAAATACATTGATCTATAAAAAAAGCATCTAAAGCTGCTGCTGTGACGTCCCCCCTCCCTGAGCTTTTTCCACAGCACTGTGTTGCGTGTGTCACTGCCCTCTGCCTGGTTGCTACAGAGCTGGTGACCTGTGACTTTGACTCAGAGAAACTCCCTGTATGCTCTCTTCAGTCATATCAGTTTCATTTGTTTAACAGAGCTAAACTGCCAGCTATCAATGAAATCTGGTTATGTTTGGTATGAAAAGATAGCACCTTGCCTCATGACCTCAAATTTACTAAAAAGACGTGATCCATCACTGAGACTGCTGTGACTCATACAGCGGTGCTCTGTTAACACCACTTTCTCTCATGCATGTTCTTCCTCTCCTTTCCTCCATCCCTCTCTTTCTCTTCCACCCCCGCCGACCAACTGACTCTCACCTCCCCCTGGTCACTCGGCGTGCAGCTGACACGAAGCCTTGGGATGGCTCGAATGCCGTGCTATAGTGGTTTAACCTTTCCCCGTTGGTCGACATCAGGAGTTGTGTTTTTAGAAATTGCATGCGTTAATTGCTGCAGCGCTCTCTTGTCGAGGCTGAGCAGCAGCGGCAGAATGGAAGTGACCTCACTTGACAAACAGTCTGTTTGTTTGGACAAGATTTTAATAGTAATTTCATCTCTGATTATTTATTTATCAGTGTTTACAGTCTGTCAGTCAGTGTTTTGCGCCAACTACATGTGTATGAAATGTAGGGCTGCATCTAACGATTATTTTTCTATCGATTAATCTAACAATTATATTTTCAATTAGTCGATTAATCTAATGACTATTTTTTATCAATTATTCTAACAATGATTTTTAATTACTTAATGACAATGAATTTACCCAAATAAAAAGCAAAGCATGTCCTATTAATATTTCAAGATTTTATTTAAACACATCTCTTGAAAAACAAAACCTTTGTTTTAAAAGTAACAAGATGAAATGTATGCACCAAAAATATGCACCACGAATAGCTGCCTTCACAACACACACTCTTTATAGCATTTTAACACTTGTCATATTTTATATGATTTTTTAAATATATTTCATAATGTGCATATGAGCATTGAATCAGTGCAGGATCATACTTGGCTTATGAGACACACTTTTTAAATCAAATTTTAATTATTCTTGATATTTTATGAATAAACGTTTAATACATTTAACACACACGTCTTATTTTGAAATCGCAGTTGTTTTTCTTCGGAACCAAGTCGTTCTTCTCCATATTCAATTAACTCGCTTGGGCTCTTCGCTTCTCTCCTCACTTGATACAAAAAGTACGCATGCGCGCAGGGGATTTTTCTGGGTGGACAGGGCGGTGTGCTGCGTGCTGTGAGCAGCACCAGGAGTGAGTGACAGGCAAAACTCCGGAGAATTAAATGCTGACGGCTTAAAACATTTACATGAACAGAGTATACTCGATACATCGCCCACCCCTACCTCCATTGTTTTTACCGCGAGCAGCCATCTTACTTCCGCATATATGCCCGCTGCCATGCGACTGCGATGCATCGGCACACGTTTTACGCGTCAACGTATTTACGTAATCGACGAATCGCTCCACCCCTAATGAAATGAATCTAATCATCTCTGTGACGTCCCCCACAAACTATCTAGAACCTGGATGTAGTCTCAGTGGTTAATTTTGCATAACTTTAAGTCTTAATATAATCTGAACAGGTAAATTGTATATAAATTGACCCTCAGTACAGTTGTCATGAATGGGGAAATTAGCTATAGAGACCAAAACTGTTTTTTGTACCAGGCTGTGAACATGTTTATTTCTGCTGTGAAGTTGGACATTTGAACATGGGGACTTATGGAGACTGACTCACCTCTGGAGCCAGCCTCAAGTGAACGTTTGAGGAACTGCAGTTTTTTGGCACTGTGTGGTGGATTTACAGACACACCAGTTGGGCTACACACAGGTGTTAACAGTGATAATAATTTGTCACCTTCCATTTACATACACATGAACAATAACAGCATCCTGACTCTGTTTAACCTGAAAAAAATGTTTCTACAGTAGCCCAGGATGGACAAAAATAAACACTGACTCTAGACTGAGTGGTTTTTCAGCAGTTTCTCCTCCATGCTTGAAAAAAGGCGAAATTAGGCAACTCAACCACTAGATGCCACTAAATCCTACACACCGAAAGTGTATAATTTAACTAGAAAATTTCAAAAGAAATTTTGAGTGAGATGCTCGGTCACCCCAGTGTTTATATTTTGACCTGAGCTCTTCCAGCAACAGTTGATCTTTGGACCTCAGAGCTCTAGCAGGATTGTGGACAGTTAAAATATCAGATAAATTCGATGGGGCGAGGCCGTTAAGAGCTTTAAAAACAAATATTAAAAGTTTAAAATCAATTCTATAAAAGACAGAAAGCCAATGAAGGGATTTAAGAACAGGAGTGATGTGCTCACGTTTGCTGGTGTCAGTTAAAAGACACCGTTTTGCACAACTTGAAGGCGACTGAGGGATGACTGGGAGACACCAGCATAAAGTGAATTACAATAGTCTAACCTTGAGCTTATTAAAGCATGGATGGTAGGGATGTAACCAGGGACGGATTTAGCAATCTGGCATACCGGGCATTTGCCCGGTGGGCCGACGTGCTATTTGGGCCGATAAATCCTGATTTTTAAAAAAAATTGTATTATTTTATTTTTTTATTGGTCTGACCGGCCCACAACGAGTAGATCACGCAGCCCAAACACACTGTTAAACAACCACTCTGTACGCTTTGGTCCCGCCTACAGGCACAAAAAAAAAAAAGGCTGTGCGAGACTTTGTTTCCTTACCACCGGCCCTTACACGCTGACTGACAGGGGACCGGCCCAATCACATCATGAAACACCTCCCCCCTTTGGCTTGATGCGCCGGTGTGTTTATTGATGGGTGAAACGCTATCAGATAAAGATGCAGAGAAAACGCAAAGGTGGCGCAGAAAAACTCTGTGATAAAAAGAAACTTGCTCTTCGGGCAGACGCTGCGAAGTGTGTTAAAATCACTGATATGTTTGCCACAGCAGGGCTTCATCAGCTCCCATTGCTGATGACAGTGGTGCCGGTGGCAGTGGCACTCAACATGTTGTTGAACCTGCGGTAAGCTGGACTACTGTCAGAACATGTATGAAATGCAATGAGTAGGATAAAGCCACCCAACCCCTTAATGTGTATGATAAAACATACTGTGGCGTCCGGCCGGACGCGTCACGAATAACGAGGCGTTATTTAGCAAACTGGCTTTTATTGCCAACAGTCTTGTTACAGAACTTGGTTATTGTATGCCATAACCACGCCAAGAACACATAACAGGTCCCACTCTGCAGCCTCACTCGTGCCGTCTCTCCATACACACATACACGTGCTCTCCCTCACCTGCTCCCCCGCCCCCTTGCTCTCATACAGGTGCATTTATGGACCATGGGAAACCACAGAACTCACATTGTAACACACAACACATTACTGCAGGATCGCTACAATACATTGTAGGCTACACTGGCTGGAAGAGAAAATAAGCCTAGCTCAGTAGCCTACTTTTTATGTCTTTTATTCTAAATAAAAAATAGTCTTTAATGTGAGAAAACGTGTTCACCATTCACCAACAATAACAATAAGTCTAATTTCTTATTAGACTATTATTGTCTGTGGGGTGATTACTAGGCTGGCCTATTGGCTAAGTTGCTTTTTTGTCCTGCAGATATAGCAGTTCTTTATGTAGCCTAGGTGGTAGGGACAATGTTGGCTACATAACTGATAGAAAATCTCACTTTTAAAATTATATCATTTTGTCAATGTTATGTGAATGCAGCTGCAGGTATCTGTACATTCCAGTATTTCTAGCCTAGGCATATTTAAAGCCACCTCCACTCACCAAAAATGTGAGTGAAAACTGAAGAGTCAGCACTCTCATTTTCTTTGTTCATCTAGTAGTCCTCGGGTAAGCTCTTATTTAGGCCTGGGGAAAAAAATGGGCTGTTTTATGTAGCTAGGTGGCTAAAGACAATGTAAGTTAGCCTACAAAGAAAGAAAATAGCACTTTTTAAAATGACATAATTTTGTTCATTGCTAGTGTTATGTCAATGCAGCTGTGTGTTTGTTTATATAAATATATTATAAACAGGCTGTATTTCAGTCAGTCATTGTAATTGTACAATATGTTTGTGTTGATTTGTCCTGTACACTGACATCCATTGCACGTCTGTCCGTCCTGGGAGAGGGATCCCTCCTCTGTGGCTCTTCCTGAGGTTTCTTCCACATTTTTTCCTGTTAAAGTTTTTTGTGGGCAAGTTTTTCCTCACTCGAACCGAGGGTCTAAGGACAGAGGGTGTCACTCCCTGTACAGATTGTAAAGCCTCAATGGAAAATGGACTTTGTGACTTTGGGCTATACAAATAAAATTGATTTAATATGATTTGATTATTTATTTACAGATAGCACGGGTGGTGTCGTTCAACCAGGAGTCCGATCTTGGCTTGGCAGATATTTGCCTAAAAGGGGCAATAGAGTCCAGAATCCTGGCACAGGTAGAGTGGAAGGAGGAAAGAAAATGATCAGGACAAAGTGGGGAAGCCAAGCCGTTCAAAGGAAAAAACTGCGAGTCATTAAAGGCAGCAGTGAATTCATCGGCCGTGGAGGAGGTGATGATACACCGCTGACAGGATGGAGCATAAGGTTTGGGGGAAATGATCTGCAATTGCAGTCTCAGAAATCTCTTTAATGGAAACTGAGAGCCCAAAGGAAATAACAATGTGGTGCAATGTGTGCCCAAGATGGTGCGTTGGTTTATCAACAGATTAAATCAGATTAAAAGATGCCAACAGACTTTTGAAGTCAGTGCGAATTGGTCAGATGGGCAACAGACGTGAACATTGAAATCCCACATATCAGGATCTGGTCATATTTTGGAAGAATGTCAGCCAGAAATTCAGTGAACTGACTTGGGAACTCCACGGCAAACACCTGCAGTTCAAACGAGGAGTATGTACCTGTGGGAAGAAGCCGACATTTAAAATTGTCATTGAACACAGCGGCAAGTCCCCCCCCTCGCCCCGACACTCGCGGGGAGCTGAAGAAAGAACAGCTGGGTGGGAGGAGCTCAGAAAACGCGCTGATTTCACCTGGTTTCAGCCAGGTTTCAGTCAGCAGGAGGAAATCCAAAGAATGCGAAGTAAAAACGTTGTTTAGGATAAAAGTCTTATTTATTACGATTACATTAACATGTTAACACCGCCTCAAATTTTCCTACGTTTTGATGGTGTAATCACGTCTGTAGCTGTGCATTTGCGGCCACAATCGCAGTTTACAAATTTATTTTTCAACGAAATTTTTCTCTCCCCTTCCACTCTAACGATTACATCACTCACTCTAGCTCTGGAAAGTTCTCGCAATACACACCCATTAATTTTTTGGCTTCGTTTTTGGCAATTTTTGGCAAAACCGTTTGCCGAAATTCTTAGAAACGTCATAGCACACATGTCCCGGATGAGCCGCACGTTTTGATACCCGTTTTGTGTATGTGTGACAAAAACTCTGGGAGGAGTAGCGAGACAAAAAAAAGGGCATAAGAAGAATAACTAAAAAATTTCTAAAAAAATTTAAAAAAGTGTGTGTGACTCTGGACCCGTCGTCCTCATGCATTATTACTGACACTGCTCAGATAATTCAGTACTAAGAAAGAAATTTTGAGAGTGACGAGTGGGCCGTTGCTGGGGATCTGTATCCAAAAAGCACACATCAAATAGTAATTTTTTAACATGTTTAGACACAGCAGCAGCTAGCGCTTACGTGCTAGCAATTAACATTAGCATGTTAACATTAACATGTTAGAATTAACATGTTAACATTAGCATGTTAACATTACCATGTTAACGCTGATGCACTAGCAATTAACATTAGCATGTTGGCATTACCATGTTAACATTAGCATGTATTTAATTCCTAGTGGCTAATGCTAATTATCATTAGCTTGTTAACACGCTAGCTGCTCTGCTGTTTCTGTCTGCCATTTTACAGAGACGGGTTCAAATTAAGTGCCAAGAACTACTAAAATGGCTGCCGCTAGGCTTCTGCTGGCCCCTGCCCCCTCTTCTCCTTCAAGCAGACTGAGGTTGCCAAGCAACCAGGACCAGCTGTAATCAGGGGAGCACCCGTAGAATGTCACTTAGAGACTGAGAGAAAATGCTGAGACCTCCTCTCGAATAGAAAGGATTAACCACAAGCAAGATGAGACCTTCCTGATCGTTTTACATACTTGTTTGGTGTCGATAAATAAACAAATGTGCCCGTAGGAGCAGGGGAGAGAAATGTTACTTCTGCCTTTCTCCAGAAAATTTCCCTCCTTTTTAACATGGGAGTATATGAGGCTGAGGATAGGAGTTGCTGCCGCATATTTGCGTGTCAAAACTATATGTCTGACAGCTTTAGCAGGCAAATGTGAGTGAGATGACAAATTTTGCTACGTTTCTATGTATAAATCCTGTCTGCAGTGGCTCATTTGAGGCCACGGTAGTTGAATACGTTTTATTTTTTCACTGATCGTTCTCTCCCCTCTCCACTTTAGCGATGACATCACTCACTCTAGCTCTAGGAAAGTTCTCGCAATACACACCCATTCATTTTTTGGCTTCGTTAGAAAAGACATAGCACACATGCCCTGGCCGAGCCGCACGTTTTGATACCTGTTTTGTGACAAAAACTCTGGGAGGAGTAGCGAGCCAAAAAAAAGGGTGGAAGAATAATAATAAGCGCGGTGGATAACATATAGTGTGCGCCTTGCACGCACACTCAATAATAAGCGAGGTGGATAACATATAGTGTGCGCCTTGCACGCACACTCAGTAATAAGCGCAGTGGATAACATATATCGTGCGCCTTGCACGCACACTCAATAAGAATAAGCGCGGTGGATAACATATAGTGTGCGCTTTCAGGCACACTCAAAAAGCACAGTGGATAACATATAGTGTGTGCCTTGCACGCACACTCAATAAGCGCGGTGGATAACATATAGTGTGCGCCTTGCACGCACACTCAATTAATTTAAAAAAAAAAAGAGTTTTAATCAGACTTTTGTGAACTATGTTTTTAGAAGCTGCTTTTAGAGGAGAAAGTGAACTGATAAAATGTTTCACTCTGTACTTGTAGCTCTCTACACATAAAACCATTAGAGGAAGAGACTGAGAGCGCAGCCAGAGTAATTATCTGACATTCTTGGCTCCATATTATTACAGGCAAGATCTCTTGAAATCTGTCACTGCTCCTCCAGTCAGTCCTCCAGACTAAGAAGGTCTGACATCTTTGCTGTTGTAGCCCCGGGGTCTGCAGCAGCCTCTCTGCAGACATAAAGTGTGGCAGCAGCACGGGCTAAACCTGAAAGACTGAAACTACGCCTGCAGAGTCTTGAAGATTAAATGGAGCGCACAGGCTGGATCACTGATGTTACTGTGTTTGTGAAATGATCTGCCAAGGAGACAGAATCCGCTAATACTCCACCATGAAATGACATATCTGAAAACAACAAGAGAAATATGAATATTTGCCCTAAGTTTCACCTCTGTAGCTCTCTGAGTGTTTTTGACACTCAGTCCTGTCTGAGTTTAACCTTTTAGCCTGATAAGAATATTTAGAGCTTCGACCTTTAATGGCCTCATAACTGTCAGCTCTGAGGAGAGAGCACTGAACCTGGATTTACAGCTGTGCACTTGTTCAAAGCTACAGGAAGTTGATAAAAGCTAAAACTATCTGATTTGTCCATGTAAATAGGACCCCACCCCTCTGGCAGCGCAGGCAGGTTTAATCAAACAAACATCTCCAGCTGACCCAGTCTGACATTTGCTGTGCCGTATTTGTGAGGCCTGGCGCTATTTCACACCGTTTTATTTTAGCCTCACTCACCTGTCCGTTCTCCTTGACTGTCAGTCACGTTCACGGTGAGCAGAAAAAGACGCCCTCTGTTTTTAACAGTGTGATTCATTTAGAAATAGCTAAATGGCACACATTTTTTTCAGCTCACTTCTTCGTATCCTAAGGTGAGACAGACCAAGACAAGCCCAACACCAAACAGCCGTCATGCAGGACTTTATGTGAACAGGGTTTCACTCCCCTGGAAAATATGAAACGCTTCACCTGAACTCTCTTTAAAAACAGTTTTCTGTTCTCACTGTGGCTGTGGTCTTTACCCCTTTTGTTACTCTTTAAAGACTTTTAGACATTTTCAACAAAAGTGTTACGGCTGCCGCCGTTTCGCCCAAGCATATGTGTGTGCAGAGTTTTCCCTATTAGGTAAATACTGGTGTGCGGTTGCCGGTCCCTGATTGGGCCCATCCTGAAGGAGGCGGGGACAACATTCTCGTCAGCTGCAGGGGACCGATTGGTGCGGCATCTTCCCGGCACCGCCAATGAGAGCGCCCCGGCAGCAGCATCGCTGGGCATTTAAACGGCAGCCGCCCGAGCATCGTGGCGGCTTCACTCGTTCGTTGTTTGTTTGTGAGCTCGCCTCGTTTGTATGTGTCATGATACTCGTTGTTCGTTTGTATGTGTCATGATACTCGTTGTTCCTATTTTTGTACCTGGAGGTTTGTGTTTTGTTTATTGGGACGGGGCAGGGTTTAGTTTAGATTATAGCTAGAAGGTATCTACTGATACTCGTTCGTTTTGATTGTGGTTCGTATGTATCTGAGGATACTCGTTTGTTTGTTTTGTAACCGGAGGTTTTGTGTTTGGTTTATTGGGACTGGGCAGGGGTTTAGTTTAGTTTATAGGTTACTGATTACACGTAGTCTATTTCTGTTAGCCCCATTAGTTTAGACGTGCTGTTGTGATGTGTTTTGGTTATCTGCTAGAGGCTTAGATAGTGAGGTTTTTGTTTCTAGTTCAGATAACATAGGCTCTGTTTAGAGTTCTCTTTTTGTTATATTTGTTTGTTTATTTAACAGCACTTGCTAGCCCTTCGTTCCCTTTTGCCTCACCTCCTTTTGTTAAAACAATCTTAAAACTTTCATTTAATAAAATCCTTTTGTTTAATAACCTTTAAAATCTGGTTTTATGTTACTTCCTTTTCATACCCCCTATCTGGTCGTAACATAAATGGGGGCTCGTCCGGGATAAATTTAAATTACCCGAGTAAACAAAGGAGAATATTATTTGAAATTTTCAGATTGTTTTGTGTTTGTGGTTTAGTGTGTTTAAAAATGACGACACTTAGTATGAAGGCGTTTCTGGCCAATCCGTCGCTCAGGGAAATTGATAACTGTAAGAAGCGTGATTTGGCGCAGATTGCGCTCCACTTTGGTCTCTACTATTCGAGGCAACTAGTTAAGAGGGAGCTTAAGGCTCTATTGGTCGGGAAATTGGTGGAGTTGGGTATTCTGGTGGCACCAGGGTCGGCTGAAAGTGCTGTGTCTGAGGAGGGCGCCCTCAGTGACGAGGGTGACCCGAAGCCTGAGGCTGAGCCTCAGGGTGCTGTGGCTGCCGGAGGAGCAGAGACGGGGGTAGGTGCGCGGCTTGAGACACCGCACACCCTGCCTTGTTATGGTCCTCTCTCCCCGGATAGTTCAGGGTCTAGAGACGGTGCAAGAGCGAGAGTTCGCATTGCCCGTCTGCAGCTAGAGGCTCAGGAGAGACGGGCACAGCGACAGTACCAGCTGGAAGTGAGAAAGCTGGAAATCGAGGCTGACAAAGCTGTGAGGCTGCGTCAGCTGGAGCTGGAGGCGCGCGTGCTGCGTGACTCTGCCGGTGCCACCCCAGATACGTTCCCTTCCTCCACCAGTTCACTTCGTCATTTCGATATTAGCAAGCATATTGCTTTAGTGCCTCTGTTTCGGGAGTCTGAAGTGGACAGCTATTTTGTTGTATTTGAGCGCATAGCCTCTGTGCTGCAGTGGCCCGTTGAGGTTTGGCCACTGCTGCTCCAATGTAAACTGCACGGAAAAGCACAAGAGGTTATGTCGGCGCTCTCTTTAGAAGAGAGCTTAGATTATCAATTTGTGAAATCGGCAATACTTAGAGCGTACGAGGTGGTCCCAGAAGCCTATCGTCAACAATTTAGAGAGCTCCAAAAATCCAGTTCTCAATCATTCGTAGAGTTTGCTCATGAGAAGAGCGCCCTGTTTGAGAAATGGACGGCTGCCAGCAAGGCCAGTGATGTAACTTCCTTACGTGAGTTAATAATGTTAGAGGAGTTTAAGAAATGTCTCCCTGAGCGCATCCTAATATACATAAACGAACAGAAGGTTATGTCCCTGTCCTCGGCTGCTATGTTAGCAGATGAGTTCGCAATAACTCATAGACCAGTGTACTCGTCAACCCCAGTGGTGTTGGCGTATGTTACACCGCCGCGGCGAAATGGTGCGTCTAAGGTGCAGGAGTCCCAAGAAACAGGGCCGTAACTGCTTCTATTGCCGTAAGCCGGGGCACATCATAGCTAACTGTTTAAAGTTAAAAAGAAAAGAGCAGGGAATTAGGAGTCAGACACCGCCCGAAAAGGTGGATGTAATTGAGCAGGTGGAAAATGATGTGGCAGGAGATGAAGCAACTTCAGCCCCATCTCGATGCGAGAGAGACGCAGAGGTGGTGCGTCCCACCAAGTTGGATGTGCCTCTTATGACGACTCGTGCCCATTGGCTCGCTGAGCAGATATTTGGTTGGGTTGTGTCCGTTTTTGTTATGCTTGTGTTCGGGGTGGTCAGTGTGATTAAGGTTCACAACATCGGCCCAGCCATACAGGAAGGCCGAATTAGGGTTTTGTTGGCACCTTCAACAGTTACCGGTGGTTGCTTCACTCATTTGTCTGTCCTTGCTTGGAGCTAAGAGTGCCTTCAGTTTAGACAATACCTGATTTATGCAAGAGTTTTTCAGGTTTAGAAAATGTGACTGTCGTCTGGTTTCCGGAGTGAAAAAAAAAAATGTGATTTTGTGTTTAACAAAAAAAATGTGTATTTTTTGTCTTAAGGGGAGGGGTGTTACGGCAGCAAACAAATATCTGACATGTACATATAGTACATATAGTATAGTATAGTATAGTATATATATATATATATATATATATATATATATATATATATATATATATATATATATATATATATATATATATATATATATATATATATATAGTATAAACCATCTTCTCTGGACTGTTTTCAACAGGCAGCCGTCGGTAAGGAAGATTAAAAGCTGCGATGCCATGAAATTTTTCTTGCTCGTCCTGATGATGATCTCCATTCCAACTGGCCCTTCCTATAAATGGAAGACAACTTTATAAATCCCGCCCCCTTTTTGCTCTGTGCTCCAGTCACAGTTAAGCAAGCCTCAGTCAACTTTTCCTGTACTTAGATATGCTATAAAGTTCTCCGTCACTACGGTGATTTTGCATCATTCAGACTTCACTGAGGGGACTGAGATCAGTATAGATCGGAGGAGAACAAAAAAGTGTTGGCTAATGGCTAATTTTTTTGACAGATTGTCACACTCTGCAGCCAATGGTATTGTTTACAGTGTGCGCGCCTGACCAATGACATATAGTGACCCACACAGGGTGGGATCTAAACACAGAGCATCTGCGCTAAAGTTTAGCTTCCTAGCTAGCTCGGACTCAGTTTCTGACTGCGTCACAGAGCTGTGACGTCACTTTGAGACTCAGTTTGTAAAGTTTAGTCAACAACTCATCTGACACACATAGTTTCCTGTTGTGTGCTACTTGTGTTAAATAACAACTATAGTGTGGAGTGTATCTGTAAACAGCTTCATTCAGCGGCTCTCCCTCCCTTCTGGCACCGTGAGTTACCATGGTTACAGGAACGCCTTGAAACTTTTTTTCCCTACTGGCCCCTTGGGCTAGTAGATCAGAGTTTTACTGGCCCCTTGGGTATTTTCACTGGCCCGGCTGACAAAAATGAAAATAACTCTCTTTTTTTTCAAGCTAAATTATAATTTATTAAATTAATTTGATTTACATTTTACAATTTACACATTTCAGATAAAAATTTAAAAATAATTTCTCTTTCTAATGTCAATAACTAAGAATGCATCTGCCGTAGAACACAATCACATAGAACAGTGAGAGGAAAAAAGGTGTGTGTGTGTCACCTGCTGCTTTTCGATTTACCCATGACTCTGATTGGCCAGTCACTGGCGGGGTAGCGTTTTCAGTTTTTTTCAATCAGATTCATGAAATTACAGTTTTCATTGTTCTGTATTTTAAAAATGACGCAGCTGGACCTGAGACATGTTTGAATGACGTTTGTACATGTTTGCAGTTCTTATTAAATCAAGTCAGTGTAAGCCATACTGTGCAGAAAGCTCACCAATGATGCAATGAGCAAGTTAAAAGCACCAAAGGCTGTGATAGAGAGTGTTCTCACATTCATATCACAGTGTGGTATGGAAACTGCTCAGCTGATGACAGGAAGGAGTTCAGTGAAAGATAGTGAATATATATTATATATATATATAGATATATTCATAACACCCACATGCTCAGGATGAGTTTGAAAATAATCAGAGACGTCTCTCAGCCAGACGCTTTTTGTCTCACTTATTCAGGTAAGAGACTTAGCCGTATTAAGAGCAGGGCTATGACAGCACATATGCTGAAGCAGTGATGATGGTCATGAACTCCTCATCATCAAGTTAACTGAGTCCCTCTGCAGTTTCTGACTGGGCCAGACACTCTGTTATAATGATCCAGAGGTTTGACCTTAGTGGAATCAAACCTGTGGCCCTGTGGTATTAAACTTCACTTTGTAACACTGTTTTGTCTTCTTATCTGTCTTTCTGTCATAGCGGTGCCATGCTGTCGGGGGTCTGTGGATGAGAAAGTATGTCGTCAGACTTCAACTCCAGAGATGATCCGGTGGAGAGGGGGCCCATCCCCCTGGACATCGACAACGTCCACATGCTGCTGCAGGGTCAGTCGCCACGCTGCACTTGTATCAAAGATTACAGTGTTTCTGACTGAACACAGTGAAGTTGAGTTTATTGTGGTTTCAGGCGTTTGTTTTTGGTCTCACACCACGGTCCTTTTATAGATCTATGATTTACTTCAACAAGTATTCAAGCTGAACTGAGTAAAGGCTCATTGTTTTTGAGACGAGTGTGAGGTCATTTAACTGTAAATATAAAAACCCTGTGTCCTGATTTCAATGTTTTATCTCAGTTACCGCAGCAACACAATAAGCACAAAGCCTTAGTTATGTGTCTCGCTCAGGGGAGCAGTGTGATGAGTCCATCTTGGACCGCTGCTGACTCTGTCCCTTCACTTTTTTTATGATGTCATGATCAGTTTAATCTGCTGTAAGTCAACTCCTGCTCTCACAGAGACATGAGTCAATGTCGCATGGAGGCATCCGGAGGGAGCGAGCAGTAGGGCGAAGGAGATCATAAACGCTGCTCGCTGTCTCTCAGGTCATTTTTGACAGTTTGAAGCACGTCGTTTGATCGTGTTCTCGCTGCCTGAGGGACATGTACTACCATCAAGCCTGTGTTACTTTATTTATTTTTTCTTCTTTTTTTCTAGCAGTCGCATAGGAGATTATTCCTCAATCAAAACTGACAGAGTTTAGATTGAATTCTGGAATAATCTGATCAGAGAATAGATCACACATCTGACTGAGCATTCAGCTTGATGTTTACTTGTTAACCCTGTTCAGCTTGTACTAAACATTCAAGATATCATTTATTTATGAAGTTTCAACCTTTTCTATGAATCTCCATCGCGGTCTTCCTCCTCTGTTTATCCCTCTGAGTCTGTGGCTGTAGGTCTGTAGGTTTTTTTATACTTTTATTGAAAAAGAAAATTAGGAAAATTCCAGTCACAGAATTACAATTTACATTTTTTTTCTTATGTTAAACACATACATACCAGTATATGCATATGTACATACAATATACCTATATATATATATACATAATACATACATACTTACATACACATGAAACCTTCAATTATATAAAAAACAAAAGAACAATGAACAAGAACAATACCCTCAGACACACTCAGTTGGGCAGTACCTCCAAGTTAGTGAAATATGAAATAAAGGGTTGCCATTTGTGAAAAAACTTGTCCGTACATCGTCTCAATTTGTACTTAATTTTCTCCAGTTTTAGGAAAAACATGGTGTCTTTAAGCCACCGGAAAATGGAAGGATATTTAGCAGATTTCCAATGCAACAGTAAAGAACGTCTTGCTAGTAAGGATGTATAAGCAATAATATCTTTTTGTATAGAATTCAGTGCAAGTGAGGCATCAGGAATCCCAAAATTGGCAATCAACAGGCAAGCCTGCAGATTTACACCAAGAACGGTGGACATAATAGAAAAATAGCCTGTCCAAAAACTATTCAGCTCAGGGCAAAGAAAAAACATATGGCTGAGGTGACAGGGAGAGCCATGGCACTTATCACATGTATCTTCCATAGAGATCACGAGAAATACAGGCAGTATGACAGCAAAGGAAAATATTCAAAATAACAAATCAAGTTATACACAGCTCTATGCAAAAAACCTCCAAATATGTAGTGAAAATACAGTTATTTCCATTGCTCTTTCAATAACCAAAATAGTGTGTATAACTCCTACGAAAATAAATTATAATTATATATATATATATATATATATATATATATATATATATATATATATATATATATATATATATATATATATATACACACACACAAAAATAATTTTTAAAAAAACGGCGTATATTTCAAACAAACAAAAGTTACACTAACCTAGTTAGTGCATCAAGTCGGAAAAACCCTCATTAATGCAATTATAAATTTGAGATTAAGGGAGTCCACAACTGTAAACAATAGTGCAAAAATCAGCGATAAAGAGTAAAAAAAAAAGTCGGCTGTGTAAGAGTCATTACAGCTCACTCTCCGGCTTTCTCCGCTGAAACAAAGTCCTTCTCCACTCCATTATACGTGATGCGAAGCCGCGCCGGGTAAAACAGCCCATACCGAACACCGTCAATGCCACGAAGTTGCCGCCTGACATCGTTGCATCGTTGTCGAATGCAGCCCGAGCCCGGGCTATCTTTGCAGTGTGGTCTGGGAAGACTGAGATGGTCAAACCTTGGACTTTAATTTCACGGAGCTCTCTCGCGCGGCGTAAAATGTCCACACAGTCACTGTGATAATGAAATCTGCACACAATAGCTCGTGGTCGTTCACCGGGCTTGGGTTTAGGTTGAAGAGTCCGGTGGGACCGGTCTAAAAGCGGCTCCTTTTCCAACGCGAACGCTTCCTTTAGCATGGCAGCTACAGCAGTGGTGGAGCAAGTGTCGGGGCCCTCCGGTACTCCAATTATCCTCACGTTGTTACGTCGTGACCTAGACTCTAAATCCTCACATTTATCTTCCAGCTTGGCTACGCTAGCAGTGAGGTACTCGATGGCGCTTTTCATCATCCACAACAGTACCTTTCAGTGTAGCCACGTTAGCATCCGTATCAGCTTTATCCTTAGCCAACTGTGCTTTCACGGCCTGCAAGTCGAGCTGGATAGTTGACAAAGCATCCCCAAGAGTCGCCTGTAGCTCCTTTTTAAAAATATCAGCGATGTCAGCCCTCAACGAAGCCAGCAACTCGAACTTGAGAGCGGCGACGTCAAGGCCAGCCTGCGACGGGACGGACTCGGCGGGGGTGGGTGGGTCACTCGAGGGTGTGGTCGTGGCCTGCGGGCTAGGCCTCAGTTGTGTCTGAATAGTGTTGTGAGTTTTTACGCTCTTCCCGGCCATTTTACCGTCGTCCAAAAGTAACTTTGCAAATAAAAAATGAAACGGAGTGAGACCAGAATAATATTGGGACCAAAAAGCGCAGATTAATTTCAATTTAACTCGAAATCGGCAGGAGCCTTCAAACTCACGTCCTACTCCATTAACTGCTCCTAGCCTGTGTTACTTTATGAGATTGTCCATTGGAGTTCCAGTTCTACGCAAATTGATGAAATGACTGATGCTGAAACTATTAATTTTTATCGATTGACACAAGCAATCCATTAATTTGATCTAAATGATCAAAAGCACTAAATTAAAATGGTCGATGATGAACTTCTGCAGAGCTAATGACATTCCCATCAGCCTAAGATTAAAGTAAAGAAGCCCACTGATAATCACCTCCTGGTAGAATCTTCAAAACTCTAACCTTCCATTACACACGTGCCATGAGCAGCATGACTCTCAGGTGGTATCTGCATGGAGGGAGGCTGTAAAAATGAAGTCAGATTTTAAGTATACAGCACAAAAAGGCAAATCACAACTTGCCTCTGGCAGTACATTGTTTACCACCCTCTGTCTTTAGACTCTGTATTCATGTCAGGAAAGCATCCACAAAAAAGGCCTCTTATGTAGTTTGTTGCCAAAAGACACTTCGACACACAGACTGGAGGAGCTGGAGATCGAACCGCGATCATCTGGTTAGTGGATGACCCGCTCTACCTCCGAGCCACACCTGCCCCACACAAATGAAGATGGGAAGAATGAAGATGGATCCAAAGTGTTTGTGTCCAGGACAGGGGGGTCAGCCTCAGGGTTCTGGAGCCAATCAGGATTGGCATAATAAGATTAATGCTTCTGAGGGCTGCAGCGAGGCGTGCATCCCATAGTGAGACATCTCACTTATATTACTCATAGAACCAGGGTTACATAAATAACCTAAAGTTTCTTTTAGTCCTCTGTGACACTCAACTGAATATCACTCTCACCCAGCTCCGATTCTGGCACGACACTGGCTCTGCTCCCCTGTCAGCATTCCCCCGTGGGCCTGAAATCCTCCTCTAGTACTCTAAAAACACTAACACTCCCCCGGAGCTCACAGTCCAGGAAGCCTGGCTAACAAACTGAGCTAACATCAGCTAACAGCAGCTACATTTGGCAGCAGTTTACTTCACTGTTCATCAGGAAACTCTGTAAATCACAGAGAGTTGAGGCGGAGCAGCCGGAGAACATCAGAGGGAAAAGCAGAAAACATTTTCTCCATAAAATATGATCCAGTTTCACCAAAATCAGTCAAATAGTTGGTGGTGTGTGACTTAGTGCTGTAAAGCGTTACGTACTTCTCCTGACCCGGAGCACAAAGTTACATAGTGTGAGAACAGACGCACGAATGACAGAGACACCATTCACCTGATTACAAGTCAGTGTAGCATCAACAGGAGTTAACAACGTTAGTTTATGAGAGAAAAGTTGAAAATTTAATTAAAATTAATTTTGGAAATTCTGATTTGAACACTCTTAATTTCAGTTAATATCTGTGAAATTAGAAACTGGTTTCAGTTCTAATGACTGGAACAAGGTCACATTCATTACCAGCAGTTCTTTTGTCTGCCATTCTTCCTGTGGTTACCCATCATGTGTAAGCTACAGTAAGTGAAGTTGTGGATTGTTATGTAAGAGATCCAGTTTTCCACAATGTTTGACATTTAAATCTGACAGATTTTACAGAGTAGTCAGGGCTAGCTTATTGCAGGTCCTGTTTGGGCAGGCTTGAAACCTCAGCGACTGAAAAGAGGAGGAGCCCATCTCACCTGCTGCCCTGCAGGCTGCAATTGTAGACTAGACTGTTAGCTGGTTAGAACGTGAAGTACTCTCAAATCTATTTCATATCAGTGACATCATGGATCTACAGCATTTACTGTGTTTGCTGCACAGAGAAGTTTGATTTGAACTGGACAAGTATAAGTGATCCCATCAGGAGTGAGTTTTACTTCATTTTTCTCTATGGTAGACTTTAATTGATCATACAGAACTGTAAAATATCAATGTCAAACTCATGTTAGTCAAATGAATTGAGACATTTTAGCTCATCGTAAGCTTAAACACTTGAATACTTGTGCTGAGAACCACTCTGTGTTTTATTTTTATCGGCAGGTAAATCAAAACTCAAACACTGGCTTCTTTTCTTTTGAAGGGAAGTTTGCTCTTAGGGCCAGGGTTGATTTTGGACCTGATAGGAAGAACATATGCATGTGTCCACTTATTCAGTCATCCATATCAATGCAGGAAACGTGCCAGCATATCAGTTTGTGTGGGCATATGTGGAATGATGCATCACCTCCTCTGGTGACTGTAACTTGGTGACTGTCACTTATGTGTGAAACATTGAATGGAGCATCAGCCTGAAGGCAGAGCTCTGCTATGTTTAAGTAAATAAATTTATGCTTTGCATGAAAATGCAATGGAAAATGAAGTCTGATACTCTGATAGCAGCTGACTTGCAGACTAATTTAGTGTATTAAGTTATTCTACTAATAGACGACTATAGACTGTTATAAAATGTGTCAACAAAACTATATTATTAGTGTGTTAGGTCAACAAGCTGATACTCTGTTATCTATCAAGGCAGATAGCAGGCTAGGCTAATAGGACTGCTAGTTGCATAGCTAACTAAATTATGGCTGCTACTGTTAGCAGAAATTAGCAGTTACTTTAGCCATAAGTAAAGCTAACTGTCCATCAGACACTTCCAAACTCCTGTGGTACAAATACGAACACTCCCCCGGTGCTCTGAGCTCACAGTCCCCGGTAACAAACTGAGCTAACATTAGCTAACAGCAGCTACAGTTGGCAGCAGTTTACTTCACTGTCCATCAGGAAACTCTGTAAAACACAGAGAGTTGAGGCGGAGCAGCCGGAGGACATCAGAGGGAAAAGCGGAAAACATTTTCTAAGTGAGTCATTGAGGCCAGACTCCTAGAACCTGTCCACTCCGGGTAATTCTTTTCTCATTTGTTGTCTAATGTCAACAGTACATTGATCATATTCCGGACCGCTTCACCAAAATTTTTGTTCAAGGTTCTAAAGTTACTTTTGTACAGAAAGGCCCAACCACAGTTCAACCACTTACACCACGACCTGACATCTAACACGGTCTCATCCTGCAGACTGCAGCAGTCAGGCCTGTCATGTTGTGCAAAAAAAGAAACATTTGAGAAGATGAAGTAGTGAGTGTCAGTCACCTTTCACCACCTTGCATACACATATTCTCCTCTGAACTATTTGTGGTTTAAATGTAGTGTGTTTGTGTTTTGTACATCATAGAGATGTACGAGTTAAACTGCCCCAGATCTCAGATGATGTCCAGATAAATAAACATTTCTTGGCTAATGTGGAAGTGCTCATTTTAAAGGTTTTGTTACTTTTATAAATAGTTACTCATTGTATATTGAAGCAGCAGAGATTCACTGCAGGAGTTTCCACAGCTACTAAAATGGAAGTACTTTGGTTACAGAGACCGAACGGGTTTGTTTAAAATAATTCTTCTGGCAAACTCTCAAGTGTGTCACAACTCTCGCGTTTCTTCATCTTCTTGAAAACTTTTGGTTGTTCACCATTATTTGCAGTGGTCAATCAGATCACTTCGATCCAGATGCTAAACAACTCAGAGGGTCATGTTGTCTCTTCTCCCTTATCTTTGTTTGATGATAGCAGATTCATTATAATATAAGATGTCTGACTCATCGTAGGGGCTCCCTGTGATTAAGATTAGACTGATAACCTTCTGCAGCCTGTCTCAGATTCTTCTGAGTCTAGTCTTAGATTATGCATATACATGCACAGTTTACCATCTTAAATGAAAACAATCAATCAAAATCATTAGTGGAAGCCAGTGCAACAATGCAGAGTATATTTCATGCATACATCATGTATAAAGACCCCTGCTTTGTCTGTTCTGATATACACATGAATTAGATTAATCCATCAGTATTTCAGTGCATTTCAGTATATTGCTAGAAATCTATATTTTAACCCTAGAACACTAACGTTAAAATTAGTAACACCATCACTACATCACAGTGTGTTAGTGTTCTAGGGTTAAAGGTCTTATTCCAAGACTCACAGAGATGTTGGGGTTAATACAGTATGTGAGCAGCTGCTCCATGTTAAATGTCAGATCCATTTCTATGTACTTTAAAACTAGAAGAACAAACACAGATCTACTTCTTAAATTAAAAACATATAGAGTTCTATTAAAAAGTCTTGGTGGGCTGCTTGTTTCTGTGTTTTTTCTGAAGATTTGTTTCTTGCAGCTGTCTGCACTGAATTATTTCCTGTGGCTTTCAGTATTCACCGAGGCTTTCTGCTTGTTCAGGCAACACACTGATCAAATACTTGTGTTTGTGATTATTCTAAAAGGTTTTACATACCAACTGGCCAAATCCCTGGGTGTAAGGCAAGCTGCAATAAGAACCTGCTTTTTAAAGGATGGGTTATTATAGTTGTTCAGACTTGGCTAATTTCACAAGAGGTGCACAAAACTCTGAATGCCTCCTGTTTAAAGGGAACGATTCCTTTTCAGCTGACTCAACTAAATGTCTGCAGGTTTGATTTGTGCTTCCATTCAGTAACTTTCCTGGAGGCATAGTTTGGCTTAAACAGTGTTTTACTGCCTCATGGACCTGCTGTATCAACAAATGTTTCTTGAACAAAATGCAAAGTTGTTCTTTGTTACATCTTTTAACAGACTTTGTTTCTGGTTAAAGTTAATATTTTTTCATCCCTTAAACAAGAAAAAAGGAAGTCTGCCTCGACAACAGTTCATCCAATCAACTTGACACTTGGCAAATGTATTGCATAGGGGTTTCAAGTGTGAGGTTGTTTGGATGATTCTCAAGTAGAAATACCAGAGGCCAAGCTATCACCCTGTTCTAAACAGGCATGTTATGACCTTCAAATCTTGGCATTAACACCAATGACATTATAAAGAATGGACGGCATATGTGTGACACACAAGGGCCATTGTGAACTTCAGAGTATGTGGCTTTGGCTGCCACCATCTTGGCAGTCCCGCTTGTTCTGCCTCCTGGCTGTAATTTCAAAATTGGCAAAGACTTGGATCATTGGCAGATCTAAGCCAGGCTTAATAATGCCTGGGAAACGTCACCTATCTGTCAATCAAAGCATCCACGCTTTTAATTCTGCATAACCTTAACTTTATATAATTTGAACAGGTGAGTTCTATAAAAATAAATAAAAATACACTCCAGTTGTCATGAACAGGGGAATTAGCTATAGAGCCCAAAACAATCCCACCCAGGGTCAGTTGATTTGCACAATTGATTTCTGTCTGGAGAGTACAGTGTTGTCCACCATACCTTAATCTTATGGTGCATGGAGTCGACTGCTCCCTGTACAGCATGCACGTTGTTGCTAATAATATTAGCAATCTAAGAAATTGAGACTGCTTTACTGTTGCACTGAATATAAATTGTTCCGTTTAGCATCATGACCCTCAGGTCCCTGTTTTAAATTTGCACTCCACTGTGATTTACAGTTTGATATGAATGAAACTTGACATTGTGCATTTGTTCTTCTTCAACAGTGGAACAAGAACAGATCCAGAAGAAGACCTTCACTAACTGGGTCAACGCTCAGTTGGCAAAGGTGAGCTCTGTTTGTGTCTGAACTCTGTGTGGATAAAAGCATTAAGACGACAGCCACAAATGACTTGTAGTGTGTCAGATGCATGCATTCATTTCTGTCTCAAAGCTTTATAGAATATTGAGAATTTAACAGTGAGTCTAAGGATGATGAACACACATAGTTTGGTCACTCTATAAAAATAAGCTTGAAACAAAACCAGAGGAACAGAAATACACCAGTAAGCTTCAAACTTTGGTTATAAATAAAACATTCCTCAACACAGCGACCCTGTCAGCTTCTAGCTGGTTTTAGCCACGTGTCTTCTCCATAATGTCCCAGCTTGCCCTCACACATAAATGAAGTTAATTTTATTCACTTGCACCATAATAAATTATACACGTCAGTTTCCATTCCTTAAGGTGAGTTTCATGCAGCTTAATAACTAATAAAAGCAGGTGAGCTTGAACACAAGCTGATGGATCACCACCTCTCCATGTGTGCACACGTATTCCATCATCTAAAGAACGGTTCATCAAAAACTCTACAGTAAATGTTTTTTCGTAAGTTAGTCACCTTATGAAGAATCAATCAATCAACCTTATACAGAATCAATCATAACACCTTAGAACAGAATGCCTTGAATCAGTAATATTAATGATAAAATGTGTTCTGTGTAATGATTCCTGCAGGGAAGTCACAATGCAAAGACACAAAACATTAAAAATGTGCTGACAGAAAATTGCAGCTTTTTATGCCGAATGCAAATCTCAGTTTTATCAGATTTTAAGAATCCTTCTACTTCTTACATCATCTTATTCTCATCTTTTTCTAATATGAAATTTAATTCTCATCAGTGGACTGTATAAAAAGTCTATATTATTAATATAGGGTATTTTTTACCCACAGCACACCATCCACAGTCGTCCGATACTTGAGTCTTTGAGGTATTTTATATAATTTAATCAGATGACATGTAAAGACCTCAAAGAGCAAAAAAAAACGGAAGCCCTGAAGGCAAGTGAGAAAATAGCAAAGTAATTAGGAGCTGAAAATCATTTTCTCATCAAGTGCTTGTTGTAATAAATAATTTTGACCACAAAAGGATGATGTGCACCACTACCCCACTATTGAAACAGGACAGAAAATCACTAATAAATGAGATTTCTATTAAACAGAAAGACATGACTAATGTATATCAAGGTATACTGTAAATGTACTTTGTGTTTAGAGTACTTGAAGAAATTAAAGCTCATGTGGAAGAAAACATGAACGCTCTTTGTCCCATTTAGAACCACAGAGTGTCTAAAACCTGGACACTGTTAAAAACATTTTTTGTACCAGGCTGTTAACATGTTTATTTCTGCTGTGAATTTGGACATTTGAACATGGGGACTTATGGAGACTGACTCACTTCTGTAGCTAGCCTCAAGTAAATGTTTGAGGAACTGCAGTTTTTGGCACTTCCTGTGTTGGCTTCATTTCACAGCCACAGAGTGATAGTGGTGTAGAACGTGAAGTAGTGGTCATTCAGTTTCTTGTGTCCAAAATCAGTAATACAGCAAGAAACTCTTGACAAAACAACAACTTTTTTTTCACCTGTTGTTTCCATACAAACATGACCACATCTTGTTTTATTTTCCACGAGAGGACCTTTCCTAGTCAAAGTTCAAGGAAATTCAGCATGCCCTGGATTTCACAAAAGACCACTTTGTTGCAAAAGGTCACAGTCTTAAAGTCAAAGTACCTCCTGACACACGTCAGCTCTTTCCACTTCATGCTGGGGGTCAGCTGTGAATGTGTGACAGTGGAGGACAGTGGGATAGAGGAGGGTGGGCACTGTGTACATAAATATAGCATTGAGGAGTAAGGTTGACAGCACACAGACAGACAGCAACAGACGGCCACCACCCTCCCCTTCCCTCCACCACTGCCCACCCGCGTCCACACGCCCTCGATCCACCCACCAGGCATCCACCCAGCGCAGGGCTCAGTGTTTGACTTAGTGGGGGCTCTGCCAATAAAATCACTGGTGGAAATAATTGCTAATCCTTTGGTGGTTGTTCACGTTGTCACATGAATAGTTTCCTTTCCACTGTGGAAAGTACAAACTGGCTGATATTAAACAGGCAGTGTTACTATAGGAAACATTAAATTATAGTTATATTGTGGTGATTCTTCTTCTCTTCTGACTTAATGAAACTCCATTAGACACTACTTATAAGATGTGTGCAAAGAGATTATATTCATATTCATTTTTGACTAATTGTCACATGTGGAGATTATTCAAGGCTGCAGTTAAAACCAGCAGTAAATTATGGAGATATAAGATGTGTTATGGATTGAAAGTGACATTTGATTGCAATAAATCAGCTGATTTTGTTTTTTTGTAACACAAGACCATAGAAACAAACACTTTTGGATTCAATTTGGTTATTAATAAATGTGATCATGATATATACCGCACAGAACATTTTAGATTTAAAAAAATTATAATCCATTTTCATCAAAATCGGTGAAATTGTATCGCTGATGAGCTTGGTTACACTGCCCGCTTGCCCAGCTCTGGTTCTGCTACGACACCGGCTCCACTCCTTGTTAGCATTCTCCAGTTGTTCTGAGCTCACAGTCCGGGAAGCCTGGCTATCAAATTGAGCTAACATTAGCTAACAGCAGCTACAGTTGGCAGCAGTTTACTTCACTGTCCATCAGGAAACTCTGTAAATAACAGAGAGTTGAGGCGGAGCAGCCAGAGGACATCAGAGGGAAAAGCAGAAAACATTTTCTTCATAAAATATGATCCAGTTTCACCAAAATCAGTCAAATAGTTGGTGGTGTGTGACTTAGTGCTGTAAAGTATAACGCACTTGTAAAGCCTGAAAAAGTGAATTTATGACTTTTAGGATGCAGAAAAATCAATAATCATCATTATCTGGAGAAGATTTACCATCTCCAAAATGTCATCTTCTCATAAACAAACAAACAGCTTGATTTTATCCTGACCACCACATGTTTTAAAGTTTAACTAATTGGTTTAATTGGGTGTCACAAGGCGAGCTCGTCCTCTTTTAGCTTGAGCTTCTACACAGAGAATTCCAAAGTGGCATAACTTTACTGATTGTCAAAAAACATTTTTAACTCTGCTGCAAACACTTGTTCATAAATATCAGTACCACTTCAGCCTTCTGACTGTAGAATCATAATAATAGTAATCATTATAAAAGTATTAGAAATGGCAATTTAAATTTTAAAGTATTGTCATTTAAGATTTTATAAACTTTCCTGATACTGGGTTTAAATTGCTTATGGTTATGACATTTAAAACACAATAATGTCAGCTGTCCAACAAAGAAAAACCTTTTTGATGATGTGATCCAACTCTTATAGTGATGAGAAAGGAAATATTCTTAGTTAGATGTGAAAATATTTTGGTAAAATGAGTGTTTTTGTCAAAGGAGTATGGTCTGGTGGCTTTGAATAGAGACTGTTTGTTTATAACAGCTTCAGTTTCCCGTCTGAACATAGTTTAATTAACCCCGCTAAAATAATGACCAGCATTATTTTTACATCCTGTGTAAAGATCCTGTGAACATGTCGATGTTTTACTGTTTTAACAGTATGGATGTTGCAGCTTTGGTGAATGGCTGCAAATATGAACATAAATGAAAGAAAATAAACTGTGTGTGCGCTGTGACAGCGAAGGCCTCCATGTCTGGTCGTGGATCTGTTCAACGATTTCCGCGATGGCTCCAAACTGTTGGACCTGCTGGAGGTGATGAGCAGTCAGCGCATTGTGAGTCTCCCCCACAGATCAGCACTTTAACATGTTCTACAGCCAACGGCCGGCAGTTTTACTGAAGCAACTGACCAACTCTCGGGCTGTGTTTTGCAGAGTCGGGAGAGAGGCAGAGGAATGTTTCAGCACAGGAGCAACATTGAGAAAGCCCTTTCCTTTCTGAAAAACAAATCGGTAAATGACACAAATGCATCAAACACAAACTTTTAAGACTGATGTTGACAAAATCAGAGTGCATCAGATTGCCATTTAACATCACACTAATTGGTCTTTTTAACTCTAATTTTGATAAGTGCTGCACGATGAGATTGTTCAGCTTCTACAAAGATTTGTTTCTCTTTGTAACGTGTGTTTCCTCTGCAGATCAAACTGGTCAACATAAACATTCCTGACATTATCGACGGTAAACCGTCCATCATCCTGGGCCTCATATGGACAATCATTTTGCAGTATCATGTGAGTTTCGTTCTTGTTTTTCCACTTTCATCTCCGTGCCAAAACAAAACATTGTTTCCCCGTAAACAGAGAACGGTTGTTCTTTTATAATGAATCATCATCATGAGTTTTGAATAAAATTCAGAATTTTGCAATTTAGTCAAAATAATTTAAGGAGGAAACAAATAGGATGCTAAAACTGACTGTCCCGCCATAACTGCCTAAAATGTGATCCACAAACTATGTGTTGGTGGTTTCCTCAGATTGAGGAGTTGGCCAGTGGCCTCTCGTTCAGCTCCCGTCAGTCCTCCATGGAGTCTTTGACCAGTCTGGACTCGCGCTCCACCCTCTCGAGCCGCTCTGCCAGCAGCAGTCCTCCTCCCCTGAGAGGCTCACCACTCCACAATCGTTTCAGGGTCTCTGCCAAGAAGGCCCTGCTGCTCTGGGTCCGGGAACAGTGCCACAAGTAAGCACCCAGTCTGAACTGAATGGTATTAATGAGCAGAGATGCATCTACATTATGTGTTGTGCGGAGTTTATGTAGGGTTACATTCATATATCTGCTTGTCAAAGCTTTGAAACACCTTTGATGCAGCTGTTGTGTTGTGAGCCAGATACGTGATGTCAGGGATATCTACTCACAGGCGTTCAGTGTTTGCCTGCCAGAATCTATTAAAATACATTATTAAAGACATGAGCTTTATTAGCATTATATAGGTATAAATGTTTGTAATATGATCAAGTTCCTGTGCGTATGTGGGTTTTTTATTATGTTTTCCTGTAAAGAAGCCAATTACATAGTTTAGAAAAAATAACCTTTTAATAGAGCTCCATTAGGAAACATTGATACATTCATACAAATGTATTTTTTAGATGAGAAATGCATGAAACAAATATTAATATGTGCATTCTAAAAATCTTCCATGACTCAACCTAAAGGCAAAGAGTGGCGCAAGTTTACGCACTGAAAAGATCCAGATATTATCGATTCAAGTGCCTGATGTGCTGCACTAAGTTTTTAAAGAAAATTTTACTTAAAGACAGGTTGATTGGTTGGAAAAATACACACAAACACATGTAAAAGGAATAGATAAAATAATATGTACACACATAGATACAGTACATCAGGATAAAGAAATGGCTCTATAAAGGCTCTATTGTTTTTAATAGATAAATCCATTATCTCTCTGCGGCTTGTCTCTGCACAGTGGTCCTATTCAAGTTGCTCTCCAGGCCCTTGCTCTGCACATTGTGTTGTCCATGGAGTTTAAAATGTTCATATAGTACACTTGTGCCATTTCTATTATTCATTTAAAAAAAGTGTTTTATTGGAGTTCCGGTAATGGTGGCGAACAGGACGGTCGCTTGAGTTGTGAGCTCCCGTAGCCAACTAATATATACCGCGCTAAAAGTTTGAGAGTGGCAAAAGAAGAACGTAAATGTCGGGGGAAGGGAGTGCGAGACGGACTACGAGACACCAAAAACAAACAAACAGACGGTACGCTCCGGAAAATCGACGAAGAGGAGAGTGCACCGACGCTAACGCCCGAAGCTAAGGAGATTGACATGGAGGCTGTCCAGGCTGGCCTGGAGGGGATTAGCAAACAAATTGGAGACATGTGTAAGGAGATAAAAAGGGACATGAGAGCCCTGAAAGACGAAATTACAGCGCAACTGGACGAGAAATGGGCGACGTTCAGTGTGGAGATCAATCGCAAGTTTGACACGATTACTACGGAGATGGAAGAGCAAAACACCAAAATGGCGAGTGCGTTGGCGCGCACAGAAGAGATGGAAGAGTGGAGTTTGGAGGTGAATATAACATTGGCGGAGCTGTTGGAGGAAAGGCAAAGAATGATGGATAAATTAGATGATGTCGTCCAAAGATCTAAGAGGAACAACATCCGTGTGTTTCAACTGTCCGAAGAGGCAACGCCAGCGGAAGGTGAAACAATGGTGCAGTTTGGCTCCGCAAAGAACTGGCTTGACACTGACCTAGGCATCCAGCGGGCGCACTGGGACCGAAGAGGAAACCAGACGAACCACCGAGATCGGTTATTATTAACTTCCAGCGGTTCGATGTGAAGGAGGTGGTTTTGGCCAAAGCCTGGGCAATGACACCACCGGTGAAGTACGGCGACAGAAGAGTGTTCTTTGATCATGATTACTCAGACAGAGTGCTGAAACAACGAAGATCATATGACAACATAAAGAGAGTCTTGACAGCAAATAAGATCAAGTTCAACACGCCTTTCACCAAGATCCGCATCCACTGGAACACCGGGAAGGTGATGTACCAGAGCGCCACGGAAGCAGCCAAAGATGTGCGTAAAAGAGGACTGGAGCTTGGAGACGAACAGCTGGCAGAGGTCGAGAGAAGCTGCGCCGGAGGAGGCGGCGAATCAGAGGAAGCTAGCGGGGGAAACTCTACTCTTCTGGAAAATCTTCATGCAGCTAAACTTTCTACCTGGCAACGAGTGGATCGAAGAAAGGACCGGACCTCGGAGGACAGCAGGAGGGCAAAAGGAAAGCTGCAAATATATAAACGTTGAGTGTTTAAAAGATGCATGATTCGACGGTGTCTTTAGCTAGTGTCGGCTGGATGAGGGTGAGTTTGAGTGTTTACTCTGTGCATCTGGTTAAAGGCATGAGAGTGTGAGTAGATGGAGGGAAGGTGTTTTGATACTCTTGCATAACTATATAGTTAAAGTCAGGGTGTAAATTAATGAGGAATAAAGGTGAAACGTTTTGCTACTTTGGTTTAAAATGACAAATATGGTTGGTTATGGGAATGGTTCTATAACTACTCTGGTATGGAGACCCCTTCTAGGCTGGGCTTCACCACCGGGTGGGAGCCCCAACCAATGGTAGGGTTTACTCCCACAATACCACAAGAGGGTCAACAGGGGAGGGGATGGGTTGACATCTCTTACTGGAAGTCCTTTGTTTTGATTTTGTTTACATTATTATGCCTGTACATAGTTATTGTCTTTATTACTTTTAAATGTGATTGCACTTTTAGACAGCAAGGGTACGCCGTTTTCCTTTTATTTATTTATTTTGGTTTGACTCCATAACTGTTTATGAGCACTAAACCTGAGATCAGATTTATGTCCTTGAATGTTAATGGTCTGGGAGACCCTGTGAAACGAACGAGGGTTATGGCTAAGTTGAGGAAGGAGAAGTCGCAGATCAACTTCCTGCAGGAAACCCATCTATCATGTCAGAACATGAGAAATTAAAGAAATTTGGTTATAAGCATACGTACTACAGTTCGCATACTAATACTCGTAAAAGGGGAGTGGCAATTTAAATCTCCAACTAGGTCCGGTTTGAGTACCAAAAGGAAATAAGGAATAACGAGGGAAGATTTGTAATTGTAAAAGGTACTATAGATGAAACAAAGGTGACTCTGGTAAATATATATGCCCCGCCAGAAAGCGATAAAACATTCTTTAAAATGTTACACGATACTTTTGCATTGGAGGTAGATGGGGTATGTTGGTGTGCGGGTGATCAAAATGTGGTTATCGACTATTGCCTTGATACCACAACAATAGAAGTAAGACTTCATTATCAAAACTAGTGAAAAATTCATGGGAAGAGATGGGATATATTGATGTTTGGAGGGATTTGCATCCTCTTCGGAGAGATTATACTCATTATTCGCATGCACATTCGGTATACAGTAGAATAGACTACTTCTATACTCAAAAGGAAAATATAGAATTAATAAGGGACTGCCAAATTGGAGTAGCTGATGTATCAGATCAGTGCGGTCGACATGAGGGCTTGTCTCTGATAGGCAGAGAAATACAATATGGAGGTTGAATAATGGACTGTTGAATAGTAATCAGGTGGTAGAGCAAATTAGAACAGACATTGGGAGTTATTTGAAGGAGAATGACAATGGTGAAACTAACCCTGCGATCTTGTGGGATGCTCTGAAGGCAGTTATCAGAGGGAAGTTGATTGCAATCTCAAGTAAATTGAAGAAGGAAAAATTATCAAATTATAAACAACTGACGAGTGAACTTAAGATAATGGAACAAAAACATAAATTAAAGGCTGACCGGCAAACACAAGCATCAATTAGTGAAATAAGGAAGAAAATCAATGAGCTCCTACAACAGGAGGTGGAGATTAAAGCGAGGTACTTAAAACAAAGTTACTATGAATTGGGACCCAAAGCTGTCACGGGTACTGATACTGGCAAGGCGAACCCAAAAGCATGACACTGAAGCAGACAAGTTCGAGGGAAGATCAGTTTACTCAGTCCAGAAACAGGCAGGGTCAAAACCAGGAGATCAAAAAACAGGCAAACAAATCCGACGGGGGGCAGGCAGGAATCCAAAACAGGCAAAAACAGGAAGTCAAAAAACAGGGATTGCTGGAGAGCTTGGCGAAACAATACAAGACACTCTGTCAGGGATGAAATGAAAATGGACTAGTATATATACACTGAGGGGCTAATGAGAAAATGGGCTGCAGGTGTGGAGATGGGCGGGAAAAACCAGGTGAGGGGAATGAGCTGATCAAGGAAGATGGGACCTGAAAATGACAGGAGAGTAGTTAAAGAGACAAGGGATCGAATAAAAAAAGGACAGGGTGTGACTATGTTACAAAAGCTGCAAGATTACTGGCAAGACGCTTGCGTAAGCAACAAGCAGACATGGCAATACACAAAATTGTGGACCCCAAGACAAAACAAGTAAAATACAAGTCTGGAGAAATTAAGAATGTATTTAGTAATTACTATAAAGACCTATACGCTAAAACATCAACTTCTAGTGAAGAGGATATTAGATTGTTTCTTGGTGGCTTGGACCTTCCCACCATTGGTACTGTACAAAATGAAGAAACGGTGAAAAACATAACTATGGAAGAAATTGGGGAAGCGATAGGGAAATCGAAAACAAATAAGGCCCCAGGCAGCGATGGTTTCCCTTCAGAAATGTATAAGAAATATGAAAAAGAGCTGACCCCATTACTTCATTCTACGTTCAATTGGGTTAAAGAGAATAATATAACTCCCCCCTCGTGGAGGGAAGCTATAATTACTGTAATTCCTAAACCATTAAAGATAAACAGCACTGTCAAAACTTCAGACCAATATCGATGTTAAATGTGGATTACAAACTTTATACCTCTATATTGTCTAAAAGACTTCAATCCTTCATACCATGTTTGGTGGACGAAGATCAATGTGGCTTTGTCACTGCTAGAATGACACAGGACAACATTAGAAGAACTTTGCATGTAATGCATTGGATAAACAAGAATAAGACACCAGCTGCGTTGGTTTTGTTGGATGCTGCGGCTGCCTTTGACCGAGTCTCCTGGGACTTCTTATTTCTCACACTAGAAAGATTTGGGTTTGAGGAGAAGGCGATTCAATGTATTCAAACACTATATACTAAGCCAACAGCTAGGATAAAAATAAATGGTTCTTTGACAGATAGATTTGAGCTAGAGCGGGAGACAAGACAAGGGTGTAATCTGAGTCCTACGTTGTTTGCAATTTTTATAGAGCCATTGGCTCAGATGGTAAGACAAAATGAAGCAATAGCAGGTATAGAAATCAACGATCAGCAGCATGTAATAAGTTTATTTGCAGATGATGTAATGGTTTATCTTAAAAATCCATCAGTCACGTTTGAACCACTTATGCAGTCCTTAGATCAATTTGGCTCATACTCTGGGTACGAATTGAATAAGTCTAAAACTCAAGTTCTCATGCTTAATTGTAAACCAAACCAAAGACTCAAGGAGACCGGATTAAATTGGGAGGCAAAGTCAATCAGATACTTGGGTATAAACATTACCAAAAATCTTACAAAACTGTACAAAAGTAATTATGGAGAAATTGATGAAAACTTAAGGAAAGATATTGATAGATGGTCTACATACCCGATGGGACTTAGTGATAGAATATATACTGTAAAAATGAATGTATTACCACGCTTGTTATACCTGTTCCTTTCCCTACCAGTGCCTATACCGCCAGAACAATTTTTTAAATGGGATAAACTAATATCAAGATTTTTATGGGGTGGAAACCTAGGGTAAAGTATAGTACTCTACAGCTGACCAAAAAAGGAAGGGTGGAATGGCACTTCCAAATTTAAAAAAATATTTTCAAGCAGCGCAACTGCGTCCGCTTCTGAGTTGGTGCAGTAGTGCCTACGAGGCTAGATGGAAGGATATTGAGGCACCAGTCTCTGCATTCCCAATCCAAACAATCATAGGTGAACGAAAGATCCCAGAGAACATCAAATTTGCGTCGGAGATAGACATGATAACGACTTATACACTAAACACATGGCATTCGGTTGTGAGACAGTTAAGGGTGGGAAGGGAACTCGGTTTATTGAAATGGATTGCACACGATGTGGCTTTTAAACCTGGAAGGCTGGATCCTAGATTTAAACAATGGACTTAAGTGGGTGTGACTGCCATGTGCTCGTTGATCCTTAAGGGAAAAATGAAGAGCTTTTTAAGAAATGAAAAACAAATATGGATTGGCCAATCAAGATTTATTTAGATATCTACAACTGAGAGACTACTATTGCAAGGAAGTTAAAAGAGCAGAGGATGATATACATCCAATAATAAAGCACTTCTCTCGGGCATATGGTGAAGTTATGCCTAGGGCGGTGTCCAAACTTTACATGTGTTTGATTGAGTTGAACAAAGACTCTACTGTGTATGTGAAGAACAAATGGGAAAAAGAATTGGCTGTGGACATTTCTGATGAGATGTGGTATGATATGTGGGTCATACACCAAACGACAACTCAGTCAAGTGGATGGAGAAAATTTTCATGGAAAAACCAAATAAGATATTTCATCACACCTCGAATTAAAAGTAAACAACTTAAGGCACCTCAGCCATGTTGGAGACAGTGTGACCAAATTGATCCTGACCATACACATGTTTTTTGGAGCCTTTCTTGGAGGCTGTGCACTCAGTTATTTGTGTGGTCTTAGGATATGGGATCCCCAGCTCATGTCTTGTTCTTTATTTGGGTCATATGGGAGGAGTTGTTTGTCCGAGAGACCAATATTTGGTCAAGATCTTTCTGGTTGCTGGGAAGAGGGCGATCACCAGGAACTGGCTTAAAACAGATATCCCGGATTATGAACAGTGGAGGACTATCGTGGACAATATACAGGATATGGAGTATTTATCGTTCAAACTAAAAATTCAAGAAGATTTGTTTCAAAAGAGATGGGAAAAATGGTTATTGTATAAATCCAAAAGGGGAGAAAAGTGAGGGGTGAAAGTTGTGTACCCCTGTGATGTCTTGATTTATTTCTTTTTCCTTTTTTTTTTTTTTTCTTTCTACCGTTGTGTGTTACTGTTTTATACTTGAATGTTTTTCTATTTCTGTGCAATCCAAAATAAAGACAAAGTTATTAAAAAAAAGTGTTTTATTCTGGTCCTAATGTCGTGTCTGGTCTCCCCCACATAAAGTTTGTGGCAGGCCCTGCATTTCATAGCATAAACCACGTTGATTGGTTAGTTGGTTAGGTATAAGCGGACACAATGCTTATAATAAGCTTTGCGAAGGGCACACAAAGCTTATTTTATAATATTATTAGGATTAGGCAGGTTGGTTGGTTGGTTGGTTAGTTGGTTAGGGTTAGGCAGGTTGGTTGGTTGGTTGGTTGGTTAGGGTTAGGAAGGTTGCTTGGCTAATTTTCTTTTCTTTTATAGACTGACTCATTGTGAATGGTTCATTAGGGTTAAGGGGTTAGGTAGGTTGGTTGGTTGGCTGGTAGGTAGGTAGGTAGGTATAGACTGTATATTGTTAGACTCATCATGAATGAGCTGCAGAAGTTCGGAAACAGACGCTGCTAATAAGTGGAATATGAATAAGCCATATTATTCTAAAATGATTTGTTTCCATCAGAGCTGGCTGTACCATAAATGTGAAAGACTTCAAAGCTAGCTGGAGGAGTGGAGTAGTCTTTCTGGCGATCCTGCACGCTCTGCAGCCAGACCTGGTGGATCTGTCCAAAGCCAGAACCAGAAGCAACAAGCAAAACCTGGAAGAGGCTTTCCTCATTGCAGAGAGAGAGCTGAGGATCCCCAGACTGCTGGATCCTGATGGTGAGTAACTCAGCTTCACTAGGTCAGAAAGCAGTGAGTGCACAGCAGTAGGAGCATGTTGTTAAAAGGCGTGTTTGGTTTCTTGGTTTTCTCTTTGTTAGCACAACATTTTTAGTTGTCAGTGTGATGATACCTTATATGTCACACTAGGTAAACGTTCCTATGGTAATTATTACACAGTACAGTAGGGCATGAAGAAAAACCATGTCCACAAATATGAAGATGTTTTAATAATTCAATTAAAAAAAAGCTGTGGTTGGTTTTCTTTATCATATGTAGCCACCTCTGCCTGCATATTGTAGCTAAGCGCTTCATTTCATTCAGCTCTTCGCAGATCAACCCTCAGTTTTCTTGCAGTTAACGGGAACTCTCCAGTCACCCCTCATGTTAATCCAGCTAATCTTGATGCTAACAGTGCTAATGTTATCAAATGAGGTGATGAGAGGTCGACTGGTATTTGTCTCCACTGTTTCCTCCTTGTGCTTCTTCAGCAAGTGCTTTAATGTGACAGAGCTCGCACTGCGCACTCATTTCATCGACTTCAATACTTCCAAATGTCACTTTTATGGCTGCTCTCCAATCTGCCTGTAACAGCAGATGAGTGGCGTGGCGCTGAACGTTCACTGCAGCAGCACACTTTTGTCTTTGAACCAGTTTATACTTGTTAACTGTGCGATAACTACAATCATGATCAATAACTTTTTTTTATTTGACAGCTTTAAAATATAATTAACATTATCATACATGACTTCAAACTAAATCCAAAAGATGTTCACATGTACTTTATACACATGCACATCATAAATTTGTTTTAGTGCAGAAATATCAAGAGGAGCTTTCCTTGTTTCTCTTGTCTTATGATTTATGAGTTCGTCTTCCACACGCAGTTAATCTGTTTGAATCCTTTCTGTAGCTCAGTTTAGTCTCTTCTGAAAATGATTCATCTCATCCCTCTCAGTGACAAAGCAATAATCTGAGAATCTCTGGGAGTGTGTGCAGAGCGTCTCTGTGACCGAGCCATACCCAGCCAGCCCGAGGGCGAGTGGGATGACGATCTGACAGTCTGCTGACTCATTTGCTGCTTGTTTACTTCAGTCTCATATAAAACATTTACTTGTTTGCCTGCTGGTTCATGAGCAGCCTCTGAACACGCAGAGGAGTTACACCTCCATTCCTCAGATTCCAGCATTCAACTCCACCTGCTGCAGAAGCTTACTCATGTCTTAGTCTCAACTTCTGACAGCCGTGTGTGCTAGTGTGAGACTGATCATGGAGGACTGTGATGTCGATGTCGATGCAGATGTGGACATTCGAGACCCCGATGAGAAGTCCATCATGACCTACGTGGCTCAGTTCCTGCAGTACTCCAGAGACCTGCCAGCGTCAGAGGAGGAGATACAGGTCTGTACTCACTGCACACACAGAGCTTTGAGATGTTGAGCTGAGTTCAGCAAACAGTGACTAAAAGACATCAGTCAGAAAATGCTTGAAAACATAGAAGCTGTTTCAACGTCATTTCAGTGATTTACAGCAACTTTATATGCAGCTTATCAGAAGAAGTTCCTCTTTATTGACATGTAGATGTTTTTTTAATTAGCGTCTTTCTCTCTGCTGCTCCAATCTGCATGTTTGCAAAAGTCTGACTGATTCTGCACTCATGCCAAAATCAATATTTTAGTACAAAGATTGACAAATGCAGCATGTGTACATAATCACACATATGTTGTATTGAGGATAAATAGTATTTCGTCTTTAACGGACTCACACAAGTCAGCTTAGCAGTTTGTTTCTTTGTTTGTTTTCTCATGTTTCCTCCTCTTGTCCCCCCCCTCCCTTTTTTCCTCTCAGACACAATACCTGACTCCTAAAAGTCCTTCTCCTGTCAACTTGCCTGCTCATTACACTCCTGCTATCGCTGCTTCGCCTCTGCGTCAGGTAGAGCCGACGGTCACGGCGCACCTCTGCTTCACTTCTCACCTTTCATCTCCCTGTGAAGTCATGTTAAAGATTTGCTATCAGTCTTTGTAATAAGTTGAAAAATGTGGGTTTTGTCTGAATCTGCCACACATTTTGGTCAGTGCCACACCCCCCTGTCACTACTGCACCACTGTTTTTCTGTTGGTGTGTTTGAAAACCCTCTGGCTTCACAGCCGTATTACTGCTGTGTCACACGGTATAAATCAGCTGTACCGAGCCTTTGTAGCACCCGCAAACAACTTTAGATCATGCCACTGATATTTAAACCATGCCATTAAAAGATGTTTATTGAAAAAAGTTGAGATTAGCTTGAAATCATGTTGTGGTTATGAACAGGACTAATCATGCAGAATCAAACTAGTTTGCCCTGTTCTGGGCAGGAGTCCAAAAGCCACAGTGAGGGTTTGTTTCTCTGCCTCCCATGAGATGAACAAAGCGCTCACAGGGCGACTCCGTGGTTTCAGCTTCTTCCTCTGAGATCCTGCTGGACTCGCCTGCAGAAGAACCCATGACGGGTCAGCAGTGTCACCTTGAGTTTCTGACAAGATATCAGTGTGTCGGTCGCGGCCGCTGGAGACATTTGAGCGTTTAATCCGCTTTTTATGATGTTACTTCACCCACAAGGTTTGAATTTTTGCATTTGTGGTGAAATCCTGCAGGATTGTGCACACATGCACTGCAGGGTGGAGGACACAGGAATGAGAGTTTGGAAAAGAGTCTTTCTCTCAATGGAACGCACAGTTACTGTGCCGTGTTCTTGTGATTATGTAGCCAAAACAAACCTCTGTACCCTCTGACACGCCTGCTGCCATTCTGCACCGTGTGACGTATCTTAGACTGGTGTTGCCTTGTGGGAAAGCTTTCTGCTTATCTCCTTTAGATGCCTTTGATCACACACAAAATAATAAATAAATAATATTTATTTAATACTACTATTAATAATAACTGTATTTATTTAGCACCAGTTCAACGCCACAGAAACAGGCAGAGTGATGAAAAGAAAAAGGAAACATCAGCTGTTCAGTGATGTCTAGAAGCTTTGGAATAGGAGAATATAACAAAAATAGCATAACATAGAGGCATAACAAGGGAAAAGCTGACATTAAAAATGTTGGTTTGGTTAATAAAAAAAAATAAAAATGAAAGGGTTAACTGATACAGTGAGCCGTGTCTCCTCGGGCAGTCAAGGGGTCCTGATGCAGAAGGCACCATCACCTTTAGTTTTGAGGCCTTACCCTGGAAAAAACAGAAGTGACTCAGCTGAGGATCGAACACTGCACACTGACTGACTGACTGCAGTCAGGGTCACTTTAAAAGTGATCAGTCAAATCTTGAAATCAATCCTAAAACACACAGGAAGCCAGAGTAATGTGATGCCGTCTGTTTAAACCAGTAAGAAGCCGAACTGCTGCCACTAGTTAGAGGCGTGACCAGGATTTTTCCTTGATACCAGAGAGAAGTGAAAATATGAAGGTGTGGATTCTTTTTTTAAGGTCAGAAGGCAGGAACATGGAGATGGTTCTGAGTGGGAAAAATGAGACTAGACAGGTTTATTGACATGGTCAGAAGCTGAGGTCTGAATAGAACAGCAGGTTTCTAGCAGAGTGGTTGATGTTAGCAGAAAACAGACCAGGGGTATTTTCTGTGTATTATTTCAGCACAACACAGCAGATTTTCCTTCCATGGTGTGGATCTAAACAAAGAGAGTTGCAGTTATTTGACATGTTTTCTGCGTGGAGTCGTGTATCAGTCTAGTTTGACGTTGTTGTCAGATTTGATACGATAAGGTCTCTGTTAGTTCTACATCATCTGATCACGACCAGCTGTCATCAAAGCAAGTTCAGCCTGTAATCGTCGTCGTCTTCAGTCAATAACTGTTTTTTGTGTTGCCAGGCGACGCCTGACCAAAAGGCGAAGGAAGTGACATGCTGGCTGGTTCAGGCTTACGACGAGCTGCTGGAGGGATGGGACTCCACCGAGGGCGAGAGCTACTCAGAGAGATACCATGTACGTTACGAGCTACTGGTTAACTTCATTCATACTCTTCATGTCATTAACAGGCTGACAGCACAATCACAGAAGCAGCCTAACCAGTCATATTTTTAGGATTATTGCTTTCAGGCTTGTTGCTGCTTCTTCAGCTGAACATTGTGTTTTTCTCCTGTTTGACTGTCGACCATACAACAGAGGTAAATACACTAAGACACTTTCCCTCCCTCAGGTGTTTCACACCTTCGTGGTGTCCTTTAATGAGCAGCGGCGTCCCATCATGCCTCTGTTGACAGCGATGAGACGAACCCCAACACTGAGCGAGGAGCAGCGAGCTCTGAGAGAGGCGTGGGACGCCCTCACTGAAAAAGTCAGTTCCACTCAAAGCTCTTTAATCCAAACTGTCGTTGTTAGTCATGTTCGATAGTTCATTTGTCCAAAATATTCAATATATATAGAAAAGTAATGTGAACTGATTGAGATATGCCGTCTGTTATTTCATTCAGCTTCGTGAATATAAAGTCGAGTTGGACATGAGTCTCCCGGCCCCCTTGAACACGGTGGCTCGCTGGCTGCTGAAATCAGAGGGTGCTCTGGCCGAGGAGGTGGGCGACCCACAGGACCACGGCCGAGCCACTGACGAAGCCAGGGAGAAACAGGAGCTGCTCAAAGTGAATTTGTTTTCAACTATATCTTTATTGAACCCTTGTATATGCTCGTGTTTTAGATCATGACTGTAGGCCACCAAAGCCATTAACATAACAGCTGCCAGTCCAGTGCTAATATATTTCAAGAACGGGGACCAAATATTAAAGACGTGACTCATACACCTCAGCATGACAGAAAGTAAAAATACAAAGAAGTCTTTTTTATGTGTCTGGACATGCAGTCTCTGTTCGATACAATGTTAAAAATCAGTGATAATCTTCTGCTATTTTCCACCAATGCTCATTTATATGTTTAGAAGTTCATACACAATGAATAAAACTGCCTGAAACATAATTCAGACTTATTAGAATCCATTTTCTGTCTGAGCAGTGCAACAGTCAAAACTGAGTATCTGTGATATTGTTCCCTGGATACCGCATTTGTAGCCACGTTGCCTCATTAAAGTTTTTATTCAAGTCATTTTCCATCCATGTATCTTAAAGTGAATACTTAAACTATCTGACCTCAGGATGTAAGATGAACAACACGGCTCCTCTGGCAGGGGTTTCCACATGCAAGATATGAATAACTTCTGCAGAATAGCTTCTTTGTCCACAGTTTGTTACTCTGTCAGGCACGGAGGCTTTTATTAGCTGAATGATCCTGGAGGATATTTAAAGTGTTAAATGTTCGTGTAGGTTTGCTTGGAGGAGATGCCGCAGCACGTGAAGACCTTCCAGACCTTCCAGAACCAGGACGAGTACGGAAACATGATGGTTCCCACTGACAAGATGGACGAACTGAAGAGGAGGTGAGGGGGACTGTGTACATATTTTACTTGGTTGGTTTTGTCGTACATCCGGTCACAGAAAATCAATTGATCGATCTTTTACAACCTCACCAGGTTCACCAGTGTTAGAGTGTCTGCTAAGTACCACGGGATCAAGCTGGAGTATCGAGAGCGCCGGCACATGGTTTTGGACCTGTTGGGCCAGATCAGAACCAAGCTCCGGGTCTGGAAGAGGCCTTACATCTCCCCGGAGGCTGTCAGGGTGTTGTTACAAGAATGGCATGTGAGTAGTCTTTGTTCAGGCTTGGCATCTTTAAAAAGAATTTAAATTACCAGGAGCGGTTTGAAGGAAATGCCACGAGGGAGATTTAGACATCATCTATATTCAAATATTAGCATTTAGCTAAAATTAGGAACAGCACGGCCTTCCCTCTGGTGCCGCTCTCTGGACAGACGTCAAACTTGTCTCTGCTGCGTGCGACGAGCATGACTCTTACGTGAAGTATATTTTTCGAACACAGGAGCTGGTGAGCAGGCAGGAGCTACCGACTTTGTTGGAAGCAACTCTTCATAAACTGAAACAGATTTCTGAGAAGTATTCAAGCAAATCGGCGCTCGGTAAGTGTGTTAAACTGATGAAGGTTTCTCTGCAGGACACATCAAACAGGTTTCATGGCACGTCAGCTCTGTGGTTTGTAGCTAGATAAACGTTTTGTTTGTGTCTTTCCGCTCCTCAGCTGCAGATTACCAGCACGTCAGTCAGCAGGTGAAGCAGATGGAGGAGGACACTGTCGTGATTTTGGAGGAAGTGACTACAGCCAAGAGCTCCATGGGGCGGGTCCTGTCATCGTGGGACTCTTACAGCGACTGCCTCAGCTCCCTGCAGGCTTGGCTGAAGCAGGGCTCTGTAAACAGACCCGAGGTATCATTAACATCTAATTATAAACAATATATTTTGTAGACAGTGGCAGGAAAACCACACTTTGCTTTTATACTGGGCTTTTTTAATTTCACATGAATTATGAATTATGATTAATATTCCTCCTCTCTGTTGATTTCCAGTTGACATCTGAGTCTGACGCTGAGTGGGGCTCTCGACAGGCCCACCTGAACGAGGTGGGCAACTTCCTTATCGAGTCCACCGCCCCGCAGACCAGCAGGAGCCTGGCAGAGGAGCTGCGCAGACTCAACATGCAATGGGCCGAGTATATGAAGAGAAACACATTTGTGAGTTACAGAACCAGGAGAACCTGCCGCTGTTTGATCAGCAGCTCGTCTCGTTGTTTTCTCACCATGTCTTAATTTCATCTGTGTTGATTTGGTGTTAAGTAACGAGTGACAACAGGGATTTTGGTAACATAATATCTCAGTCCTCATTGTTCTAATCATTCCCACGCTGTGATATTAAGACCTGAAAGTTGTACTCCACCTAAACTATTGTGTGCTTTTATAGCCTTTGTTTACAATGTATTATCATACAGCTTCACTGATTTCTAAAGTTGCGTTTGAGACGGTGTTATAAATATTTAATTGACGTGACTGTGGAATGATGAATCAGTCTATTGTATCATTATGTTGATGATACTCACTCAATTATTATAACTAAGAATGCTTTTCATATTCTTATCAACATTTCCAGACCCTAATGCACACCTTTATTACCTTATTACTTACAGGACTATTGCAATGCTACACTATCCAACAGTTTCAATATAACAATATAAATTAACTAGTAAACTTAATGTGAAGTGATTAATAACCAGGTTTATGCATTCAATATTAATAAAGCCAATTTGTTTACCCAAGCCCAACAGCGAAAATAAATGCAGTCATTTTGAGTTTATTAGTACTATTACATAAATCTTATTACTTGCTTCACATTAAGTTTGTTAGTTTAGTTATATTCAAACCATGTAATTCACATAGTGGGAGATTTTCTGTGCAATTGAAATGCATAACTGTCCTAAACATTTTTTTAAAAAGTATTTTAAAGAGAAATCTCTTTTTAATGTCTTTCAATTGAACCACATTTATACGTTTTTCTGTTTATATATTTTAATCTGTTTTCACTTTTATTTAGTTAGGTGTCTGTATATTTATATATCTTAATCTTCATTTTGTTTATTTATACATTTTATTATGCTTTTTATATGCTATATTTATACATTTTAATGGGTTTTATTCAACCATTTTATTGTTTTTTGTCTCTTTTATTAATCTTTATTAACTCTTACTTACTCTTTTTTCATAATTTTCTTTCTTTCTTTAATGTATTTTTTAGTTTTTAATCTTCCCTCACTGTTTCCTCTTGAAAATGAAGAGACAGCACTTCCTTAGTTGTGCTTTTGTTTATAATGGGGGTGCTGCAGTGTTGGAGGTGGAAGGTTAAGGGTTTGTTGTGTGAAACACTTTGTGTAACATTTTGTTTTTATTAAAAGTCTGTCCAATGCTTGTGTATTTCTCGTCATTAACACTATATTTAACATCTTTACTCCTCTTTTTCCCAGGACAGCACGGCTGAGCCCAGTGCTGACGTCCAAGCCAGAACCCCAGATGTCCAATCTCTGATCGGGGAAGCCACTCTCTTTCTCAAAGAGCCTGTGGAGGCCATGGCAGTTCCTTTACGCACCTACAGGAAAAGAATACAGGTAAAACTATACTACAGAGTGGAGCAGAGTCACAGCTCTCCTATCTGACACCATTAGTCAGCTCTAAGCAGAAAAATGAAAGTCTGGTGTCTGACTTTTCATGCAGCTCTGAAATCAATTATACAACGTAAAACATTTCATCAAAAAGATTTATCACAAGATTAGCAACAACAACTAGTCCAGCAGACCTGATTTCAGTAATCAAAGTGTTAATTTCAACTTTTCATGCACAGCTTTACTTCAAATGATACGTCTCTCCAGAATTGACTGATTGTTTCTTTTCTTCAGTTCATAATGAGGAAAATAAAAGAAGTGGATCTGGAGGCTCTGGCTCCCTCACCAGAATACCCAGCAGATCAGTTACAAAAAATGAAGCTTGCTATATCAGAAGTATAACTGAAATCTTTTTATACATCCTCCATAAAACTGTGTTCATAAAAATAGCTGTTTGTGAGGGTATGTACTGTAAGCTTATCTGTTCCATTTCCATGATGTGACCAGGTGATGCAGACCTTGCTTGAGGCAGAACAGGTTTGTGCAGAGCTCCAGCACAGTGTGTCCGGTCTGGACAGTCGTCTGGCTGAACTCCTTCACTGGGAGACTGAGGCCAGCGAGCTCTACCAGCTGCTGAGGGGTGCAGAACGACAACAGCGGGGCCAAGACCCACGAGCCAGGGTAAGATGATCCGCAGAACAGAAAGATTGTTCTGCTATGACTGTTAATCCAAGTTTTGGTGACTCTGACACAGTTAATGCTCCAGTGTCAAGCTTGTTGTCCTTTCATAAAAAACCCTGAAGAAACACTGATGGCTGTCAACACCATGGGTATTCCCCCAGGTCCTGATATCACGTGGTTTACAGCTGGAGGGTCAGGTGGTCACAGAAGAGCAGGACCTACAGATGATGGTGATGACAAATCAGAAGAACTCTCCACTCCAGTACCTCCATGCCTCAGCCATGCAGGACCGAGTCCGAGCCGCTGTTGCTCAGTCACAGGCCAGTTGTGTTTTTGTAAATTGACTGAAGTCAGTAGAAAATATTAATATCATATAATTACTATGTTAGTTTTTCTAATGTGTGTGATTGGAATTCCAGGAAGCTGTAGGCATGCTGAGCAGCCTGGGAGCCAGAAGAGACAGGAGCAGAAGCACCCCAGAAGGGTCTCCTCCATCAAAGATCTTTATCCAGGCTAAAGGACTGCCTCAACGTCTGAGAGAGTCAGACACCAGGCAGTCTGAGACAAAGTCAGTTACACATACCTTTGTGCCAAAGATAGTGGTGCAGGAATACAAAGACGAAAAGATGATTTCTCCTACGATGCCATATACCTACGCTGAAGCTGTGGTGCAGACCAGGAGAAAGTCTCCTCTAGAAGGCCAGGCTCAAGCCTGGTCAGAGACTGATGCGTATACACAACTGAAGGGACAGACAGAAAAAAAGCTACAACAAGAACAACACGAAGTGCAACAACGAGCGCCAACACAACCACAACAGCAGCAGCAGAAACAGGAACAACAACGGGTGGAGCAGCATCTGCAGACAGAAATACATCGATATCAAAATCAGCAGCATGTAGTGACCGATATACAGGTTGAACAACAAGTCAGACAGTCAGCAGAGCACCATGAGCAGACTTCAACTCAACAACCACCTGTAAGGATACCACCTCTGAGCCCCCAGCAGCTTAAAAGTAGAAAGGCTCAGGCCATGAAGAACCGGCCCTGGCTTCAGAAGCCAACCACAGGGGAGCAAAAAACTCCAGGTCAAAATCTGGAACAGGATTCCAAAGAAACAGTGAGATCAGTTCAGGTTGTTGTACAGCAGATAGTAACTGCTAGCTCGCAGCTGGAAGCACATGCAAAGGTTACTGAACCACAACTTCAACGAGACCAGCAGCAGCAGCAAGAAAAAGTGAAGCATCAGCAGCAACTACAGCACCTGGAAAAACACCAAAAGCAACAGAACCAATTGCTCCAGCCAGAACAACAAAAACAACTACAACAAACACCGCCTATTGTAAGACAAGCAGAACCTGATTCAGACACAAAGGCCAAACCCCAGACTGTAACCACGGCTCAGCCTCACCCACAAACAACAACCCAATATCAGTCACAACCCCAAACTACAGTTCATTCTAAATCTCAGGCAGCAGTACAAGTGCAGTCCACAAGTGTGGCCCACAGTACCACAGACAGTCAGCAACCACTGAAGGCCATGTCCCAAACTAAAGTGAGCCATGGTCAGTCACAGGCACAGGTTCTTCCACAGCCCCATGACCCCATGAAGACACAGTCATTGCATACTCAAATGCAGGCATGGACTCAAGTCAGACCTTCTTCACCTATGCAGGCTCCACTACAGGGCCAAATTCAGCCTCCTGTGCCATCTCACATTCAGCTTTGTAGTCATCCACAATCATGGGCCCCTGTTAGACCCCCCTCCCCTAAGCCACCAACACACCCCCAGATCCAAACAGATGCTCAGTCAATGCCCCAGTCTCAAGCCTATCCTCAGTCCATGGTCCAGGTTCAAACACATGTTCAGCCAAAGGCCCAGTCTCAGATGCATACCCAGTCCATGACCCAGTCTCAAACCCATGCTCTGTCAATGGTCCAGGTTCAAAGTCATCCTCAGCCAAACGCTCAGTCTCAAGTGCATCCTCAGTCGATAGCCCAGTCTCAAATCCATGCCCAGTCCATGGTCCAGGGTCAAACCCATTTGCAGCCAATGTCTCAGCCAAGGCACACCCATCCTTCATCTCAAAAATCTCAAGTTCAACTTGTAGTCCAGCCTCAGGGTCATTCTCAGCCTATGACTCAGTATCCCCCACATGCTCAGCCAGCGGTCCAGCACCCAGGCCATATATCCCCAGGCCAAATCCAAACTTGGACTCAAGTTAAAACCTCATCCCCAATGTCTATCTCAAATCCACAGGCAACAGCCCAACCTGCATGTTACCCTCAAGGTTACTCCCAGGGTCAGTCGCCATCCCAGCAGTGGACACTGAAACCAGAGTCACAAAGCCAAGCTATTGCACAGCAGAAGCATCCAATGCCCCAACCATACCCTCAGCAAATAGGTCAAGTTCCACAGTGTCAGGATTACCCAACAGTTCAGGGTCTTCCACAGTGGCCCCAAGCCAGGCCCCAGTTAGGACCTCAGATAGGGCACCCTAGATATCCTCACGTGGGGCCATTATATCCTGAGCCTCAGATGCAGCCACAGACACAAACCCAACCCTGGGCTCAAACACAACCCCAAGTGAGACCCCAGAGTTCCATGCAACAACAACAACAACCTCAGATGAGATCTTATGATACGTTTCACATGCAGAGACAACAAGGTCAAGTTCAGCAACAGACTTGGGTTCAGGCACCACCTCAACTTCATCCTCAGCCTTATCCCCAGCCTCAAGCTCAGCAATATTCACAGGTTCAGCATCAGTATCAAACTCAGCATCACCCTCATATGCAGGCTCAAATACCTCCTCAATCGCAATCACCACACCAAGCCCACCATCACCTTCCTCCACAGCCTCAGCGCCAACCGCAGATGCAAGCCCAGTCCCAAACTCATATCCAGAAAGAGCCATCTATACAAATAAAACCACAGGCCCAAACTCAGCAGCCTCAGCTCAATCTCAAATTCCAGCAGTCTTTTCCACAACCCAAACATCAGGCCCAGCTCCAATCAGAATTAAGGACTGAGTCACCAATTCACCCAAAAAGAGAATCACCCCCACAACCAAAACCCCCAGCTCAATTAGCACAAAAAACAGAGTTTCAAACACCAACTCAACCTGTGGTACAGCCAATCCAACTCAAGGCTGAATCAGTCCCACAACCCGTACCTGAGCCCAAAATGCCACTACCAGCTATAACTCAGTCACCAGTCAAGGCCGAATCACAACCACAACCTAAATTGCAGGTCCAAACCGCACCACTACCTGAATCTCAATCACCAACTCAACCTAAGGTTCAGTCACTGCCACAACCCAAACCACAGGCCCAGTTGCCATCACAATCCCAACTTCAGGCTCAGTCACCACCACTGCCCAAGGCTCAAACAGAACCACCCCCTGAATCGCAATCACCAACTCAACACAAGGTTCAGTCACCAATCCAATCCAAGGCCCAATCAATGCCACAGCTGAAACCTCAGGCACAATTGCCACCACAGCCCCAACCTCAGGCTCAGTCACCGCCAGTACTCAAGGCCCAAACTGCACCACAATCCAAGGCACAATCACCCCCACAGGCCAGACCTCAGACCCAATCACTTCCAACACTTCCACAGTCCAAACCTCAAACCAAGTCTTCTTCAGAACCCAAACCCCAACAACCGCAAACTGTTCTTGTCTCCCAGATCAATGTGCTGCCTGAGTCCCAGGCTGAGTCACCAGATCTGTGCATTACTCCTCCGGCATTGGCACAGGTGCCTCCCCAGACCTACACAGAGGCTTATGCCAAAGCTCAGGCTTTGGCCAGAAATGGCTTTGAGGATGCCAAGCACTGTCTGCAGGAGCACATCATGGAAACCATTAACATCTTTGAAGATAAGCGTATATCGACAGAGCAAGCATCGGTAAAAGAGGTACATGTAATCACTGACACTTACATTGCCAGTTGATTAACATTTACGTAAACAACGTTTGACTTTCTTGTTTTTTCTGTTACAGTTTTAAATGAAGTTTGTAACTGAAATAAATAGATTTTCAAGAATCATATATATGCCTTCCCCCTCAGGAGACTCTGAGGACCCTGGACCCAGAGATGCTGGAGGAGTTCTTGAGAGCAGCTAAGGGCATGGAGGCCTTTTGTACCCCGTCACAGCTCAGAGAAATGGAGTTCTACACACAGTCTGTCAGTAGACAGTGGGAGGTGGGACACAAACTCACTTGTGTTAATTAAACACCAATCATTTGTTAGTTTTAATGAAGCCTAATTATGTTCGAGGTTTTAGATAAGTGTTTAGGCATGTCAATCATAAATGTACTAAAACAGTTTCAACATTTTCTGCCTTTGTCAGCTCGTTTTAAGGCATGAGGCATTCTTATGTTCTAACAAATCATGTGGTTTTCTTGGATTCGTGTCATTCTTTCCCAGGCCATCAGAGTTGAGGTCTCAGGTTTTTTTGCAGCAATTACGTTTTGAAGTAACAAGGAAAGACTTTAACACAGCTGCCCTGCAGTGTGAGATGCTCTTAATGTCACAATTAGAAAACAGATATCAGGTAGCTAAACTCTTGGCAGGTGTGCTTTGGTGGATGGGTATGCTGCCAATTTACCTGCTCTGCTTATCTAACCTTTCTTTCCTCCTTCTTCTTTGTATGCCTCAAAGGAGACTGGGTCAATGGGACTTGGTAATTGTGATTCTTCATTCTGGAGGGTGCTATTTTTGTTGGGCTGTATTTTCAGTACCATATAATAGTATTCAGTATCTTGTCCTGTTGACATTGTGCTCTCATGTTTATGTTGCCTTATATGTTGTGTGGGTCAAGCTGTCAAAATTAAACTTGAGACATAAATTATATTCTTTAGTATTAAGGTGAAAAACATTGCAAGTCTGTGCAGATTTGTCTGAAGTCTTAAAAACAAACAGCTGAACAAAAAGGTTTCGGTAGGTTTGAATTGGGAGTATTAGTCATCTGGCTTCAAATCAAGTTATTAAAATACCTGTTTACATACTGTTTCTGCTCTGTCAACATTCACCAGGCTTGTATCTCAGAGGATGGCAGTTTTGCTCAGGCAGGGCAGCATCTCGAGGCCTTGAAAGAGCTTTGTGACACTCTGAGCCCTGAGGATGCCCACCGGCTGGCCCAGACTCAGCTGAGAGAGTGTGAGAACAGGCTGGCTGCCATCCAGCGGCAGTTCAGCGGAGACCAAGAAGCACAGATCCCTGATTCAAGGTGATCTTAGCAGCCGTTTGTTTTTCTTTTACTGTATCCTGTCCTCAATCTACCTACATGTACCTGTGTCACTGAATTACAGTATCTCAACCCACTTCACTTGGAATGGATGCTATCTTGTGCAGAAGTCAAGATATTACGTTAAAGGAAATCACACGTTTTTATCCCCATCTTTGGTTTCCCAGGATTCCTGTTGCCTTCAGTGAGGATGCGACCACACAAAAGGAACCTATAAGACCAACAAGTGACAAACCAGAGGTCTCAGCTGAGGTACAACTCACACTTAGATAAAGTATACATTAGATTTAACTCAACAATAAGAGCTCCTTTAAACCTTTTTCTTCCACATCACATTTACAAGTTGATACCTGTGAGGATAAACTATCTTCTGCAGATGGCAAAAGTATAACATGCTTTTACTCTTTTTCAGATGTTTCAGGTGACAATGAGGACAGTGTGTCTGGCGAGGACAGAGGTTGAAAAACAGACATCTGTAGAGCAAGAGGTCTCGAAAAAGGAGGCTTTAGAAAGGTAGATTGAATTTAGAGCAGCTAACATGACATGCAGAGTATTAAACAAAACTGTTTGGGGGTCATTACATTCAGTGTTTAACTTTGTTTGTTTTAATTTCTTAATCTGCAGATGCGAGAACTGTAAGAGGACTCTGCAAGCCCAACTGGCTAAAAATGAACAAAGCATCAAGGATGTTCCGTCGGACTCCGTCTCTCTGAAAGGCCTGCATACACGGCTCCAAGAAATACAGGTACAAGATAATCTGGACTAATTACTAAATTTATGAAGTGAATCAATCCTCAAGGTCAAGGTAATCTTGAATTGAACTCCTTTTTTCTCAGTTCTTGAGGCAGGAGACAGAGTCTCTGTGGTCCGAGTACGCAAACCAGTGCTCCCAGTGTTCACAGTTTTCAGGGAACGCTGGTCTTGAGCAGGAGAGGGCGGAGCTGCAGGAGCAGTGGCGCAGCCAACAGTCCAACCTTCAGAAGAGAGGCAGCTCGCTGGGTGCCGCCCTCAGACAGATCGACTCCACCGAGAACCACATGGTGGATTTCACCGACCGCCTGGACCGCTACCTGAGGCAGCCAAAAGACGTCATAGCCTTCACTCTGGCCAATACCAACATCCTGAAAGACATTAAGGTCTTCTGTCAGCTATTAATAACTTTGTGCTTTTTCACTGATAAATATCAGAAATAATGATATGAACAGAGTGTGAATGACTGAAAGCACATTGATGCCTTACGCCTCTATTCTTTGTCCTTTTGCATCAGGAACTGGATGACAACATCCAGAGCGAGCTGGACCAAGTGTCCCGCCTGGACCCTGAATCGAGTGATCTGGACCCCAGAGACTGCTTTCCTCTGTCCCGTGAGGTCGAGACTCACAAAAACAGCCTGGATCAGCTCCGGCAGCAGGTCCGGAAGAGCGAGGCAGCCGCCCGAGCCCTCGACCGCTTCCTCATGTCACTGCGTACCGTGGACGAAGACATCACTGGAGTCCAGGGCGCCCCCTGCAGTGACGCTCAGGTACTGCAGGACTGTCGCTTCAAGCTGGCACTGATCAGGCAGAGCATCGACAGCCTGAAAGAAAAGGCGCCTCAGCTGGATCTGCTCCTGCAGGGAGCCAGGCTGACAGTCACCAGGGATGGGGACCCGGCCTCCTGCCTGGACATGGTGACCGCCCTGCTAAGAAGGCTAGAGGAGGCTGACAGCAGCCTGGCCAGCCAGCAGAAGGGCCTCCAGAAGGAGACACAGAGCAAATCTCTGGGCCTGAGGAAGAGGACGCTGCTGAGGGAGCTGAGGAAGCTGAAGGATACGATCGAAATGCAAGGCCTGAAGGAGCCTACCATGCCTGCTGTACAACACAGGTTGTGTGTGTGTGTGTGTGTGTGTGTGTCTTTTGCTGTTTTTTTTTATTGATATCCTTTTCATTCAAGTGTATTGTGTAACCGTGAGCCATATTTGGTATTCTACATGCACACAAGACATTTCTTAGAATATGGATCCTAGATGTATTAATAGATTTAAAAGCCAGATTTTATGAAATCATGTCTTAACAATCATGTCGTACCTTCCAGACTTTGTGCCCTGTCGGATTTGGAGGGTCTGCTGCAGGTCCAGCACGCAGAGCTTCAGAACCTCTGTGAACTTCAAGAGAAACAAAGTGGAGGAGAAAACCTCTTTGAAGAGGTGGAGACTGAGTGGAGGGAGACTCAGAGAGCTTTTTCTGACAGGTACATCAGGCAGGAGAAGCAACTAAACAAATTCAATCTAAACAAATCAGTCGACTATTCACTGTAGTTTCTATTGACGTCTCTGATAAAAAGGGTTAGCTTGTAGATGCTAGATGCTAATTTGAATGTTGACAGCTGCTCATAGCTTCTATTAGAAAAAAGCAGCATATGTACCCGCTCTGTTATTTTCTTCTTCTGGCAGGAAGAAGCAGTGCAACATCCTGCTGGAGCTTCTGAAGAAGTTTCAGAGCTGCCGTGGTCACCTGAGCAACACCATGCAGAGAGCGGAGCAGGCGATCGGTGATCACGCTTCATACATGGGCAAAGACAACCTGCAGAGAAGTATAGCCAAGGTTAGACTTCTACGATGCTGCGAACAGTCCGCTTTACTTGCAACAGAAACGCATTTCAAGACACTCACTGTGTTTGTTGACATGTTTGTGTGTCCAGGTCCATGATATTAAGGAGGAGCTTGCTGGTCTTGGAGAGCAAATGGAAGAGATGAGGGGAGTTTGCAGACAGCTGCAGTCCCAACTGAAAAAGTTCCCAGACTGCAGCGAGACTTCCTTTGAAGCAGAGGCCGACACACACATGGACAACTGGCTGGATGTAAGTTTCTATAGATGCATTCCCAACATAAAGACTTGCGACTCGACAACTTTGCTAACAGCCAAACATCAAGCAACACGAGACATAGCAGCAGCTAATATTACTTACTACTCCAACAGTTCACTCAGGTCTGCTTCTAGCACAACACTGACTTCCCGGCAGTGATGGGGACTCGAGTTAGCGACTTGGACTCGAGTCGGACTTACGTCGCGCAAACAAAGACTTCCGACTTGACTTAGACTTGCTCCCAATGACTCGAGACTTGACTTGGACTTGTCTGTTGTGACTCGTGTGTGACTTGTGAATAATTTTTAATTTTAATTTCATTATAAGTGGCCTATTTATTTAATTAAATGTAAATGTTTGAAAGGTTATATTTGACAATGAAAACCGGAGGCAGCCTGAATATTTCCCTCCATTCACTCACTACCCATGCGTGCAGCAGCGAAGGAACAGACGTCAGTCGACCGATGGTAGATCATGGCAACAGCGGGTTCGTCTCGACCTGTGCCATTTGTCATTTCATTCGATGTCGGGCGCGGCTGCAGGTGGACGCCCGCGTCTCCGCGCTGACCATGCCCCGCGTGCGCCGGCCCCGGCGGGGAGAGGAGAGGGTTCTTCGGGTGGGCGGCGGGTCGTGCGGCCGACTGGTCTCCCCAGCTCCCTGACCCACGGGTGAAAGTGAGCCTCTCCGTCCTCCTCCTCCTCGGGGGGGGGCGAGAGCCACGCTCTTCTCTCCGGAGAAGCCCCTTTCGACTACGACCTCAGATCAGACGAGACAACCCGCTGAATTTAAGCATATTACTACCAGGACATGGTCATATTTGTTGCCAAAGATTTTTTGTTGTAGGTTCAATTTAGACACACTACAGTAGCCTCTTTATTTGCTGCTGTTCAAGTTCAAGGAGCTGAGTCATCTTGTTGGCTTTGGTTGGCCATGGTTGGTTAAATACAAAAAAAAGAATACACTAATCAATATCAAATGCTAACTAACAATAACCATTAAAAAAACTTTGTTTGAACAAAGCTTTCAGGATGTTTCTTCACATTAGAATAGCCCTAATTATGTGTGCCTACTATTTTAAGGTTTCGTTTGGAATTGCACAGTAGCCTACCTCTTAACAAGGCTCCTGTTCACACATACTTTGACCTTCTTCAAATGTTTGATATCCCTGGGAAGCTAAGCTTTAGCAGATTTCATTAATGTGGAAAAAGTAACTGTGTTAGGCACTGACAAAGCGACACAGACAGATCATAGCATTAAATAAATGGAAGTGTCCACATTCTAGTCCCCCAGTGATATGATGCTAAGTGAACATGCTCTGACCCATTTTGATATTGCATTTTGATATAATAATAATAATAATTAATAATAATAATTAATAGGTTATTGTAAATGGACTGCATTTATATAGTGTTTTCCTTACATGGTACCATAATGATAACGTTTATTTCGGTCATTTGAGACTTGATTTGGGACAAAAGACTTGAGACTTGACTTGAGACTTGACTTGGCATTGCCGTCAAAGACTTGAGATTTGACTTGGGACAAAAGACTTGAGACTTGACTTCAGACTTGACTTGGCATTGCCGTCAAAGACTTGGACTTGACTTGGACTTGACTACAGAGACTTGAGACTTGACTTGGACTTGGAAAAAATGACTTGTGAACATCACTGCTTCCCGGTGGTCCAAAATTCCTGTGGTACAAACATTAACACTCCCCCGGTGCTCTCAGCTCACAGTCCGGGCAGCCTGGCTAACAAACTGAGCTAACATTAGCCAACAGCAGCTACAGTTGGCAGCAGTTTACTCTACTGTCCATCAGGAAACTCTGTAAATCACAGAGAGTTGAGGCGGAGCAGCTGGAGGACATCAGAGGGAAAAGCAGAAAACATTTTCTTCATAAAATATGATCCAGCTTCACCGGAATCAGTCAAATAGTTGGTGGTGTGTGACTTAGTGCCATAAAGCGTTACGTACTTCTCCCGACCCGGAGCCCAAAGTTACATAGTGTGAGAACAGACGTCTAATGACAGAGACACCATTCATCTGACTACAAGTCAGTGTAGCATCAACAGGAGTTAACAGACGTTAGTTTATGAGAGAAAATTTGGAGTTAAAATTAATTTTGGAAATTCTGATTTGAACACTCTTAATTTGACAGAATATTGTAAACTCTTTGTGACCTTGCAGGTGACAGAGAAGACAGATGCCTACATGGATAACCTTCGGGTGGGGCTGGAGCTGTGGGAGAAGCAGCTGTTGGTTGGGGGAGAGGTGGACAGCTGGGCAGGGTCCAAACTGGCCATGTTTGCAGAGAGCCATCCCTTCCACAATGAGCAACAAGTACTTGACATGAAGGTAAGACTGTCTTACTGCTTCACAGCACTGGACCATAAAGGTCACATTTTCAGTCACCCCACATCTTTAACTATCTCCTCTATGTATATAAACTTTTTATTTCTTCGTAGGATGAGATCCACGCCAATGAAGAAAACATTGAGCATTTTCATAAGAAGTCTCTAGAGATCCAGGAGATGCTGCAGGGTCAGGAGGCACCGCTGGAGCTGCAGGTGAGTCGAAATCTGATCTAATTCCCAGTTTGTACCCATGTGTGTTTCTTTCACCCACACGTGTACGAATCCTCTTTACAACAGGTGATGGAGACCCAGCTGAGGAAGAGGATGCAGCAGGTAAAGGAGCTGTTCACCGACTGCACCGACGTCTTCGAGGAGCTGGTAGCTGTGAAGACTCACCTGGGTGAGAAGATAGAGGAGTGCCAGTCAGCTGTAGAGAGCATCCAGTGTTCTCTCAGCAAGGTGGATGCTTCGCAACCAAAGATTGAAGCCCAGATTCAGGTACACAGCTGCTGTGTGTTCAAACTCGCTTCATGCTGTATTTTAAGTAGACCTTTAAATGGGATTCTTTCCATTTCAGCCTGTTACCTAGAAATCACTTTTTTTACAGTTTAATTTGAAATGCCTTTGATTATACTGTTTACAACATAACCACCATTTTCACTTTTTGATCCCTTCAGGATCTGTGCGACGACCTGGAGGCTCAGGAGGAGCAGGCTGAGTCCGTGTTGAAGGAGGTGGGTTTGATTTCCAGCATGGCCAGCCCTCAGGTGCTAGAGGCGCTGTCTGTAGACTGCAGCAGGCTGAGGGAGGCCATCTCCCGCACCAAGGACATGATCTACCTGAAGAGAGAGGAGAGGGACAAAGGCCTGCTCAAGGTTATCAAAGGTTTGTGTTGAGTTTTTCCCTCGTTTCAGTTGATAGTATCTCGTGGAAAATGAGTTGTGTCTTTCTTTTTACAATGCCAGTATTGCAATGTCATTATCTCCAGATGAAAAGCAGTCGTTCGGGGGATGGTTCCAGGACTTGCAGCTGTCCGTCAATGAGTGCTTTGAGAACCCTGAGAGCAGGACAGACGTGGAAACATCCCTGCAGAGACTCATTGTAAGTGGATGTATAAGTTGAAAGATACTGCAGGTTTCTGGATGATGGATGAGTTTCTGTCATGTCCATCAGAGTTTCTTAAAGTCCAAGGATGCAGAGAGACGTCTGGACCAGCTGAAAGATCAGCTGGACAGAGGAAGCCAGCAGGTTCCAACCCAGCAGCTCTCTGAGTTCAACGACTGGCTGAAGGAGCAGCAGGAGGAGGTGGACACGTTCAAAACCCACTGCCACAACAGGCAGAAACAGATGGAGTCGCTCCTCAGTGACCTGAACAGGTAATTACATTCACGCTGTTAGAAAAGTTTGAAATGCCTTTTTTGATCCGGAGTCTTACAAACTGCTGCCATGATTCCATCAACGTATTTGATACATCGTGAAGCGTCACATCAAACAACAACAACACAATAACATTTGAAAAAAATGTCCGCAATTTCACACAAAAAAAGGTTTCAAGGTGTTTTTCTCGTGACGAAGCAAAGATTGAAGTCACGAGTGATCAGCTGTTTCATCATGCATCTCATGGCCCTACACAGATCTGATGTAACCTTCATCACATTAATACATGAAACAAACATAAATGTCTGATTTACTTCCTGTTTGTTCTTCCCACCATGAGCTTCTTCATCTTCATCAATCATCTTCTGATTGGATAATTTGGCACCACCTGCTGCTTCTCTTGTGGCCTGACTCCAAATATTCACATAACCTTAGTGGATGGAAACACTTTTATTCACATTTGCGTGTGCTGATTTGCATGAAATCCGGTTATGTTTGGATGGAAACATTGTAAAGAATACATTTTTTGACTCGTGTCTTTGTCTTTTAGCCTGCAAAAGCAGCACGACAGCTTCCATGATTGGCTGCAGACCAAAGAAAAACAATCTGTCGAGTCGGACAGAGTCAAACTACTTCTCAAAGATCTTCAGGATGAGAGGTGATCTTTAACTTTCATACAAGCAGAACTGGAAAGATTTTAACGTTTTTGTAGGCTAGTAATTTATGAAGCTGACGACATGAAGCGTATAATTACAGATACACTACATGCTGTGAATGTTCTAACATGTTTTACTTTTTCAACTTGTCTTGTATACCTTCTCTCCCACTTTCGAGTGTCTCTTTATATCGTCCTGTGGTTCTTATTTATCTTGATGCCTTCATGTCTTCTGTAAAGTGCTTTGTATTACCTTGCTGTTAAAAGGTGCTGTACAAATAAATTTGCCTTGCCTTTCATGTGACAGAGGCAGAGTTGACACCCTCAGTGAGGTATTAGCATCAGTGCGCAGACAAGGCGTCAGAGCTGAAAGCCTCCTGAAAGACGGAGATAACTTGATACAGCGCTACAGAAACCTGGAAGCCAGGCTGCAGAGGCAAGCAGACGCCCAGAGCGCTCTGGAGGGGGAATTTGACAAGTTAAATACTCAGGCTGAGAGCACCAGGACCTGGATCACTACACTTCTGCAATCCCTCACCTCCCATAGCACAGACAGCAAGACAGATGAGATGAAGGACAAAGCACAGGTCAGTGAAAAGAAGTTTGAAACTCAATCCGACCAAAGCTATTTCTTCCTTCTACACCTCTTGTGGGGAATACCCAGTTTCTCTTTCTCTTTTATTCCATCATTCTTTCTTCTTCTTCTCTTCTCAACTGAACAAGAAAAATCTGCAAAGCAAAGATGATGACGGATGAAATTACAAGTACTTCACAGGTTCATTTGTACAAAACAGGGCATGAATGTTGAATAAAAGCAGCAAAAAGTCAAGACTTAAGATAAAAAAGTCTTCTTCCTCAGGTCATATTTTAGCATATTGACATATTTTGTTACCCTTAATCTCAAAGTACAGTTGTGTCTGGACATCAGCTCATTATTTTTAGTAGAAGTATTTTTGACCTATCTGTGGTAGATTAAGATTCATTGGGATTCATCCTGTGTGGACAATGAATAACCACACTAATTTCCATAAGAAAAATGGTCCAATCACAGTTGAGCAAAAATCGGTTCAAGCCTTAGTCAACTTTCTACACTCCTATACTTTGATATGCTAAGTGTTAGCATCATCATTTTGCTACAGAGCAAAGCACGAGATAGCTAGTTGGATAGTCTACATTAATTCTTAGCTAGTTAGTTACATGTGATAGCTAATGTTATCAAAACATTAGCTAACTAGTTTGCAAATGTGTCTGTTAGTTTTCTAGTTAGCATTTTGCTATCATTAGCCAACTAAATATGACTATACATCTTCAAGATTTGGTTGCATGCAGGTTGCAACATAGGTGAGCTAACGCATAGCGTATCTAAGTACAGGAAAGGAGAAAGTTAACTGAGTCTCGCTAAACCATGATTGGACCACAGAGCAAAACTGGGACTGATCGTACGTCCTATAGCTACGCTGCTAATGTCACTAAAATGTATTTTCCTTCTCCAAACGTCTCCAGGCCGTTCTGAGCTCCAGACCCGAGGGAGACGCAAAAGTGGACAACCTGAGAAGACAAAGCGAAAGTCTGTGTGAGCAGGAGGACCTGCAGGATGCGTGGAAAAAAGAGATTCAGCGGTCAGTCAGAGAAACAGAGGAGCATTGGAGGACAGCTGTGCAGACAGCTGAACAAGCTCTCAACAAGGCGGAAGCACAGGCGCTGTTGGACAAAGTCTTAGACGCTTTCAGAACCCAGAATGAGAATGTTCAGTCCTGGATTAGAGAGCAGGAGCAGAACTTGCAGTCGCTTGGTGGATGCATGCAAGCTGAAGAAAAGTGTCAAGTTGCACGAGTGAGTTTAAAATGGTTGGATCTTCTTAATGCTTTTTTGAGGGTAGACACAATGTGATAATTGATCATTTGTTCTTTTCAGGCTACTCTGAGCTCCAAACCTGATGGAGATTCAAGGCTCAGGAATCTGAAGAAACAGTGTCAGAGTCTGTGTGACAACCAGAGCCTGGACGAGAGCAGGAGACAAGAGCTTCAGGATTCAGTCAGACACACAGAGGAGCAGTGGAAGAAAGTCCTGCAGGCTCCCGAGGTGGCTCTCAACAAGGCAGAGACTGATGCCACCATCGGAAGGGACTATGATGATTTCAAAACCCAGAGCGAGAGCACCCAGTCCTGGATCAAAGAGCAGAAACAGAAGCTGTTGTTGCATGGCAGTCGTGAGCAGGTTGAAGAAAGATTACAGGCCGCACAGGTGAGTTCAGTGAGAGGTTCGACATGAAAATCAACAACATTTCAAATTCTCTCGTTTTTTTGCACAAACATCATTTTTGACAAACTCCAGTGTAACTTCTGATCTCCACACCACAAAATTCTGCATCTTTAGGCTGTTCTGAGCTCCAGACCTCAGGGAGAGTCCAAGATGTTCGACCTGAAGAGACGAAGTGAAAGTCTGTGTGAGCATCTGGAGGAGAGCAGGAAGGCCGAGATTCAGCAGTTGGTGAGAGGCACAGAGCAGCAGTGGAGATCAGTTCTGCAGGCAGCCACACAGGCCGAATTCCGAGCTCTTTCAGACGACTTAGACACTCAGAGTAAAAACACCCAGTCCTGGATCAGAGACCAGCAACAGAAACTGCAGTCTGTGGGCATTCACAGGCCGCCCGAGGAGAGAAGTGACATGGCTCAGGTCAGTTTGTTGTACTGTCGCAGAGATAGAAATGTTTTCTGATGAGTCTGTTTAAGACTATTGTAGAAATTTTAGGGATTCATTGTGTCTTGATATGAAGTTTGTGTTCATGCAGAATTGCAACTGCTCCAAGCCCACCTGAGCTTTAGTGCTAGTATTGAGTTAACACTGTGACCTTTCCTCAGCCCCATCCTTAAACCCTCAAACTTTGTCTGCAGACCATCTTGAGCTCCAAACCTGACGGTGACTGTAAGGTAAACAACCTGAGGAGGCGAGGCCAGACTCTGTATGACCACGTAGACGCAGACAAGGGCAGCAAAGTCCATGTTGAGCAGACGGTCAGAGAGACAGAGGAGCAGTGGAGGACGGTCCTGCAGGTGGCCAAGCAGGTGGAAGCTGACGCAGGAACTGTGATCAGTGAGGGGGCTGAGAAGAGAAGGATGAAGGTAAGATACCTTATGTCATCCACAGTGACTCACACTGAGAGCTTTGATAGTGTAAGATCATGTTCTACCATTGAAAGTCAGCAGATAGAGTAATGATTAAAGAAACTATCTGTTAATTTAGTTCAAAGTTATTCTCATAATTACACGTGCAACAGAATAAAAACATCCTAGAAATTTTTTTCCTCAGTTTTGGTACTTTCTTTTTTTAATAATCAAACTGTTTAAACATGCACTAAACACTCTGAGACTGTACAGACCCTGCTGTTTGTTAAAAAAGGCTCATTCTTGTCCATTGATTATATATAAAGATCAACAATGTAACAGCTCCTCAAATGTAAAGCCCAAACATCTAGATCGCCCCCTGGCGGCTGGCTGCAATATAGGTAATAAACTCCACTCCCTCCATGTTAGTAGATAGGACAATCTGAAAAGTTGAAGCACATGTCAAATATGTTTCTGTCATTTTAGGTTGTCCTTATCACGGTGACGTTCATTCAGCTGTTCATTGTTCTGATTTATTTGGACTTAATTATTTGTTTGATGCTATAAAAAGCCAGCAAGAAGAATCAGGCCTTACCTGACTCAACATGCTGCCCAGCTCTGGGCTGTGGTCATCTCACGACTTGATTACTGTGACGCTCTCCTGACGGGCCTCCCAGTCTACACAGGGAAATCCAAAAGGTCACGTTACCCCACTGCTCGTCAAGCTCCACTGGCTATCTGTAGCAGCCCACATTAAATTCAAATTGCTAATGCTGACTACAAAGTAGTCTCCAGCTCTGCACCAGCCTACCTTCTGACTGTTGTGTTCCTGCAATGAGCGTTAAAACAACGACTGAATCCTGTCTCATGGATCTATTTTAAACCTCATTATGTGATCATCTTTTCTTTTTCAGCTGATAGAGTTTGATACACATCAGCAGGACACTGGCAGCTGGTTTACAGACCTCCAACGACGAGTAGACTCGCTGAACAGCCAAACCAGAGCTGCGGACAGACTGCACTCAGCTCAGGTGAGCTGCTGTGACATCCTTGAAGGCGTTTTAGCTCTGAGTTTTGTTTTGGGTCACATTTGATTGACCTTCATGGGATCAGTCAAATAATAAAAGTATTAGCGTAACTATGAAATATCATCTCTGTGTTGTGTCCCACAGGCCATTATGAGCTCCAAGCCTGAAGGAGACTCCAAGCTCCAGGAGCTCAGGAGACGAGGCCAGAGTTTGTGTGGTCAGGACCTGGAGGAGCACAAAAAACAAGAGCTTCAACAAAAAGTGAGAGGCGCAGAGGAGCAGTGGATGAGAGTCCTGCAAAACGCTAAACAAGCCCTGGATCAGGCCGAGAGGCAGTGCGCCTTGGAGGTCCAGCTGAGGGATTATAACGCCCTGAGAGAAAACACCAGAGCGTGGCTGGAAGACAAGCAGCAGAACCTCGTCTCTCTGGATCTTCAGACAGAGCCAGAAAAGACAATAAACACTGCACAGGTCAGTTTGAGCAAGAACAAATCTGCATCCATGGTAACATAAAAGTTGTTCAAGATTCAAGATTCAAGATGCTTTATTGTCAAGACTGCAAATGTACAAGACATACACAGAATTGAAATTGCGTTTCTCTCTGTCCGAACATATGTAAAATAAAATAAAATAAAATAAATAAATATGAAATAAAAATAAAAGTATAAAAAATAAAAGATAAAAATAAAATAAAAAGTAAAAATATACAAATAAAAATAAAAATATATACATACATGCAATATATATACAATATATACAAGCAGTCTTTTTGACACTGTAAAGTGGCTGGTGCCTTTTTGGAGGGGGGGGGTCAGCAGTGTCCAGAGTTTGTGGGGGCAGCTGGCGGAGAAAGAAGGGGGGGGGGCAGTACTGGGAGGGAGTTCAGCATCCTGATGGCCCGGTGCATGAAGCTGTCTCTCAGTCTGCTGGTTCTCGCCCGGAGGCTCCTCATTCTCCTCCCGGAAGGCAGGAGGCTGAAGAAGTGGTTGTTGGGGTGGGTGGGGTCGCCCGCAATGCTGATTGCTTTGCGGGCCAGGCGTGTGCTGTAGATGTCCTGGAGGGAGGGGAGGGGGGCACCGATGATCCTCTCAGCTGCTCTCACTATGCGCTGCAGGGTGTTCTTGCAGGATGCAGTGCAGCTGCCGTACCACACAGTGATGCAGCTGGTCAGGATGCTCTCGGTGGTGCCGCGGTAAAAAGTCTGTAGGATGGGGACTGGAGCTCTGGCTCTTCTCAGTCTGCGGAGGAAGTAGAGGCGCTGCTGGGCTTTCCTGGTTAGTGATGCGGTGTTGCTGCTCCAGGAGAGGTCCTCAGTGATGAGCACACCCAGGAACCTGGTGCTGCTCACTCTCTCCACTGCAGCACCGTTGATGGTTAGTGGGTGGTGCTGGGAGGGGGCTCTCCGGAAGTCGACAACAATCTCCTTCGTCTTCTCCACGTTCAGAGAGAGATTGTTGTCTCTGCACCACTTGGCCAGTCGGCTCACCTCATCCCTGTAATTTGACTCATCGTTTTTGTTGATAAGCCCCACCACAGTCGTGTCGTCCGCAAACTTGACGAAGAGGTTGGTGTTGTGTGTCGGTGAGCAGTCGTGGGTCAGCAGGGTGAACAGTAAGGGGCTGAGCATGCATCCTTGGGGTGCCCCTGTGTTCAGCGTGATGGTGCTGGATGCGTTGCTGCCGACCCGGACTGCCTGTGGTCTTCCGGTCAGGAAGTCCAGCAACCAGTTGCAGAGTGAGGTGCTTAGTCCTAAAGAGTCCAGTTTTTGTATCAGTTGCTGGGGGATGATAGTGTTGAAGGCTGAACTGAAATCTAAGAACAACATCCTCACATATGAGTCCTTAGAGTCCAGGTGGGTGAGAGCTGAGTGGAGAGCAGTGGTGATTGCATCATCAGTGGACCGGTTGGCCCGATATGCAAACTGATAGGGGTCCAGGGACGGAGGGAGGATGGATTTAATGTGCTGCATGACTAACCGCTCGAAGCACTTCATGATGATGGGGGTAAGTGCCACGGGGCGGTAGTCGTTGAAGCAGGAGGGAGAAGCCTTCTTTGGAACCGGGATGATGGTGGTGTACTTGAAGCAGGTGGGGACAACAGCTTGGCTCAGGGAGGTGTTGAAGATGTCTGTGAGGACATCTGTGAGCTCCTCTGCACAGTCCTTCAGCACACGACCAGGAATGTTGTCAGGTCCTGCAGCTTTGCGAGCGTTGATCCTGGAGAGGGATCTCCTCACGCTTGCCGGAGACAGGGACAGCACCTGGTCATCTGGAGGGGGGGTTGTCTTCAGTGCAGGGGTGCTGTTGTCAGCTTCAAACCGTCCAAAGAAGTGGTTTAGATCGTTCAGCAGAGTGATGTCACTGTCACAGGTCTGTGGTCGAGGTTTGTAGTCCGTGATGGTCTGTAACCCCTGCCACGGGCTCCTTGTGTCTCTGCTGTCGGTGAAGTGGTGGGTTATCCTGTTGCTGTACTGCCTCTTTGCAAGTCTGATGCCACGGGACAGGTTGGCTCTAGCTGATCTCAGACCAGCCTCATCACCTGCTCTGAAAGCAGCGTTCCGGGCTCTCAGTAACCGATGGACTTCCCCCGTCAGCCATGGTTTCTGGTTGGACCGTACTGTGATGGTCTTGGTGTCCGTGACATCATCAGTGCATTTGCTGATGTAGGCAGTAACAGTGTCTGAATACTCCTGACATGTAGCTAAAAAGCATGCAGGATCTTTGTCTAAACGTTTAACTTCAAACTGAAATAACAGCATTGATTTGAGTGTTTCCTTTTTGACCTGTCTGTCGCACACACTTTGTAACCTCAGTTTCAAAAGTGTCACTCAAACATCAAACTTTGATTTTACCCTCAGACTATCCTGAGCTGTAAGCCCGAGGGAGACTCCAAGCTGACAGAACTGAGAAGACAGAGTCAGAGTCTGTCCGATCAGGAGGACCTGGACGAGAACGTGAAGAGAGAGGCTCAGCAGGCGGTGAAAGATTCAGAGGAGCAGTGGAGCACAGTCCTTCAGTCCGCCGAGAACACCCTCAAGAAAGCCGAGGTCCAGTACTCGCTCTCCAGGGTGCTCGAGGCCTTCCGCACCCAAGCAGGCATCACCATGACCTGGGTTAACGAGCTGCAGCAACAGGCCAAGTCCAAAGGGAGCGGCACTCAGGGCAGCCAGGCTCAGATAGAGGACAGGCTGAACACAGCCAAGGTAAAACATAAAACGGGATTATTGAATATGTGATATGCTTCATTCTGTGTAGCTAGACTGAATTGTAATAATTTAATTCACTGTTGAATTACATATTTGGTCCATTGACACATGACAGATTGTGTGTGATTGTGTGTTTAGGCCATCTTGAGTTCCAAGTCCAATGGCGAGGTTCAAGTGATGGGGCTGAAGACCCGAGTTAAGAGTCTGTGTGAGCAGGAAGACCTGGAGGGAGACAAGAAGCTGGAGGTTCAGCAGACGGTCAAAGACACTGAGCAGCAGTGGAGGAAAGTCCTGCGGGATGCTGAGGACACACAGAGGTACAGGACATAAATGTCTCAGTTTGAGCTCTGGTTCAGACCCTGTTGCTCCAAACGTCTGTCTGAGTGTTGGATTTTACAACAATCTGCGAGGTAGAATTACAGTTCTTGTCAAGTCTAGTGATGTATGAGATTGGAGATTTACATTGCCGCCATTGCAGCCTGTGAAATGAGGGTTTATTTTGACAGAAGTAGCATTAGTGATTGTTGGAAGAACTGTCGAAAACCTAACAAAGATGGTTTTGGTGGGTTTTATTTGGTTTCCGTCTAGTATGAAGTGTTTGTGAGATCAAATCAACTGGTTTTGTTAATGGAGTCTGCCATAACACCTTTTTTCAACCTTCAGATGTTCTTCAAATATCATGACATGTCCTGCGTCTGAGATCACTTGAATTTAAAGGTTGAATTCAGACTGAATGAATTATGAACCTTTCATCTCCTGTCACCCATTAGACAGTTGAAGGGTCTTGTGGAGCGCCTGGTGTCCTGCCAGTGTCAACGAGGTCAAGCTGAGGCCCGTTTGTCTGACCTCCAGAAGCAGATCTCCAGCCTGCCACGTGTCTTCCCCTGGCCAGGCCTGGGAGAGCGCAGGCAGACGGTAGAACAGGCCCGGACTCTGCTGGACCAGGCCACGGCTTTGGCTCCTGTCCTCTCAGGCGTCCGCACACAGGTGAAGACCTCGCAGAACAGCGAATGTTTATGGAATATTATGGATGTTGTGTCTAAAAGAATGATGATATATTAAATGTGATGTTATCAAATTGAGAACATGAGCTTTAAACCTGTGTTTTACTGTTCTCAAGACTGCAGAGCTGTTTGAGATCACACAGGATCAGAGCTGGTCAGATCCCTCCTGGGCAGCCAAAGAGGCATCCATTCCTGCTATGCTGAAGGAGCTGACTGTGAGTCCAGCACTCTGTAGTGACAAAAAACACTGTAATGCTAATAAAATCTCCCTTTTCTGTTCATTTTTCAAATACATTTTAAATTATAGACATCCACATTTGTCATAAAACAGTACTTTTTTATTTATAACCAGTAAGATAGCAAGAGTTTAAACAAATGCAAAGTTGCTATAAAATACAACTACTTCTGTTTCCAGGATGCAGTGACTAACCTGGAGCAGGGCGTAGTGACAGAGAGGCAGTGCACCCAGCTGGTGGAGCAACACGAAGCAGCCCAGGACTGGCTGAGGGAACATGTCAAAGGCCTGGGAGCCCCTCCAGCAGACAGACAGGGTCTACACAGCGCTGTCAACACTCTGAAGGTCAGATAATAAAACACACACGCACAACAGGATTTCTGACAGAAAGCAGTGGCACGTGAAAATATTCATGTTGTATCGCATCAAACTGAAGAAATCCCTTTACTCGTAACAAATTAAGACATGAAGATTCATGTTTGGACATTGTTTGCAAAGTTGTACTTTGTGAGGCCTAATGTATTTATAACAACAGATTTTTCATTTGGCAGTCTGAAAAATAAAAACTGCCTTATTAAGTGATGTTTTTGTTTTTTATATGTGGATAATATTTTCCCCCAAATCTTTGACATTTTGAATATTTAATATATTGTTATATACGAGTCAAAATCTCTTCACACACTGTTATTCCTGGATTCTAACTCTGTTCCCTCTTTCTCCCTGCGATGCCAGGCTTTACTCCAGACAGTGGACAGGGAGCAGAGGGAGATGAAAGAGTTGGACTCTGCTCGGGACAGTTTGCTGAGCCTTTGTACCCCCGGTGGTCGGGATGCTCTTACCCTGGAGATCAGCCATCTCCATGATCTCTGCACCACCTCGGAGCAGGAGGTGAAGGAGCGCCTGGGGGCCTGTGAGACACGCTTAGCAGAGCTGGACAGTCAGCTGGCCAAGAGGGCCCAGGGGCTGAAGGAGAGAGCTGCAGCCCTGCAGTGGGAGCTCCGCTCTCTGGACCAGGCGCTCAGTTATAGTGAACCACAGAACAACATCGCCCAGCTCCAACAGCACTGGAACAGCCTTCAGGTTATTATTATTATTTATCCAAGAATGTACAGCAAGTGAATATCGGAGTTGGTAGCTCACATACGTGATGTTGATGTCGTTGTCCTCTTAGAACTGTGAGAAGTCACTCGATGATTTGGGTGGCAAAGTTCATGATCTTTACCAGGAGATAAAGGCTACACCTGCCACTGACGAGCTGCCAACAGAAATTATCACAGTGGTCGAGTCCTTACAGCAGCAACATGACAGGTAACGTCTTACAACTAATTTCCTCTCTTTTCTCTGAGAGCTGTCACAAATAGATAAACAACACAAATGGATAAAAGTCATGACTTATTAGTATAAACATAGAAACCAAACACAAGACATGCAGTAGCATCTGTCCACTTCACCAATGGGCCTTTTTAAACTTTATATAGCCAACTTGGAACAGATTCTACACAGCTGACGTCCATTTATTTCAATTTAGCTTTCAATCATTTTTACATACCAGAAACATGCCTCAGTGCTTTATTCTGCTCTTGATCAATGGAAACACAGAGTTCTCATGCTCTGTACCCTGTTTGAAACATACAAAGATAATTGGTTTCTTGAACTAAGCACTATTACATGTAAGATGTAGACATATGTGTTGTTTTTAATCTCTTCTTGTACTCGTTTTTTTGCATGTTGTTTTATAATTTAAAAAACTTCCTGTTTTTATTTGTATCTTGTGTAGTATACTACCTGCAGATAACATGCAAAATGATGTGTTGACAATAAATGTGATTCAATTATCTCTACAGTCTAAAAACCAGGCTGAGTGAGCGTCAGAGAACCTGCTCTACAAACACAGCTCGCTGTCTGATGGACTCTCTTTACACCCTGCAGGAATGGAACCACAGCAAGTCGTCAGAGTCCAGTTCTTCTGTGCAGGTTTCTGTCTTTTAAGGCTTTTATGGTTTTCCTTAGGCAATGTTAAGTACTTTATTACAGAAAACATGTGTGCAGTTAAATACATCTGTGTGCGTTGTAGTACATCTCATCTTCCACTGTAAGTGATTGATTCATGATGCAGGGGCATCAAACCATGTCAAGACATTGAAATTTCTAATGGCATACTTAGCTATAATCAGGTTACATTATTTTGCATATTTTGTATTATATACATTAAAGAGAAAAACATGAATCTCTAGTGTTACATTAAAGAATAGTGAGGGATGTGTAAAGTCTTACATTTCACTTTGACTTGGTATGTGTGATCTGTGATCAACTTAGACATGACATTTCACACAAAGATTTCCTTTTTTTTTTTTGGGTGTTAGGTGACATTAGAGGAAGGTGAAAAGTTGCAGGTCGGCCTGCTAGAGGCGCTGTCTCACCAGCAGTTTCTATCAGACTGTTTGATGCCAGTCTTGTTTGAGAAACTCGAGAGAGAGGGTTCAGAGACACTCAGAGAAGCAGACACACACAAGGCTTCTCTCAGCCAAGGCCTAAAGGTATTTAATTCATGTCAAATAGATGTATGTATTTGATATATTTTATTAAATATTGCATGTTATATATTATATTTAGGAAACATAATTAATTCTGTTTTTAAATAATTTCAAGGAACTTGATGAAAGGAGTAAAGCAAAGCTGCATGATGTCCTTCATGGTAATCGGGAGGACACAAAGACATCATCAGTGGCACCACCACGAAAAAACAAGCGCTCATCCGAGAAAAAACATCAAGTTAAAGAACAGAAAAACATTCCCTTAAAAGAAAAATCTACATCTATTGATGAGCTGCAAACTGAGGCTAAAATAGCAAAACCTAGTGTGACAGCAGCCATGCAAGACGTAAAAATCAATGTTGTGAAGCAAACCAGAATCGAACCAACAGGAAAGAAATCTCAAAGTAAAACATCAGAAGAACAGTTTAAAAGTACAAGGCAATATATCACTGCTGAGCCTGTTGGAGCTGAACAAATGGAACATGCTGTCGATGAACCTGATCTGATCCAAAAGATCATTGAGCGGTCTGCACCTGGTGCTAGTGAGAAGAGTACACCTGTACCATCCAGAAGAAAGTCCAAGACTTCAGCCACTTATACTGAGCCTATTATGGTGAAAACTATTACTCAAGGCTCACCCAGAAATCAAACGGGAACTACTGTTGTTGAAGAAATAAAAAATATAGCTACCATTGTTCTAGATGTATTAGAACCATTCACAGCTGGCCCTGTAACAACTGATGTTGCAGGTGAACTTAACAAGAAAGCGGAGGGGTCCTTGAAATGTTCCATTATGACTGAACAAGCTGAAACCATGGTTGAGCAAGCCAAGCTTGGACCTACCACTAAAGAGTCAAAAAGTCCAACTGTGTCCTCAAAGGTTTCTGTAGCAAAACCTGCACAGATTATGGGTGATGCTGAGAGTGAAACTACACAGTTGAGCACACAACCATTTGAAACTGCAGTTTTGGGAGAAAGTAACCTCTCACCAACCAAAAGAAAGTCAAAGAGACCAAAACTTTCCCCAGAACTTTTTAACAAGGAGAAAACACACACCACAAGAAAGCATGAATGCCAATTATGTTCTAAGGAGCACAGTGAAGCTGTTGTTGTGGAGGATGAAACTAAGGTCATACGAACCAGGAGGAAGTCAAATAGTCTTGATATTTCAACTGTTCTAGTGACAACTGTTGAAAAATCAAATTTGGTGAAAGAGTCTGCGATGTCTTCAGCTGCAGACTTTGTTCCAGAGTCAACTAAACTTTATTTTTTACCAAGTAAGATTTTACCCCCCAAGCGAAAATCAAAGAGTCCAAAACTTCCTATGAAACAGGCTGATCAGAAGGCAGCACAGACGGAAGAACCTGAAAGTCAAAGGTCTGCTTTGAGTTTGAGGGAGCAAATTGAAAGTGTTGTGATGGAGGAAACAAAGATCATTCCAACCAGAAGAAAGTCAAAAAGTGCTGAACTTAGCACAGCATTGCAGCAAGTTAAACCTCAAGATAATAAGAAAGAACCTAATGGCCTGAAGTCTTCTTCAATTCCACAGGTGGTCACAGAAACAGTTGTAAAAGAAAAACAACTTTCTCCAACCAAAAGAAGATCAAAAGGCCCAAAGCTCCCCCCAGAACATGCCGACAAGAAGGTTACAGTGACTAAGCAAGAGTCTGGAAGTCAGAAGCCTTTAGTGAGCTCTAGCGTGCCAACTGAAACTGTTATTGAAGAAACAAAAAATATAGCAACCATTATTCTTGATGTATCAGAGCCATTCACTACTGTCCCTGTAACAAATTATCCTAAGGTCAATGTTTCCACAGTTCCAGAGTCAATATCTTACCTTGGTATAATTACTTGTGTTGCACCAGAGGAAACAAAACAAAAACCTGAAAATGACTGTGTAACCACAGGGTTTATTCGAGGGCAAAGTCAAACTTCTGTTGTAGAACAAAGCAAGGTTGTACCAACAAAAAAAACATCAAAGAGTACAGGACTTGATCTTAAACTTGCTGACACTGATGCACCTCAGACAATGGCTGAGCCTGAAGGACAAAAATTTTGTTTGAGTTCCAATGAGCAAAATGTCAGTGAAGAAACAAAACTCATACCAACCAGAAAAAAGTCAAAGAGTGGTGACTTTTCTATGACTCCCAAGGCAGTTACTAATGTTAGATCAACTGATGTAGAAAAAGGTGTGCTTTTACCAGCCCAAAGACAGACAAAGGGTGTTGAACCTTTATCAGAACCTGTTACCACAGAACTGACACGTGTAAAAGAAATTCCTGGCAGTCATGAGCCAGCTTCTATTCCAGAAGTGGTCACAGCAACAACTGAAATTACTGTTGTGGAAAAAGGTAAGCCTTCGCCACCCAAAAGAAAGTCAAAGGGTGTTGAACCTTCGAAAGAACCTGTTACCAAAGAGCTGACAGAGACCAAGGAAAGATCTGACAGTAGCAAGCCATCCTCAACTTCAGAGATGGTCCCAACAACATATGAAATGAGTGTTGTGGAAAAAGGTACACTTTCACAAACTCCAAAAAAGTCAACTGGTGTTGAACCCTTGACAGAACTTGTTACCAAAGATCTGACAAAGACCAAGGAAACGTCTGACAGTGAAAAGCCGTCTTCAGCTTTAGAGGTAGTCCCAGCGACGTATGAAATGAGTGTTGTTGTCGAAAAAGGTGTTCTTTCACCAACTCCAAGAAAGTCGACTGGTGTTGAACCCTCGACAGAACTTGGTTCTAACGACCTGACAAAGACCAAGGAAACGCCTGACAGTGAGAAGCCATGTTCATCTTCAGATGTGGTCCCAGGAACATATGAAATGAGTGTTGTGGAAAAAGGTGATCTTTCACCAACTCCAAGAAAGTCAACTGGTGTTGAACCCTCGACAGAACTTGTTGCTAAAGAGCTGGCAAAGACCAAGGAAGACCCTGACAGTGAGAAGGCAACGTCAACTTCAGAGGTGGTCCCAGCAACGTATGAAATGAGTGTTGTTGTGGAAAAAGGTGTTCTTTCACCAACCCCAAGAAAGTCAGAGAGTGTTGATCCTTTCACAGAAGTTATTCGCGAAGAGCTGGCAAAGACTAAGGAAAAGCCTGACAGTGAAAAGCCATCCTCAACTTCAGAGGTGGTCCCAGCAACGTATGAAATGAGTGTTGTTGTGGAAAAAGATAGTCTTTCACCAACCTCAAGAAATTCAGAGAGTGTTCAACCTTCGACAGAACTTGTTGCTAAGGAGCAGACAAAGACCAAGGAAGACCCTGACAGTGAGAAGGCAACGTCAACTTCAGAGGTGGTCCCAGCAACAAATAAAATAAGTGTTGTTGTGCCAGAAGGTATGCTTTCACCAACCCACAGACAGCCAACGGCTGTTCAACCTCTAGCAGAACTTGTTCCCACAAAGCTGACATCAACAAAAGAGGAGCCTAGCAGTCAGAAGTCGTCTTTAACTCCTGAAGTGCCCCAAACAGAACCACCTGCTTCCACCATGTCTACTGACACACCCCATGTGGCAGAGTACATCGACAACATGATGAAAAATGCAGTTGAGATTCAGAAGAGATATCTGGTCCTTGATCTGCCTGAGATAGGAGTCACCCAGACATACGAGATAAAGCCACATCGGCCAGAGGCAGAAAGCGTTTTTTCATCAACACACCCTCATAAGGCAGAGATAGAGTTTTCAGAAACTATCTTTTCTGAGCAAGACCTAATGAAACCAAGTGATACTTTGAGTCAGCTGAAACTCTCACAGGAACAACCCAGAGAGGACATGGAACTAGGTGTATCAACACTTTACCTTCATGATGCACCTAAGAGCCTGGAAGAGAAGCTGATTAGAGTGGAAGAAATCCACAAAGAGGCTGAAGTGCATGTGAATACACAGACTGGTCAGACACAATGTAAGACAGAACCACAAAGCAAGGATATTTTTAGCACTGATATTCAGCCAGAGAAGGCTGCAGCTAAGATAGGTAGAGGAGATAGGGTAGAAGTGCAAAAAACCATTAGTAAATGTGAAGACAATGTGGCTAAAGGTGCCTTTTCCCAACTCACCACTGTTTTTGCAGCAGTGCAGGAAAGTGAATCAGAGACACAGTTGCTACAAATAAGCTTATCTGAGCATGACACAGGAAAACCAGGTCAACAGTTGGAGCTCTTGAGAACAACACAGGGAAGACCCAAAGATGTCAAGGATTTTGATGTCCAGGAAGAGCATGGCAAAGTGTTGACACATGATGTGGATGATACACCCAAGTGCCTAGATGAAAGTTCTGTTAAGGAAATCTTCTTGAGGCCTGAAGTGCGTGTTCTAAAACTAGATATACAGACCAGCCCAGAGCAGGAAAACACATCTGTAACAAGAGCAAAAGTGATCGATATTGTTCAAACAAGTATCCAGAGTGAAAGAATGTCAGAAAATGAAGATATAACTACTGCTAATGTTACACCAGGGAAAGATGCAGTTGAAAAGACTGCATTAAAGATGAAAGAAAGCAGTGCTGAAGATGGTGTTCCTAAAATTGACTTTCCTGCTTCTTCTGAGTCTTTACAACCACATGTGACCGAGACAGAATTTATAGAAATAAACATATATGACCAAGACATAGTAAAACCAAGCCAAACTGAAACTAAAATAGAGCCTTTGAAAACCACACAGAATAGACCTTCTGAGGTTAAGGACCATGGGGACCAAGAAGAGCATCCTGAAGTGTCAGTGCATGATATGTCCAATGTACCCAAGAGCCTGGATGAAAAGTCTGTTAAAGAGGGAGAAATCCACATAAATGTACATGAATGCAAAACTGTCATGGAATCAAGTATCCAGTATGAGTCAGTTAAAGAAAGGAAGGCTGTAACTTCCACTGATAATCAGTCTGACAAGCCTGCAGTTAGAATGACCAGCAAAGAAGTGCAAGAAAGCTTTACTGAATCCCTGTCTGAACCTGGTGTGGTCCTGAAAGCCCAAACGGGGAGACACAAAACAGATGCAAAGGAAAATAAGAAAGAAGATCAAAATAAGGCGAAGAAGAAAACAACTCAGGAAGAGGAAAGTGAAAACATGGTCAAGGTAGAAATACAAAATGTTGCATTCCCAATGGCCACAACCATAACCACTGGTGAAATGAGACTTCAAAGTATGGATTCACCACAGGTAAGACCATTTTATATATATGTATGTATGTATAATTGACAATATATGTTTTAAATAACCACTGTCCCATGGAAACACCTGATATATTTCGTTTTAAGGTCTAGCAGTAATGTAATATTTGTTTGAAAGAAAGTAAGAAAATGGTGTCATTTAGCTCAGTTGGTAGAGCAGCCGCCCCATGTACGAAGGCTCAGTCCTTGCTGCGGCAGCCCAAGGTTCGAATCCAAACTGTGGCTCTTTCCAGCATGTCATTTCCCATCTTTCTCTCTCACATTCCTGTTACAGTACTCTTCAGCTGTCTCTATTAAAAAAATAAAGCTTGAAAAGGCCCCAAAAATATATCTAAAGAAAAAAGAAGGTAAGAAAACACACTATCAAACAAATGGAAAACATATTCTTCTCTCCAGTAACATTATTTCCCTTGAAGAAATGTCACTGTAACAATGAAGAATACCTTTGTAATAATAATAGAAGAAAGCATTACATACAAAGACAAGCTGAGTAGAGAGAAACAATATCCAGTGAATAAGAGGATGCAGTTTTTACTCCAGGGAAGTCATGCATAGCAAGGCTGGAGAGGCAAACAAGGACAAGGAACAAAATCTGTTGGAGCTGGTGTTCCATTTTCTAACTCTGAACTAATATAAATGTTTAGAGTGCATAGATAAATTTAAACCCACCTGGAAGAAATCATGAATATTTTTAGTCTTATTTAGAACATGGTGCACATCAGCCTGTTGTGAAATCAGTTTTACTCCAATAAACACTTAACTACTAATACCTGCCAAAACTTCTCACAAATTAAAACTTCTAAAACTAACCTAATAATTTACAGAAGATTTAGAAAATGAGTCTTGCCTCTCAGGGCTTCCTTACTTATGTAAATCCTCTTGTAATGTCATGTAAAACATTGGGCTCCTACTGTATCATGGCTAAATACTACCTTAAATCTTTTAGAATTTCTTTAGATATTTACATTTAAAGCAGCACAGGGGACATGGGCAGCTATGTTTTATTAGCATTATGGGCAAAACAAAGAATATAAGGCCTGAACCTTTTCACTTTCACTGCTACCAAACATGCCATTGCCTTTGGGTAGAACTTGTTTATGCATGTTATCACTTGTCTTGCAAGAGAGTAAGGCTAACTACTCTTGCAGGGAAAAGAGCAACAGGCTTCTTTTCTCAGCTCAGACAAAACTGTAAACAGTTTCAGGCAGAAATTGTCCTGCAAAGACATAAAACACATAAAACTGATTTTATGTCTTCACAATGGAAGGAGGTGGACAAGGCTGGCATGGTATCACCAACATCAACGCAGACAGTTCGGAAATCTTCAACTGACATTGTCTGTGGTGCGGTAACTATGGCGGAAGGAGTGCCGTCTCAGGAAAACAAAACTAAAACAGAAGCAAGTGTTATGACGACTGAGAAACTTGTCCTGGAGCTACCAGAAGAATCTGCCATGGGGAACCTCTTCAGAGAAGTACAGCTGCTCGCAGGAACCGGACCCAACAGTAAACTCATTGAGGTATCAGAATTAGTGATACAGCACTAAAATTACAAATACACAAGGGCTTTAAGTGCAGAGAATATTATGTGAGAATAGGTTTGAATCTGGCTTGTGGCTGATGTTTTTTTTTTATCTTTTATATCCTTTCCATTGCTCTGTCTACAGTGAATTACCAAAAATGGCAGCATTTTTTTAAATTGAAAATAAATATTTATATTTATTACATATATTTCTGGTGTGTCTGAGTGAGGTTACAGGGAGAAGAGATAAAGAAGGCGGAGGATTTTAAGTATTTAGGGACAACAGTCCAGAACAATGGAGAGTGTGGAAAAGAGGTGAAGAAGCGTGCGCAGGCAGGTTGGAACGGGTAGAGAAAAGTGTCAGGTGTGATGTGTGATAGAAGAGTTTCAGCTAAAATGAAAGGAAAGGTGTACACAACTGTGGTGAGACCAGCGATGTTGTTTGGTCTAGAGACAGTGCCACTGAGGAAAAGACAGAAGGCAAAGCAGGAGGTAGCAGAGATGAAGATGCTGAGGTTCTCTTTGGGAGGGACCAAGATGGATAGGATCAGGAATGAGTACATCAGAGGGACAGCACATGTTAGAGGTTTTGGAGATAAAGTCAGAGAGGCCAGACTGAGATGGTTCGGACATGTCCAGAGGAGAGATAGTGAATATATTGGTAGAAGGATGCTGAGTTTTGAACTGCCAGGCAGGGGGCCTAGAGGAAGACCAAAGAGGAGGTTTATAGATGCAGTGAAAGAGGACATGAAGGTAGTTGGTGTGAGAGAAGAGGATGCAGAAGACATGGAGGCAAGTGATTTACTGTGGCGACCCCTGAAGGAAAAAGCCGAATGGAGAAGAAGAAGAAAAATACATATATTTCTGAGTATTTCTAATTTTAGAGGGAATAATTACATGGAATTAAACAGTCATTCATGTAGGCCCTAAATGGGTTAAACTGACAAAAGCAAGATTCCTGTTTTTAATTTGGTCATGCTTTAAATTAACCACCCATTTTGGGCTTCAGCTGGACATTTCAAGACTCTAGGCTCTGATGTGTTTCTGTGTCTTAAGGGTAAACCACTGGAGGATGCTCCAGAGTCTCTGATAACATCCACCAGTGATCTGAAAAATCGTCTAAGCAGGCTGCTGTCTAGAGTCCTGAGCTGCAAGAACCACCCAACAGAGCTCAACCCAACAGTCATGGCCCAGCAGCTGGAGGAGGCTCAGGTGCACTTCAAAATGCCAGAGTACATTACTCACTAGAGAAATAAAAAGATAATTTCTGGCAGCGGCTTGATTTTTACTGGTGGGTTGGCATAACCTAGATAAGAATGCCAAATTGCCCCCAGAATTGAAAAATAAGTACACTCTGGCAGTACAAAATAATTCTGCAGCAGGCCCTTGTAACCTTTGACAAAAACCACTCTTAGCATTTTACTTGTGTTAGTAATAATCAGATAATCTTAATCATGAAATCTGCATTGAGAATATAGGCATTAAATAATTGTCTGTGTGTTTACTTTGGCTTGCTGAGTACAGGAGTGCAGAAAGTCTGCCCAGGCACAGGTGGCATGGCTCTCTCAGTTGAGAGGTGCTGATGCTGAGAACCGGGACACTCTGGAGCTTGTGGAGGACCAATGGTGTGCTGCTGCTCAGGATGCAGCTGCTGTCTCTCAGAGTAAAGAGTCCCAGTTGCAGGTGGTGGTCGAATACTGCAGACAGACCCAAGCAGCCAAGACCACACTAGAGGGACTGACAGCAGAACTGGACGCTGTTAGAAAGTGAGTCCTTCTAGTCTGTGAATCTTTGGTTTCCTTTTAATTTCTTATTTAATTTCTTAATTGAAGGTTGTAGTTAATGTAATATGCTATTATACAACATAAAGTCACATCACAAACTCACAACATACAAGCCCAGACAAACTGAAACTTAAAATCAAACAAAGAAGGGAAGACTCGGTCAAGGCCAAAGGGGAGCAGAGACCAGGATCTTTAAATCTTTCTAAAGCAATCTTTTTTATTTATTTACATTCAATGTAATATAACCTCAACACTCCATCCTGTCCCGTTCCAGGTCCCCAGAGGAGAGCAGCACCAAGGAAGCAGAGAGACTGAGCTCCTTACAGAGAAGTATAGAGGACAACAGGACAGTCCTGGGGGAGATGCTCGTGACCAATACCAAGTTGTGCCCCCATCTCAGCCGGTCTGATAGAACAACTGCACAGGCTGAGCAGAGGAACCTACAAGAGGCGTGGCGAGGCCTGGAAAAAGCTGTTGAGAGGACCTTGTTTCATACAAATATCAACGCTCATGAGACCAGCAGCCTCCTGTCTGTGTTATCCGGTCTTCAGGAACATTTGAAGACGATCAGCAAAGACCTTGAAACCAAGTCTGCTTCAGATACTCAGTGGAACTGCAAGAAGACACAAGAGTTGATGGAGGCAAATGCTGAGGTTAAAGCTGCCCAACAAAAATACCTTCATTTGCAGCAGCTGTCAGAGGTAGTACTCCTCAGTTCACGATGGGAGAAGGAAACAAAGGAGATACAGCTGGGTCTTCAGGGGGTTAAAGATGAACTTTGCCACACAGAAGAGTTGGTGTCGTCCCAAACTCAGACCAGCAGCAACCCCATCATGGAGAAAATCATTGTGGTGATGAGGGATGGCCTTGCCTGGGCAAAGCAGACAGAGAGTGACATTGAGGGCAGGAGGAAGAGGGTGGCTCTCCTCCCTGAGGAGGTGCACCGGCAGCTCAGAGATCTGAAGAAGCTGCAGTCTGAGGTCATGGCCAAACAGGGCCAACTGGAGTCACTGGTAGAGGAGATGACAGAGTTCCTTCCACAGCTAGACCAGGCTGAGGAGGTGTCCATGGTGCGCTCAACTCTGGAATCCTTTGAGCAACTCTCAAAGTCGACCACTGACAAACTAGCCATGGCTGTGAGAGAGATGGAGTCAGGACTGCAGACCAGAGAAAAGCTGTCGGAGCAGATTGCTGACCTTGACTCCTGGGTTGTGGCTCATCTGCATAGAGAGGCCTCCAGGAGTTCAGATGACGAGCTCAGGACCCCGATTGAATTTGATCGCAGAGTTCGTCAGGTCCAAGAGACCTTAGTTGAGGCTGAGAAACAGGCTGCTGTGTGTGAGGCTCTTTTAATGAAGACTAAAGACATTGCCTCTGAACTCAGCATCACAGAGAACTGTCAGCTTTCTAACAAGCTTACCAGTCTCCAGGAGGACATCCATGCCATTAGCAGCTATGAGAAGGCCAACAAAAAGGAGCTGGACGAACTCATCCAGTGTTTAGATTCAAGCAACAAGGACCTGGTCACTGTTGAAAAAAACATCAGGCAGACGTTGGTAGATCTGACTAGACACAAGTACCCCATCACAAGGGAGTCTCTGCAAGCTTTGGAGCCTTACAAACACATGATTTTGGAGCACAAGTCCCAGGTTGACTTTCTGCAGCCATGGATTCCCCAAGACAAGACAAGGGAACTGTACTCAATAATTGCTGAAATTCACAGAAAAATGTCCATCGTGGAAATGAAATCCATAGAGCATGAGAGGTACCTGTACATGAGGCAGTGTGTAGAGGACTTCAGGGAGGACGTTGGGCAGCAGGGCCGCCAGACCAAAGAAGACAGCAAAGAGCCAGAGGAGAAGTACAAACTCTGTCAGACTCTGCTTGCCCAGATTCCTCTCATAAAGTATTTGTCTGAGGAGGCTCACTCTAAACTCCAGATGATTGTTGCTGACCTTTACCCCTCACAACTGACCACAGAGCGTCAGAGACTGAAACAAAACAAGGAGAGCATCGAAACCTTGGAGGTGACACTCTACAACAACCTCAGCATCATCGAGACCAAAATGCCTTATGGACTGGACTTCGACTCAGAGAAGAAAGCCGCTCAGGCTTTCCTCTGGAGGACCCAGCAGGAGCTCCAGATAATCCCAACGCTGGAGCCAAATGAAACAATGATTAAGAGCAAATACCGGACAATCGTGTCTTTGAAAAGGACTGTAGAGTCAAGAATGAGAGCACTGAAGGTTCTAAAGCAAAAGACGGGAAGCAGGCAAGGAAGTGAATTACAAAATCTGATGGATTTGAAGAAGGCAGTCCTCAGTGAATGTGACTCACATATGGCAAGTTGCATCATCATTGTTTGTTTTTCAAATGCATTTTATGGGTTTGTCTTTTCAAAACAATCATAGAAAAGCATTCGAAAGTTAATTGATGATATGATTCTGTGTCCAAAGTGACCACCCTTTACTCGGCAGGTTAAAACAAACACTAAAGTAGAATCCAAGCCAGACCGCATTCAGGTGTTGACAAAGCTAAGCTAATCTTACTGCAGAAAGTTAGACCACCAGTAGTGATACACAGTGACATGAAAACATCTATAAAATGAACTGAGAGCCGAGACTGGAATGCTAAAATTGCGTTTGTTGTGCTGTAGGGGGGCATCACCCAGGCCAGAGAGTCTTTAAGAAGCTACACATGTGCTGTTAGACAAGCAGTACAGTTCCTGAGGGACATCGAGATCTGTCTGATGCCACCGCAAGGCTCTGCTGGACTCTGCTCTGATAGACTGCAGGAGACCCAGCAGGCTATGACCAAACTGCAGGAGCAGTTCCAGACACATGTGGAGCAGCTTCAGAACCAGGCCCCCCTGCATCCTTACCTGTGTCCCCAGATGGTTGAGCAGCTCCAGGAGAATATTCTTAGCCAGCTCCTGGTGAGGATGTCCACTCTTCAGGCAAAGGGCCACATTCAACTGGAGTGTCTCAACAGGTAAATGCTCACAGAAGAAAGTCTGATATTTATCTATATGTATATCTATGTCTACACATATATGAACATGAATATGAAATACTTTATTATTTCCCAAGGGGAAATTCATTTGTCTGTCAGCTCATCTGCCAATTGTAGAAGAATTGAAAAGACATATATCTATATATGTATATCTATATGTATCTATATAACAGTGTTATATACAAGAGAATTCATAATACAAATAATAACCTTCATTCATTGCATATCACATTAATTCAAAGACATCTTTTTAACATGCTTGAGTAAATAGATTCAGGAGTCAAAAAAAAAAAAATATATATAATAATTCAACAAGCTACATTGTCATTCTGTACATTCAAATGTCTCTGTCTGAGTAGAAGATTCTTCTTATTCAATATTATCAATTATCAATTTTTTGTTTTGTTTCAGGTGTGCAGAAAATCACAGAAAATACACAAAGTGTCAGGAGGGAATCATGCAGTGTGTGAGGAGCGCAGAGTACAGCCTCTTAGAGGTCATCCGTCAAAAGGTCATCTGCCTCGCTGACTGTACTGACCAGGAAACCAGGTTCCGAGTACGTATGAGACATGTCCACCTCGAGGGGGGCACGTATTTTTCACCAGTTTGTCACATTTTAAAGTAAAGTTCTGTTACAAAGTGAGAGCAGTAAAGACAGCTAAAAGCTAAACGGCTTTCTGATTTTCATATGATCGACTCTCATGTCTCTCATCAGGCTCTGTCCGAGGAGCTGGAGTCCCTGCAGGGGCGTCTGGAGGAGCTGAAGGAGTGGTGCCCGGAGCAGAGCTGTTGTCGAAGCAGGGTGGCTACCGTGACTGCCCTCTGGAAACAGGTGTCAAGACTGCTTAGCTGCACACATGAGCTGACAGCTCGTAGTAAGCAGAGAATCGAAGAATGGAGCGAGATCATCAACAGTGTGAGTGAAACTGCAGATTAAACAGCTGCTGATTTCATGAATATTTAGTGAGATCAAATATCAAATACAGTTTTTATTTGTTTACTTACATTACTATGAAGTATTATTTATTTATTTATTTAAGATATTTGAGCATTGTTTGAAAGCTTGAAGACAAAAGTGGATGGGGGGATGCTGTACCGACCAAGCTAAATGACACCCCTACTCTGAAGTATTATTAAGATCATACTGTGTGCCGTCCCTCCCCTCAGGTGGAGAAGGCAGCCGTTGTCCTAGAGCAGGTGGAGGCAGAGCATCCAGACAATGCCAGGGTTAAGGCCTCCACCGAGAAGCTTCAGGACCTGCTGCAGTCCTGGGAACAGTACCAGGACAGACTGGACTGCGAACACCGAGCACTGTCCGCACTGGAGCTGCGCACTGCCACGCTGCTGGGTGTCCCTGCCCACCTGGAAGAGGCTCCTCCCACTCCGCTCTGCCAGCGGCTGCAGGCGATGCAGGCTCGATACAGCAGGTTAGACGTTTACTTACTTGCTTAAATAAAGTAGATCATATTTGAGACTGGGTATTGGTGGGTCAGACTGGGTGCTGTTCCATTCAGTCTTCTCCAGGCCTCCAGCGGTGGCCACACCTCCTCAGCTAGGACCAATCAGACACACCTAGCAACCATACACCTAGCTTTCAAATTAATTCAAATCAAATTTTATTTGTATAGCCCAGATACACAGAGGCACAGCAAAGAATCAACTAACTATAAACAGTAAGAGAGAGAGAGAGAGAGAGAGAGAGAGAGAGAGAGAGAGAGAGAGAGATTTCAGTGAGGGAGATGTGACTGCATCTGCATCGTCAACCAATACCGTGCCTGACTAGGCATAACCCTGAGAGAGAGGGTGGGGGGGCAAAGCATACTCTTGTATGTTTTGCATACAGGACAAATTGAGATGATTTCCAAAGCAAGTGTTAGGCTGCTGTCATGTGGAACTCAATTACCTATAAGACATTACCTTGCTGAGCCTAGATAAACTGCATTGCCTCAAAGTATAGTGTTTAAACACATTTACAGTGGCTTCACCTGCCACGAGGCTCTGTGCTCGAACTTTAATGGTGGACGTTGCTCTTAAACAAACTCTAACTTCACGGATTTCATTCAAGGTCAGAGGCTCTAAAGTTGTTCAGTTGTTGGACATATCTGTTTGTGTGTTTTCACAGTGTGAAGCAGAGGAGCAGGGAGGGTTTGGAGGCAGCAAGGATGGAGCTGGAGGAGAGAGAAAAGGTCCACATAGAGCTTCAGGGTATCCAGGTTTGGCTGGAGGCTGCAGATGACCTTCTGTCAGAGATGGAGCAGAGCAGCAGCACACAGGAGCTTCAGGTGGGACCTCAAAACTAATGTTCATCAGGCTAACATCACTAACTGCTGTTGGTTTTCTTTGCTTTGAATCCTAAAAGAGAGTTTGGGGTGTTAAAGTTAAGAACAGCTTGGGAGGCAGGTCTCTGTTCGGGTCTCCACTCATTCTCATAGAAGCTGCTCAGTGTCCCTGGAAACTGAATAATCTTCTTGATCTTCTCTGATACTTCCTCATTGTGTGTCCCATAAAGCAGACATGCTTGTCAATTGTGCTGTGCTGTGCCGCTAACTGTTTTCCCATTTAGCCCTCCATCAACTTGAATTCAGATAAAAAAAATTCTGCCACTGTTTTACAGCCACTTCTTTCAAAATGTAAGCTGAAGGCACAGAGTCTTTATGGCCAGGTGTGCATCATGTGATGGATGCCGTGGCTCTCCTTACACAGTTGACGTGTAAATGTGGAGGCTCGTCGAGCTGTGGTGTGGCTAATACTCTCTGAACAAGAGAGAAAGTTCTTTGACAGCTGTCTGTGAGGGTGGACGGGCCCTTGGAATTAATCAAGAACATTTATAAATCTTCCAGTGTTAACTTCAGCAGCCCATCGCAGTGCGCTCAGTGTGTGTCTCCCAGCAGCCGCTGGAGTGTGAATAACTGTGTCTCTAATGAGACAGGACAGTTTGGTCGTCTGCACTGAAAACACAATGATGCATCTGTACTCACTGCAGCCAGTGTTGTAGCTCATTTCTATTTTCATAAACAGTCCATGAAACACGGTTGTCTTAATGCTCAGCTAGATGTCCCCAAAGACAACAAGAACACACTTAAAACACTGCAGGACAAACAGTTTAACCAACATCACGTACATTTGTTTGTCTCAGTCTTGATACAGTCAGCTTACAAATATCGTTAATATTGTTATGTATAAACACAGACAGGTGGAGGCTGTGGACTGTGTGGTAATTATGAAACGTCTGAATTTAACCGTTAGCTTGGCCTCAGGCCCGGAGTTCACTTGTGTGAATCCACCAACCCGCAGAATCACTCTGCCCTTTGTCCTAAAACCTGAGCAGAGGCCAACTCCTCATCCACTCCAGCTTTCTCCCCTCACACACATACACACACATGCCCCTTCCCATTGCAGAAGGTCTGCGTTGATAAAAGACCTGAAGACCCCCCCTCAATTACCCCCATCACTCCCACTCCCCTAACCCCCACTCTTGTACCAGACACTTTTTGTTCTGTGTTGTAAGTGGATCTTCCAGGTGGCCTTTGTAGCCAAGTCATTACACACACACACACACACACACACACACACACACACACACACACACACACACACACACACACACACACACACACACACACACACGTATCTACCTCTGTACTTATGAGGACATAATACATACCCTTGTCACAATCCACTCCGGTCCCCTGCCTGTTTTTCCCTCTAACTTCACCCAGTAACTTTCCACTCACCTGTCAGCCCCGCCTCCTCATCAGTCACCATGGTTTCTCCCGCCTTCCACACCTGCTCCTCATCAGCAATCAACCCTGTATTTAAGCACCAACCTCCAGACACTCTTTGCCAGATTGTTCTCCATGCTCACGCAAGACTTTCCAGCACTCTTCTCCGGACTGATCTCCTGCTGCCGACTCTGCCTGCCTTGGACTAACCTGTTTGCTGTACTCCCGGTAACCAACCCTGCCTTCCGTCTTCGACCACGAGCTTCTGATCCCTCTGGAATCTGCCAGCTGGTATCGGCCCAGCTACTGGTGGCTTGCTCCCGAGAGACTGTTTCCTGCGTGTGCTGCATTTGGGTCCTACTCAAGCTCGTTTTAACCCTAAGCCCTAAATTCAGTGTAATCCTAATTGTAGCCTAACCCTGGAATAACCCTTAGAGTTTACAGATGCCACAGTTCCTCTGTAGCGTCTGTAAATATAACAGAACCATAACAAGTCTGATTTTCAGGTTGGACACTACTGAAAACAGAATTATGAATTCTGTAAACAGAGCCTTATAAATCTGACCTTCAAACTGTCTCATCTTTTCTAAAAATGTCTTAATCAACGTCACTTTTCAAAAATGTACATACCTGCTTGAAATGTCCTCATTCCACACATTTCCTTCACCTCCTCAAATATAAATTGGTCCTCACAAAGATAGACATAAGAGAACACACACACACACAGTTTCCCATAGTGATAACAAGATGCACCTCCCTCTTCAGAGGAGCATCTGTATTATCTCTCACATTTTAACACGTGTTCTTATTTAATGTGTTTTTATTTTAGTTGAATCTCGTCGAGGTGGAAAGAGCTCACTTCTTTTATTGAAGGACTTTGAAGAGGTTAGACTGTTTGATGAAAGCAGGACAGACAGACAGAGAGAGAGACTGACTGCTAAACAAAGCACTGAGAGCTCACTCTTCGGAAAGAGATTTAGATGAGATCGATGTCTGCATCCTTTTGTTCCGAAACACTGCAAGAAATCTGCTGTTAAACTGAAAAATGACACACTTATGGAAGAATTACAGCCTTCCTGACAGAACCTGTGCTGCTGGTATGACTGCTTACAAGTATTCTTTATTTTCGCTGTTGACCACCCTCAATGTAAATCAGTTTTTAGAGTTATCCGACTGCCTCTCTTATTTGTTTTTCCGTGTCAACTTCAGTCAAACAATCTCCCTCTCTCTGATTTTAGGAGGTTCACAGCCAGCTGTGTACCCAGAAGGCTTTGCTCCAGCGCATCATGGAGACCCTGAAGATGAAGTACAGCGACATGTACACTCTGGTACCAGTGGAGATCGAAGGCCAGGTGCAGGAGGTGAAACAGTCGCTGCAGCACGTGGAAGTGAAGGTACGTGACACGTTTGATCTGAGCTGATGTCAAACTGAAGAATTAATTGGCCCTTCAGGGAAATTTGTTTGGAAGAAATCTGACACAAGCAGAGGTGTTACAGATTGGAATTGCAAATTTCTGATTCTGCTTTTGGACAAACTGAAGATGTTTCCTTCTATATGCACACGTTACAATGTTTGTACCTGATTCCTCCATCAGGTGGGGAAGGCGTTGGAGAGGAGCGATCCCGTCAACAGGCTGGGGGCAAAGTTGTCTGAGATCAAGGCTGGCCTGAGGTCAGTTCAGAAGAGACTTGAAAAGAGAAGCCCCGATGTAACTCAAGCTAAGATCACTCAGAAGGTGAGTCAAGACGACGAGGTGAGACAATAAAATGAGTCATAATATGATATAATGATGTAATATGTACAGTGGAAATGATTTCTGTCCTGATGATATCTGATATTTTTATAAAGCAAATAAAGTATTTGTCATGTCGTGTAAAATCTAATATTAATATCAATATTCACTGGATCACTGGTTGTTTCGGCTTCTGTGCACCATGGTTATTGTAGTTTATTACAAAATAACTCAAATGAAAATATACAGGAAACAACTTTAGCTTTTGTTTTAGTCAGTTTGGTCAAATTTGTCAACAACTGCCTTCGTAAAGTGTTGTACTGTAAATTGTAAATTTTTAAATCTGACAAATACCTCCCATATTATAATAAAACTAACTTATACTAACTAACTAAGCTTAAACTAATTATTTTTAAAGAATACTAAACAGAAATGAGCAAACATCTCTAAAATATAATTATGAATCATACAAAACTATAATAACTGATATGCTTACACATACACCTGTGAACCTCATTACGTGTGCGTGTGTGTGTGCAGCATGTGTGGGATGAGCTAGACGTTTGGCACTCGTGTCTGGCGGAGTTAGAGATGGACATGCATGACTTGGAGAATCCAGAGGAGGCGCTGTACCTCACTGAGAGACTCGTGGAGGTCCAGCAGCTCCACTCCCAGCTGGCCAAACAGGCGGAGCAGAGGACAAAGCTCATCAGCAAGGTCAGAATGACTTCACTTCCCTTCACTCCTCCGTTTCACATCTGAAAGCATCAGTGTTTAACCTGTTTATGATTCATGAGTCATAATTACAAGCTTGCTGTATCCAGGTTTGTTTGGTGTGAAACAGCAACTTGTGTCTAATGATGTGTTTTCTTTGTTGCTCTCATAATTTTTAAACCAAGCAGCCCAGACATATGTTTAATTAATGCTTATACTGTTTGCTTTCAGTCATAACTGATAAACATCTCTTGTTATGTGTGACTCATATTTGTCTGTGGACACTCGTTAGCAGGCCGTTTAACAGTGTCATTAGGAAACAGTCAATGAATCCCTCCTTACAAAATGTGTTACCCCCACCCCATGTACAGTAAATATCACCATGTTGTGAAATTCATGAGCTGGTATTCCAGATTTAACTCCCTAATTATTGTCTCTGCAAAGATGTCTAATTTCTGTCATCCACGTTTTGATAATGTCCTCGGAAACTCTTTATTTGGATAGTCTGCCTATGTTATGGAAAATTCCCCACACTCGTTTTCAAAATTTACAGTTTGCTATAATATAAATAAACTTATACCCCGTTATATTAACATTGAATAGTTAGTCTTGGTGAATAATTATATTATAACATATAATCAGTACTGGTTGTGAAAAGTAACAGCATCAGGCTTTAAAGTAAAAGAGAAGTGGTTTTGAATCAAGGTCCTGAGGGGCCGTGGGCTTATGAAGAGTCCTGAATCAGGCCTAACGGTATGTGCTTATATGGCCACAGGAAATGCAAAAAATTTGAAAATCCAAATGTGGAGGAACAGAAGTAAAAAGTGTTGACGCCATATGGGGATAATTTTGTCTCAAAAAGATTTGAATGCGTACAATATAATTTGAATGCGTACAATATGATTTGAATGCGTACAATATGATTTGAATACATATGCATACATTTATAAATATCCAAATACAAATATAAAAATGTGACATATAAATAAATGTGGATTTGTAAATATATTTTCGAGATTTGAAAATAAATGTCCTTGACTTTGTGTGTGGAGTCAGCATTTGTGGATCCATTTTTTTGCTTTTGTGGATCCATTTTTTGCTTTTCTCGCGATGACTTAATTTTGAGACATTCCTACCGCTCACCCGATTCACAAATAAATGCCACCAGATTTGAATACAAATAGCGGTACACCCTTCACCGAACATCCAGCAGATGGCAGTGTTGTGCAACGGTGCAGACCAAGGTACTTTTTATTATTCTGTTTCTGGACATAATGGAGAGAAGCTGAAACCAGATTTTTGATAAAAAACGAAAATTCGGCTCAATTTCTCGTTTTCTGTTCCAATCACCAAAAACAAAATTTCCACTACCATATTCCGTTTTAGTGGTGGGCGGGGCTCGTACGCTTCTTTGCCCGGTACTCTTCAAAATAAAAGTTCTTCCGTTTGACAAAGTTATTTCTTTATTAAAGAGTGACCAAACGTCCTCTTTTGGCCGGACATTTTTACGTCCTGTCTGGGGCTCCTGAGGATTTTTTTCTTTATAGGTTCATGAAAATGTCCGGTTTTCAATTGACTGACGCTTTGCACAGACTGTCCTGTGTGTGGACCTGCGACGTGCACACTGGCTCAATTCGTGGCATCGGCATCTAGTAGTGGCATTTCCCGGAAATGCCACTACTAAATACCACTATCTGAGGCACATGCCGCTAACCTGTAGAGGCAGATGCGTTTTTTCGTTTTTTATCAAAAACGAAAAAAACACTCGTTTCTGGTTTCAGCTTCTCTCCATTATGTCCAGAAACAGAATAATAAAAAGTACCTTGGTCTGCACCGTTGCACAACACTGCCATCTGCTGGATGTTCGGTGAAGGGTGTACCGCTATTTGTATTCAAATCTGGTGGCATTTATTTGTGAATCGGGTGAGCGGTAGGAATGTCTCAAAATTAAGTCATCGCGAGAAAAGCAAAAAATGGATCCACAAAAGCAAAAAATGGATCCACAAATGCTGACTCCACACACAAAGTCAAGGACATTTATTTTCAAATCTCGAAAATATATTTACAAATCCACATTTATTTATACAAATTCGTTTATTTATTTGTATGTCACATTTTTATATTTGTATTTTGTATTTGGATATTTATAAATGTATGCATATGTATTCAAATCATATTGTACGCATTCAAATCATATTGTACGCATTCAAATCATATTGTACGCATTCAAATCTTTTTGACACAAAATTATCCCCATAACGCCAGGCATAGAGAGAGGAAAGCTGGACGAGCTACTTTGTCGTCAGTTCGATTCTGGAGTCAACTCGGGTTGACTTCTTGTCAAAGAGTAAACTCTGCTTAAACTTTTCTCATGTTTAGAAATTTTTTTAATTCTTTAAATCTTCTTTTAACCTTTCGAGACTCCTGTAGCTCTTACATGTTACATGTTGGAAACATCGCCAGTATTTGTATCATTTTAGCAGCTTATTAGTTGAGATTCAGTTTTCTGATATTACACCACTGTGTTTAAGGTTTGGTTGGTGTAAGCACATGAATATTCATGATCTGCCAAACCTCTGATGCTGAAATGTTACACATAAACACTCTGTAGGCGGATGTGTAGTAGTTTGAGTCACACAGTCGGTTTGTTTTCTTGATCAAGCTTATAATTTAAATATTGTTTGTGTTTCTGCTCAGATTCATAATTGGCTTCAAGAGCATCAGGAGATGATCAAGAGCTCTAAGAGTTGGATGGCCGAAGCTCAGTCGTGGCTCGCTGCCCCCTGCACCTACACCACCGCTAAAAGTCTGAGCACCAATGTTCAGGCTCTGCAGGTTGGTTCACTGAACTGTGGTCTGTCTTTTCGACACTACCCTCTCTTTATGCAACACTTCACTTTAATGTGTTACTCCATTCAGTTTGGTTAGAAAAAATATTAAGCATTCAAATCAAACAAAATGTTGTTCATCTTGTGTTGCAGATGGTGTTGGACGACTCAGCACAAATCCGAACCACTCTACAGGGCTTCAGCTCGGTCCTGAAGGAAATGTCACAGGTTTGCGACATCACAACTCTCCAGGAACAGCTGATCGAAGCTGATAGCCAAGTGGCCAACGTTCAGGACAGCTTCATTGCTCCTCTGTCTCAACTGGAGCACGCTGCGGCCGTGAGTCTTCAATCTGTAAACCAGTATTGATTTTATTCTTCTTAGCATGTGGCTCTGCTCATGTAGACACATGTTTGTCTTGTAAATATTGATTGATCTTGTGCTATCCAGGAGGTGGAAGCCATTGAAAGTGAAGTCAAGAAGATGGAGGATGATGTGGCTGAAATCAAGACCATACTGTCATCTCCAGAATCTTTCCCCAGCCCCAGAGAAGAAAGCCTTAAGGTGAGATGTGGAGATGTGATGAAGGAAACATCTTTTTCGTCAGTAGTTTTCATTGGATATCAACTGGGTGTCATTGTCTTTTGTGTTTGTTTTAGGACGAAAAAAGAAACATCTGTTTTTTTTCTGAATGCCTTTCTTATATGTGCAGGCTTTGGAGCAGAGGATCCAGTCTATGAGGAGGACTATTGCAGAAATCCAGAAGTGTAAACCAGACCTTTGTCTTCCAGACAAGTCTGAAAAGACTCTAACTGTCTTTACTGTAGTGGACCAGCTCCAGACTCTGCTGCTGGAACTGGAGAAGGTTAGTCAATCAACCAATCAATCAATCAGTCAGTCAGGCAGGTGGACAGGTACTTAAACTAGAAGTTTACATTCACTGAACCTTCTGCTTTACTCTTTTTGTAGAAGGTCCCTGCTCTGTTCATCCAGCAGCCTCCCACTCCAGTCCAAATCAAAGCTGTGACGGCCCATCAGATGACCTCTCAACCTCAGTTCCTGAAATCCACTTCGGTAGAGGCTGAGGTGACTTTGGTTCACAGCATTATATTAAAATAAATGAAACTTTTTGACTTGTTAGTCTTATCAAAGCCTTAAAGTCACCATAAATAATCAGTTTAACAACAACTGCTTTGTGCTGTCTCTTAGAAAGAAGAGGAGCAGGGCCAAATCAGGATCGCCCATGTCGAAGCCGACGTTCTGAGGCGATCCGGAGCCACACTGCTGACTGTGGAGCAGTCTTCACCTGAACAGAGAAAGTCCTGGACACCTGAAAGCACTCAGGTAAGGAAGCCAGAGAAACCCTTTTTTTGAACACTGAAAGAAACAACCAAACTAATGAAAATCTTTACATGCATACGATCTTCAGTGTGTTTCATTCACATGAAAGTAATCACTGGATAATAAAAGTTTTTAATAAAAAGTACTCACTGCCTGACGCCTTGAAATGTGACACTTATGGTTTGTAAGAACGGTGGAGTGATTTGTACTAACGTGTCTCCTCACCTGTTCCTCCGTGTGTTAACAAAGTTATTTAACATATCACAAATGTTGTTTGTTCCCTGCATGCTTAAAACTACTAACCTTTCTCTTACAAGTTATTATGAATTCAGTACATAATGTTTAAAAGTGCAGATTGTGGGACATCGAGATGAAGTTTGCTGCAGACTTATTGGCAGGAAGACATTTACCAAAAACTGGTTCTCATGTTCCCTCACCAGCTGCTGTCATGCTGATGTAATATTTCTGACACAAAGACTGGTGTTGAGTTTTAATGTTAATTTACTATAAGCATCATGGCTAAATGTCCCTAAATAAACTATCACTCTCTGGGCACCCAGTCACAATGCAGCAATTCATGAGAAACCATTCCAATATATTTGCATTGTTAAGAAATCCTTACCAAATTTCATTGAAATCAAGTTTTTGAATATCCATGTAATGAACAAACACCTCACATACCATCTCTTTCAGATTTTAAAGGTTGATGTCAAGATTCTGTGCAGGCCAACCATGTCTTTATAGACCTTGCATTGTGCAAGGGCCTTTCCCTGTTACCCCAAAGTTGGAAAAGCACAGTTGGCAAAATGTCTCAAACATTTTATACCGTATATGTCATCAGTATAACTGAAGTTAAAACACAGCAGCAAAGGTTGGCCCTGTTGAGCATGGATGTTGCACACAGGTGGCAGGTTTATTCCAAATAAGAAGATTATTTATGGTTGACTCTTGTTAAACCCTGAATGGAGCTGGTTCCAGTACCAGAGCCACAGAGGCAGAAAAGGTAGTATTCCTGACTTACACTTCCCTGCTACATTTTAGCTTGCAACTAATCATGGCTGTAAACCTGCTGTGCACTCCCTGCATGACTATGTGCCTAACCAAAGCCATGAAAATGCTCCTAAACCAGTAAACTTTACAGAAAGCAGCATTCATTGTGGTTGCCAGCGTTCTCGCAAAAATCATGAGCTGCTGTGGAAAAAAAATGTAATCCATTTTCTTCCTGTCTTCTACAGTCCTTTCAGTAACCTCTGTTTTGGAGTTCCTTGTGACCCAAGGTCAGCTAGCTACAATGGGAGATTATTTTATATTGATACCTGAGATATGACTAATCCCAATGGTGTAAATCATGATGATCTAGTTCCAATTAAATGATTAAACTATTTGACTAAGATCAGATCTTTTTTGACCTGGGTCACTCTGTTCTCCACATCACTGGCACTGGCTGGCAGTGAGTTCCTCGCCTCTACTACCACCTCAACTGCTTGTTGCTTCTAACCCTTCTCTGATCTTTAAAACACCTCTTCAGTCACTGCAGTTTCTAATCCCATGTACTCTATTTCAACCTTCTTGTATTTTGTTCTTCCTCTAGAGGGCAGTATTGAACAGTGTTTGTAATTAGTGTAACAGCACCATAGACGACTGAAATCAGTTAACTCGTAAGAGGTTACCAAAAACGTTCTTTTGCAACATTTTGGGTTGAATGTGTATATAGATTTTTTTGAACCTGTATCATTGTTGGTGTTAGGAACCTCTGGTTTTCCTAGAAGAGACTGCTGAAGCTGCCACTGAACAAAGCACTGAACAGACTGGAGAAGATAGGCCGGTAAGTCAACTATCCACACTGTCAAACAACATCATCATTGACTCCTGTTGTTAAAAAGTTTTATCCAATCAAAAGACCAAAAACAACAATGAACTGATCCTTACAAGTAATCGGTATATCCGAAACCTGATATGTTTTATTCAAAAAAGCTCCATTGTTGACCAAAAACAAATAAAAACGTGGAATAAATTTTGAAAATTGCTGATAAGATCCATTGAATTTGTTTTACAATACAGCAGGTTGTACAAGATTACAAAAAAGATCTCAATAACATTAGAGATTGTAATATAAATCCATAACATTGATGTATCTGTAAACATGTAATTCCTTATCTCTTGTGGTAACCCTGTGAACTAAATAATTATTGTATTTACCTGACTGATCTTCTAACCCCGCTCATGTTTCTTCAGGATGTTGACGGCCCCACTGACACCACAGAAGCAAGTTCATCAGAAGCTTTATCAAAACCGCTGGCCACAGTCACAACTCAGTCACTGCCTGAGAGCATGGTAAACACTCAAGCCTCCACCATAAACGTCTCCAAATCCGACTCTGGAGCCCAGCAGAAATGTGTAGTCTCTTAGATGTAGAACTTGTATGACTAGAACTTCTCACTGCTTCTGGATCTAAGCACTTTCGACTTCTTCTAGAGCCGACCTAAGAACTCACATCTATTCTGGGACTAATCCTAGAGCCCACAATGTCTTCTAGAACCCACCGTAGAATTCTCATTGTGTTCTAGAATCAAAGTCAGATCTGTCATTCCTTCTAGAACCAAGCCTAGAACATCAGTGTTTACAATCTATTATCGGTCTCTCGACTTCTTCCAGAGCCAACCTTAACTCTCGAATGAAGAATTTCAAAGCGTTCCTCTCTTCTATAACAAACAAATGCTGAGCTCTAGGATCTAGAGACAATGTCATCTAGAAACAAGGCTTCCTCTAGAACTCACTTTTTTCTTGATTCAACTTGGACCTTCCTGTGTCTTCGAGAATCAATCCTAGATTTAAAGGCTTTATCGCAAATCAACTTCTAGAGCTGTATATGTCTTGTAGAAATATTATTTTCCTAGAATCAAATCTAGAGCCCTAGAAAGATTCTGGTACTAAGCCAGGCTCCAGGCTCTTCTAAAAAGTCTTACTTTTAAACCCTCAGTGCATTTACATGGCATGACATGGAGAATTCCAGAAATTGGCTTCCAGCAGTTCAGAGATGTTGACATTTTGTCAGACATTTGGATTTATTATCAGTGTTTCTTACTGCATTATGACTAGTCAAATAGAGGATATGATAGTATAATTAAATCAGACGCGTGCCAAAGATCAACTTTTTCCAAGTTGATTTGAGTCTTTACATGAAGGACTACTGAGCTCGTCCATAGTAATTCTGCCCATTCATTGACATGTGGTCACCAGTGAGATGACACAGCAGATTATTGCAACTATGTGAGAAGTGGTTTGCAGGGTGATGGTTACTATTTTACCAATAAGCAGACTTATAATATTTAGCATGTGAGGTGGACGATTTTAACAGTCTGTAATAAGCTTTTGCATGGATCTGAATTCTGATGAGTTAATGTTTTTATAAAAGGCAGAAACAAAGTGTACTAATAGACATATTTTATGAATGATTTCTCAAGTATTATACAGGAAATGGTGTTTTAAAATAGATTTGATTTTTGGCCTTTCACTTACTATCTGAGCTCATTTGCCAGCAAATGCAGAGTATATCTGTCAAAATAAACTTGTTTGCTTGCTTATATACATCTGCAATTCTTATTTCCATAAGTTGAACATGATAATTAACTGGTGTTGTACAGAGCTGATTGATTAACTGGGTAATTATGACTTTAATTGCTCAGTCACTGCCTGGCAGCAGGGGAGAGAGTGGAGAGAAAATCACGTTCGCTCTCGACAATGCAGCTTTTTTACCTTTTCTAAGATAACTGATGGCCATGAAAATGCACTGGTTTGACATGATTACTGATTAACACGCTGTTCTTGGCAGGTGAAAATCACATAATTCAAATTTAGTCTTGGTTTAGTATTAAATAATTAAAAGGATTGTATTCAAATCATAATAAAATGTTGTACTCGCTCGTGCAGGATGTTTCAAAGCTTTGTCCCTGCAAGAAGCTTCAGTTTTTGAGATACATGGTTTTCACCTGAAAGCAGCCGTACTGAGATGTCTTAAATTACATAGCATGTGCTGTACTTTTACCTTGTTCCACTTTTGTCTTTCCATTCTGTCTACATATCCAAACAAGAACACAAATACAAATAAAGCCACGTCAGTGATCTACTTCTCCGTCTCTCTTTCTCTGTGTCAGGAGTTCATGAAGGGACAGAGGGGGCTTGCATGGAGGGGGGATGATGACCCAGAGGGGCTGAAGACATACATAGTATATACACAGGGCGCACACACACCTGCACAAAAAACACAAGACACAAAAGATTCATGTACACCTAAAGAGGAAATCAAAGAGGGCAGTGAGGTGGACAGCGGTGTGTGGTTAGTGGAGATGTCTCAAAAGCCGGTGCTGCCAACATCTGGAGAAGTTCTGGTAAACTGTTAAACTCCTCTAAAAACAGCAGAACACCTGCACACACAGCCTCTCAGCTCAGTGTAACAGTCAGACTGCAGCAACACAATCACACCGAGGGCCTGCATCCTGCAGCTGCAATAAAATCACCCTCACCACTCCTGGTTTTAGCATGATACATGAATAAAAGCACTGTCCTCCTAATCCTCTAACTGTGCAGGAGTGGGTGTCGAGTTGTGGTCTCGTTGCACTTGAATAACTCACTGATGGACTGAGTTGAAAAATCTGATGTTCATTTACAAGATAACCATTGACTTGTTGATTTACTGGTTGATTTTATGTTTGACCTTTTACACAACCTCTGAGTCTGGTGTGCAGGTTGCACAGTTTTTGAGTTTACTCACACTCAACCCTGGTGAATGCTGTTTCACTTGCATTTACCTTTTAAGGCATCTTTCTTACATTTTTGCATTTACATTTGGGAATTTATTTTCGAACAGAGCAGGGGAAATATCAAGAGGAGCATTATTTCAAACTGTTTCAAATTGTATTTTGAAACTCAGAATTACTAATTATTAATTATTTACGTGGTTAATTAATTACCTCTAATTCTTCCTCGATGCAGACTTGGACTATCCTGTGTCTTCTAGCAGTCTAAATTTTAATGCTTCATCTAGAATCTTGTAGAACAACCCATTGAACTTCTACTCAGATCTAGAGCAGTTATGCAGCCATAACCAATCCTCAGAACTCGTCACATCTTTTAGGAGCAAATCCCGAGTACAAATTTCTTTTAGAACCTGTGTTAGACTTCTCAGTTCTAGATTCAACTTCAGGTCTTCTCCATGGCACATACACACTTAAAGATTTTCATGCATCAGGGATGCCCACTGAACATGTTGAGTAGAGTTTCTCTGAGCTTCCACTCGACCACCGACTCGACTTTACACTGTGATGACGTGAAATATTCTTGAATCACTTTTATTTGCTTAACAAAGGTTTTACAAATATTAAACCTCCATAGATTAAAAATTCATCATAGGATTTCTTATGTCCCAAAACGCTGATTTTCCCAGAAACAATACTAGAGCCCCTGGAGAACCTAAACACTTTGTTTACAGCGGAAAATAGAATTTCTATCAGTGTTTCTTATGATAGTCTGGACTGTTAAACATGTTGAGTTTTCTGTGTTGGTGCTACTGGCCTACATAACACAGAAGGGAGGAGCAGATTTTTTTTCAGAACATCATTTTGCAATTCAGAGGCACAAAGTATTCATTTAAAGGAACAATTTAAGGTTGTCTCAATATTAGATAAGAAATACTCTCCCCTAACAAATAGAGGCCTGTTCATATTCACATTAGAGTGAAGTGACATGAAAGCCTTGTGAATAATCCTGACATTTAAAGAAGGTTTTGTTGACTCTTGGTGTTCACCCCCTATTAAGGCATCAAATCCACAGGAGGAGGAGGGGTTTTTTTGGTACTGTGTGCACAGAGCTTAGTCATGACAGAGTTTGAACCTGCACTATGCAAAATGCTAAAAAAGGAAAAACTCTAAAGGAGGAGAGGATAAAACAAACGAGCACTGAGAGCTACAGATGAAGTTGTAAGAGAATAACAGGACGGATGAGTGACAGTTGGGGGAGGAAGTCGAGAAGTGTTTGTGATCTGTGTTTACTGCTTACTCAGCTCAGCCGGCCCTCGGTCTCAGCTCCACCCCTGTTAGCCCGAGGCCTCTTTTCTTTCTCTCTCTGTCTCTCTGTCATTCTCTCTCTCTCACACACACACACACACACACACACACACACTCTTCCTGTGAAAAGAGTCGCTGTCACTGGAGCCCTGCCACCGCTCCAGGAAGTGGTTTCGGCCACAGGTGGGTGGTGCGGAGAGGGAGAGAAAGAGGATAGACACTAAAGAGCGAGGGAAAGAGATAATACAAGAGAAAGTAAAATAATACAATATTAGAATCTGTTCAGGTGGAGACAACTTTTAACTACAGCGTGAGTTCAGCTCTCATGATCATGATGACCAAAACAAGCACAGACCATGTTTCTCAGGGCAACTTAACAAAAAGACACAGTGCAGCCGTAACGTTGTCTCAATGTTGTTACACTGTCATGACGAAACAAGAGACGAGTCATTCTAAACACTAGTACAGTATCTGAACTGTTTTTAGAGACAAAGTTGAATAAATCTGATGGCGCACTGAAACAAGATTTGAAATCACATCATAATTTTAACATTATTATAACATATTTATAACTCACTAAAAGTTAGGAATGGAGCAGCTGAACTAGTTTTTTAAATGATCACAGTCTGAGATCCCCTCCTGGAGCTGCCACCTTACCGTGGTGGAGGGGTTTGCGTGTTCCAATGATCCTAGGAGCTATGTTGTCGGGGGCTTTATGCCCCTGGTAGGGTCACCCAAGGCAAACAGGAGTGCTGGAGAGCGCCCCCTCTGGGGACTCCCTCGTCCTCCTGAGGGACTTCAATGCTCACGTGGGCAACGACAGTGAGACCTGGAGGGGCGTGATTGGGAGGAACGACCCCCCTGATCTAAACCCGAGTGGTGTTCTGTTATTGGACTTCTGTGCTCGTCATGGACTGTCCATAACGAACACCATGTTCAAGCATAAGGGTGCCCATATGTGCACTTGGCACCAGGACACCCTCGGTCGCAGTTCGATGATCGACTTTGTGGTCGTGTCATCGGACTTGCGGCCACATGTTTTGGACACTCGGGTGAAGAGAGGGGCGGAGCTGTCAACTGATCACCACCTGGTGGTGAGTTGGCTCCGATGGTGGGGGAGGATGGCGGTCAGACCTGGCAGGCCCAAACGTTCTGTGCGGGTTTGCTGGGAACGTCTGGCTGAATCTCCTGTCAGAAAGAGTTTCAACTCCCACCTCCGGGAGAGCTTTTCTCACGTCCCGGGGGAGGCGGGGGACATTGAGTCCGAGTGGACCTTGTTCCGTTCCTCCATTGTCGAGGCGGCTGACCGGAGCTGCGGCCGTAAGGTGGTCGGTGCCTGTCGTGGCGGCGGCCCCCGAACCCGCTGGTGGACACCGGCGGTGAGGGATGCCGTCAAGCTGAAGAAGGAGTACTACAGAACCTTTTTGGCCTGTGGGACTCCTGAAGCAGCTGACGGGTATCGGCGTGCCAAGCGGAGTGCGGCCTTGGTGGTTGCGGAGGCAAAAACCCGGGCGTGGGAGGAGTTCGGTGAGGCCATGGAGAACGACTTTCGAACGGCTTCGAGGAGGTTCTGGACCACCATCCGGCGGCTCAGGCGGGGGAAGCAGTGCACTGTCAACACTGTGTTCAGTGGGGGCGGGGTGCTGCTAACCTCGACTCGGGACGTCTTGGGTCGGTGGAAGGAATACTTCGAAGACCTCCTCAATCCCACCAGCACGTCTTCCCTTGAGGAGGCAGAGCCTGGGGACCCCGTGGTGGTCTCACCAATCTCTGGGGCTGAGGTCGCTGAGGTAGTCAAGAAGCTCCTCGGTGGCAAGGCCCCGGGGGTGGATGAGGTCCGCCCGGAGTTCCTCAAGGCCCTGGATGTTGTGGGGCTGTCTTGGTTGACACGTCTCTGCAACATCGCGTGGACATCGGGGGCAGTGCCCCTGGTTTGGCAGACCGGGGTGGTGGTTCCCCTCTTCAAAAAGGGGGACCGGAGGATGTGCTCCAACTATAGGGGGATCACACTCCTCAGCCTCCCCGGGAAGGTCTTTTCGGGGGTCCTGGAGAGGAGGGTCCGAAAGATTGTCGAACCTCGGATCCAGGAGGAGCAATGTGGTTTTCGTCCTGGTCGCGGAACTGCGGACCAGCTCTATACCCTTAGCGCGGTCCTAGAGGGTGCATGGGAGTTTGCCCAACCAGTCTACATGTGCTTTGTGGACCTGGAGAAGGCGTTCGACCGTGTCCCTCGGGGAGTCCTGTGGGGGGTGCTCCGGGAGTATGGGGTTTCGGACCCATTAATTCGGGCTATCCGGTCCCTGTACTCTCGGTGCCAGAGCTTGGTCCGCATCGCCGGCAGTAAGTCGGATCTGTTTCCTGTGAGAGTTGGACTCCGCCAGGGCTGCCCTTTGTCACCGGTTCTGTTCATAACCTTTATGGACAGAATTTCTAGGCGCAGCCAGGGCGTTGAGGGGCTGCGTTTCGGTGGCCTCAGGATTGGGTCGCTGCTCTTTGCGGATGATCTAGTCCTGTTGGCTTCATCGGAACGTGACCTTCAGCTCTCTCTGGAGCAGTTCGCAGCTGAGTGTGAAGCGGCCGGAATGAGAATCAGCACCTCCAAATCCGAGACCATGGTGCTCAGCCGGAAAAGGGTGGAGTGCAGCCTCCGGGTCGGGGATGAGATCCTGCCTCAAGTGGAGGAGTTCAAGTATCTCGGGGTCTTGTTCACGAGTGAGGGAAGGATGGAACGGGAGATCGACCGGCGGATCGGTGCGGCTTCTGCAGTGATGCGGACTCTGCACCGGTCCGTCGTGGTGAAGAAGGAGCTGAGTCGAAAGGCGAAGCTCTCGATTTACCAGTCGATCTACGTTCCTACCCTCACCTATGGTCACGAGCTCTGGGTAGTGACCGAAAGAACGAGATCGCGAATACAAGCGGCCGAAATGAGCTTCCTTCGCAGGGTGGCTGGGCTCTGCCTTAGAGATAGGGTGAGAAGCTCGGCCATCCGCGAGGAGCTCAGAGTAGAGCCGCTGCTCCTCCGCATCGAGAGGAGCCAGTTGAGGTGGCTCGGGCATCTTGTGAGGATGCCTCCTGGACGTCTCCCTGGTGAGACGTTCCGGGCACGTCCCTCCGGGAGGCGGCCCCGGGGAAGACCCAGGACACGCTGGAGGGACTATGTCTCTCGGCTGGCCTGGAAACGCCTTGGGGTCCCCCTGGGAGAGCTGGACGAAGTGGCCGGGGAGAGGGAAGTCTGGGCCTCCCTGCTGAAGCTGCTGCCCCCGCGACCCGACTCACGGACAAGCGGAAGAAGATGAAATGAAATGAAACAGTCTGAGATCATAAACCTGCTTCTGTCGGGTCAGTGAGTGCCAGACAGTAATACATCACTGCTCAAGTCATGTGACTCTACAAACATTTCAAATTGTGCAACATCGCTTCAAGAGCAAAACATGACTCATCTCCAAATTCTTGCAGCTCCTTTCAACATGCTAACTCAGAAACGCTGACGGTGTTTTGGCGTCGCAGCCGTTCAAATTTTTCTCCATGTCAGTTTGTTCTCGTCTCATGTGTGATGTAACATGACTCATCCGACAGAGTTTAAAGGAAAGTCGAAGTTAAACACATTCTTGTTTCAGTGTGTGTGTGTGTGTGTGTGCTGAAAACACAACAATGCAGACTGTGCAGTCACTGAGCACCATGCTATGTCTTGTGTTGTTGACCTTGTTGATGTTTGGCTGTTAGCAAAGTTGTCGACTCGCTAGTTTTTGATCATAAGTAATGTAATCAGAACAGATACTCGAGTACAGCTGAACATATTTACCACAGTGAGATTACACTCACTATAAATACTGATTTATATGAGATGTTGCTTCAAATCTCAGCGTCATTTAATGAACGACCAATCAGAGCTCATGCTGTGGCTCTGTGGGTGGGACTGAAAATTTAAATTTATTGATCTAAATTTGCCACAAAGCGATGAATTTATAATTTAAAACAGAAGAAGTAAATATCATGATCTCACTCTTTAACAACATTTTTAATGTTTAAAGTTTATTAACTGATCATAATTAATAGTCAATTATTGCAGGTGTACAGTCCAGACTCTCATCAGCTAACAGCAGCTACATGTAAGAACAGCTAGGACGTCACATGACTGAAAACATTAATCAAATCAAATCAATTTTATTTGTATAGCCCAAAGTCACAAAGTACATTTGCCTCGGAGGGCTTTACAATCTGTACAGGGAGTGACTCCCTCTGTCCTTAGACCCTCGGTTAGAGTGAGGAAAAACTTGCCCACAAAAAACCCTTTTAACAGGAAAAAATGTGGAAGAAACCTCAGGAAGAGCCACAGAGGAGGGATCCCTCTCCCAGGACAGACAGACGTGCAATCGATGTCAATGTGTACAGGACAAATCCACACAAACATATTGTACAATTACAATGACTGACAAAATGACAGTGAATCACAATGAATGATAAAGTGACCACAGTAACAGATATGGTAGTAATAATGACAGTAATAACATATGTAGTGGACGTTGTGCAGGATCACAGCAGCCACGATCCACGAGAACCTGCTGGACGACAGAACACAGAAACTCCGGGGAAGTTTGGTTAGCAACATGCATTAATGAGAGAGAGAGAGAGAGAGAGAGAGAGAGAGAGAGAGAGAGAGAGAGAGAGAGAGAGAGAGAGAGAGAGAGAGAGAGAGAGAGAGAGAGAGAGAGAGAGAGAGAGAGAGAGAGAGAGAGAGAGAGAGAGAGAGAGAGAGAGAGAGAGCTTTAATAATGATACCATGTTTTTAATTCAAACATCAGTCTCCTCTATCAGCCGTCCTGAATGAATGATGTCTCCTGCTGCATCTTACTGTTACTTTCTCCTTCTGCTGTTCTCAGATCAGTCTCAGTGAGCAGAGTTTGTTAACCATCACCTGCTCTGATTTGACCTGTGTCTGTCCGTCTGGCTGTTCACAGAGAGACTTCTGGAGAAAGTGAAAGAACAATCGTCTTGTTAAACATTAACTCAGAGCTCGACTACAAACATCCGACATCGACTCTTTGTACAAACTTTGAGTTCAGTGAAATCGTGTTAAACTCTTCTTTGGTTCTTATCAGAAAACACAGGTGAACAAACATTTGAGGAAATTTGCATTGAGGGTGCAGCATGGCTGCACACATGGTGACCGAACTGGCAAAGATCAGGATGTCAGAGATTAGCTCAAGTGTTGAAGTTGTAAACTTTGTGAAAAGCTCTGCTACTTCCAAACAAACACGTCTGCAGAAGCAAACAGCAGGCACGGCAGAGGCATAGCTACCATCACTACTTTAACATCGATAACTGTGCAACATCAAGTTTTTATGAGCTGCAATAAAAAAATTTAAACCTAAACTTAAAATCACCAATTTAAAGATTTAAACAGCAGTGATGATAGTTAAAATATCTGTGATGGAATTTTTATTTTTACAACAAATTTGTGACTCTCTGCAACTTCTAAATCTATAAATAAAATAAAAAAATGTTACCAGATATTAAATATTAACCCATCCGTCATCTGTAACCGCTCATCAGGGTCACGGTGACCCTGGACAAGTCACCAGCTCATCACAGGGCACATAGAGACAAACAACCCTGATCATATTTTTATAAATGATTCTCTTTGACATGAGGTCTCTGTAAAGCTGCTGTGGTAACAAAAAATACATGTTTGCTCATATTGCAGATAAATGGCAGCTAGCACTGAGTGCTACTTTACAGCGATAATCATTGTTTATTTTTTTCAAACTACACAATTACCGACTATGTACGAACTTGACTTGTTTTCATTCGTGTGCTCAGCTGCTGACTTTATTTCTGGTTCTGAAAAAAACACTTCCTCTGACATTTTGTTCAGTGTGTGACATTTTGATGAAATCATCACTAAAACAAAAATATATGAAGCGAAGTAACACTTTGATTAGAAAAGACATTTTACGTCTCTCAACACTGAGACATCAACAAAACTGATGTTTGGACCCAAAAAATGTTTCATAAATTCTGTTACATCACATATTAAATGACTGAATGGATTGATGTCAGGGTGTAATAACACTGTGTGTGACAAGATTTCACTGCTGGGACTTCATTTACAAAATGACTGTAGTTGCAGAAACTTCCATTTATTCACAAAATAAATACATCTTCAGCCAAAAGCATAAATGACTATTCTGTAAATATACATGCCATATACATAACCTCTCCTGTGCTTTGTAGTTTTCAGATCAGTGAATGGTCACACGCTGTCGCACAGGTTGATTAAACTCTAAAACTCTCATGACAAAGTAAAATATGGATATTTTATGAGTTTATCTCATGATTCATGTCAAAACTGAGTTCACAAAGTGACTCCAATTATCATGCAGAGTAAAAAAACAAACAGTACTGACTACTGACTGTAGACATACTTTTTAGCCCTCGCAGGCATCATTCATTCAAAGCTTTGGCAGGTGACTTCATCCCAAGATTACCTCCGTGCTGAGAGTGAAACTTGGGCCTCCATTAAAGTTTCAAAGGTTAAAGCATCACACAAAGCTTTGTGGGCAAACAAACAGCAGCTGATGAGATCTTGTCTCCTATTCAAATTTAGTGAAGACGCCTTATCCCTGACCCAGATCAGCCTCAAACATCATGTACAAAGTGTTCACAGCTGACATAAGATCTGCCCCACAAACATATTTACACCTCGGCTTCCTGTGTGTGTGTGTTCATGTGCAGGAGATGTTCCTGGAGATCGAGCAGAAAGTCATAAGCCTGTCGGCGCTCGACCGGCAGCACCAGGATGAGCTGGGAGTTGTGGGCGCCCAGCACGATGTGGCCCAGCTGCTCTCCTCCAAGCTGGAGCTCCTGAAGGCCAACCTGGTCTGCTTCCAGCAGCTGCTGCAGGATAGGCAGGGAGAGCAGCGAGGCGCGGCACACAAAGAGCCACAGAAGAAGGTACAGCCAGTCTGAAATACTGTCAGTGCTCATGTGTCGGGTCAGTATATTTTATAATAAACAGATATAATTTGACTCTGTGATGAAGTGACCTGTCCATGGTGTTTTTAATTTAGATAAATTCATTCATTCAGGAAAAATTCAAATGTTTAGTTCACAGTTTAAAAGCTTTTGGTGCTGCAGACTGCAGAGTTGATGGTGTCGTGTGCCGCAGTCACTCCCTGATAATTATTAACACGTTTACAGATAAAACCTCCACAGGCTCACAGATCTGTTCAGTTTCAGACCTGAAGGTGCAGAACAGAGGCCTACCCGTCATTCTTAGTGATTTGAATGATTGTTCCAGTTTTAACCAGAGCAGTTAACTCCAAGTTAAGTCCACAGCTTCAAACACCAAAACACATCTTCAAGGTGCCGATCGATATTTACTGTTACAAACTTTGAACACAGATGATCAGATAGATGATGATGAGAATGACAGTGAAGTTGGTGACTACAGTTGTGAGTTTTGAGCTTTTACTTTTTCCTCCGTGCCTCTCCTTAACTTGTTTGTCCTCAGGAGTCGAAGCTGAGGCGCAGCGGCAGTGTTCAGGAGATCTTCTGCTCGCCGAGAAACAAACTGCTCAGACAGAGCAGCCTGCAACAGCAGAAGGTACAGGCTGCTTCACTCGAGGCTCAATACCCCTTATCAAGCTTTGTTAGACCAGTGGTCCCCAACTAGTTGTCTCTTTGGTTGATTGTTGTTGTTATTTGTTGTTTGATTGTTGTTTGTTTATTTGAGTGTTTGTGTTTGTTTAATTGTTTATTTTTTGCGTTTGTTTGTTTGTTTATTTGAGTGTTTGTGTTTATTTATTTATTTATTTATTTATTTATTTATTTATTTATTTATTTATTTATTTATTCAATGGTTTAATTGTGTGTTTGTTTATTTGTTTATTCATGTGTTTGTTTGTTTATTTAAAGGTTTATTTGTGTGTAGGTTTATTTGTTTATGTGTGTGTTTATTTATTTATTTGTTTGATTGCTTATTTGTGTGTTTGTTTGTTTATTCATGTGTTTATTTGTTTGTTTGTTTAATTGTTTATTTGTGTGTGTGTGTGTGTGTGTTTGTTTCTATTTGTTGTGCAGGAGTTGGAGCAGGAGCTGACTGAACAGAGAGGACTGACTCAGGCCATCGCTAGGCAGGGCAGCAGAGCTCGACTCCACAGCCAGGACTTGGAGGACCACAACCAGCCACCATGGTAATGCAACGTATCACTACTATTATTATATCAATATAAAGATATTACAGAGTGTGTGGCATGTGTTTTAGCTTTTCTTTTAGTGTATCAGTCTCTACACATTCACAAATCTTTATTTGTTTTTATTGACGCCATAAAAAAAAATATTTAAATAAATTTAAATAAAATTAAATTAAATATTCAACACAAATCAACTTAACTGAAATAATGAAACAAAAAAAGAATTTTGTAAAGGAAATGCAATTTATTGACACAGTAGTTTAACAATTTTTTCTTCTAACTTCCTAACCTCAGTCAGATTTTATATCAATTTACCAATTTACAGAGATGTACACATTAAACCTGCAGCTCCAGTCTGCTGTTAAGCAGGGGCTATTTGGTGAAAGAAAACAAGAAAAATAAAGAGAGATGAAGTGAACTGAAGAGTTCATTTTCAGCCTTTTCTCTTGTGGCAGGTCGCCTCCTGCTGCGGCTGGTATGGAGGAGGACTCTACTTAGATGAAGTGGGATCGCCTCCGCAGTCGGCTGCTGAGTTTGGAGGAGAGTTTGCTGCTTCCCCCCTCTGAGGTAAGGCCTTCATCGTGAGAGCTGAAGTGCTTGATTATCACTTTTCAAAACGAAAAATTGGTGTTCTCGCCGTGCTTGATTATCACCTTCTTTGAGCTGAAGGCACTTTGTTGCGTCTGTGGTGTGATGGGGGACTCCAGCAGGGCCAGATGAAAGTCCTGTGTGTGTCTCTCTCTCTCTGAAGGTGACAGACTCATCTATAAGGCGCAGTGATGGAACAGCGGGACGCATGATGGGCACACAAACCCAGAAAGAGCTCCAAACCCACAACGGTCACCTGAGAGAGATGGGACGCACAGCGCCGGAGCTGGATCAGGTGCACAGCGGCGTCTTTGTGTGGATTCATATTAAAGACCAGAGGTTCCCTACCTGAGGGTCAAGCCATGGAATAAATCATGGGTCTTCTATATGTATGAGCAAGCTTATACATGATCCTATATACATGTGACACACACATGATATCAGATATAAATTAAAGGGATAGTCGTGGTGTTACCTGTACTAGGCGGTGATGTGCTAGTGTGTATTTTACCCACCTAAAAAAAATATTAGCAGTCTAATCATATGTTGTGTTTTAGTCCACCATGTTTCTACAGTAGCCCAGGATGGACAAACTTAAAACTAAAATTTTTTCTCCTTCACACTAAGAAGGAAAATGTATCAATGAACAGGTTCACCATTAGATGTCACTAATCACACTGGAGCACTGTATGATACTACATAAATGATAACCTGTGATTAATTCATTCATTTTTATTTGTCTTGTTGTCATGTGATGTCAGTGATGTAAAGATGAAAATCAAGCTCAGCTTCTGAATCAAGAGAAAAGATTAAGAATCACGTGTCAGAGAAGAAAACAAGAGAAACAATCCGGCTCAATTCTCTCTCAGATTAAAGTGAATGGATGTGAAACTCTCCGCCATGTCGTCGCTCACCACAGGAAACATTTTGACATCATACAAAGAAGAGCAGGAGACAAACATGAAAGAAAGAAAAGACATGATGCAGGACTCAGAGTATGAATCTGTCTTCTGTCTCTCTGAAATGTTTGCTCATGGTTTTGAACTCTCCGTCACCAGGCCTCCCCCATGGACGGCTCTCATCAGATGCTGGACGAGGGTTTGTTTCATGTGCTGCACGGCACGTCCCTGTCCATATCCTCCATCAACAACCTGCTGCACTCGCCTGCCGGAACGACACCCGAAGGAGACACGCAGCTGAGGCTGCTGCAGCTGCAGGTGAGACTAAACCAACTCAAATTCATTTTATATATATTTTTGTTTTCGTTCAGGGTAGAAAAGAAGGGATCATTTCAGATTGATTTTATTAACCCTCCACTTCCCAAACCAAGTCCCTATTAGCTAAGCTGCTATTCAAATGTGATAGAATCTGATAGAATACAGTGAAGTCAGCACAGATTCTGCTCCGGTTCTGGCAGAACACTGGCTCCTCTCCCTGTCAGTATACCCCCCTGAAAACTTCCTCTTCTTGTTCCCGGTGGTCCAAATCACCTGTGGTACAAACACCAGCACTGCCCTGATGTTCTGAGCTCACAGTCCAGGCAGCCTGGCTAACAAACTGAGCTAACATTAGCTAACAGCAGCTACAGATGGCAGCAGTTTACTTTGCTGTAAACTGAACTTGTCTGGATTCCCTTCCAGAGTCTGTCAGCAGAGCTGGCTACGCTCTGCGAGGAGTTGGCCTCTCAGGGGTCAAAGGTCAGCCGTGTCCTGGGGTCACAGCGCGGTCAGCAGTGTGTACATGATGTGTGTCAAGTCCTTCCGGTGGTCCGGGCTGTGCTGACGAGCAGAGAGAAGCAACTGAGTGACCTGCAGGACCAGAATGCAAAGCGGCAGGTCAGACACTGATGGACCCTGAAATATTTAAATATGTGAATATTTAATCACATTTTATCTGAACTGTGTTTGTGATTATGGTCTGTGTGTGATAATTCACCGTATCTAACATATTTAGAACGTTTGTAAATGAAAATAACCTTTTCTTGTCCCTTCAAAATAAAAGCCTGTACTGTATGTGTGCATGCACTTAAAAAAAGCAGTGTTGTCTGTTAAACTAACAGATACGACTAAATGAGTTGCATGCAGCCTTCACCTCTAACCAGACGACTGTTCACCAAACAGTCCATGAGTTCAGTGGAGCCGCGAACCAACAACTACAGGTAACGTTTGACTTTACAGAGCGGCTCAGAATCAGAGTGACTCCAGTAAACTGCTGTTGTTTGGTGGTGTTAGAGCTGCAGCAATAAGTCAATGAATCAATTATCAACTAATCAACTATTTTCATAATCGATACAAATAATTTTTCAAGATAAAAAAAACTGCCAAACATGTTCTGTTTTCTACGGAAGCCCTAAGCATCCATGCATTCGTACATCTTATTTCCTCTGTTTTCTCGTGATAACAATTTAATTGTTTTGGTTTTCTTAAGAGCTCAAGTTATTTATGTCATTACGTTGAAATAATAAATATGGTTATCGCGAGATAACAGGGTGGCTTTCTCAAGATAACAAAACTGTTTTCCAGAAATATCATAATTAATAATTAGAGATCTCAAGAAAAAAAAGGATAGCCCAGCAGAGAAGAAGAGAATATTGCAATTGCAGTGGTTTAATGTACTAGTCTACCCTTTTGTTTTCACCATATTTCGTATTAATTTTGTCGTTACCACAGGAAAGCAAAGTTACATTGTCTCAAGAAAATTATTATTATTATTTCAGGATAACAACATTTTGTTATTTCAACGTAAAGACAGAAATAACTCGAGATCTGGAGAAAACAGATAAAACAAACTCATTATCACGAGAAAACAGAAGAAAATAAAATGTATGAATGTATGACCACTTTGGGCTTCCGTAGATTCTAACTTCTCAAAGCTGTGTATCTTAAACATCATAAATAAATAAAAAGTTAATCAGTAAGAATTGGCAGATCAATAATGAAAATAATGTCTGCAGTGTTTACTACAGTTCACAAAGGTGCTTCTTGTAGTTTAATCAAGATAAGTTGTCGACAGTAAAGTTTCATTTTGCTCTCCCAGGATAGAAATACTGAACATGTTGTGATTATAAACAGCAGAAAACAGGATATGAATGAATGCTGACTGTTTATGCACCAGTATTCAGTATCTCTGTGTCATACGGTGGATGGAGGAGACGTGGATGTAACTTCATTGAGCTGGCACGGTGACATGAAAAAGACTCAACAGCTTGAGGAGCAACCAAAAAAGTAAATGTGTTCAGACGAGTTTGACGCGTTTATCATCATGGACGTGTGTTTTTGTGTTCCAGGCTATGGAGCAGTCTCTGCAGCAGCAGGTTGAGCAGGTGAGCTCTCTGCTGGAGCAGGCCGACCCACACAACCTGTCTGCCTCTCTCATCCACCCGGCCACACAGCTGCAGGTATGCAAGCTGGTAAACGTCAGACCTCGGTCAGGTGTTTAGCCAAGTGAATGTGTGATCATTCCACTGCTAACATGTATTCATGTTTAACCCGTCTCCATGTTTCCATGTGCAGGTGGAGCTGGATGGCGCTCTGCGTGGTGCTCGTTCACGCTGTGGCGAGCTGAGCAGCGGTGCGGAGCTGCAGCAGCAGTATGAGCGGCTGGTCCACAGCCTGGAGGAGCTGCTCGCCCTGGGCTCCGAGCGCCTGGCTCGCCAGCCTGACATGGAGCTCCACAACAGAGCTCAGCTCCAAAAGCTGCACAGCAGTCACACGGTCAGTCACAGTTCAGAGTGCCCTGCTATCTAAAATAAATAAAGATATCGTCTTTAACACTATGAATCGTTTTCATTATCAGCGGTTCTTCCAGTTCCTGGGCCATCATTCTAGTATCCTGCAGTACCTGACCCAGAGAGTCCCAGAGAGTGCCCTCCAGAGGTGGAAGGGTGTGGTGACAGGCCTGCAGGCTGAGGTGACCCGACTGCAGCAGCATGGGCTGGAGAAAGGGACCAGCATGCAGGAAACATTACAGGTACACATACATAATCAGGAAACTGAGCTTAGTGCCAAATGAGTTAAACTGCAGAAACAAGTGAAATACTAGTGTGCATTAAAGATTTTTAAACACTATTAATAATGTGTCAGCCTAATTGATGGGATGGATTAGCCTAAAATGTTGATGGTGCCAAGAGGATGAATCCTAATGACTTTGTTGATCAGCATCAAAGAATCGACTGATCTCTGTGTGAACCTAAAGTTCACCCAAATTCATTGTTAACTTACAATAAACGATAATTTAAACCGTCGAGAATGATTTTAATGTGTCATCATTCGTCCATCCGTCTTAGTTGTGGTCACAGTGGGAGGAGGACAGCGCCTGGTTGGACTCCCTACTGAAAAGCATTGACACTTCATTTCCCAAGATGCACGAGGGGGGTGATTCTGAGGAGCAGATGTTGGAGAAGCTCTCCATCTACCAGGTAGGGACAATACTGATCTACCAAGAGGACCAGAGGACAGAGAGCGCATTTTGCAGTGTTCCATTCTTCTCATTTAGGGACTACTGAGCGCGCTCTCCACGCTCTGTACTTTGTGCATGGCACTCAAAACCTAATTGGCTCAATTAAATACAAGTGAATGGGTTGTTTTCTGTAGGAGCACATGATGTTCCTCGGTTTTGATGTGAGTTATTAGCTGAGCGAACTAGAATTCATTTTGGTTCATATTTCCTGTTGCTCTGCTGTGGGATTGGAAATGTGTCTGTTATTTATCAGAAATGGACTGTGAAGACGGAGACATTGAGGGATGGAGGCTCTTACAGCAGCCATTGTAAGACATCTCAGACTCTGTTTATCACACTCACATGGCTTAACGTTCACGTACTTTATCAACTTTGGCTGTGCTTTCAGTTTAATGCTAATGTTGAAGCTATTATGCATGTATTGTGTAATCAAAAACAAAGAATTTATAATTCACAGTATATAATCTTCATTTAAGTTTTTAATGATGGTTTGCCTTATTGGTTGTTAGGGTTGCACATCTCTCTGTGATAAATGATTCGATATGCATCTAGATACACAGGTTACGATACGATTCAACAACGATATACTTTTACTAAAGAATATTTATTGTAGATGTTTTGTAAAATAAAGAAGCCAATTCTATGAAAGTGACAACATAATCACATGTCAATGTATTTATTTTTAGACATGGACCAAAAAAAGCTTTGGCTGAATCAACATAATTTGTTGGAGAGAATCCAGGGGATTTTTAAAATAAAATACCCTGTGTAAACTGCCGGTCGTAAAAACAGACAAAAGCGAAACTAATTAACTACGTAGCATATTTACACATGTAGAAGCATGTTTCTACCTTTAAAAAATTTTAAAACCTTTTTCTTTCAAGAATGCTTCCCTGCCTAACAAAACTAACAACTACTCTGTGCTCCTTTACACCTCTTTCAGCTTATGTCCTCCTCTGTAAGTCACTTTGGATAAAAGCATCTGCTAAATGCAATGTCGACGAACATACACCGGGAAAATGTCCAAATCTAAGCAAATGCTCCCGGTGCGGTTTAAAGTCGTGTGCAGGAACGGGCCCGGTGGATTTTTTCCACCGGGAAAAAATGTGTGTGAAGCCGCCAACCAATTCCAAGTCTCGCGACAACCAATTCATCTAGGAATTCATGGCTAATTCATATCGACTGAGGAGGCTGCTACCGACACAGCCATATCTCTTACTTGTTAAACTGAATATCCGGTCGCATCGGTTTATTGTTCACAACCTTATTGCTTGTTGTGACTTCCAGCAGTGGTTAAGCATGTTCTCCATGCAGACTGACTACACTGTGTGTACTAGCTACACACTAGCATTAGCTGTAGCTTTTGCAATAAAAGAATTTTCTTGAACAAAATTGGTACAATTAAAATATTCTAATGCAAATACAATGACATTTAATAAAACTAGGTTACGTTATCTTTAGAAAAAAGTCACTGGTTGGTGATTCATTTGTTCAACGTCAGAAGTTAAGTCACGTGGGGCAGTCGGTAGCGTAGTGGGTTGTGTGGCAGCCCGTGAGTAGAGGCTACAGTCCTCGCTGCAGATGGCCCGGTTTGAATCCGGCCATTTACTGCATGTCATTCCCCCTCTCTCTGCTCCCTGCTTCCTGTCTATCTTCAGCTGTACTATCATTAAAGGCCAAAAAAATAATCTTAAAAAAAAAGAAGTTAAGTCACGTGACTTACATAACTGCGTAGGTACAGACCACAGAACAAGGGAAGACATGAAAATAGCTTTGAAATAGAGGATGCACTGAGCAGTTTGAAATCACCTGTGTGGTGGCATTTTGCATTCTCTATATACACAAATGCAACCATGAGAAATGGACAGACAAAACCAAAACAGTGTGTAAACATTGCAAGAGACTGCTAACATATAGCGGCAACACGAGCAACAGCAGAATATTAGCCGCCACCACAGTGAGAAGCAAAGTAGCGTTACACCACCTCGTGAGCGAAAATTGCAGAGGGGGCAAACCACCAAATCTCCTCTCCCCCAAAACAACGCAAGAGCGCAAGAAATTACCTGGGCAATATTTTTCATTTTGTTGTTTAAGATGACCACATAAGTTGCACTTTTTATAAGAGAACACAAACTGTTTGAGAGTTTCTGTAAAGAAAGCACCTAATATTTTTCCTACAGATAAAAAGATAATTTTATTTGGTCATAATTTGTGTGTAGCTCATTTTCATAAAAAAAAAAAAAAGTGAGAAAATCGTATCGTGAACAAAAAAACGTGAACCGTATCAAGTCGTGAGTTGAGTGTATCGTTACATCCCTAGTGTGTGATACATGTTTGTGTTTTGTGTGTCTGAAAGGAGCTGCACGGCGTCCTGGAGGGAAACAAGGCGCGCTCCGGCTGGTTGCTGGAGGCGGGGCTCTGGCTGCAGATTGCGGGCTGTAGAGGAGTGGGCGTGTCCAGCAGCGAGCTGGAGGCACGCTGGAAAACCCTGCACAAGAGGGTGGAGCACGAACACACCACCCTGGACAGGAAGCGGAGGCTGAGGAGCAGGTGAGAAATGAGACAACTTCAGAATACAGAAGCTTTCTCCATTTTTCTTTAAATGATGATACTTTTCTGGTAGATGTCTTGATGGATCTATTTTCCATTAATAATCAGGTTTTTTCGTGACTCCGCTGTACTGGCTGAATGGATGGGCGGGGCCAGAGAGATGATTGACAAATGGAACCAGCTGTCTGTCACAGCCAAAGAGGAAATGGATGTCAAACAGATGCATGAATACCTTCTCCAGTTTGTGGTGAGCCCTCGCCTATTTACCTTTAATCAAATGGTTACTAACTTTTTCCCATGAAAACTTATATAACTAGAAGGTTTTATATCTTTATTTATTGTATTGTATTATTTAAGATTCCTGATGTCTGTCCACAGAGAAATAAAAAACATTTAAAGTCTAGTTCATTCTATTCTTGTGATGGTAGACAGACTCTAATAAAGCTGCTCTGTTTCAGACTTTAATCAAAGACATGGAAGTCAGATCTGGACTGAAGTTGGCTGTTCTCGGTGCTGGAGCTCAGCTGGTCCAGCTGAAAGAAGCAGACAGAGGCTCAGGTCCGGAGGACAAAGAGGCTTCACCTTCAGACCTGGATCTCTGCTCTGTCCACTCCCAGCTCAGACAAATCGAGCTGGACTGGTCCGGTCTGCTGGCCGACGTTCCCATCGTCCAACATGCTCTGCATGAGGTGAGGAGACCCTAAACGCAGCTTGTGTCCTCTGCAGTTAAATTATAAAACATGGAAGATGTTTTTTTTGTGGTTACCGTCAAACATTTTCTTTTTTTATATCGTGCTGTTTAAAGCCATGTTACAGACGTCGGTCTCAAGAATCCTAAAGACTCCCCTAAGCTTTCCTCTAGCTTCATCATGAGGTTGACACCTAAAGTAATGAAGTACAAATACTTCACAATTGTACTTAAGTATTTTCTGTACTTTACTCAAGTACTGACTAATTTACAACATTTTATTTACCTTTTACATCTTTACACAGACATCTGAACTTTCTGCTCTTACATTTTAAAACATGTTGGTTACTGTAGTTGATGAATTATTATTGTTATGTATCTGCATCCTTACAAACATCAGTACCTGCTCACATCATGCATGACAGATGTAAACAGAGTGACACTATTCAAAGTTTCAGTAGCCTTGCACAGAATACTTTTGCACCTTTCTAGTTCAATCAGTGCTTCTGCTTTGTTTTTTACACATCACACATCTACTGTAACTAGGTGATGTGTTTTGAAATATAAATATTCACGTTCAGGATGAATTGTTATAACTTCGTCCTCAACCTTTCATTCGTTATCAGCTCAATTTCAAATATTCTAATACTTTTGTTAAGATGCAAATATTCCCAGCAGCCTCAATGCTCTGTGTTAGAGCTCATTAGCAAATGTTAATGTTGTGTTTCTGCATGCTAAGCAGAAACGTTACGTAGAAGGAACGTGGATCCAAAGTGCAAACACAGCTGAACTGAGATTCAAACAGTGCACGTCTTCTAGTTCTATTCTTCACTGGAGATTGGATGATGAGTTGCACGTGGTGAAGGCGATCAGAGGCCACACCCAGCAACACTGTCCCAAATAGACTTACTTAAACGTTAAAGTGGCACTGCGATCACAAACTTCCAGTCCAAGTTTCGGCTCTGACTGTGACAGACAGACAGACAGACAGACAGGAGGATTTTGTCCTGATTTTTTCTCGTCTAGTCTGGCAAGATAATCTCAGAACATACAGGAAGGCTCTCCGTAATGCCAGAGCAGCCTACTACTCTTCTTTAATTGAGGAGAATAAGAACAACCCCAGGTTTCTCTTCAGCACTGTAGCCAGGCTAACAGAGAATCACAGCTCTACTGAACCATCTATTCCCTTAGGTCTAAGTAGCAATGACTTCATGAGCTTCTTTAATGAAAAATCCAAAACCTCCTGCCCTCAAAAGGCATTGATCTGCATTCTGATACAGCAAGTTTGAAAACAGCTGTAAAACCTGATATGTATTTAGACTGTTTTTTTCCCAGCGACCTTCATCAAATAACTTCATTCAATCATTTCTGCAGCTAAGCCTTCAACCTGTCTCTTAGACACCATCCCAACCAGGCTGCTCAAGGATGTTTTACCTCTAGTTAGTCATTCGTTATTGGATACAATTAATCTGCCTTTTTTATCGGGACATGTACCACAGTCCTTTTAAGGTAGCTGTAATTAAACCTCTTCTTAAAAAGCCCACTCTAGACCCAGAGGTTTTAGCCAACTACAGACCGATATCAAACCTTCCCTTTGTGTCTAAGATACTTGACTTTCTCCATAACAATAGTCTATTTGAGGAATTTCAGTCAGGATTTAGAATTAGTTAGTCAAAGTTACAAATGACCTCCTAATGGCATCAGACAAAGGACTCATCTCTGTACTTGTCCTGTTAGATCTTAGTGCTGCATTTGACACCACTGACCATCAAATTCTTTTACAGAGACTGGAAGATCAAATTGGCATCAAAGGAACCACCCTAATCTGGTTTAAATCGTATTTTTTAGATCGATCTCAGTTTGTTCACGTCAATGATTAGTCCTCCATGCATACCAAAGTTTGTCATGGAGTCCCACAAGGTTCTGTACTAGGACCACTTTTATTTAGTTCATATATGCTTCCTTTAGGGAACATTATTAGAATCACTCTATCAATTTCCATTGTTATGCTGACGACACCCAATTATATTTATCGATCAAGCCTGATGCAACCAATCAGTTAACTAAACTCCAAGCATGCCTTAAGGATATAAAAAATTGGATGACCTATAATTTTCTGATGTTAAATTCAGACAAAACTGAAGTTCTTAAAATTGGACCCAAGCACCTCAGAAACTCTCTTTCTAGAGACTTAGCTACTTTAGACGGGATCACCCTGGCCTCCAGCTCCACTGTAAAGAATCTTGGAGTTGTTTTTGATTAGGATTTTTCCTTTAATGTTCATATAAAACAAACTTTGAGGACTGCATTCTTCCACTTACGTAACATCGCTAAAATCAGACGCATTGTCTCTCAAGCGGATGCAGAAAAACTAGTCCACGCATTTGTTACTTCAAGGCTGGACTATTGTAACTCTTTGTTATCAGGGTGCTCTAATAAGTCTCTTAGGACTTTACAGTTAATTCAGAATGCTGCTGCATGCGTCCTGACCAAGGTCAGAGATCACATCTCTCCAATTTTGGCTTCCTTGCATTGGCTACCTATTAAATCTAGAATAAAATTTAAAATTCTCCTCCTTACTTACAAAGCTCTTCATGGTCAGGCACCATTATATCTAAAAGAGCTCATAGTACCTTACTACCCCTCTAGAACACTGCGCTCTCAGGACGCTGGGTTCCTTGTGGTTCCTATAGTCTCCAAAAGTAGATTGGGAGCCAGAGCTTTCAGCTCATCAGGCTCCTCTTCTGTGGAACAAACTACCAATCTGGGTTTGGGAGGCAGACACGGTCAACACTTTTAAGAGTAAACTTAAGACTTTCCTTTTTAAAAAAGCTTATACTTAGGGCTGACTCAGGTCATCCCTTAGTTATGCTGCCATAGAATTAGACTGCCGGGGGACTCCCCAGGGTTATGCCTAGCCAGGCACGGTATTGGTTAAAGATGTAGTCACATCTCCCTTACCGAAAACCCTCCCTCCTTCTCTCATTCTCTCTCTCTCTCTCTCTCTCTCTCTCTCTCTCTCTCTCTCTCTCTCTCTCTCTCTCTCTCTCTCTCTCTCTCTCTCTCTCTCTCTCTCTCTGTGGACATGTCTCATTAATGCATGTTACTAACCAAACTTCCCCGGAGTTTCTGTGCTCTGTCGTCCAGCAGGTTTTCGTGGATCGTGGCTGCTGCTGTGATCCTGCACGACGCCCACTACACATATTACTACTGTCATTATTACTACCATATCTGCTACTTTGGTCACTTTATTATTCATTGTGATTCATTGTCATTCTGTCAGTCATTGTAATTGTACAATATGTTTCTGTTGATTGTCCTGTACACGTGACATCCATTGCACGTCTGTCCGTCCTGTGGCTCTTCCTGAGGTTTCTTCCACATTTTTCCCTGTTAAAAGGGTTTTTTGTGGGCAAGTTTTTCCTCACTCGAACTGAGGGTCAGAGGGTGTCACTCCCTGTACAGATTGTAAAGCCCTCTGAGGCAAATATACTTTTGACTTTGGGCTATACAAAATAAAATTGATTTGATTTGATTTGATTTCCATGAACTCCATGCTCAGAGCATGATAAAGCACGCTGCAGTTTTCCTGTCACCAATTAGTTTGAAACATCCCTGCTGTGCAGCACAGTGCTGTCCTGAGGACTCTTCTCACCCTTATCGGCGTGAAACCATTCTCGCCTGTCTGTCTATCCATCCGTCTGTCTGTCTGTTCTAATCTTCTTCCTCCTCAGCTATTTTCTTTTCCCTCCCTCCTCTTCCTTCCCTCTCGCTCATCTTCCTGCTGTTCTTATTATTTTCTGTCCCTCTCATTTCTCCTCCTCACCTCATGTTTTTTTTGCCCTCCCACTCACCTCCTTTTCAAGTCCAAATTTAGTTTCTCATCCCATCTCTCATCCACAGAAGTACAAACAAAAATAATTACATATTCAATGTCAAGAAGATAGATCATCAAGTCCAGAAACATCTGTTATAACTGCGTAATAACATGATTCAAAGTTTCAGATGTAGGTGACAGACACTGTTGCCCAGCAGGCGCAGCAACATTCTGGATCCGCTGTTGTACAAAAAGCGATCACTCACCGGTTTCTTGAAGGTCAGAGATCTTAAACACTCAACAGAACAAAGCAGAGTCACCACATTTGTTTTTTGACAATGTGTCCTCTGCGATGGGTGAAGACGTTGACCCAGCAAGGGGCGCTGTTGGAGCTGCAGGCCTGGATGGACGCCACTGAGTCGCAGCTCGGGGAGCATGGCAGCGGAATCAGCCAAACGTCGTCGACCAGCAGTGATCTGAGTCAGCTCCTGAAATACTGCAAGGTGGAAAAGAACTCAGATCTGATGGATGCATGAAAAAGGAAGTGTCTGTTTATATCTGCCTGGCTGACTCTGTTCTTCATCCGTGACATCTTCCTCAGGAGTGTCAGGTAGAGATGTTGGCCCATCAGGCCACCCTGGACTACGTCAACCAGCTGTTACAAACATGCAGTACCGAGGAGGGCCACGGGAGGCGCTACGAACACAACCAGTTTGCGGACGAACAGGGTCATCTGAACCATCAGTGGATGAGTTTGCAGGAAACCCTCAGCTCTCAACTGCAGCACATGGTCTTTCTCAGTAGATGGAGTCTGCTTCGATCTGTGGAGCTCAGCAGCTGTTTTTAGGACTCCTCGTCCATGTTGGCTTCAAGTTTTCTGGAACTTTCAACCTTACTCTTTATGATTAATTTAAAAAACAAACCAGTGTTTTGCTTTAACAAGTGACCATGTTAACTGGTGACCAATGCATCCGTGGCTGTTGTAGTTACGGCAGCTGTTGAAAGAGGAAGGGGATATGTAACTCTCAAACTAAACACCAAAGACGAAGCGATCTGTTTTTTGACATTGTGAAGTGAAGCCAATGGAGAAGTGCTAAAAACTGCAGTTCCTCAAACGTCCATTTGAGGCTGGCTCCAGAAGTGAGTCAGTCTCCATAAGTCCCCATGTCCAAATGTCCAACTTCACAGCAGAAATAAACATGTTTACAGCCTGGTACAAAAAACTGTTTTGGTCTCTGTAGCTAATTTCCCCGTTCATGACAACTGTACTGAGGGTGAATTTATATACAACTCACCTGTTCAAATGATATTAAGGCTTGAAGTTAAGCAGAATGAACAGTGTGGATACTTTAATTGACGGTTGAGTATTATAACAAATGGCCTGTTTGAGCACCCAGGCTTCATTCAACCCGTCTTTGCTGAAAAACAGGACGTTCAACATGGCGGCAGGCAGAGCCACAGATTTTGAGCGTACTTCTGACTTCTGCCAGCCAGCCTCAAGTGGCCGCTCAAGGAATTACAGTTTTTAGCACTTCCTCACTGGCTTCTTTTCCCAGCCACAAAGGTTGCCACTTAGGCAGAACGCATAATATTTGTGTTTTGACTCATAACACATAAATTCATTGATAAATAAATAGAAAATAATATGGACCTACAATGATAGTGAAGCCATAGCACTTCTATTTAGTGCACCACTGAATGCAGTTTTCACTTTCATTAAACAAGAGCTACTTTGACACATGATCATCATTTTGATGTTTAGTATTCTTGAATTCTTCAAAATGAACATGCTGTTGTTGTTTGTGGCGTTCAGGTCCAGGAGCTGGAGCAGAAGCTAAGCAGCAGAGCGGAGCGGGAGGCCCGACTGCAGCAGATCAACAGCTGGATCGCAGATCAGAACCTCTGGATGGACTCAGCTCAGATGCCCAGCTGCCAGACGGAGCTACAGAGGAGCGTCAACGCCTGTCAGGTCAGAGGTCACATCTGCACTGTAACATCTGTATGAAATAGAGGACCTGCAGCAAAAGATTTGTTTCAGCTGTGCAGCCATGGGCCAAGAAGCTGCACGTCCTTCTTAAATCAGATTTTTATCTCCTTGCTGTGTCTGTCAGGATCTGGAGGAGAAGTTTAGGCAAAAGTCTGCTGTTCTTCAGGAGCTGAGAGACAAAGTCGGAGGAGAAAGCGGCAGCTGTGATTTCATCTTGCAGACAAATAAATCCATCGAGGCCTGCGCAGCTCTCACACAACAGGTGAACGACACATCCATCATCTGTAAGTGCTCGTCCTCATCAGGGTCACAGGAGAGGTGGAGTACTCAGGAACATGTGCTATGTAGCTGTATGACCACCAGCAACATCCTTTACTGAGAGAGAGAAAACACACACACATATTTATGCAGAATTTATTCTGGTACTTTTGGGTAGGGAGCTAGTTTTTTGACAAAAGGTTTGAGACTTTAACTTAAATCCTTGTCTGGTATTTTGTCTCTGTCTCTCTCCTGTGTGCTCAGAATGACTCAATGAAACAGAGGCTTGTTCGGGTCCACGAGCTGTGGGACCGTGTGAAGAGGCGGCTGAATCAGATGATGCTGAAGACTGCGAGAACGTCTCAGACTCTCAAGTATCACGGCAGCACTCAGATCTCCCTGCAGGTACACAGAGACCTGCATGAGAAGTTGCAGGTACGACTGCTGCTGAACTGTCCAGCTGTGCTGTGGTGGACGGAGTTATTATGTTTTTATCATGTCGGACCTGATGGCTGACGGTGTCTGTTGTGTTGGAAGCAGCTTCTTCATGAGGAGACAGAAGCTTCAGAGGCAGAGTGGGACGAGCTGAGTCGAAGTGTCTCCTCCCTCAGAGACGCCGTCAGTCCTGATGCTGCCGTCCTCCTCAAGGAGCAGCTGGACAGACAGAGAGACAGGTGAGACAGACTCCATCACACACACACACACACACATACACGCACAAAGAACACACTGTCAATCAGGCGATCGTCCTCTCGTCCTCCAGTTGGACTGTGGTGTCCCGGTCGTTGGTGCAGCAGCTCCAGAGGAGTCGGGGCGTCCTGCAGGTCTGGGACGTCTACACTGGGCTGGCTGCGTCTTTCTCCCAGCAGCTGCAGACTCTGCAGAAAGACGCTGAGTCAGCGCTGAGCAGAGCGCCTGCAGACGATAACACCATGGAGCAGATCGCTGTCAGGGTGCACAATGTTCAGGTGAGGAAGTAAACAAGATCCAATTTAAAGGAGCCAAAACCAACAAGATGACATGAATAAATGATATGAGCACAAACACTACATGCTACAGAATCCAGTCCAGCCCTGTTCATCTCCTCACTGTGTCCTTGTTTGTCCCTGTCGGTCTCAGAGTCTCCTGGAGAGGTCGGACACTTTGCACTCTGACCTAGAGGGGGTGCTGGAGGCCTCCAAGGACTTGATTGGCCACCTGGAACCTTCAGCTGCCTGTCTGATCCAATCAGAGAGCAGGTTGTTGTCGCGAAGCGTCCAGCAGGTGAGCTGGACGCTGACAGGGAAGCTGGGTCAGCTGCAGGTATGACTTCATGAATGAATGAGCGTGAGCTGTGAAAAACTGAGGCATTTTTCTGACCTGCTGCTCATTTCTTTGCTCTTTAAACATTGAAAATCATAACTGATATTTACTGACACCATTATTATTGTTTTATAGTCCATGAAGTGAAAAGACAAATATAAGATTTCAGACTTCAGACAGACATGTTCTCACTGCGTTTACCTGCCACCTCAGTGTCACACTGACCTATAAATGCAGACACAGATGGCCGTGTGACATGTGACGTGTGTTATGTTTATGTAGGAGGAGATGGAGTGGCTGCAGGAGTTTGGAGATGTCTTGAAGTCGCTGGAGAGAAATGTGGAGCTTTGGCAGGAGCGTGTGCAGGATGACGAGCAGACAGCAGACCAGGTAGAGTTTATGAATGACTGCAGTGACATAAATATCTCTGGGATTGTTATTAAGTTTGGTGTGTTGTAGCTGGGAATGTTTTCTTCTCTGAAGCAGATTTTTTTTTTTTTTGAATATTTTTTCTGGAAGCAATTTGTCTTTAATTTTTTCATATTTCCATTGGTTTCATTGTTTTATTCCATCTTGTATTGTGAAACCGTTTCTTTAAAATGTGTCCAAACAGTCACCACATTCATTTTGTAGCTTTTCTGGAGCTTTTGATTGTATAACATGATCCTCCTCTGCAGCTTTCGTGTAATCATGGATGTTTTTGTGAGAATTTAAAGGATTTTTGTAAAAAGACAGAATCTGAAATTTCTTTCAAAGCTGAAAGAAAACAAGGTTTTTACTCTTCAAAGATAAAATGATATTGTCTCTGCCTGAGAGGAAAAATTATAGAGCAACGAGTCAATAAGTTAGAAAGACGTTTGAGAGGACTAAACTAGGACAGAAGAACACGCGTGCAGCGTGTACTGTTTGGGTTGTGAGCCGTCGTGTGTGCAGTAATTCAGACTCTTGTGATCCCCTGTGATCTGAGGTGTCACCATATGTTTGCAGTCTGGCCTCCTCAAGCTGAGCGACCTGTCTGCTGGCCTGGATGTGCTGAACGAGCTAAGCTACAGCCTGACGCTGGGTGGCGCTTCGGCACGCTGCCTGCAACGCCTCAACCGCTGCTGGGCCGACGCCTCCGCCAGAGCTGAGGAGGCCTGCAGGTCAGTCCTGAGATCTGCATATGAAAACATGAAGACATGAAGCAGGGCTGAGACACGGCAGACTTTACACTGATACTGTCAGCTGCCTGGACTGCTGCATGAAAACGTTCATTCTTTTCATTATGCTATAGATGCATGTATTTTTACAAATATTTGAATAATTGTTTAGTCTATAAAATAATAACCTGGTATATTTCAATTCACAGATTAATCAACTGAATATTGCAGCTTCAATTAGAAAATTGATCAGCAACCTCTGAGTGACTATTGATTAATCATTTTGAGTTAATCAGAAATACCTTCTTTCTTGAATATGAATATTTCCTTTGTCTACGTTTGTAACATGAATATTTTGGGGTTTTCGATTGTTTGTCAGACATAACAAAACATTCTGAGACGTCACTTGTCGTCACCAAACAATGAACTGATTAATCCAGAAAATAATGGACAGATTAATCAGTAATGGAAAGAATTGATTATTGCAGCCTTTTTTTTCAGTGGACTAATTGTTTCAGCTCTGATATCTGATATGTTCACATTTATTAAAGAACATGCTGTTGATGGGGCAGAAATACTCTGAAATCAATTCATTTATATCGCTTGATCTTCATTAGCAGATGGAAATTCAAATTGGGGACAAGCAGTTTAATTTTTATATTTCCATTTACACTTTTAAAATTTTCATTCAGTCAGGATCAATGATATTTTGGAATGAGGATTTGTTTGTATTTTTTGCACCAAAATTATTAATAAAAGAAGGTTCCTCGTTCAAACAGAGGAAGTACTACGGCTTCCTCCCACAGACCAAACACGTACACTTAACAGAATATCTAGTGAAACTGGCTGAAAATGGATGTAAAGAGTCACAAAACTCAATGTTTGATTCAATGTGAATTTTGTAAAAAATGAAACATTAAGTCTATTTTTCCTCTCCAAAAACCATTAATGTAGAAATTCATAGTTTAAGTTGATGATCAGTCAATCTAGATGAAATATAGGTCGTAGATTTCAGATGAAGAGTTCTCTCACTGTGTCATTTTGTTTGTGTTTTAATGTGCAGTGAGCTGCAGACGGAGGCGCTGAGGCGGCAGAGTTTTGAACAGAAGTGTGAGAGCTGGATGTCTTTCCTGCAGAGGATGGAGGACAGCCTGGCTGTGGACGTGGCCGGCTCTTACATCGGCCTCAGACAGCAGCTCTGTACGCACAAGGTGATTAACACTGTCATTGACAAACACACACACACACACACACACACACACACACACACACACACACACACACACACACACACACACACACACACACACACACACACACACGTGATGTAATCCTGGGCCCTTCTGGTGTTTCAGCGGTTTCAGGCAGAGCTGTCCATCGGTCACCAGATTCTTCATTCAGTCATCGCTGAAGCTCTTCATCTGCTGCAGAAAGGAGAGGTGGAGGACAGGTACAAAGCAGCTGCTTTACCTCATTTATCTCTTTTTAGTCAAGCAAGCAGTGTGGCTATGGCAATGGTTCAATCCAGAGTGAAATATTTTGACTCCTGGATGGATTTTTGTGCAGGTTTTCTCTGTCTTCTGAGATTCCAGATGTTTCAGAGAAAAACTAATAACTGGGTTTTTGAAATGTTAAATATCATGTAATTGAAAGTCAGTGATGAATTACAGTCGGTAAACATTGAAAAAGCAACAGTGTTTGCATGTTTGTTCATTTTAATGTTTCGGAATATCTCCTGAGTATTAAGGCTAACACTTACATGCGCAGTTCTATCAATGCACAACATTTTCAACAACACATTCACAAATCCTCAGCTGTACTTAGAGGGAAGTGCCTTTATGTTAATACAGTAAAAATTGTGTTCTCACTCTGCGTCTGACCATATCCCCATAAACCTTTAAAAACAAACAAAAGATAATTTTTCAAACTTTGTGGCTGCATTAAAGGTTTTTATCTCACAGAAGTCATTTCATTTTGATTGGAACAACATCATTTCACACCAGACTCTTATTCCTGGCCAAAGGTCGCTGTGTTTTCTTTTTGCAAACTGCGCAGTCTGTACCTCCGTTGAAATGAATGGAAAAACCTGTGTTTTTACCGCAGCGTTGGATTTGGTATGAATCAGTGTTTCACACAGAGGAGTGACTTGGATTCAACTCTCTTTACACGCAGTCACAAAGCTCTAAGCTTCTTCAGTCACTAAACATGCTAATGCTGCATTCAAACAGGATCCGACGCTACAGCAAAAACACAGGTTTTTCCATTTACTTGAGTGGGAATGTCTATTTTTGCTGCAGTGGTGCAAGCTGCAGGGGTGTCCCTTTTATAAAACGTTCTTTATTTCATGTCGCCAGTTTCTAACTCTGAGTCTGCCTCACAATTTACACGGCAAAACAGAGACACAAAGAGGTTTAATTCGTTTTGTGTGAGACAGAGAAGGCACACAATTTCACAGTGTTACATTCAGCACAAACAGACACAGCAGCACATGACCCCGGTGTGACCCGCTAATCCTGATCCTGTCTGAATGCAGTTTAAAAGTTACTTAACGTTAGCATGTTAAAGTTAATGTGTACAATTAGCATGTTAGCGCTCTGTTCCAAATGATTGATGCTCATGAAGCTTTACATGCTGTGTGCATGTCAACGTTCCTGTTTAAATAATTAGCTTCAAAGCTACGGTGCTATGTTTAATGCTAAATAGTAGCAGTTAGCATTCTTTTAGTTCAGGGCTTTTAGCACCTTAACATGCTAACGTTAGCATGTTGTGGCTCCTAAATAGCCTTTTAATGTTAGCATACTTATTGTCCGTCCTAAAAAGAGCCTCTGTTGTTTCATTGCTAGCTCAATGCACAATGTCTTTAAATCATGTTTTGAATTGATCAACTTTGAAGCTAATGAGCTAATAAACTGTCTAAGCGGCCTTTTCAAATTTCCATCAAAGTCTCTGTCATTAAACATTCAAAAATTATTTGAATGTATCCAGGAGTGACTTCATCCTGAAGCTCGCCCAGCTCAGGGAGCACTGGCAGGGGGCGGTGCAGCGGGCAGACCAGCGGCGCTCCCTGGTGGAAGGGCTGGTGAAACACTGGCATCTGTACAGCCGCAGCCTGAAGAAGCTACAGAGGTTCCTGTCGGACACGCAGAACCTCCTTTCCCCCGCTGGACTGGCCTGCTGCAGCCTGCGACAGCTACGACGCTCCCTCCAGGACCTCCAGGTGAGCAACAAGGCTGCAATATCAGGGAATTCCAGACAGGGAAAATCTGGGAATGCTCTACATCTTTGAAAGAGTTAGTGGAAACTAAAGACACTTAAAAACTGACTTAGTGACAAACTCTCATTGCACTTGATAAAGTACAGTCAAGGCCAAAAATACCACAAATATCGACACCCCTGAGTCCAAAACCATTCCAAATGCTTTGGCATTCTCATGTTTCTTTTGTTTGCACTGGAACAACACAAAAAAGCAAAGAAAAAAATGAAGATGTTCCACACAAAACTCCAAAAATGGACCGAACAAAATTATTGGCACCCTCGACTTAATATTTGGTAGCACACACTTTGGAAAAAATAACTGAAATCTTCCACCTCTGTAGTAAAGTTTTGGACCACTCCTCTCTTGAAAGCGGCTCCAGATCTTATAGATTTGATGGCTTCTGTTCTGAGATCCCTCCACAGGTGCTCTATGGGCTGGACTTATTGCTGGCCACTTCAGAACTCTTCCAGTGTTTTATCAAACCATTTCTGAAGTATTCTTTGGGTTTGTCAAATGATGGGGATCCAGCTTTCTGACACTGGGCCCCACATTCCGCCCCAGAGTTCTTCAGATTTCGTACTCAAATGCACACAGTCAAGACATCCAGTGCCTGAAGCAGCAAGACAACCTCTAAACATCAGTGAACCTCCACCTTTTAATTTCATTTTATGAAAACAGAAGAAAGAGGTTCTTTACCAAAAAGTCTCATCTGTCCACAGACTTTGGTAGTGTCCCTTATTATTCATATTGTAATAGGTAATGCAGTGTTGTTTGGAAGTTGATTGAGGTTCATGATCCACTATTCAAACAACCTTTTATTCCTTTTCATTCTTTTTTGTCCACGTCCACAGAGATCAGCTGTGTGCTGTAAACTTCTTCACAATGTTGCAAGTCCTCTGAAGATGGACTTTTAAGATTCTCTATCCGCCAAATTCTCAAATCCTTAGACAACTCTTTGCTCTTCTTTATTTTGCTGACACACCACACAAAGTTTAGGCAACTTTCCAACTTTTTTTTCTTTGGTTGTAAGTGTGATTTCTATCTCGCCAGCACCTGTTAATTGCTACAGAGTTTAATCACAAATTATAGGAGCATCACATGCTTCAAATACTATTATTTCTGAAGATTTTGAAAAAGTGCCAATAATTTTGTCCAGCACATTTTTGGAGTTTTGTGTTCCAATGAAAAAAAAAGAGATAAACAGGAGAGACAAGCCTGAGATTAAAAACACAACCCACCCAGGACTGGATAATATGTTTATGTATGCCTGACAAATGGAGTATCTATGGGAAGTGTTTAGAGTAGATTTATCAAACGGTTGTTGTCAGATTAAGATCAGTCTTTGACACAGGCAGAAACAAACGGCTGGTTTAAGAGCAGCAAACGTCCACTGCTGATGACATTTACATCAGAAAACTGACAAAGGGAACGAGGAAGACGCTTTCCATTCAGATCCTTTCTGAACCTTTGATCACCATGAAAACAAAAGATGAGAGTTAAATTATTGGGAGATAAAGCTGCTTAATTAATGAAAGTTAAACCCTTTTAACATTGGTCATCATCTTCCCTTCCTCCTCTCCTTTCCTTTTTTAAGTCACCTTTAACCCTTCCTGAACTTCATTTGCTCCTCAGCACACCGAGCTATTGTTCCAAAGGTACCAGTGCAGCTTCATCCACACTCTGGACGTCGGCCAGCAGCTTTTCTCCATGGGGGACGAGGAGACCCAGAATCAGCTGCAGACGGATCTGGAAACCCTGCAGGAGGAGTGGGACAACCTCCACAGCCTGCTGGGCCGGAGGATGGAGCTCACAGAGGCCATCGTCAAGGTACTCTAGTCTCTAGAGTAGAGTCCCCTGTCGAGTTCTTGCGGCTCGCTGTGGTGCCTTCAGGGACATCTTGTTGGTTTATTTCAATGCAAGTCAGTTTGAGCTCAGTATCCCAATGTTCTCAAACTCTAAGGTAGTATGTAGTGGTGTGTGGATTTGAATAGTCTGATGTTAAGGCAGAAAGGAGTGAAAAATGTTCTCTTCACAAATGTGTAGCTGCTTTTCTCTGCTTCATGTCACTGTAAATTGAGTTTTTGACAGTTGGTTGGACAAGACAAGACATTTTTTGGCATCCAGGCAGGTGTGATTGTCTTTTTTCATAAAATTCTGATATTTAATATCCATTTGTTTTCAGTGATTAATTAGCTGAGAAGGCCAGTGAAAATCTAACTGATGTTTTGCTTTGTCTTCAGCATGTCGAATGACCATACTTTCAACAATCATCTCTGAAATTCCTCAAGAAATTAGAAAACGTCTGTAAGCAGTCAGCTGAGCACACAGAGAGCAGAAAAGTCTTCAGAAAAGAGTGTGTACAGAATATTAGCAGCAGCTTGTGGAATCTGAACGTCTTTTAAACGTAAAATAAATGTAATCCTGACAGATATGACCTTCATGTGCTCTGTGAATTGTGACTTCTTGGTGTTGAAGGTTTCAGTTACTTGAAACTAAACCATAGCCCTGTGGTCACTGAAACTGGTGGCTTAGATTGTACTGGATATACAAAAATCAATGTGATTTTGGAAACCCGATCTGTCGAGTCACTGTGTCCGGCAGTGAGAGTCCTGCACGGTCTCTCCCCTGAGACAATTACACAAAGGCTCTGTGGGTGTGGTCCTCTTGTTTCGCTGCTTCACTTCTATCAGATCTTTATTATATTTCTATTGTGATCTACATTTGTGACCCGGTTTCTCTCACCTTGTCTGATTCCTGTCAGAAGTTTTCAACCTGAGAGTCTGGAGCTTCAGTCATGGTTTCCACATTTAGACAGGAGTAGACACGGGTCATTGAAAGTGATAGAATTTATATATTTTGTGCATGAATTTTTTTTTTACTTGACACCAGTAAATAGGATGTGTAGTCATGTAATTGTTTCATGCAGAAATTCTCAGTGTTGTAAAAGTAATTCATCTTGATCCTGGCAGCACAAATGTTGCAGGTAACACCTTAGTGTCTCTTCTCTGTGGGAACTCAGTGTCAGACACAGATCTGACGGCAGAGCTATGTTTGTTTCTTCAGCCTGGACAGACGCCTGTCAACAGATCTGAACCCTAAGTCCTCCATCTGTCCCCTGTCTCCTCTGACGGTTTCTGTTTACCTGAGAGCGGTAGACTTAATCCAATCTGCTCTAATTAACAACAGTGGACACGTTTAGGAAGTCACAGACAAAAGAGTGTAATGACTCTTTTTAAAGATTGATGTGTGTGATTAATGACTTCTTCTTGTTGTGTCTCAGAACTGGGAGTGCTGCGAGGCCGGACTAGAAGACAGCATGCTGCAGCTGAAAAATGTGAAGACCAGACTGAACCAGTCGATGCCAGAGAGCGACGATGAGCTGGAGAATGACAAGAAGTTCAACAAGGTACACGCCAAATATTACTGAAGAACGTCCACCTTCATTTATTCCAAACATCCATGGAGACACAGAGCCACTCAGAAGACAGCAGTAATCTCATTGGCTGAGTTTAACCCCAGTGGGTGGAGCTTAACTTAAGACTGAAATAAGTAGTTGATAGTCAAATACAAATGCATTTTGACTTTGTGTCATCAGTCAGCCTTCAGATGAGCTGGATCTGTTTTACTTTTTGTCGTAGGTCTAAAGCAGTCATGAACATGGCTAACACGGTTATTTTAATTTATATTTCACTAAAAAATATCTAAAGTTATTGAGAAAAGTCAGGTATCTAGGCTGCACTGCAGTTTAAATAAAAAAACACAAGGAGAAAAGGTGAAAACAAAGAAAACTTCAGAGCATATGCAATTTGAAAATATGAATTCTGATCTGATTTTCACCATGTTTTTACAATTTTTAGAGGTGACTTATGTTAATAATACAACAAAGGGGCTGTTTTTTAGTTTTAAGGAATCTACTGAGTGTCATGAAATAACTTTTGTTATGACTTGGCGCTATATAAATAACATTTATTGAATTGAATTTATTAGAGGCAGACTGCTGCCAGATTAGAAATGAAGTGTTTTTTACTTTCTTGCTGTGAGTTAAATAAGAGGGTCAATACTAAAGTTGACTCTTTACAAATTTCACCAGGAAATCATACTGATAGTCCTGCATGGTAACTAACGAGATATAACATGTTCACTAGTCTGTCTAAGAGGTGCTGGTAGGGTTTAGGTCACTCTTCAATATCACCAAAACTACATCACAACTTTTACTAAGTCTTTCTCCGTTTTACGGTTGTTTTGTTAGGCACCTGTGTTAGCATTTACTTCTTATACACTTTATATTTAATACTCTATACTGTATTTTTATTCTTAAGTTACTGTTACTATATGTGCACAAGGATTTCCTTTAAGGCAGATTTAGTTACTTTTAGACATAGCCAGGCTGTCTTTAAGTTAACCATCTCCTGACTGTAGCTTCATATTGTGCATGTGAGAGTTGAAAGAAGTGAATGTTAAACTACTCCTTCACGTCAGTGTTGTGCATTTTACAGAGACTGTCCTTATGACCGAGCGTTCCTTTAAATTATGACCGCAATGACTAAATGTCTAATCTACATCACAGCCTTCATTCACAACACTTCATAGAATTAACAATCAGGAGGAAAGTCCAAGACTTGTTTAAAAAAAGTTTAACATTCGAAGGGGACACAGATAATACCTCGATTTAGAACATGAGGAAAGAGCGCAAGGACATGAGGGAACAGTGTCAGGACATAAGGAAACAGTGTCAGGACATGAGGGAACAGTGTCAGGACATGAGGGAATAGTGTAAGGACATAAGGAAACAGTGCAAGGACATAACATAAGTAAACAGTGTCGGGATATAAGGAAACAGTGTCAGGACATGAGGAAAACAGTGTCAGGACATAAGGAAACAGTGTCAGGACATGAGGAAACGGTGTAAGGACATAAGGAAACAGTGCAAGGACATGAGGAAACAGTGTCAGGACATAAGGAAACAGTGTCAGGACATAAGGAAACAGTGTCAGGACATGAGAAAACAGTGTCAGGACATAAGGATACAGTGTCAGGACATAGGGAAACAGTGTAAGGACATAAGGAAACATTGCAAGGACATGAGGAAACAGTGTCAAGACATAAGGAAACAGTGTCAGGACATAAGGAAACAGTGTAAGGACATAAGGAAATAGTGCAAGACATGAGGAAACAGTGTCAGGACATAAGGAAACAGTGTCAGGACATAAGGAAACAGTGTCAGGACATAAGGAAACTGTGTAAGGACATCTTCAGCCTTCAGTGAGTCTTGGAGGGAAACAAACTCTTGGGATTCCAGGAGAGCAAAGTCAAGTTTCAAACAGGTTTGGTTCAGCTCATCCTCTCTGGCCCATCTCATCCTCCACCTCTGCCTCAATCCCCTCCCCCCTCCACAGTCTCCCCTCCCTCGCCCTCCCCGGCTGTCCTGCAGCCTGTGGCCCTTAATCCTCTCTGGGTGGGGTGAAAGAGAGAGAAAAGAGTGACAGGGGCCGAGAAAGAAAGAGAAAGGGGCCGGACAGAGAGAGAGAGTGAGACATTAGGGAGTAGCTGTGGGAGAGAGAGCTGTGCTTTGGGGGGTCTCTGACGGTTTGTTGTGGCCGGTCGGTGTGTTATGGTATGCAGGAGAACGAGGACTCCCTGGAGGACTGGGCCGGGAGCCTGACAGAGCTGAGCACCATGAAGATGAATCTGTCCCATTACATCATCGCCGACGATGTCCTGCTGCTGCAGGAGCAGGTGGAGCACCTCCACTGTCAATGGGAGGAGCTGTGCCTTAAGGTTAGTCTGCCGGCTCTGTGATGAGACTCTGAGACTTTTCCTGCTCTGTATTTGACTTTATTCAGACTAAACTAAATATCTAAAACACTTTACTCTGTCTGCAAAACTTCATTTAAATCACCACGTTGATTGGAAAATGTTTTTTTAGAAACTATTTTAAGTGTTATGTTGTTATTTGTCCTGAATGAAATCACCCTGGAAAATAATTTTAACATATCACTGATCTAGAGATTCCTATAAAGTGCTTTGGGGATCGATATTTAACACTTTAGCGTGCAGTTTCCTTTAATACTCCCTTTAAATTGAAAATAAATCCATGATTTGTGACTGTGTTCCGTGAGTTTTCTTCATCAGCTTGTATGAAGTTTACAAAATCTTTGTTTGCACGACTGCTCCATTTGATCAAAGTGAATTATTCTACATATGTCTTTATAACCAATTTCCTCTAGCTGTGCGGTTGGATGGAAAAAGTTCTCCAGTGTTCCTCTGGGTCGACCACAGACAAGCCAAATTACATGACTGCCGTGTGTGGAAGGTTAATCATTGAAGAGCTAACGTGTAACCAGCTCAGCCCAAACAGTGACTCACTTTGTTTTGTTAGTGTGTGTGTGCAGCAGATGAGACGATTTAGCTTCTCAAACCACGAAGAGAGCGAGGGGAAGGTTTTATTGAATCAAAGTTTGTAGTCGAGGAAAGAGCAGTTGTCATGGCAACATGGGTTTGTGACAGTTTCATCTGCAGTCGCAGAGTCCTCCTGTCATCACTGTTAAAAGTCTAAAGCCTTTATTGAGCAGTTAAGTTAGTAAATCAGTCAGTCTTTTTAGGGTGAGTGAAGAGACCAACAGGTCTGGGTCTGGGGGGAGGCGATAGAGTGAGGGTCATTGTGGCAGATGGTGACAGGAGAGAAATGTTGTAATGAGCTGAGAGGTTTCAAGAGCTTTTGTATTGAAATGAGTTCGGGGGGGAGGGGGAGTCGTAGTGATCACACGACTTTCACTTTTCACTGTCTGAGTGTGTTTGAGTTTTTGTTTGTCTCAGGCGTGTCTTTGTGCAGTCCAAATGTGAAACATGTGGGTTCATAACCCCTCGATCATGTGTGAAACCTGTGAAAGTATGTTTTTTTCAAATATGACGCCCTCTCCTGTAGCTGGTGTCCCAGACTGTAATGAGATTTTTGCTGCCCCCCGAGTTTAATGAGGGGAAACGCCCACTGCAGACATTTTGATGGGCTGCAAAACAACTTGTTCTTATCATCATATTGTGAACAGTGTCTAAAACACTTGACCAAAGATGGTATATAGTCATATCTAAAGTTAGCTGAAGCAATAATAATAATAATAATGATAAGTAGGTTATCTATACTGTATGTATATACATAGTCACATCTTAAAAGGTGCAGTGTGTAAGATTTTACAGGGGAATTTATTTTCAGAATAAGGCAGACATGTAATATAATATTCATAACTATATTTTCATGTATGCAGAATCAACTGAAAATAAGAATCTTTTTGTTTTTGTTACTTAAAATGTATTCTTTTATATCTACAGTGGGAGCGGGTCCTTTTTCATTGAGGCAGCCATGTTGAAACAACGTGTTTCTACAGTAGCCCAGAACAGACAAACTAAATAGTGATACTAGACAGGGCCCTTAAAGTGTTGTTTCTCCTTTACACTAAGAAGGTGAGTGTGATGTGAAGAGACTGCAATACAGCGATTAGACCACTGGATGCAATGATGAGGTCGATTTAAAAAAAACAAAACAAATTAGCTAACTAGCTGGCATTTTGCTAAGATTAGCATTCAGATGTAACTAGCTATCTTCCAGTTCATGCAGATTAGCTAGCTAATTAGCTAGTATTTTGGTTAATTTAAGATGTGTTGCCTTTTAACCACTTTCAAAATCTGGTTCTTTTTTAATTATTGACTACAAGCTAGCATTTAGTATATCTAAAATCAGCACAGGATCAGGATGAAGTTATAATTCAAACCATGTTCAATGGGAGGAAACACCCACTGCAAACTCCAGTCTTCATTGGACAAAAGCACTATGAGTGAGCCCATCAGGACCCAGAGCAGCAGAATAAAGCAAAGAAAAGCCTTTATATACTCATAACACTGATGTTTCAACTACACTGATTTTACAGCATCTCCCAACTCTGTCAACTCGCACAGATGAAATTCAAAACATGCATCTTAAAGTCATTTCATTTCTTCTTCTTCCTGTCAGGTGTCTCTGCGTAAACAGGAGATCGCCGATCGCCTGAACGCCTGGATCATCTTCAACGAGAAGAACAAGGAGCTGTGTGAGTGGCTGACGCAGATGGAGAATAAGGTGGCGCACAGCTCCGACCTCAACATCAAGGAGATGGTGGAGAAACTTAAGAAGGTGGGGGGCTGTGATAACAAGAGATACTCGTAGTTTGGATTGAGGTTGTTGAATGAGACATGTTCATTTTGTGAGAAGGACGAGTTTAAAACTTTTAAAAAGTTTAATAGAACTTGGTTAAAAGTGAGTGCATGAGCCAAAAAACTTGTTCTAGTTATGTTGTGATATTTATTCTAGCAGCAATCTTCACAGTTTTCTCATCCACATCCATTAAAAACAGTTTTCGTTTTGTTTTGTTTTGCTGTGTCAGTCGTCTGAGCTGCTCTGTGTCACGCTGTGTGGCGGTCGGACGCTCTGGGCCCTCCTGATTGTTAAAGAGACGACAGCTGTTTGAGCCCCAGCAGGGCCACGCGGTTTTGTTTTGTGTCGGCTTGCGGCCTCTTTTATTTGTTACGGTGCATGCAGTGGGGGTGACGGGGTAGTAAAGGCGATTGCTGTAATAGAAACTCAAACTTATTGCCCTGGCGGGGGGTTTAAACCTTTCATGCAGTGGAGCTTTAAATTTCGTGTCTTGCCCTGGCACACACTCTTGGCAAGAGTTGTATTACTCTCTGGTGACGGATAAATCAACTGCCAACCCACCAACCCGCCCCTAATGTCTGTTGGCCTTGACTGTTATGTCACTTTACTGAATCCTGTAGAGATGCAGTTAAAGGTGTAATACACACAATCACTGTGCTTTGAAATGTGAAGCTGCAGGTACTCATTCCATATTCTTTGTTGTGTGTTCCTCTCATCAGGATTGCATGGAAGAAATCAACTTGTTCAGCGAGAACAAAACTCACCTGAAGCAGCTCGGAGAGCAGCTTATTACAGCCAGCAATAAGACCAAGGAGACGGAGGTCAATGACAAGCTGAAGGATGTCAACGACCGCTGGCAGCATCTGTTTGACCACATAGAGGCCAGGTAAGGTGGTGGTGACGAGAGGATGGGGGAGGAGACACTCAGGATCTCCCAGCGGAGCGATTTATTTCATTTTAGCCACAGTAGTTGCGCAACTCGGGCTGCGGCTCAGTCTGCTGGGTCATCACTTTGTTTCAGGGTAAAATATCCTGGCAGCTGTTTTGATGCTATCATTATCATGATCAAAGGTTAGTTCGGATGTATTAAAGTGGGTTGGATGAGGTCATTATTATCTATAGATGGCGGTGGCACACCATTTTGGACAAGCAGACAGAGGACCAGCATGAAGTCGAACAATGTTGTGCTGTGAACCAGGGTTGATTTTAGACAATTAAAAAAAATCAGTCTAAGTTCTAATTTTAGTTAGAATATTATCACCGCTTTACCTTGACATCAGACACTTTTCCAACACAGAAATGAGGCCTTAAATCAATTTGTTCAATTCCATCAGACTCCTTTGACCAAACAGTAACTTTACCTCGAAGCACACCGCTTTTCTACTGCTGCCTCAACTTGCAGCAACTACCTAAAACACCAAAGTCAGACACAAAAAGTTTGTTTGCGTGTGGGACCAATCAAGGCAGCGGCAGGCCAGCAACTCCTGTGTTCTACGAGGTCAAGATCAATATGAAGGCTTCAGTTTCTTGTCAAAAAGATTTTTTAGGTTAGTGCCGGTCCTTCTTTCTCAAGCTGGGCTCGTTCCAACCATCTTCTGTTGGAAATGCACTATGTAGCTCATATTCTGACTAGACCATTTGTGATGTCATCACCTCAGCCTTTCACACGAAATCTTTTTTTTAATATAATGGTTCTTCATGTGACTGTGTTGATAAGTAATCGTTGGGGTGATAACAGCAGCCTTGTGCTTTGCACCTTCACCAGTTTCTGTTTCTCAGAGAGAGCACTCAGTATAATGTTATTCTTGGACTCATCAAGCGGCTTCAGCTCAGTGGAAATGCTTCAGACTGTAGGTGCAGTATGATGAAGGGTAAGGTGAAAATATGTAGTGCTGTTTAGCTTCTCAAATGTAAGACTTCATTTCCCAGAAAACCTGTTGAGTCATTTTTCTGTAGCTTTTCTGTAGATGTTTTTTTGAAGTCCAAACACTTGTTGTTGAGCCCGCATGCTATGGCTTTGGAGAACAGGAGCAGGCAGAGCGCAGCTGTTGTTCTGCTGCGGCTGCAGATTAAAGTGGAAAAGCTCTGAGCCAGCAGGATGGGCTGATATTGTTATTCATCCATAAATGCAAATCTCATTGGAGCATACAGAGAAGCGGTGGCTGCATGCTGGAAGCTACTGAACTGTTCATGCATCAGCTTAGTGAGCATGAGGAAGCAGCTTTAGAGTTGGCCTTTATGCAATGTGACTATCAACAGGAACAACATAAACAGTCGACAACAATGGAGGCGGTCCTGTTTAGTTGATTTGAATTGATATATTTGATTGTGTTCTGGTGTTTGACAAAAATTCTTAAGGTTTTCCACATCTAATGTTTTGATGATTATGATGATTATTAGGATAGGATTTTGAAACAAGTAAAACATGAGCAGGGCCTCCAAGGAAACATGTTGAGAAAAGGTGTTAATGACTGCAATTAAAGCTGTTGGGGTTTTTTATTTTATCTGGATTCCTGTAAGCCTCCTCCAGCAGCTAATGTTTCAGGGCTTCTGTTGGAGCAGGCAGATGACTAGGCCAGATATCTAGGCCAGGACTTCCTCTTCCGTTCCCGTCTTTGTTTACAGTTTGATTGGCAATTTGAGACGAGAGAATGGAGTTGAGAGAAGACGCTACAGCTAAGTCATTGTCAGATATGAGCTGATGGGCTCTGAGATTGCATTTCGGCCAATGCGTTCCACCCAAGCAGCAACCTCTGTGGCTGGGAAAAGAAGCCAGTGGAAGTGCTAAGAACTGCAGTTCCTCTAACGTCCACTTGAGGCTGGATCCAGAAGTTAGTCAGCCTCCATAAGTCCCCATGTTATAATGTCCAACTTTAGCACCATGGACGCTTTGATTGACAGGTGGGTGCCCTTATAGATGGTTTATTTGAGCACCCAGGCCTCAGGTCCGCCGATGATGGCTTTGCTGATATATAGATTAGCCTGGAGGTGAAAGAAGCAGTACATCCAGTACATCCACCATGGCGACAGCCAGAACCACATTTTTTTGGCTTTCAAATAGCATTTCAGAAACCTGACACTTAGGCTCCATCATTCTTTATACTGTCATTGGTTCCAACTCTTGAACTTTGAAATCAGAATGCTTCTGATCCTGAATTTGTATGCAGATGTGTCACATTTCATAATGATTGCTAATATTCTGGGTCCATGATGAAGAGTAACTGTAGGCAGCAGTAAGCGTTGTGATTATCCAGTCCATTTAGCCTTGCATTGATGTAGAAATTGCAAATTAAATGGCTTTTCAATATTTCTGCTTCACCCGGCCATCAGGAGGAGAAGTTTAACTTCCTGTTTGTCTCCTCAGCCTCGGTGGCTGTCGAATTCTCGTTCACTGTTTGTGTTTTATCAGTGACAGGTGAGAGCCAAACAAATTTTGATGATCAAAAGTTTCAGATTTTTAATTCTTCCGTGGCGATGTGACTTTGTTTTTTTACTGGTGCTGTCAGGTGAATCTGCTGCTTCACTTTGAATGCTCTGATTTTCTGAATAATTATGTGTTCTCAGCACTAACAAGCCTCAACTCAGAAACAAGTATGATGCATTAGGGAAGGCTTTTTTTCTTTGCCCTGCTTAGTAACTTGACTTCTCCATCGTTCAACAGTACAGAAATTATCATGTGTGTCCTCGCTGTGGAGCAGAGTGGATGCAGGGTGGTGGAGGACACAGCAATTACTGGTACAAACAACACGACACCAAGTTTAACCTGATGACTGCATTCTGCTTCTGATAACTACCTGTTTGTTCACGTCCACACAGTAAATTAGAACACACTGAACGAGAGACGATCGGTGCAATGTTTTCATGGAGGCAGATGGGTTAAACTAGTCTGGGTGGAGGGGGGTGGAGGTGACTTATCCCCTGTGAGAATGACTGACTTAGATCTGCCATATGGTGACTTTAGTGACTGCAGTGACTCCTCTTTCTGTCGTCAGTTTGTAGAAACACAGCAGCTCAGAAGCCAAGTAATGTTCCACTGTGGACGGACAGCAACTAAACTGATTTTATCCACCTAAAATCTATATCAGTCAGTCAGTGTGAACTATATTTAGAGTATTTTCACCACTCTACTTTGCCGTCAGACAGTCACATTGACAAAAACAGTGATTTTACCTCACAGCACCGGAGTTGCTGGTCCACCGCTGCCTCAGTCACGTTGATTTGTTTGTTACTGTGTGACTTTGGTGCTTTAACATGTTAGTTGAGATTCAAACTGAAGTTAGTTTCTGCAGATTGAGGCAGCACAGTTTACTGGCTAACTGAATGAATGAAAAGGTGCCTGATGAAAACAGATGCATGGAGGCGAATGCACTGCTACAGATGCAATGATAGAAAACAACTGTGCAATCTCCCACACTGATAATTCTGCATAACTTTAAGCCTTAATATAATGTGAACAGGTGAGTTGTATATAAATTCACCCTCAGTACAGTTGTAATGAACAGGGAAATTAGCTACAGAGACCAAAACTGTTTTTTATGTTTATGTTTCTGTAAACATGTTTATTTCTGCTGTGAAGTTGGACATTTGAACATGGACTTATGGAGACTAACTCCAAGTGGACGAGAAGAGGAACTGCAGGTTTTGGCTTCACTTCACAGACACGGAGGTTGCCGCTTGGCGTAGCTTAGCTACAGGTTTATACCAATCAGAGATACAGAGTCTTGAAACCAACATTTAGTAAAATTAACTTAAAGGTTCTACAGTAGTTCACATGTACTGAAGTGTGGTATGAGTATATATATTTGAGTATACAAAACAATATCAACATCAGCAGCTGTTACTGATGGTTCACAGTGGACGAGGGTGAAGGTCTTTATCATGACTGACAGATTGTTGGTGCAGAGATGTGCCCTTTGCCTTTAACAATAGAAGTGGGACTGGAGTGGAGACGGAGCGTGACATACAATAGTGGATTTGCCCTTCCTCCTTCCCTTGTCCCCTCAGGGACGGACCAGCATAACGAGGCTAAGTCTGTTAATGAGCTGCTGCTGAGGCATGAGCCTTGTGTCTGTGGTGGAATGTGCACTTTTCACACTGTTGATTTTAGATTTTCGGAAAGTACCCGTTTCTGTGGGCGGTCCAGTTAATCCCAACATGAAGAACAGGAAAGTTTGAACAACACGATTGTCTAAAATATCATTTAGTCAAGATTTCACTTGACACTACGGAGCCAAACCAGGAAAAACAGCCCTGCAGCAGAGTGTGTGGTGATGCTTCACTGAATATGTGTAACATGGATCGTATCATAAACCCATTGTGGGATTTGAGGCTCAGGAGGATCTCCTGCTGCAGACTGCAGCGAGGGGGTGAAAACCCTGTAAGCTGATAACCGTGGGGAGTGTCTCTCCACACAAGCGGCTTAACATGATCAGGGAACCTTTTCACCATTGTCACGTCTGTAGTCACACCTCATAACCATCAGAGTGGTTTGGGGCGCAGGTCACGGATTAAGTTAGATCATATTAGGTGCCAGCAATTTATTAATGATGACATCTACCTGATGAAAGCAACAAGTTCATTTGTCTGTGGTGGGTAAAAAAAATAGAGATGGGGCTGAATGTAGCTTTGTAGATTGTGGGCCAGCCTTCACTTCACACCCTTGTGAAGCCTAATCCACCAAGGCTCTGCACGCTAACCCAGGAGGTGTTAGCGACACACCCCAACTCTCTGAGCCAATAATACATGCGTTTCAAGAAGCCGATTAGACTTAAGGTGCTGATCACACCTACACTTTGTTTTCCAGGGTCCAGTTCATAGTACATATAAAAAACCTTTGTATCACCAAACCACTGTTATTAGAATCCTTAGACGATTGCTTAAGAATGCAGTAAGGCGTGCTGATGGTGGCTGTATTGAAGGAGATGTTCTAGCTTAAAGAATGTTGTTGTCTCATACTACTTTTCAGCAGGAATGGTGGATGCTCGTCCACCTTCAGCTCCGCCTAGTCTTCCTCCACTTTGTCCAAACTTGTATTTTTTTTGGCTCCGGTTCTATTTGACACCAAAATAAGCTTCAAAATGGTACCTTCAAAAACCAATTGGTGACATTACAGTCCATTATCCAGATCGTATTACTATGTATATCTTTTTTACAGTGCCAAATTATAAAACGCAGGTATTCTCTGTCATGAGAGCTGTTCAGTGCACACAGAATGAACTGACTGGTCCACAATTAAAATGGTTTGTTATGACTGTTTGTAGCTTGTTAAAAGTCAGATAACAACATATTCTACCAATAATCAAAGACGTTTCTTGTAGTTGGATCAATCGTATTGCCATGACAAACAGCAGTGTAGCTTTTATTGAAGAGTCTTCATTCTAAATGAATGTCCAAACAAACTGGAGTAAAAGTTAGAATAAGCTGCGTCAAACATGACAATGAGTATTCATCTGTTTTTCTCTTCCGGGCGCTGAAGCATAATTTAAAGGTTAGCGAGGGTGTTTCTTGAACACTTCACCATCTTGAGCACTGATGTTGTAGAAAAGTAGTAAGGGGGCTGTTTTTCTTAGATGGCTCAAACACTCAGCAATGCATGGCTCATATATTGTGCCACAAATACTGAGAGCTTTATTTTGAAAGTATCAGGAAGTTGCATTGCCACGTTTAGGTGTAGCAAAACATGACCCTGCCACAGCGGACCGGCGTGCATATGCACGTGATACCAGGCTGCTTTACAGACATGAAGTACGTCATTGGTTGGTCCTGCAGCACGGCGTCACATGTTGTTAGAAGCACCGATGGGGTCGAAGAGGAGCTGATTCAGAGTCAGCGATGACTGCACGCCGTCCCTCTGCCTTTGTCTGCTGAGGTTTGACTTTGCAGAGGGATTAGACGCGATGACACTGGCCCGCTGCTCGCCTTTGTCCCCCAAAACAAACCGGGTGCTCCATCACCCGGCCCAGCAGCTGCCGTCTGCTGACATGAGCCTTTGTTTCGACGGGCCCTTAGCCTTCAGGGGCCGCTGGGGGCAACCGTGCTTTCTCTCCTTTGTCTGAATAAGATGCACGTGAGGCAGATGTTTGTCTTTAAACAACATTCCCCCTGCTTCTCATCCTCCTCCTCCTCACACCTGGTGCAGCAGATTTACTTCTTTTTTGTCTCCTTCTTTCTAAATCGCAGTTTGTCAAGTCGTTCATTTCAGCAGATTATTTAGTGTCGTGTTGTTTGTTGATTTAATGCTGACGCAAAAACAAGACGTTTCTCAATTATGACCCTGTGGCTCGGTTTTCAAGTGGTTGTAGTTCTGGTTGTCATGGCGACAATGGTGCACGTCTCAGGTTGCTTGCTTGTCTCTGTTACCACGGTGATTTGTTTGAACAATTGTGTGAGCCTGGGAGTTAATGTTTCTGTTTGTGCGGCAGTGAATTACAAATATATTTAAACGTAGAGAATATACGACATCACGCTGAGGGACAAACAGCCGTCACTCCACCGTTGTTGAAAAGAACTTTAGATTTATATTTCTGAACCTTTTCGTTGTTTGTTTGTCATTCCTCCTCCCTCACCTCTACCTGTTAAACCAGTCTCCATCATTCAGTCCTGTGATACATTACTAACTCTTAGCACAGGCTGGTTTATTTGCAATGGAAAAAGGTGACAGAGGGAGGTTTTCCAGACTGAGGTTTCCCACTGGGACGAGATGTCTGTGCTTCGGCCCCCGCCGGCGGTAATGTCCACGTTCATATGATGTAGCGGTAATAGCAGCTGCACCTGTAATCTGCTCAAGACCTGCACCAACTTTAACGTGCTTCTGGCACATATGGCGCTATATAAATAAAATTGAATTGAATTGAATTCTGCTACTTTGTTCTTGCGTCCCTCCGTAAAGTGATGTTGTCACTGTTTTTCCAGCTGGTTTGGACAGATATTACAACTTTGCTAACAGCCAAACATCAACAACAGCAGACATATCAGCAGCTAATATTGCTGACTAGTCCAGCAGCAGTCAGCCCAGCTCGGCGTCTGTCTTTCAGCCTTTTATTTCACCAAGCTCTCACCAACCACTAAAAGTCAGTCCCACATTTACTCTTCTCCGGCTTCTTGTTGCTCACTCTCTCCTATTCTCTTCTTAACTTCCTCCATCAACGTCCTCTTCAGTCTTTTTGCTTCTACCATTATGTTCATAGAGATGAACATAGAGTGTTGTTCATAGAGTGCTGAGTCCACTTGTCCAGCTCCAGTTCTGGCACGACACCGGCTCTGCTTCCCGTCAGTATTCACCCATACTCCCAGCCTGAAAACCTCCTCTTCCCGGTGGTCCAAAATGCCTCTCACAGGCAGGCAGCCTGGCTAACAAACTGAGCTAACATTAGCTAACAGTAGCTACAGTTGGCAGCAGTTTACTTCACTGTCCATCAGGAAACTCTGTAAATCACAGAGAGTTGAGGCGGAGCAGCCGGAGGACATCAGAGGGAAAAGCAGAAAACATTTTCTCCATAAAATATGATCCAGTTTTACCAAAATCAGTCAAATAGTTGGTGGTGTTTGACTTAGTGCTGTAAAGCGTTACAGAAAAGTTAGAAAATGTTGCTGTTGCAAATTATTGCATTCTTCTTTTTTTTAATGTTTTACAGTGTCTGGGTTGTTTAAAGAGACACACAGTTCTGTATCTTAAACGTGATTGGTGCATTAATTTTACAGCTTTGTGGTAAGTGAAGTAAAGGCTGTGTGGCTTTAGATTGTTCTTAGGCTGGGTCAGTTTGATCTCTCTGGCTTATTTGTGTCTGGATCCATATCAGATGTTTAATGATTCATTTTTATAACTTCGAGCATCAAAAAAGGTCAAAGACTAAATTGAACCATCTGTGTGGAAAAACAAGCTGACAGAATATGAAGTATTTTTTCTCAGAAAAGTTAAAGCTTTGTTTTGTCACCTACTTAGAGATCAGACGTAATAAAAAATTCATCTAACAAAACAGCCGACAGGAACTTCACCCTTTCAAACTGACCTGTTGGCTTTTTTAGTAGAGTTTGAAAGAGTAATACCAGTGGAGTCTTCAATGAACTGATAAAAAAAGGAATGTGTAGATTTTAAAGAAGAGGTGATGGGGATGAGGATGAAGAGTCGATCAGTGACCAGAAAAGCAGTCTTTGGTGTTTATTATGTCTGTTATGAAGAAAAATGTCCAGTATTTTCTGTTTCTGGCTTCTTACATGTGAGTTTCTATTTTTACTGTACATTCCACATTTTTGTGCTGTGGTTTAAAAAACGTCTTTCTGGACTCTAGAAACTCAGGATTTTCTTTGTTTTTTGACAGTTTAGACTTCAAATGTGGATCATAAAAATAATGAACTCCTTGAGTCAACCTGTTACTGCATCCAGATGTTTGGTGAGATGAAGGAGGGAGGGGACAGGCGACTGCAGAGGAGGGAGGGAGGGAGGGAGGGATGGAAGAAGGGGGGAGGAGGTGGGGGGCAACACTTGCCAGCGGATGACCCACCGCCATGGAGTAGCCTCCTCACCAGCCCGTAAGTACCTCTTGCACTGATCCCCAAGCTCTTATCATGCCCTGGCACACCGGGCCAGCGTGGCAGACAGGTTAAGGGGGAGAAGATCGGGTGTTTTTGTTGTGATAAAGAGGAGGTGGAGGAGACGGGGAGAGCAGGAGCGAAGGGGGGATGGGCCGTGCTTTGTCAGTGCAGGCATGTAAAGCAGGCGGCTTCCTGTCGAGCCATTCAGAGCAGATTCAGTTCCAGCCGCCTCGTGTGTGTTATGGTATTTAAACAAGGTGGAGAGCAGGTCTTTCTGTTTGTGTGTGTGTGTGTGTGTGAGCCTATATATGTCAGTCTATGATCGCAGCAGCATGTGTTTATGTCATGGATGTTGTTCTCCGCCCCTTTATTTACCGCCACGTCCTCACACAGTGTAAAGACATGAAACCTAGATAGAGCTCACACCCGCAGCACACACACACACACACACACACACACACACACACACACACACACACACACACACACACACACACACACACACACACACACACACACACAGGGCCGCTGACAGGTTTGGCTGGGCCCGGGACAAAAAAAATTCTCAATCAACGCTCAACGCTACTGAGGGAATCCTGGTTAGTTTGTTTTCCTCCGCTTAGTAATATGCTTAAATTCAGCGGGTTGACTCGTCTGATCTGAGGTCGTAGTCGAAAGGGGCTCTCTGGGCGGGCCCAGAGAAGAGCGTGGCTCTCCCTCCCCGCCTTGACCAGAGGAGGAGGAGGACGGGGAGGAGAGGCTCACTTTTCACCCGTGGGTCAGGAGCCGGGGAGGCCGGCGGCGCGACCCGCCGTCCACCCGAAGAACCCTCTCCTCTCCCCGCCGGGGCCGGCGCACAGCTGGGGCGCGGTCAGCGCGGAGACGCGGGCGTCCACCGGCAGCCGCGCCCGACTTGTGCATGTTTACTAACAGGCTCGCGCACACTGACCACTTATCGAATGCTGTCGTCTTTTTTTCTAGAAAGACCAAACAATTTTGGAATAGGGGTGATAGGGGGTTATTGGCCGTTTTTTCAAAGGCAATGAAGGCAAACATCTATAAGTCATTGTTTGAATGCAATTAAAGCACTTTTCTACCCTAAAAACCAACACATTTTGAAGTGAACGTATCATAATTGAGCCCGACGTCAGGGCCCCCCTCTATTCCAGAATTCCCAGGGCCCGGGACAAAAAGCCCTTTAGTCCCCCCCTGTCGGCGGGGCTGCACACACACACACACACACACACGCACGCACTCAGATTCTTCAGGAACAGGAAGTGTTGGTGCATGATGGAAACACACTCCCGGACAGCTGCTTGTTGCTGCTTTGCAATTATTCAGCCTTGCTGCCTTAACATGGACACTGGACACCTTGAACAATGTCTGAGCTAGCATGAACCGCACACACACACACACACACTTAAGTTATTAATGGTAATTTGATATGAGTGTGTACATTTGCACAAGAATGGATGTAATAACGTATCAATCGTTGTCACAGTGAGATAAAATACACCAGAATGACAGAGCAGCTCACAAGATCTGTGGAGATGTTTGTGTGAGGCGCAGTCGATTTTAATCTGATGTAATATTTCTCTCCTGTTTCTCACAGTTTTACATTTTCAGAGAAGCTAAAGGAAGACATGCTTCCTTCAAAGAAACACCAACATGATCACAAAGCTTTCTGGGTTTGTGGAAAGTCAACACTAGATGAAATAAGTCACAGTTTCAGTTTTGTCATCTGTAGATCGCAGAGTCAACAGTCCAATGAAATGTGATGGAGGTGAACAAACAGGTCAGCTCAACAATGAAATTAGATTGCTTGAATGTACTTACAGCCAAAAACTGCAGTTCCTCAAACGTCCACTTGAGGCTGGCTCCAGAAGTGAGTCAGTCAGTCCCCATGTTCAAATGTCCAACTTCACAGCAGAAATAAACATGTTTACAGCCTGGTACGAAAAATAGTTGTGGTCTCTATAGCTAATTTCAGGTCCGCTGATGATCCAGGTCTTTTTTAGATTTTTTAGAAGAGGCAGGACAGCCAACATAAGGGTGCAATGCTGCAAATTTTGAGCTTCAAAATGACTCTTTATAAACCGTATATGACGTCACACATATGCCTTCATTATTTATACTGTATACTTCAATATACACACACACATACATCTTAACACACGCACTGATATTTAGAGGTGGATTTCAGTCACATAACGACGGTGCAGTGTCACCCTCTCTGCGTTTGTGCAGCACAATGAACTGATGTGGGTCAGCGACCTGCGAGCTGAACTGGAATGCAGCGTCTCTCCAGATCTCCCAGCCGGGCTCTCAGATGTAGGTCAGCCTGCAGTTCTGCTCGCATGGCTCCTGTTGTGTCATACGTGAGCATGTTGGCAGCGTTTCCTAGACGCTGACGAGCTGCTGCCACCGTGCTGATCTGTGGTGCAGAGCCTGACAATAGCAGGACAGCCATGCCAAGTAAGGTTGTGTTCACGCTGCGTCTCAGTTCTGATGGTTTTCCTCTCACGTGAGACGTTCAACATCTCTGATGTGTCTGAAAAGTAAACAGTCAGAGCACAGACTTTGAGTCCAGAGCATGTGTGCTAAACAGAGTTTCATTCTTCTAGCTTACTGCTGATGTTTTGAACCTAGATGATCTTCAGAATTTGGGATGTAGGGACAGCCACAATCTGTGTGAAGCAGCATTTCAGAATCTAAACCCTTATCAGGGACATTTTTGTGATATTGTCATTCTGCCTGTGTTAATGCAAACACCATGAGTTTGAGCATAAACTCCTACATTTATCGTGTCATATTTGATAATTCTCATGTTGCAGTTTTGCTCTCTTCAACCAGATGGCACCGCTTTCAGTTTGTCCTATTGGAAAAAAAACCATGCTATTTTTCTGGTTTCCACTGGGGGGCATTGTTTCATATTCATCGTAAATAATGTGTGTTTTGATGTCAGAGAGTGCTGTGAGTGAGGAAATTAGATTGTGTGTGTTCGCACAACTAAAGCTAATAATTCTCGTAGATATGGTGGGAAAAAACAGTTTTTGTCCTCCAGGGCAGAAAATGGCACAAGTGACGTCTGAAAGCCCATAATACCAGAATGTATGAATTTATGCTGTAATGGTCACTGGGATCAAAATGACTGATAAAAATGACCCACTGAAGATAAATGGATGATGTTTTTTAAAAAGTTTAAGTAATTTCCTAAAACAGCTGCTCACTGTAGTTTTTATCAAAGCAAGGAAGAGGAAAGAGGAAATAGTGCATTTGTTGAGGACTACTTCAGCGGTGGATTAATCCACAGTTTAGGCTCTTGTGAACATTTCTGGCAGAGGGACGGTGTTTGTTAGGTATTGAGTGTGTATGTTTGTGTCTCATTGATGTGTTTTTTGGCTGAATACGAAGAAGACATATCAGTCTGAGATAACCACAACCACGTTAGTAGATGAATGGAATTCATTAGAAAGATGTAAACGAGATTAAGGAGATTAAGCTGTAGAAACATTTTATTAGTTTGATAACAGAGTGATAACACCGCAGGAGGATTTTTGCGTGACATTGTTATCGTGTATTTGTATTTGTGTGTAGAATCTTTTTTTACCACTACTTCTGTGTAAGAGAAGACCAGATGAACTGCGGAACAATAGAGAAACTCAAGCGGCACCTTCCGTAACACAATGTTTTTCTCTCTGCAGGGTGAGTAAGCTGAAGGAGACCCTGGTGACGGTGCAGCAGCTTAACAAGAACATGAGCAACCTGCGGACGTGGCTGTCTTGTATCGAGGCGGAGCTGGCCAAACCGGTCGTGTACAACGTCTGCCACAGCGACGAGATTCAGAGGAAACTGGCTGAGCAGCAGGTGGGCTCAGACGCTTATGTGAAGTTCCAGACCTCTCAAATATCTAGTGAATGAAAAAGTAAAGCCTCAAGTTTTTACCGTCTGCCTGCAAGCCAGCACTAGATCGAGTCTTGTTCCGTGGCCTCCTGCTCAGTCAAACTGCACATGCTTTGCAGTAATGTTAGCTTTGACTTTGGAGTTCGGTCCTGTGTGATGGGGTGTTGTAGAGGTTGCTGATCATTTAGTAGAAATAAATAAATAGTGAACAGGTGTTCTGGGTGTGGAGTCGTGGCCACAGTGGCTGATTTGGTTTTGTTGTATTAAGAGTCATTCACCAAACCAAACTGAAAAAAAGTAAAATTATGAATTTAATAACATCAGACTCCCAAATGGTAACTTTCGTCTCCTGAGCTCAGACACTTTGCAGGTACAAAAGAGAGCTTAAAAAGCTGTTTTGCAACGGCACAGGGCGGTATACAAACTAGATGCCACGGGCCACTTCAGGGGAATTTTAGGGGAAGTACCACTCACCCGTGACGCTCACCTGCTTTTAAACCCTTTATGTTATCGGCCTCCCTGTAGTGGTCCACACCATAATAATAGAAGAGTAAAGTAATATGTGCTGCAAAGTAAAATCTCAGCAAGCTACAGGAAGAGGAATGTTTGTGAAGGAGGAAGCCGCCACACTGGGCTGAGAGATGGTAAATGCACTGAGAGCCGGGCCTCAGCCAGTGGCCCAAAGAAAGGAAATGGACTTCAGTATGTGAGTCCATTTAGAGCGCGCTGTACTGCTACTTTACACCAAAAGGAGAAAAGTTTCTGGTGTGAGAGGAAGTGGATGGATGGAAAGATTTAGAGAGAGAGAGAAAGATTCAGACAGGAGATGAATGAGATTTGATTTTTTCTGAAGTGAAATAATTACCTACTAAAAGCAAAGTGTGTTTGCTTGCACAGGGTGCAAGTGAAAAGGGCTGAATTTGCAAGAATCAAGCAACATGTCAACAAAAATATCTTTCAGACTCTTTTCTGGACTACATCAGCCTGTGAACCTTTGTACATAGAGTGTGTCACAAGTAATCGGCAAAACCGTTGCACCAAAAGTATTTCGTCAACACACAGTTAAGACCGTTGCACCCTGTTCTACATTACACACAAATACATTTGACAGCATTTGTACACTTCTGTACAAGCGTTTTTAAGTCTGTTCTAAAGTAAAAACAAAATAAACAGAAGTAAAAACCATCACTAAACATCCAACTTTTATTTAAATCTTGTATATTTATTTAGTTGAGTTCAAGTTCAAACATGACGAGGCTGTAAATACGGACTGGTAGTTGATGAATCTTGTGTTTTGCATGCTGATGTTTGATCTCTATTATCTTATTTAGTCACTTGGTAGCCACCATCCTTTTTGAAACCCTAAAAAACAATATATTTTATCTCACAGAACTAACCATGAACACATTAATAAAAGCACAGACCTTGACCTTAAGTCTTTCCTGCAGCACTCCATTCAGATTATTAGGCTTCGACATCTTTGATGATAGTTTGTATCATCAGTAATTGTCAGCAGTAGTCGTGGAACCTTTTTTCTAACTGTGGCACAGATGCAGGATACAGTGGTCCTTCATTTATCACGTGGGATACATTCTAAAAATAACCCGCAATAGACGAAATCCGTGAAGTAATCATCTTTATTTTTACAATTATTATACATGTTTTAAGGCCATAAAACCCCAACCACACACCTTTATACACTTTTCTCAGACAGGCATTAACATTTTCCCACATTTCTCTTTTTTTAAACACTTTCAAAGTTCAAACTTTCGCAGATTTGACAAAAATAAGTACAATACTGTATTAGTAAATGAAACCGTATTTCACAGTTCTTTTGACGGTGTCTCTTTGTCCTGGTGCCGCTCCGCTGTAATGGCTTTTTTTTCTCTGAAGGCCTTGGTGCAGGTGTTTTTTTCCGAGTGCAGAACATACAACGCATTTTGTACAGTACTCCCTTACCTAATCAGGATGCAGAACACAATGCGTGTTCATACTGTACAGTACGCTGTTAAAAAAAAGCATGCAAAATTACACTAAAAAAAATCAGCGAGACCGCAAAACGTGAACCGCGTTATAGCGAGGGACGACTGTACTAAACTTTTAACCATGAACATGGAACATTTCTTCATATTTTCATGCCTCCCTCTTTGAGGGGACCAGAGGCTGGTTACCAATAGTGTTTTTTGCTGTTCTGAAAAGCACAGCATTTAAAGTTTGAAAGTACTCTGTGCTAAGTGTCAGGCAGGAGAGTTTTATGCAGACACAAAAAAACTACTGACAGCTGTCAAATGGCTTCATGTGAACTTCTTTAGTCCTGAACTGTGGGGTGCTGCTAATACCAACTGCTTCTAGAAGAGTTTAGACAGTTCGCATTGTACTTTGTAGTTTCATGGTGGATTCTGTGAGCCATTCATTTCACAAAATGTTAACGATGGACGAGGCTGACCTGATAATATCATGCTAATCGTGTCCTATCATTTCAAAATACTTTTTCACTGAGGGGAGTAACAGAAGTAAAAAAAAGAAAACGCCTCAAATCTGTCAAACAAATTAGACTTTGAACAGCCTGTCTGAGTTTGGACAGAAGACATGAAGTAAGAAGCAGTTTGTGAAAGAGAGAGAGAGCGACGGATGACAAGCAAACATGAGTGAATGAAGTAAAAGTGAGGAAGAAATAGACAGTCTGAAAGAGACGCTCCCTCAGAAAAGGCTGCAGCTCTCACCATTAGTGAGTGAGGGATGGCTGAAATTACTCCTGTGTGGATGGGCTCTTTAAGCTTTCAGCCGTCGCCATGACAACCCAGCGAGTGGTAACTTTGAACAAACAAGAGCTGACAGTAGTATCGCATGAAACTAAAAGGCCGAAAGCATTTTTTGATACCAACTGTGTCATACTCGCTCGGTCATGGTCATTTTCAAATGGGTCCTTTGACCTCTCAACTTGAGATATCTGAGTGAAAATGGGTTCTGTGGGAGTAAACTGTGTTGGACTGTCATAAATTGGGTCTGACTGGAACATCGAGACTCCTATGAATCCAATAAGCCCTGTTGTCTTTATGTGTGATGATGTTTAATGTAGCGAGAACATTTTTGAAAGTTCACTGTAAAAAATGACATATTGATCTCTGGGATAATTACAGCCACGCGGGACTATGAAAAATAAACTGGAGGAGTTTGAGGAGAGACTGAGGTTTACAGCTAAAGAAAGAAAAGAAAAGACACTGAATACCATTTTTGAACTTGAAAAGGACTAACACTGTTGTTGTATAGACAACAAACCGCCCAATAAATGGCTGCTTAAGATGTGATGGAGCTGTTTCTGTGACCTGCAGGATCTGCAGCGGGACATTGAACAGCACACAGAGAGCGTGGCGTCAGTGCTGACACTTTGTGACGTCCTGCTCCACGATGCAGATGCATGCTGCGGCAGTGACTCCGAGAACGACTCGATCCAGCAGACCACCCGCAGCCTGGACCGACGCTGGAGGAACATCTGTGCCATGTCCATGGAGCGGAGGATGAGGTGAGCGGTCAGACAGAGTGTTAAAACCACAAAATAGACAGAAATGTGTTCTGTCAGGTGAGATTTTTAACTTATTTCCCCATCACACAAAAAAACAACAACTTGTTTTCAGGATTGAGGAGACCTGGCGCCTCTGGTGTAAGTTACTGGATGACTACTCTCGCTTTGAAGACTGGCTGAAGACATCTGAGCTCACTGCAGCCAACCCGGACTCTGCCAACGTCCTCTACACCAGCGCCAAAGAGGAGCTCAAGAAATTTGAGGTCAGCAAATAAATCCTGGAAACAGGAAGTTATATGCCCTGTTACTTTCTTTCAGAGAGCGGTTAGGTTGTAGACTTAAAAATAGAGACTAAAAGAGTCGATGTTTGTCCTGATGATGATCAATTATATCTAAAAAATTACTGTAGATGTAGAATCATTGATGGATGACTAGAAACATTAGGATTCATCCTCTGGGTACAATAAATCGACACTGCAAATCGAATGAAAATCTCTCCATGAGTTGTAACGTCGTTCTGTTGACAAAAGGCTAAGTGGTAAGGGTAACTTGGGTATTTTTGGTGACAATACATTATAGGGGCAACAATTTTTTAAATTTGTCCAATATTGAGCGAGAGCTCTGCAGTCAGCAGAAGCCAAAGTGGCTGCAACATAAACCCTGTGGAGGTTTGCCTTTACAGTTTTTCAAACACTGTGTCCCGGACTGAGAGCAGATCCAGGTTCAAGTGACACAGAGGTAACCTCTGATGTGTCAGCCTGGATTAGAAACACAGATTAGTGTCTGATCAGCGGGGCCGAAGCGTGCTCTCCATGGCAACAGAGACCCAGTGTTGGTGTTGCTAACTAAACACACATCATCTTGCGGTGGACCAGTGACCCATATACAGACTGTCAGCGACGCGTAATGGTAGCTGTGGGAGCTAGATGAAGGTTGACTGCAAAAGGTTGTTAATCCTCCAGAGCAGGTGCTGGTGGAGGCCACGTGAGCACTCCATCTATCCATCCATCCATCATTATAGTCATCTTTTAAGTACACATTTAAAGGAAAGGTGAGATAAATTACCATAAATATGAAATATGCAGCATCACAACAAACATTTTTATTTTTCAACTTAACTCATTGAGTTAAAAGGTTAAATACACATTGATTGACACATTTTATACTCAAATATCCTAAATCTCTAGTGAAATACTCCTTCTTCACCTTTAAAACTTCAAAACAAACTAAATCCAGCAAACTCCAAATCCTTGATGTTTATCCCCACACACGTTTCTATTAAGCGGCAACCTCCATGACTGTGAAATAAAGCCAAAAACTGCAGTTCTCCAAACTTCCACTTGAGGCTGCCTACAGAAGTGAGTCTGTGGACTCTTTTTATTTTATTTTAACAACCAGGAGTCATTCACTCCACCTCAGTGAAGGAACGTTTTTCATTTTTAGATTAGTTGGGAGGTGACAAAGGCAGAACTATCCAGCATGGCGGTGGACACTACACTGAATTTCACAAAGCTGTTCAGAAACCTGTTGGCGATGTCACACATACACCGTCTATTCTTCAAACTAACAAACTCATTTTAAAAGTAGATCTTGAGCTGTTAGGGTTAGACAAACAACAAGTTGTCTAGTTTGTGGTGGGACATCTTAACAGATAAATTAAATCACTTATGTTCTCGTCTCAGGCGTTCCAGCGGCAGGTTCACGAGCGTCTTACTCAGCTGGAGCTGGTCAACAAACAGTATCGCCGCCTGGCCCGGGAGAACCGAACCGACTCGGCCAGCAAGCTGAAAGTCATGGTCCACGAGGGGAACCAGAGGTGGGACGGCCTGCAGAAGAGGGTGGCTTCCGTTCTCCGCAGACTCAAGGTGAGACATGGAGGTCAGAAGTCGATGGATTAAGAATTTTTAATTCGACGTCCACTACATATATTATTATTGTCATTATTGCTACCATATCTGTTACTGTGGTCACTTTATCATTCATTGTGATTCATTGTCATTTTGTCAGTCATTGTAATTGTACAATATGTTTGTGTTGATCTGTCCTGTACACGTGACATCCATTGCACGTCATGTAAAGCCCTCCGAGGCAAATGTACTTTGTGACTTTGGGCTATACAAAAGAAAATTGATTTGATTTGATTTGATTAAAGTGGGATCTGAATCAAAACACAAAGAAAATAGGTGACGGTCAGAGAGCAAACAACACCTTGTATCTATCCTCCCCCTCTGCTCACTGCGTTAAGCCGTCAGGATTTAGGTCACCTCTCAGACAGTGACGAGGCACGAGGCGTCACGCTGGCAGGAAGATGTTTTCATGGCGGCATGTGGCTCTGAGCAGATGGACGCTAATGTTGCTTTCTATAGATTTCATGTAATCAACGAGCCGATTGTTGATGGTTGACCTCACGAGCAGAGCGGGGTCAGAGTGCTCCATTACATAGCAGTGAAAATATACAGGCATGAATTCTCAGATTGGAGGGGAAGAAGGGAAGGACTCATCAGGATATATATTAATGTTATTACCATAAATACAGTAAATATGTACAGAGTACAGTAAAATTCAAGCTTAAATGTAATATTATTATAAATATTAATATATAAATAGCAGTTCGATAACAATGTCTGCCCTTTGCTCTGTGCTGTTGTAGCACTTTACCTCTCAGAGAGAAGATTTTGAGGGAACCCGTGAGGGGATCCTGGTCTGGATCACAGAGATGGACCTCCAGCTCACCAACGTGGAGCACTTCTCCGAGAGCGACATCGAGGACAAGATGAGGCAGCTGAACGTAAGTCTCTGCGTATAACCACTCTCGTTTCTAACCTTCGTTACCAACACTGATTTGTTTGACCGTTTTCCTTCCCCTGCCCTGCAGGGCTTCCAGCAGGAAATCACCCTGAACACCAACAAGATCGATGCCCTGATCGTTTTCGGGGAAAACCTGATCCAGAAGAGTGCTCCCCTGGACGCCGTGCTGATCGAGGACGAGCTGGAGGAGCTGCACTCGTACTGCCAGGAGGTGTTCGGCAGAGTGGCTCGCTTCCACCACCGCCTCGTCAACAGACGCCCGGTGAGTACCACGTAGAAGCCCGGGTGAACTGAACCCACCATCATCAATCGTTTCGACGTTTGAGGAACTGCAGTTTTTTGCACTTTCTGTGTTGACTTCATTTCAACCATGGAGGCTGACGCTTGGTGGCTTAATTATACAAACTCTTGTTCTCATTCATAAAATCAAAGCTTCTCTGAAGTTCTCCAGATAAAAAAAGAAATGTCTTTTTTTTGTCAGAGAGAGTTGCCAGTTTGAAATCACTTGAGAAACTGAATTATCTCATTTATGTGAATTCAAATGTAGTTTGGTGGAGGGCCTAGCAAGTATAGCTGATGATCAACAGGTTTGATCATTTTACCCACAAACACACTCATGTATCGTTTGGCTCATTTCTAAATAACTGACCCACATTGAGAGTTTTTAGTTCTTAATTTCTTCCTCTTCTTCGTGGAATTCTAATCAGGTGCTGGAGGGGGAGAACGAACTGTCAGATCGGGACACGGACCTGGACGACTCACCCGATCTAACCAACGGGACCTTGTGGGGGGAGGCGAGGAATGAGAGGGAGGAGGAGGTTCCAGCTGTAGGTGGAGTCTCAGCTGGACGGCAGGCTATGTGTCACCTCCTGGCACCCCCACTGGAGCGATCGGGACGGGAGACCCCCGTCAGCGTTGACTCCATCCCGCTGGAGTGGGACCACACGGTCGACGTTGGGGGGTCGTCGTCACATGAGGACGATGAGGACGCCACCTTTTTCAGCGCTCTGTCAGGTGATAAATAATAATCTGATGTCCTCACTCCTTATCAGTTCATTTGTTTTCTGTTCATGAATTAGCTTCCATCTACACAGCTGCTGATGGATGATGGAGCAACCTGCTCCTGTTTGCAAGTCGATTTGAACCTTAAATGTTTGAAAAACAATAAAATGTCAAATATTGTCACTTTGTAATTAATGAGATAAAACCTATAAAAACTATACATATAGTCTGACCTGAACACGAGCTGTACTCACAGAGCCTCCACTCTCTGATCAACAGCCTCATCCTGTTTTAGAAAAGAACGAAGATGAAACAACCAAAGAACGAGAAAACAGTGAATCTGTCCAAAATGAAGAATATTTGAAATAAAGAACAAACTAACAGAACGGACAGAAAAAAACTCATCTGATGAAACATTGACAGGAAACTTCCTGCTGTTATTGTTTCACTGTTTGGCTTCCTTGTTCAGTTGATCAGCTGTTCTCTTCTCTTGTTATCAACTGAATGTGACATGAAATATACAGAAACTATGAAGTCACTTTAAAAAAAAAACTGCTTTAAATCAGTCTTCTTCGATCCTCTCTTCATCCTTTGACCTCTGACCTTGCTCTCTCTTCCAGATGTGAAGGTCACAGAGAGCTCAGAGTCGGTCGTTAAAGCGACTGTCAGAGTGGTGAAAGCGTCCTTGGGTAGGCACTCTGCCTCCTGCATGCGACTGCCTCACTGTGTGTGTGTGCACAGGCCCGTCATATCCTGTCACCTAGCAACCCCAAATCCATCAAGCCGTACCCAGTACACCTTCATCTCCACCCCCCCACCATCCCTCAGCTAGTTCACAGACCTCGTTTTAGCTCATTTGTACTGCAATTTTTAAAATTAAACACAGAACGTGAGACTTGCATGATGTTGCAGTGGATGTTTTTGACTTTTATTTGTGCTTTTGCATGTTTTTGACATTTATGCATGTCAGATGGTTTGTGTGAATTTATTACTTTTCAGGAGGATTTAATTATTACATTATTACTATTACCTCCTAAAAACTTTAAACCTCTCTTCTCAGTGAAGTCAGTGACCGACCCACCCAGCTGGCATCAGCCCGGCTCTCCAGAGAGGAAACGAGTCCCACGAGAAATCATCCGAGGTCTGAGCTCGTCTCCCATGAATGCCACAAGCACTCCTTTCCACCAGTGGGGCTACGTAAGGACACACACAGCATCATCTTTACCGGCGTTTCTCTCTGAAGATGACTATCTTATGTTAAGGTTGTGTGTGTGTGTGTGTGTGTGTGTGTTCAGGCTAAGCTCATGTCAGAGTGCAGCGGCAGCATCGACAGCGTGAAGAGGGTCAAATTGATCCTGAATGACGAGGAGGAGCCAGAGGATCCGGGTCTGATCAGCAGCACGGCTGACAAACAGACTAGCACAGGTCAGTGAGAGCTGTGCTGGACCTGATTATAATCTAACTAACTTGTTGTTATCATTAAGTTTGTCATTAAAAAGTTCCCAGATGTCAAATGACTTGATTTATTCGGCCACCAGTCAAACATTTTATTATAATTTATAACAGAGAAACCTTGGGGATGCTGGCTTTGCTCGATTATTTTGCCTTTTAAGTAACTGTCAAAGCTGTCAGGTTAATTACTGTCGACTTCTATCACATCATTCTATCTTCTCTGTGAGCGCCTTGGTTGTTGCAGTATTCACTCAATGCCTCATAAGTTCAGTGCTAATCATTTATTTAATGTTAAAATAGGACATTTAGCATCTTTCAAATGAATAAACACTAAATCATAAATACATGCAAAAATTAACACCTCATATGAATCTGTATTTGTTGTGATCTGTCTCCTCCAGTTTCAGAGTGTAATCTCACTGTGGTAAATATGGACAGCTGTACTCGAGTATTTGTTCTGATTACAGTACTTATGATCAAAAACTAGCGAGTCGACAACTTTGCTAACAGCCAAACATCAACAACAGTAGACATAGCAGCAGCTAATATTACTGACTAATCCAACAGCAGTCAGCCTAGCTCGGCATCTGTCTTTCAGCCTTTTATTTCACCAAGCTCTCACCAACCACTAAAAGTCAGCTCCGGTTCTGGCATGACACCAGCTCAGCATTCCCCTGAAAACCTCCTCTTCTTCTTCCCAGTGGTCAAAAACATCTGTACAAACAATAACACTCCCCTGGTGCTCTGAGCTCACAGTCCGAGCAGTCCAGATAACAAACTGAGCTAACATCAGCTAACAGCAGCTACAGTTGGCAGCAGTTTACTTCACTGTCCATCAAGAAACTCTGTAAATCACAGAGAGTTGAGGCGGAGCAGCCGGAGGACATCAGAGGGAAAAGCAGAAAACATTTTCTCCATAAAATATGATCCAGTTTCACCAAAATCAGTGAAATAGTTGGTGGTGTGTGACTTAGTGCTTACGTACTTCTCTTGACCTGGAGCCCAAAGTTACATAGTGTGAGAACAGACGTACGAATGACAGAGACACCATTCATCATATATAATCTCTGTCTCTGCAGGTGTGATCGAGCGCTGGGAGCTGCTACAAGCCCAAAAGTTTAACAGCGACACAGACATCAAGCAGGATTTGGAGCATTGGCAGAAGCTGAACTCTGACTTCTCCGATGTCACTTCCTGGTTGGGCAGGGTGCTGCCAGAGCTAGAGAGGCTGCAGCGGATTGCGCCGTCCACCAGCATCCGAGACATAGAGGTCAACATCAGGAAACTGAAGGTGAGACACGACAACAACATCTCTGAAAGAAGGAGATGAAGGACTTTAGTGTTTTCTAGAAATGCTCTGGGGGTAGAACAGATCTACACTGCAGAGAAACACTTCATCACATCTACGCTGACGCTCCTCTCTTCCCTCCAGGAGATGCAGAAGGCCTTCAACAGCTACAAGTGTTTGATGATCTCCGTCAACCTGAGCAGCCATCACTTCCTGCGGGGCGACAGCGCTGAGCTGCGGGAGCTGCAGGAGGCCCTCGTCTCGGCCAATCACAGCTGGACGCAGGCCTGCGGAGGCCTGGAGAGCTGGGGGAGGAGGCTGCACTGCGCACTCATGCAGTGTCAGGTTAGACGTAGAGACGATCGCGTTCATGACGTAATGATAGACACCAGCAGCACCTCTGACCTCTTCTTCTTCTTCTTCAGGAGTTTCATGAGACTCTGCACTCCCTGCTGTTGTGGCTCGCCCAGGCCGAAAACAAACTCAAGACCGTGAACGTCAGCGACCCATCGGCGTCGCGCTCCGTCCTACTCGAGCACAGAGACACACTGACGGTGAGACCAGTGAAGCCTTGTCTAGCATGTTAGTTTGCGCTGAGGGAACTTTAGGTGGAGTTTGTCAGAGGGGGGGCAAAGGGGGTTATGAAAAAAGTAGTCTTTATTATGGATTATGTAACATCTTTAAATTCACATGGTTTGTACAAGTCTTATATAAACTGCTAAGTTTAAACCGTTTTCAAGGTGAGAATATATGAAGGTAGATTAGTGCCATATATCTGAAGAAGAGCAGACTATGATTTGCACTTGTAAAACCCGTAATTCGCAACTTGTGAACGCGGATCTCAGAGTTTGTAAGTGTAACTTCAGATCCACACATCTGCAAAAAGCAAACTGCAAGCATATTTCACAACTTGTGAAAGCGCATCTTCGAATTTGCACTTGTAACTTCAGATCTGCAAAGCTGCACAACATGATTTGCATGCGCAGGTTCCTATTTGCTCGCTCAGTTGCGTCATCCTTCTCACGTGAATTTTGGCACGATTCTCTCGGATGGATTTGAAGGAAACGATTTGCGCGCAGAGACCAGGGAATGCCTGTTCTACCACTCTTGTCCAAGAGGTGGCAGTGTGGTTATTGGTCATGCAAAAGTCGGGGATTATCTTAATAAACGGCTGTCCATGAATCATGGTCTGCGACACACGGCGCCACGAGAACATGGAGAGAAGTGTTCAACAACGTGTAAACCATAATGTTACTTACACGTTGTTGAACACTTCTCTCCATGTTCTCATGGCGCCGTGTCGTAGACCAAGAGTCATGGCCAGCCACCCACCACCACTGAGCCGTTTATTAAGTCCATTTTAAGATTCTCCACAAGATTTACCCTACAAATGTTAATATTTCAAAATATACTGACATAGACCTAGATTTACATTGCTCTTTTTGTAATAAGGAAGATGAAACACTTGTACATTTATTTTTTGAGTGCGATACTCTTAAGAAATTTCTAATAGACCTTAGTTTTCACCTTTTTGCACAACAGGGCCATTATGTCTTCACTCTCAAAGACATCTTCTTTTATTATGAGAACTCTACAGATTCATCATTTGAATTTTTAGTTAACTTTTATGTTCTACAAGCCAAATTTTTCATTCATAAACAGAAATAGCAAAAGAATCAACCTCTTTGATATTTTTATTTTAGAAATTTCCTCTCTTCTCAAATCTCTTAAACTTGTACATAATAAGAAAAACACAAAGCTTCTAAATGTTCTTTAAGATATATTCCTCTTGTATGTCTATGTATGTTTTTTATCTCTTTTTTTTTTTTTTTACTGACTTTATCTTGATGTAATGATCAGCAATTTCTGTTCTACCTGTCACGTGTCATTGTAATACTCTGTGTTATTGCAATAATAAAAATAAAAAATAAAAAATAAAAAACTGAGCCGTTTATTGATATATTATCCAATAACCACACTGCCACCTTTTGGACAAGAGTGGTAAAACAGGCATTCCTGGTCTCTGCGCGCAAATCGTTTCCTTCAAATCCATCCGAGAGAATCGTGCCAAAATTCACGTGAGAAGGATGACGCAACTGAGCGAGCAAATAGGAACCTGCGCATGCAAATCATGTTGTGCAGCTTTGCAGATCTGAAGTTACAAGTGCAAATTCGAAGATGCGCTTTCACAAGTTGTGAAATATGCTTGCAGTTTGCTTTTTGCAGATGTGTGGATCTGAAGTTACACTTACAAACTCTGAGATCCGCGTTCACAAGTTGCGAGATCCGCATTCACAAGTTGCGAATTACGGGTTTTACAAGTGCAAATCATAGTCTGCTCTTCTTCAGATATATGGCACTAATCTACCTTCATAAGAATAATGCTTGAATTCAGATGTACGCCTGAAAAAATGCTTCATTTTCAACATAATCTGTGTTTCATCGACGCAGAACTAATCATTTGTTTGTTTGTTTGTCTCCTGGCGTGTTTACTCATTCATAGCTCCATGAGTCATTGGTTTTAGGTACCTTGAAAGTGCTTGAATCTTACTTTTGATTTACTGGACAGCCCTTTTAGTCTAGACTGAACTGTAGTCCACACCCCGATCCAAGCTGTCAACACAGGACAGATTATCACCAGTCAGTGAACTATAAGAACTGTCCATCAGCCCGGCTGTATACTGACTCATCTTGTTGATAGTATTACAGGCTTATTACGTACAACTCTAGACTCTATTGCACCTCTAAAAAAGAAGACAATTAAACAAAGAAGGCTAGCACCATTGTATAGCCAGCAGACTCGTAAATTAAAACAAGAGGCACGTAAATCTGAACGCAAATGGCGTGCCACTAAACTGGAAGAATCTCATCTAGTCTGGCAAGATAATCTCAGAACATACAGGAAGGCTCTCCGTAATGCCAGAGCAGCCTACTACTCTTCTTTAATTGAGGAGAATAAGAACAACCCCAGGTTGCTCTTCAGCACTGTAGCCAGGCTAACAGAGAATCACAGCTCTACTGAACCATCTATTCCTTTAGGTCTAAGTAGCAATGATTTCATGAGCTTCTTTAATGATAAGATTATAACTATTAGAGACAAAATCCATCACCTCCTGCCCTCAACAGGCATTGATCTGCATTCTGATACAGCAAGTTTGGAAACAGCTGTAAAACCTGATATGTATTTAGACTGTTTTTCTCCCATCGACCTTCATCAAATAACTTTAATCATTTCTGCAGCTAAGTCTTCAACCTGTCTCCCAACCAGGCTGCTCAAGGATGTTTTACCTCTAGTTAGTCATTCGTTATTGGATACAATTAATCTGTCTTTATTATTAGAATATGTACCACAGTCCTTTAAGGTAGCTGAAATTCAACCTCTTCTTAAAAAGCCCACTCTAGACCCAGAGGTTTTAGCCAACTACAGACCGATATCAAACCTTCCCTTTGTGTCTAAGATACTTGAGAAAGCTGTAGCTTATCAACTATGTGACTTTCTCCATAACAATAGTCTATTTGAGGAATTTCAGTCAGGATTTAGAATTGTTAGTCAAGGTTACAAATGACCTCCTAATGGCATCAGACAAAGGACTCATCTCTGTACTTGTCCTGTTAGATCTTAGTGCTGCATTTGACACCATTGACCATCAAATTCTTTTACAGAGACTGGAAGATCAAATTGAAATCAAAGGAACCGCCCTAAGCTGGTTTAAATCGTATTTTTTAGATCGATCTCAGTTTGTTCACGTCAATGATTAATCCTCCATGCATACCAAAGTTTGTCATGGAGTCCCACAAGGTTCTGTACTAGGACCACTTTTATTTAGTTCATATATGCTTCCTTTAGGGAACATTATTAGAATCACTCTATCAATTTCCATTGTTATGCTGACGACACCCAATTATATTTATCGATCAAGCCTGATGCAACCAATCAGTTAACTAAACTCCAAGCATGCCTTAAGGATATAAAAAATTGGATGACCTATAATTTTCTGATGTTAAATTCAGACAAAACTGAAGTTCTTGAAATTGGACCCAAGCACCTCAGAAACTCTCTTTCTAGAGACTTAGTTACTTTAGACGGGATCACCCTGGCCTCCAGCTCCACTGTAAAGAATCTTGGAGTTGTTTTTGATTAGGATTTTTCCTTTAATGTTCATATAAAACAAATTTTGAGGACTGCATTCTTCCACTTACGTAACATCGCTAAAATCAGACGCATTGTCTCTCAAGCGGATGCAGAAAAACTAGTCCACGCATTTGTTACTTCAAGGCTGGACTATTGTAACTCTTTGTTATCAGGCTGCTCTAATAAGTCTCTGAGGACTTTACAGTTAATTCAGAATGCTGCTGCACGCGTTCTGACAGGAACCAAGATCAGAGATCACATCTCTCCCATTTTGGCTACCTATTAAATCTAGAATAGAATTTAAAATTTTCCTCCTTACTTAAAAATCTCTTCATGGTCAGGCACCATCATATCTAAAAGAGCTCATAGTACCCTACTACCCCTCTAGAACACTGCGCTCTCAGGACGCTGGGTTCCTTGTGGTTCCTATAGTCTCCAAAAGTAGATTGGGAGCCAGTGCTTTCAGCTATCAGGCTCCTCTTCTGTGGAACAAACTACCAATCTGGGTTGGGGAGGCAGACACGGTCAACACTTTTAAGAGTAGACTTAAGACTTTCCTTTTTGATAAAGCTTATAGTTAGGGCTGGCTCAGGTCATCCTTTAGTTATGCTGCCATAGGATTAGACTGCCAGGGTTAGCCAGGCACGGTATTGGTTAAAGACTCCTGTGCTCTCTGTGCTCAACCCCCCCCCCGGCTCCAGACTCTGCAGGAGGAGCTCCGTGGCCGTCAGCGACAGGTCTCCTCGCTGCAGGAGATCTCCTCTCAGCTCCTCCTGGAGGCCACAGGAGAGGACAGCATCGAGGCCAAGGAGAAGGTTCACGTCATCTGCAACAAGCTGCGTCTGCTGCTACGACAGACGGCCGCCGACCTGCACACGCTGCAGGGAAGACTACAGGTACATCTGGTTTAACTGCACCAAGGCCCTGATGTCATTTTATTGAGCTAAATCACATCTGTATCATTGTTTATGTGTTTCACTACAATTCTTTTATAATATCTTTTTTTTTACTTGGCTGAAGTTTCAAATCAGGGTTGGTGCAAAGTCTTAAAGTTTGGGAAAACCTTGATTTGTTATGTTTTTGGGAGTATGCTGTCACAGTGTGAAACAGTTTCCATTCAACAGATGCTTCTCATAATTAAACATAAAGCTGTTGTGTCACATGAAATAATCATGAACACATTGAGTTAATCTGAACAGCTGCTGGAATAAAAGTGACAGGTAAAGGGAAAACATTATTCTTAGTTAAGTGATCATAAAGGCGTTCAGGGTCTGGAGTCTTTGTTTAGCTACTTACTTAAAAAGCTGTATGAATTCATTTTTAATATTGAATGTAGCGCTGTGTATGAAAAAAGCACTAACAGGGAAACAAAACCTGATTTAACCTTTTGGAAGACAGCATCTCCAAATTATTAAACTTTCTCCTGACAATGACGGTAACAATTTATTCTGTGACTCTGTATTTTCCAGTACTATAATTGTACAGTACAAAAAACATGACATTTCTCATTAGAAATGAGCAATGAATAGACCTATTTTGTGTTTTAATGGGAACATTTTTCCTATTTTACCCACAAATATTTACAAATTACAAAAAAGCTCTATCCAAGAATCAATTAGAAAATCATTTGGAAACTGCAGACCTTTAAAATTATAGTACCGTACTTTAGTTTTTCACAGACACAGTCCAGATTTTATAAATTGTGTTTTATATCCTGCTACATCAACTAAAGAAGTAAAATAGACATTTCTATACGAAAACCTCAAGTCGGCGTCTGTAAAGTCCTCTTTTAAAGCCCTCCGAGGCAAATGTACTTTGTGACTTTGGGCTATACAAATAAAATTGATTTGATTTGATTTTGTTCAATATGAATCAAACTTCTGTCATCGCTGCAATCTGACCTATTTATTCAAATATGTATCTGTGTGCATCAGAGAGAAACACAAACAAAGAGAGACACGTACGTCAGCTTAGGTGTTTCCACATTCCGAGAAAACAAACAGAAAGGCTGACCCGAGCGAAACGTTCAGTTACCTGGTTCAGTCAGTCGTACCTGACACTCTGTCTGTTTTCTGTCTGTGTCTCAGGAAACCTGCTCGACCAGCTCTGAAATGGACAGCATCGGTCTGGGAACGCTCAGCTCTCCTCTCCTCAAGGTACACCTGAACACTTACCTCTGGTCAGACTTACAGTTTACAGTGGAGGAGAAGAAATTCACATCGTTTATCAAATTAAAAGTAATACCGCACAGCAAAAATGATCAGTCAGCGTTGATGGTAAGTGTAGCGATAAATTCCTCTGTGCAGCTATACTGACTGAGAAAGAGTTATCCTGCTCTCTGAGTCACTCTGGCAATGCTTACATGTACCAGGATGCATTGCATGTAAGCTTCAGGCTTACAGCTTTCACGTCGACGACATCGCTGTGTGTGTGTCACATGACGGTGCTGGAAGAACAGATATTTCACAGTCAATTCAGCCGCTCTCAGGATTTATGGCTTCAGTTGACTACATTTACCATTGGCACTGCTTGGACGTCAACATAAAACGTGACACACTGTCCCTTTAAAATGTCGCACCTCGTGTTATCTTTAAACTTGAAGAACTGTCCTGACATTTTTATGACATTTTCTATACACGCAGAAATCAGCACTGCTCGTATTTATTCGTAAAGCACAGTGATTAACATGTTTGACTGGTTTGTTGCTTTAGGAGGAGGTTGGTCTACAGGCAGCTACCGTTGAACAACCGGCAACTAGAAGGTAAAGTTCACAGTTTTTGTGATACTTCAATATGACTGCACAGTTGTCTTCCTGGCCTTTAAGTCAACTTTCCTGCATTCATCCTCAAGATTTTTTTTGTGAAACTTCTGCTGCAAAGTCAAAATAAATGAACAGCCTCTAACTTGTGTCCACATCCAGGGAGGAAAGGAGGGATTCTTCCGCACATCGACCTCTCTTTTACCTGGTTCTACGAGCTGCCTTCCCCCTGCAGCTGCTCTTTTTGGTGCTGCTGGTTCTGGCTTGCCTGGTGCCTCTGTCTGAAGAGGATTACAGCTGTACCCTATCCAACAACTTTGCCCGCTCCTTCTACCCAATGCTGCGTTACACCAACGGCCCTCCGCCCACATGAAAACTGCCGCGACACCCAAGCGGTGAAGTTCAACTTGAGTTGGAGGGCTGAAAAACTCGAGGCTGAAACCTTCGTTTAAAGGTGAAGCAGCGCTGCCCTTCATGTCTGACCTTGCGTGTTTCACTACATTTTATTGGTGTATTTAAAACTGTATTTATTGTTTGTGGAGCTCCACGGTTATATATATAAAAAAAAGAGAGAAGCCATATTAGTGGTTTGTCATTTTTATCTAACGTCCCCAAACAAACATCTGCAACACGTGGTGCAAAAACAACCAGATTTATTTTAATACCTACAGTATATTTTCATTTTTTCTACTTTCACTATGGCCCTTGGGATTCTAATTTAAGGGATAATGGTCAGTTATTACCAAAGTACACCAGCCATTTTCTACCACTGCAGCTATTTTGACTGCTTTTCTCGTCAACGGCACATTTTGTACAGAAAATAAGTGCTTTGTTTTGTTTCTGCTGTTTGATTTAGAGGTATTTAAGATATGACTGTTTTTGTTTTTTTAAATGATGGCAGTGACTCATCTGCAGACATGCCTTTCTGTTGCCAACAAAACTCCACAACTTTATCAGATAAGGTACTTTTAATGGCGTCACTGGTGAGTTTTGTACTTAGGGGCAAACTCCTAAGAAGGTAAATTATTGTTTTTGTGCGTGAGCATGGCTCTGAAACCTATCAAAGTAATTTAACACTGGCGAGAATTTAAAATGCTTTTATATATTGCATATTTGTGGCTTTCAAAGTCACACTGGCTTGGTAAAATAGACAAATATTTTCCTATAATGTAATGCCAATGTTTTGGAGGTCATTTTTAGGTATTTTAGCAGGTCACTCAACCTAAAATATTTTTTTTAAAGCCACAGAGCCTCATATTAAAGCTGCATAATGCCATTATTGAACACTAGGGGGCAGGAAGCATTTAAACACACTGAGGTAACAATAACTAATCGAGTACTTTTAGCCAACAAGCTAATAGCATAAAAACTGCCTTCCTACACGTCCAGCAGAGAAAGAGAAATATCCGCTCTTCTGCTAGATGTTTTTTCACTTTTTTCACTTGCTAGTAGCTAACTAACTACAGTTTAAGCACTGAGCTTTAACCATCTGGTCTCTGTGGAGCTGTAAAACCAAAACAGTTAGCTTAAATAGGTCGATTTAATCACAAACTTGTTCGGAGATTGACAACAGCAAACACATATCACACTGCCGTTTAGCTTTTATGTTGTAGCCATGTGGTCTTTATTAAAAAAAATTAAACTAATACTCCTAACAGTGTCCGAGTCAGCCCCGTGGAGTGAAGCCCTGCAGGTTAAAACAAAGACTGAACTAAAATACACAGTTTGTGGTTTACACTGTAACAGACATGTTGGCTTTACGTGAATGCTGCTTTAAAACACTCTTCAGTCGCGCACTTGTCCGACTGGTGTCAGAATCTAACAAGCCAGACTTAGAATACAACATGAATGTAAGTGATCCTTTGGGCACTCAATGTAGCTGTGTACATGCACAATCAAAGATCATTAAATGTACGTAATTTACATTGTTAATATTATTGATCCTTAATGTTAAAGAATCAATGTTTGATACCAATTTGTACATAATTTCCTGCTCAAACTCAAAAGGCCAGCAGATAACAGAAACAAACAACAACGTGTGTGAAGTTTGATTTATTTTGCAAACTTATTATTTATGGGATGTACAGATTGTCATTTCTGATTGACAATAAACTGTGTTTATGATTGATTATGATGATTTGTGGTTGCATGTTTGCTTTATCGCTGTGTTTAAAAAAAACCCTGCTTTGACAGGTAAAAACGTCAAAAAGATTGGAGATATGAATGTGTTTTAAGCACAAACTGTCATATTTGGATAAATGTGTGTATGCATTTGTGCGCATGCATGTACAAGCCACAGACATTAGGAAAGAAAGGACAGTGAACATATATCTGTCTACCAACAGTGGTGGGATAATCTGGCACTAAGGTTGAATTTACACTGGCAAGTGGCACAGTTCATAGGTGGACGTCCAAAAACGACTTAAATGATGCGTTTAGAGCACTTTATCCAAAGATTCTGAAGATTTAATGTTTCATTTTGTTTGGCCAGGTCAAAACAAAGTAATTTGGAAGGTACCAAATATCTAACGGTTCTGTTCCAAGAGAAAAGTGATTAACAACATTATAATCAAAAGCACCAGAGCAAACAAGTCCAAAACACAAGAAAAAAACATAAACAGTTCTGATCTTTGTGTGTTCAAGAAAATGCATATTACAGAAAAAAAAAAAAAAAAAAAACACTGATGATTTCACCATGTTTAGTTACTTGGTGGAATAGCAACCTTTAATAAGCTAAACTGAACCTACATTAACCAAATATGAAAATTTGTTTATATCTGCTGTCTAGACTGAGGATCTTTAACAGAAAGAGAATGCTTACTAGCAGTAGAAGTAGTATATCTGTAAAAATCACGTATGACACACTTAATAATAGTATGTAAAGGGCAATCGGTGAACTGAGTCTGAGTTTAATAAAATTATATTTGTATAAAGAATCCGGCTGTTTTAAAAAACAAATGATGTTCAGGTAAAAAGATTTCTCTTTATCAAAATGTTGGAGATAAAATGTCAAAATCACTATACTGAACTATGTTAGTGTGGTAACATTTAGCATGTTTTACTTGCACACTAACATACTAACTTGTATTGTGTACTTGTAGCATGTTTTAAAGAATAAAATTACTAGGCAACAGAAAAAGACAAATCAAAATGAGCCAAGTTATCATGCTAACATTTAGTATATGCTTTGGCATGTTTATTTTTTACATTGCTAACATATGGCAGAATGTATACAGATAGCAAGGTTAGGTTTATAGTTAGCAAGTTAATATATTTACATGATAACTTTACATTTTCAGTTTTAAGCTCTAAAACTGTCATCAACTGATGACAATGATTTGTTTCCTTCAGTTTTGCTGGTGCCGAGCGTTCAAGAACATATCTGTGCCACGTTTGTGTAAATCCAGCCTTAGTTGAACCACATGAACAGTGAAGAAAGCTGCTGTTAACAGTCATTTGATAGAAAGGCCACAGTCTGCTGCTTCTCGACTGCACTGACACTTGTAGTTTGTACAAAGAGAGTAGAAAAATCCTGGATGAACAGGCACTGAAGAAAACATCAAAGTACACAATAGAAGTGAAGGAGAAAAACGCCACAGTGTGATAGAAAACACTGCCCTTTTTTTTTTTTTTTTACATAGATTTCTTTTTAGCTTCATGTCTACCAACGCTTATGGAAATGATGCTAACTGTTGACCACATGCACCTTCCACTGTTGACCACATGCACCTTCCTGTAGGTGGCTGCGGACGGTTGTAGGTGGCAGATTGTTCTGGATGTTACATCAAGGTGCAAAAAAAGGAAAACAAACACTGTTTATCAAAAAAGAGCTCAAACTGACAGGCAGAGGTTCAGCAATGTTCTTGTGAACATCTACTGTAGTGCACATTCACAGGAAATATTTCACATGGAAAATATACATTCAATCAAAAACATTCTTTTTTTTTCAAAGACTAAAAACATCTTTACCTCACAACAGAACTGCACTTTGTTTTTGTTTTTTTTGCTTTGTTTGGTTTATTTTTTTTGGGATCTTTTGGGGCGGTGGAAATCCATTAAGGTTCAGTCTCAGTTTGTCTCTTACGGTTGTGTCACTAAGGCAGTTTCCATGACGACTTGATCGGCGGTGATGTAGTCTGTTGGTTCCACTGATGGAGCTGCATCTCCTGTGCCCAGGGACCACTGCTCCGGATGGATGTAACTGTGAGGAAAGTTATTACAGTTATTTACCAGAGGGGAAGAAAACAAGTACATTTACTCAAGTACTGTTGTTAAGGTCCAATTTGACAATTCCTTCCTCCTCCCTTTCAGGTTTACTTTACTCTCTCCATCTTCTTCCCTTTTTTCCCTTTATACCAACCTCCCTTACAGGAGTACACCCTGTACACCCATGTCCTAATTTATTTCCTTGCTACTTATTACTTTGCTTTTCTCCCCCCTCCTCTTGACCTTATTTCTTTCCTTCCATTGTTGAAATTCCCTCCTACATTCCCTTTCTTTTTGTCTTTCCCTCTTCTCTTACTGCCTTTTCTCAACTGTCCGTCCTTTCTTTACCTCCTTCCTTTCTGCGATCATTTCCGTCCTTTTTTAGCAATCAGTTAAAGCATGAAAAAAAACACAAATTGGCGGTATTACTACTTTGAGACTGGGTTGCACCATCAAAAATGAGTCCTAACCAAGCGGCAACTCATGTGACTTGGAAATGAAGCCAATGCACAAGTGCCAAAAAGAAGTTCCTCAAACGTCCACTTGAGGCTGGCTCCAGAAGTGAGTCAGTCTCCATAAGTCCCCATGTTCAAATGTCCAACTTCACAGCAGAAATAAACATGTTTACAGCCTGGTACAAAAAACAGTTTTGGTCTCTGTAGCTAATTTCCCCGTTCATGACAACTGTACTGAGGCTGAATTTATATACAACTCACTTGTTCAAATTATATTAAGGCTTAAAGTTGAAGAATGAAGAATTAAGAGCGTGGACACTTTGACTGGAGGCAGAAGGAGCAGTAAAGCCAACATAGTGGTGGCCAATGCCGCATTTTTAGCTTCAAAACAGCCCTTTAGTTTTAGTTTAGCAAAACCAAGGTTTAAAAGTTAAAGGTAAGGTTTAAAGGGTGTGTGCTCTGCCAGGTGAGTTACTGGATCACCTCTACTTACCCAAACTAACATGAGTAAATGAACAGTGTTTACAAGTCAAACCTCCTCAAGTGTACTTTAAAGTTAATACTGGATCAAGACTTAAATTGGAGTTTATAATTTAAATTTAATCCAGGTTTAGAGTAAAAACTAAATGGAGCTTTAAAGTGAATCTTTCTTAATTTGAGAGTATTCAGAGTTGGTGCAACAATGATTTAATCAGGATTAGAAAAGAATCTTTGTTGGTGCGACCCATCCTCTCTCCGCTGCTCTTACTTACTCATTGGTGTCCATCTGAGGCACCACTAAACTCTGAAACGGTGGCGGGGACTGGAGGGGCAGACCGTCCAGGTGTCCATCCAGGGTCGGGTCTTCAGCCGGGTCGTGTGGAGGCACAATGGTGTGGTCAGCCATGGTCTGGTCTGAACTTGGATGCAAGTGAGACGGAGGCTGCGGGTACTGATGCTGGTCAGAGTAAGTTTCGGAGCTTGGCGACGACGACGGTTGACTGCTGCTGCTACCGCTGGACGTGTTGGCGTCTAACATCTCCAGGAGGAGGTCGTACACCAGCACCACATTTTTCCTCTTCATGGTGGACAGGTGGTCCATGCCTTTGTTACTGTGAAAAGATGGACGACAAAGCTTTACTTCACTATTATGAGGAGGACGTGGAGGTGTCGACAAATAATACACTATATACAAGAAAGCAAAATGTCCCACTAATTAAGTAGACAGAAATAAAGTTGTCTAGTGTGTACATATCTCTGAGTATTTCTGCTTTTTCCATTCTCCTCTCTGGACCTTGCTGCAACAGTTAATGGTTTCCTGCCGTCTCTGGCTCTACCTGACATGGCGGATGTGGGAAAGCAGCATGGTGAGGTGTCCCAGGCGTAGAGTCTGCTGCTGGGTTGTTAGGCCCATTTTGGAAATGGCCCAGACCAGAGCATCGATCACCGAGTCCAGCAGACGCAGCAGCTTGTTCCTGCTCTCCAGCTCCTCGGCGGTCTGAGGGGAGCTTGTGCACAGATCTGAGACACACAGAACGGCAACATTTAGCATTTATACATCCGACTACTAATAACACATTTCACAATGAATGATGTTATTTTATGATATGATAAATAATTATTAATGTGCAAAGCATGGAGCCAATATCGATGTTACGAGCTAGTTCGATCAAGGACGAGGAAGCTACGTAAAACCAGATATTAATTGTCAGAATTGTTCCAACTAGAGAAAAATATCTAAGCAAAAGAGTACTAAACCAAGAAACCAACCAAGAAACTTCCTAACTTTTACTCAACAAACCAAAACACAGGAAAAACAGCACCGTCAAACCTCGTGATAATCAGAATCACAAGTTAATTCAATGATTAATATTCACAGCGAGAGGCACGGCTCAGCAGGCTGAGAGACTGTCAGGCTGTCCAAACTTTACCAAGCTAGTCCACCACGTGGATTGGAGGGTCAGGGACAGGGTGCAGCTCCAATCAGGATTGTACAGCTCGAGCCAATCAGATACAGGGGAGCCACACACCTAGCTCAGCATATGCTTTAACCACAACAAAAGTTATACACTAAAGGAAAGTCTGTAGCAGCCGCAACATAAACAAGGGGTTAATCTCTGAGGAGCATGTAGCAACATCTGGCATTTTAAATCACGAGAAAGAAATGTAATATATATGTGCATATACGCTCAGGGATGACCAAAACAAAGAAAATCCTTGTACCTTTCCTTTTACACACACCTGATCAAACTAAATCTTTTATGTAACACACACAACTCAACAAAAACTCTACTGTATTGGACAGTATTGGACGAACCAACACATCAACATTAGCATCTTCACCAGGGAAAAGGACTGTTTTCTGAGTTGAAATGTCGTCTTTCTTACAGCCGCCAAGAAGGTCTGTCTGTCAGCGAGAGCATGGAAAAAATACTGGTGTGATTTTTATGAATCTTGGTGGAACAGTGAAGCATGAGCCAAGAAAGTGGAGATACACAAATTATTATTCACTTTCATCGACACTTTGAGAACAGTCGTGGATGCAAATTTATCTAAGACTGGTATGTATCTAAAAGGAACACTACAATTAGCACCATGTGTGACTTTATATGAACACATAACAGAATATTCTTAAACTATTGAGGTCATAGTAACCATATGTACGCGATATGACAGCACGTGCATGTGAAGAGAACGAAAACAAAAACGTGGCACTGCAACTCGATAAAAGCTGTGTTTCTTCAAATAACCAGTAGATCTCTGGTGACATCATTACAGGCGTTCCGGCGTAACCGTAGATCAGTCTGTCCACCCACCATCAGGACAGACAGCCGAGCCGCTAAATTCCATCTGTCAGAATAGATAATCCTCAAATTCCTCCCTGTTCTCTTTCGACTTCTCAGACTCAATTTGACTTCTTTCACAATTTGTTCACTTTTTTTCACCCCAGCTGCAGTGGAGCCGAGTCAACAGAGAGTCTGGCAGAGGACCCTGTGTGTGTGTGTGTGTGTGTGTGTGTGTGTGTGTGTGTGTGTGTGTGTGTGTGTGTGTGTGTGTGTGTGTGTGTGTGTGTGTGTGTGTATGTGTTAAGCTCTGCAAGGACGTGCACAGAGGTCGATCACCTCGTGAAACCTGTACAGTGTATTTGCTGGCAGTGCTGGGTGAGAGGGGAGAGGATACGGTGACCGCTGGGAAAGGTTAAAACGCGAAAAGCCGCTCGGTAACAACATCCAATATGGTCTTCAAAACAAGCTGAAAGCTCTGCAAGTCTTTTGTGAAATTACATCCAAAAGACCAGTGTAGTGTAACCCCGGAGTACGGTACTTATAAAGGTTATAAAATGGTTGTTAAATGGCTTTCATTGTCACGTTCTACATGCATGACTTCCATGAGTGAAATAGTAGAAAAGTGTCCAGACAGTGCAGATTCCCCGCCAAATCTCTAAATGAGTTATAAAACTGATGAAAAAATGTTACATTAGGCCCCGGGACACTGATCTGATCAAATTCAGATTTTGATGATTCGCTGGAACTTTAAAAAGAAAAACGTATTTTTTCTGCCTCACTTCAACAAATCAGTAAAAAAATAATTTTTAAAAACTGGATAGAATTTAAAATCTCATTTATTTCCCCTTTGCCTCAGAGTTCAGGAGTTATGGCTGACATAATAAGGCCACGTTGTGACTCCAGTCCGCTCAAAGCACAAAGCTTATCACAGAAACTTTGCATCAAATCTCTAAGATTACAACACAGACAAAAAGGTCAGAGATAAATATATTAGAGACACAACAAAGATTTATGTATTATTTTTTTAAGTCCATCTTGTTTGTCAGACAGCTAAGAACTCGAACTGTAAGATTTAAAAAAAAGTTGTTTTGTGCTCCGGTCAGTTCTGTGAGTCAGATATGTGTCATTGACCCACTTAGTTCCAGATTATCATTTCAGTAACTACAACAAATCAGAGGGACAAACTTATCAGTTATGTAAGAACCAAAAACACTCCCTGGTCCACTGATTGGACGGGATCAAACAGGATCTCTCGCTCATTGCAAAACCAACTCATGTGTTTGAGAGGGAATGAAGCGAAAGCTGCGGTTTGCCTGTGTCAGTAAAACTCACTGGAGTTGAGGAGGATCATGGCCTTCAGGCAGACGTACTCCTCCCTCTGAAGCTTCAGCTCACGAAAGCGAGAGGTGCCTGCCAGCAGCATGTCGAAAATCTCCATGATACCTTCCACACACTGTCCCTCCTCCCTGCAGACACAGACAGAAAGAGAGAGGGAGAGGTGAAACAAAATGAAGGAAGTTAGAGGAACGGGATAAAAAGAACAGAAGGCAAAGGGAGGAGAAAAACAGGAAGAGAGAAGGATCATCAACGGAAGACAGAGAGAATGTGTGCTTTCACTCTGCATAATGTAACTCATGATGGGAACAAGAAAAGAGGAGTGGAAGAAAGACAAGAGGGAGAGGAAAGAGACCAAAGACAAACTAAAGAAGAGAGTCGCAGGTGATGACTGAGAGACAAAAAGAGAGGAAAAACAATAGGTGTAGGAGAGGAGGAGGAGAGGGGAGAGGAGGCAGACGCATGAAGTGAAAGAAAGACTTCAGCTGAAGTGTTCAGGTAGGCGTGATGCATCTGCACCTCTGGAACCACTGTACGGTCTGGAAACAACAACCAAGTGCAACAAAGACCACAGGCCAGGAGTTGAAGCTGAAGCTACACTCTGTCATTTCAACTGCTTTCAAAAGACTGAAAATGACTTTAATCCATGACTCCATCCACATCTGCCAGATTTAAATTAGCCAGTATATAATCTGTCTGTATATAACACACTGCAGCAGATACATCACAGCTGGTCTGTAGCACTGATTTAACTAATATATTAATATTATCAGCACATTTTTCTTTCATTACTTTAGTTCAGGTTTATGGGTCGTATGTCAGAGAACAACACGTTGGGTGAAACAAACCGGTCAGCTCAGTAGTAAGAACATTAATCACAATAAAGGCACAATTCATATGAAGATAATAAAATAAAGAAAAAAGAAAACATATATAAAAAATATAACACGATATAAATCTCTAAACAAACAAATTAACTATATATAAACTATATGTATTAATGAGAAAATGAGGATTAAAGGAGTATAAACATATTTTTGTTGATGTTTGTTCAGATCATTTTTGGTTGAAAAAGTTTATTATTTTATTATTCTATTATTGTCCAGCCTTTTGTTTTTAAAAAGGTTAAAAACTATTGCCCTGAAGTAGTTTTTATTTATCCTAAAATTTGAATTCTGTTAAACTGATGCAGAAACCAGATTCTTATTTCTAATCTCTCTGTATCTGTCAGTTATTTTATTTGAACTTTTTCTCTCTTTATTCTTCCATGTTAATATAAATTACCATGTGGGTGTTAATTCAGAACTCCAGAACTAGGTTGAGTTATTGTGCTGTCTCTAAAATTCTGACATTTTAAACTCTACCCTGCTCCACTGTCTACAACCCGTCTACCGTGTACAGCGTCCTGGTTGGCAGGTGTGATATCAGACATTTGATATATCTGGATCCGACCACGGGCGTTACCGCTGTTAATGCAAATTTATGCGGTGAACTGGAGACTGGAGATGAGCCATCCTCAGATTCTTCACATTTGTTCTCAAAACAATATTCAAAGTGTTGATTGGCTACAAAAACATGAACTATGGTCCTGTTATCTTCCAAAACTTTGCACCTCTAACTCCAAAAATTCTGGGTTTGTGACGCTCAAAGCAAACAGCTTCTAACAAGGTAATTCACACTGCAGCAGCTCTCCAACAAAACACTCCAACTGTTTTGTCTTTTGAGTCTTTAACATGAAGGGGGGAGTAAAAAAATAAAACAGGTTGATTAAGGGAAACAGTGACAGTGAAAGAAGACGCTTACAATATGTGACAAGAGGGAATGAGAAGAGCTGATTAGAGAGAGTACATGAGAAAATGAGTCCGCTCTTTGCCTCAGTTTGAGCCTCCTGTTGAGCCAAAGTGGATAGATTTTGCATCCAGGATGTTTTCATGAGCTGTCCAAGGAGAAAGGACTACCACAGGCTAACGGGGACCAAGCCACAGAGAAAAATAAGGCTGTGTTATGAAAACACGTCAAGGTTAATCTAAGCCTATAGCGATAGTTTCCATGGCAGTGAGGGAAGAAAGGTCAAACACTGAACTCGACCCACCAGAAAGACTGCAGGGGAAACAAAAGGTCTTCAGCAGGAAGTCACAAAGTATTGAGATGTGCACTAACACATAGGGTTTGGTGACAATAAGATTAAAATAATCGAATACAACCAATCTTACTTATTTTTCATGAGATGAACATCTTCTATATACACAAAATAAGCATTTATCTCAAATATTGTTCGTAAATCTGTGTAAATCTGTCATAGTAAGCACTTCTCCTTTGCAGAGATAATACATCCCACCTCACAGGCGTGGCATATCAAGATGCTGATTGGACAGCATGAATATTAAACAGGTGTGCCTTAGGCTGGCCACAATAAAAGGCCACTCTGAAATGTTCAGTTTTGTTTCATTGTCAGAAAATGACAATGGTGGTGGTCACACTGTTTTTCTGGTCAGAAATGATCACCATTTGCCTCACGCAGTGCAACACATCTCCTTCATTGTAGAGTTCATGTTCAGACACTGACCAACTCAAATCCATCCTGATAGTGCCAACCTTTCAGGGAAAGACCGTCCTCCACATACTTCATAGATGTTAGCTTTTAGCTTGAATTTACTCCCATTTAGCCTAATCTGCCCTAGGTTTCTGTGATAAACTGTGAACGAACTAGCAAGCAGCTAGAAAGCAAGGGTACCTCTCTGTAAAGGTACTCTCTCATTCACTGTTTTTGTTGCTTGACCACAGCGCTTGCTCTCTCTATAAACCAACAGAGGGCTCTTGGTTTCACTATTTTGCAGCATAGACTGCCTGATTGGCCACTGGGATGTGATGTTGGGTTGTGTTTCCCGAAAAGATTCTGTTTTAACAGATGACACAGATGAACTTTACTTTTAATATGGTTTATCCTCTGGGAACCACACATATATATATATTTTTACTAAAATGCCACTTCATAGAAAATGCAAGCACAAAAAAATTGCTGTCACTATCGCCCTGCACTTTGAACAGCAGAAAAATCCACACATTGCTTTAATGTTTCACTAAGTGACAAATTACAGGAATAAGTTTACTGCAGTTCAGCCAGGAAATCCAAAGTGTTGGTAATGTGGTAAAGCCTAATTACAGCCTGTTTACCATGAATACAAAGGGTGACGTGAAGTGCCAGAAACAGCCAACTGTTGTCTGTCCAAAGTTGAAGGTCAGAGTGGAAGGGAGCAGCGAGCGATAAACGACTTTTGGCAAGAAATTGAGCTGGCAGTCTGGAAGAACCAGAGTTATATCTGCAGTTAATGTTGCCGATATCTTTTTTTTACTGTTTCAAGGTCTGATTGAGCTGCCTGGTGTGATGTCAACCTGTTGGAGTGTAACAATGTGGGGAGGTTAAAGTGCAATCACACACAATCGTCACTGTTGTGGCAAACATATGGCAGCTGTACACAAGACTCCAAAACTGCTGAGAGAGAAGTACCATGAATTCTCAGTTAGAGGCTGCAGTCTTTGTTTAACTCGGGTGAAGGGAAAATTAAACCTTTGTTTGAGACATGTCCTACTACAGTGGAACAAATGTTACGACCCTTTATTTAAGAAAAGCAGCAAAGAAACAATGTTGAATTATAAAATGAATTTCAGTTCAATACTCAAGGACCAAAAGTAAACATCTCATTCAGTGTATTATTACATTATTATTACTATTAATGCATTCATGTAGTGTGCAGTGAAGAAGAAGTATAATTAGATTACATTAGAATCCATTCATCTCCACACTTAAAACGCATTATAGCTACGTATAATTATAGGTGCTCATGATCATTGTTGTTGTTGATATTTATAACACATTATACATTTTTATATATTTTATTATAAAACTTACATTTTTTTGCATTGATCATCAAGTATTATAATTGTGTTATAATAAAATAAAGCGTAATGATTATTAATATAGTTTTTCTGATTGCTCTAAACACAGTATAATACATGATAAAATGATTAGAGTATAACACATTATGACACGCATGTAGATAATGCTTCAGCATAATTAGTTTCAGTCCATTTTCTAAAACCACACCGTCATTAAGTCATTATAAAATGTTTTATGAGTGTTACAAATATTGTTATGAATATTTATGAGTTTTTATAAGTGCTACCAATAGGCCTACTTTCACTCAAGTACTCTACCTGAGTACAGTACTTAAGGTACCAGTAGTATTTCCATTTTCTGATACTGTGTACTTCAGAGGAGGCGTTACACAAAGTGCCTCTGACATACTGCTACTCTGTCTCTGACATGGAATCATCAGTGAGTGAGAAGAGTGTCTCTTTATTTCTGCCTTGCCTTATTAAAAGTTAAGCTTCTGTTAATAGAATTCAACACTTCTTGCAGGTGTTCCACATTAAAAAGTCTTTAGAGCCATTTAGCAACAGACAATGTTACCATCAATGTGACTGCAGGAGAGCCAAAGACACAAAAATTAGATTGACAGGATTTTTTTGTCTTAAAATTCAGATATGTTGCAGTGAGCGATGTCAGGCCGATCTTTCAACTTTGAGCCACAGCCACACATGAGGTTAGTAAACATAACAGTGGCACGGTGTCTGACAAAACATGATGCAGTGCCATACATGTTCACTACATGCTTCAAATGTTGTATCTAAAGTATTCTATGTTTTACACCCTCTACACTTTGGTTCCAGCTGCCTCTCTGGTGCTAAATCCCTTTTCTCTCTCTATGTACTACATGCTTATCAGGGATTAATCGTTTTTTTTTTATTAGGGCGGGTGTGGTTCGAACTGTGCATTGTGCTGACGTGACATCCATTGCACGTCTGTCCTCCTGGGAGAGGGATCCCTCCTCTGTGGCTCTTCCTGAGGTTTCTTCCACATTTTTTCCCTGTTAAAAGGGTTTTTTGTGGGCAAGTTTTTCCTCACTCGAACCGAGGGTCTAAGGACAGAGGGTGTCCCTGTACAGATTGTAAAGCCCTCCAAGGCAAATGTACTTTGTGACTTTGGGCTATACAAATAAAATTGATTTAATGTGATTTGATTTTCTGTTGATGACAGGGTAAGGTAGAAAAAAGTTGCCAAGCCTGCTCACCTGTTGAGTTTGAAGTCTGGAGAGAAGATGAGTTTTCCAGGATGATCCACCGACCTCCACATCAGGCCCAACATCAGGATCTCCAGCCAGCAGCACTTCAGCAGGTTGATCTGGTCAGCTAGACTCAGCTCTACAAAGCCTGAGGAGGTACCACACAGAGAGAGACCCATCATGTCATCAGGAAAACAACTTTTTACGCAAGACACCACAAAACCAATTTGAGGCAAGTTCAGACACAGAATGAATTCAGAAAATTACTAGCAACACTAGTACTGCAGGCAGATGCCGAGTCTTTCTAAGGACCAGTTAGAAAATGCTAACTTCCGCGTTTGAACGGAGTGGGTGACATTGTTTACTACTGATTGCACTGCACGTGCGAACCTTTCGTAAGTAACGTCCTTTCTGGAATCGATAAGAGAATTGTTAGATAAACTGCCAAACAATTCCATGGAACTGAAACACATGAAACCAGTTCTCAACAAGAACCGGTTCTCGATTCCCATCCCTACCAGTCATGTGACAGATACAGAATTCAAATACGCACAATGCTGCAGCAGCCCTCTGCACACTCTTTGTGACCAACATGTTTGATCAGTTTTAATCTAAAATAATTTATAAAAATGACTTCATGTTGAAAATATATTGTTGGGCGAGAGACAAACAGACCTCCACATCTAATTCATTTTTTAACGTGTCACATTTTAACCCTGGCCTATAATAACTTTTATATTTACTTTATTTAACTTTTATTTCACCTTATTAACCTATTTATATACTGGGTTACTAGCCTATGTGTGTTTATGACTGATGAAAAGTTCATGTTTATTAAATGTGCTGTGGGTCTTTGGACATGTCCACTGATTCATCCAATCGGAGTGAAAAATGCATGTTTGTAATTTCTTAATTATCTCTATCCTCAAATTCACTATTAACTTGGTGAAAATTGGCAATTATTATGACAAAAATTGGCGGACCCCCTGAAGTACTTCTGCGGACCCCTAAGGGGTCATGGACCCCTGCTTGAAGACCCCTGACTTGGCGTATGACACATATAAGATAGATTCATTTTTTTTCTCAGCCGAGCTTAGCAAAAAGACTGCTAAAGAAAAAACTGATAAAGACTGAAAAGAATTCTAACAACAATATTAATTTCATTTGTGTTTACTGACTGAGCTGAGCTTGCGCTAGACTAAACATAAGTATCCCATCATGTACTAAAACTGTAAATAAAATTTTTGGTGCTTGTCAACTATTCTTAGTTACAGACAGAAAAACAAAACTACAGCAGCTATGTATTTTGCCTGACAGCAACTTGCTCACCTGTCTGTGCTTCCTTAGGTTATTTATGAAGCAGACAATGCACACTCATTTTCACTTCTATCAGAGTATAGAAGAAAGAAAAAAAATGGGAGAATGGAGTCTTTGTGATCCCTTCACATTAACACATCTCCTGGGAAGTTACCTGCTGGGCTGGGAAGAGGGTAAGAGAAGCAAAGAAAGAAGTGAAGAAGAGGGGAAACATGTAAAAAGAGAGAGGAAATGGCCCAAAATCAGTCCATCAGGGAAAGCAGAAATTGACTAATTGCAGCCTATAAATTTAATGATCTACGAGTGTCTTGGTCTATCCGTGCAGCCATTATCTCATTTGTTTGATTATTTAACCACCACATGCAATGTCTGACACCCAACTGAACGATGGCTGGATGATGTGTTTACTGTAGCCTCAGGTTTGTTTTTACCTTTATAACCCTCAGTCTTGTTTTCCTGGTTTTCAACAGCCCTGACTGCACTGGCTCACAGCTCACAGGCACTGACCTAGAATCATCACCAGTGAACACGTGACCCAAATGTTTACCCTGACCTTAACCTTGAATTGGCTCTTTTACTCTGCCATGCAGAATGTTTCCAGTTTCATTTGATGACATGTAAACTGGAATTAAAAGTTCCTTCATCAAGTACCAAGACTAACTTAAAGGCCATGACCAAAATATCAGGCAACATAGACACATTGGTTCCTAAATGTCACAAGAATGAGCAGGAAACATGGCATTAATAGAAAGATGCAGATGGTTTGAGTATGAAGACAAAGAAGGGTCAAATGATTCTTTAAGTAGGAAAAAATAAACAATAAAAAGCTAAAAGTTAAAAAAAATTTTAAGGATTTATGTTATGCTGGCTTTGGGAACCGGGTGGCCGGTTCAAGTCCAGCACAGACCACAGTATGGAGTGTTGATGGGTAGCTGAAGAGGTGCTAATTCACCTCCTGGTCACTGCTGAGATGCCCTTAAACAAGGTACCAAACCGCTAACCGCTTCCAGGGAGTGTCTACATGGCTGCCCATCACTCCACCTTCTTTCCACATTTGCATGTCTATAAGTCCTTTGTGTGTGTGGTTGTTTTTCATATGTCAAATTTAATCTTCGAAAAACAGGAACAAAAGACAGCCGTTAGATTTGCTCGAAAGGGCTCTGGACCTGCTGGACCTGACAGTTTGGATCTTACCAGGGATCTTTTTAGCCCAGCTGATCATGAAGACCAGTTCCTTGTCTGCAAGGTTGGTGAGGGACATCATCATGCTGGCCTCTGTGAAGGGCTTCTTCAGGTCCTCCATGAGGTAGATCTCTGGAGGCTCTGCGTCCATGATGCGGGAGATGAACTCCTCTGGGCTCATGGCCGACAGATGAACGTGTTTCGCCTGAAAGATGGGGGTGAGCGGGGTGAGAGGAGCCTCCAGATGGAGATGCTGCTGGGCCCGAGAACCCAGCCCCACCCTGACCAAACCCCTGCCTGTGTGATCCCGCGGCTGGAGTCCACCACGGCGGTGTCGGGCTCCTCGATAGCTGCAGCGTTCACGCCTTACGCCTGGTGTATAAAGACAGCAAATAAACCTGTGATGTCCCTTTGTAAGATGACACGTTTTAAATGAAACAAATGTGACGGCACAAAATATTGACTACAAGCAGCTTCAAAACAAAATAAGTCTACAAGTTGTACCAGAAAAACTCTGACTATAAGAAGCAGGCTCTGTACCTCTGAGCAGGTTTTCTGGACACTGATTTGGGTGTCTTAAGTACAGCTAACTAACTGAGGTTAGACCAAAATCACAGAAAACTGTACAAAGACTGAATGGCCACATTGCCTTCCCATACAGAAATCTCAAGGTCGGCACCTCAACAGTGGGATCAAACTTTCACTGGAAATCCCAGCAGACAAAAATGTTGCTTTCAAGGGTAGATTGCCAGTATCTGGAATCAGCTAGTTAAATCTACAATGAACAAAGTAATTTGTGAAATCTCAATCAGCTGTCTGAATGACATAAACGTGAAGACTTTTATCTGACATTTTTTTAGTTTTTCCTCTACTGTCGTCCAGTTATTCACTTAACCCCCTGCAACGGCTCATTTGCACAGCTTTGGTTTTTTTAATGGCCAGTTCTGTGGAAGACATCCATGAAACTGGTGGACACTCCACCATTATTTGAAAAGTTTTACATTTTGGAAAATATGCTTGTTCACCCTTTGACAAGAGTTGGATGAAAATGTAAAGTAAAAGTATGTCCTTTAAATGTGAAGATTCAGGCAGGAGATGATTATCTTAGCATTAAAACCGAAGGGCAAAGAGGAAACATGTTATTAAGCAGGCTCTAGGAGTGATGGCAAGTTCATTTTGTTACCTTTTGATAGAACCAAGCTAGCTGCTTCATGCTAAGATATGCTATTCTGCACCTGGCTTTAGCTTATTTAAGACAGACTTGACAGTGGTAAGGATCTTCTCAACTCGCAAGCACAAGTCCCAAAGTCTCCAACTATTCCTTTATTAATGCTGGAAAAGAGCCTTAGTCTGCTGAAATGTAATACGTAATCTCAGAAGCAGACAGTAAATGACAGTTCAGCAAAAGTCCTGACAAATCATTACACACTGGTATTTCACTGATTCTGATGCTGTGTGCTTTCAGGAGTTCATGAGCCACAGTAAGCTCATAGGTAACACTCTTTACCTTTTCTCTTTCAGTGCTTGAACCTTGTGCTGCTGTAAGATGACAAAACGTCAAGGAGCATAACTATAAGAAAAAGGTGAGCACCTACCGCACTTCATCATGCCCACTTCGTAGCATTTACGCAGACGACAGGCCTGGCAGCTTTTGCGCCGGTTCTTGTCGATAGTGCATTGATTTGTGGCGGGGCAGATGTAGTCATTGTGTCCTAAGGTAAAGAAAAGGAAAGTCAAACTACTGTTGTTTTTCTATAAATGAGCAGTAGGACTAAATGGGGAGCAAATGTGGACAGAAAAGACAGAGTTCATACCTTGGATACTTCTCTTGAAAAAAGCCTTGCACCCCTCGCAGGACCACACACCGTAGTGGTACCCTGAGGCGTAGTCGTGGCACACGGCGCAGAAGTGCATGTCAGCTTTCCCTACTGCAGTGGAACACAAGGAGGAGTTCATGTCTTCCACTCCTTCCTCTGATCTCTTCACCAGAGACTTGTTAGAGCCGATGATGGAGCTGTTGGAAGAAACATAGACTGTGAACAAGGGACAACTTGACATTTGGGATTTTAGCCCGTCATTCACCTGTCATTAGTCTTCCTACGGATACTCCTGATGCTGAAAATGTCTCAACAATTGTATTTCAGTCAGCTGGAAAATTGCATCAGAAAACTTCACAGTGTTCATCAATAACACATAATGCCCATTGGGACTGTCAACTAGAAGTGCGGATAACAACCACAGGGAAAGAGAGAAATCCTAAATCAACTGATCTGATGAGAATAAGTCCATCCACCAGAATGAGTGTGTAAAAGTGAACTTTTTAATGAAGCTTTTAACAGCTGAAGCAAACACAACTGTCAGTCTATTCATTGCACCTCTCAGCTTCAATGATTTGACTGGATTCTGTGCCCTTTTATCCACTCATCTTAGCTGAAAAGTGTTTAACATGGTCCCCACAGGTTCTTGTGAATTTGTGGAAAAGAAATCATGGCCTTTAAAGTTTTTGAAGATAGACATCAGTCTTGGAACCCATCAGCTACCGTCATCATGACGATTTTTCCTCGGGGGTAATGGCCAGTGTTTATAAGGAGGTCAACAGAGATAACGGACAATCGGACCAAAACTACCTCTCTGCCTGAAACAAAGTGAATGCAGCATTAGCCATACTACGTGGGACTGGTGTAGGACGCTAGTAGTACAGTAGCTTTGGACCACCACAAGGATGATCTTTACAGGTCAAGGACAGTGGGGAACATTGAATAGTGCTAGTGTCATGCCAGAACGGGACCAGGCAAGTGGCTCAGCAGCTTGTATAGACATAACTAATGGCAATTTGCTATGTCTTGTGTTGTTGAGCTTGCTTGATGTTTAGTTGGTAACGAAGTTGCTGACTCGCAAGTGTTTGATCATAATACACGTGTAAAACTGCCCAAAGTGGTGTATAAGTGAATTCCATTTATTGTTTGCATTGCGCTTTATTGAATCACAAAACATCTTTTGTTCTTGATACTGTTTCCACTCATGGGTCAGTGTCAGTAGACCTACCTGCTGGCATCAATGCTGTGGGCTTTGGACTCAAGCCAGGGTGCGTGTGGGCTGGGTTCATTGTAGACAATAGGCTCAGGGCAGTGCAGAGTCAGTGAGGGCATGGTTGGGTGGTTGTGGGACGGCCAGAAAGCTGATGGGCTAAGGGAGGGGCACAGAGATGATGGGCTGTCGGTGATGGGTGGCCTGCTATAGCTCAGCACAGATGGGCTGTAAAAGGTCAGAGGTCCATGGCTGTGGTTGTATTCGTGGCTGCTGTCCATGTACGGAGAGGGGATGCAGACAGTGTGGCTGTCCATGCCCAGAGGAGGGCTGTACACGGCGGGCAGGAGTCCTGGGGACCTCGGCCTCTCTGAGGCTTTAGTGGAGCAAACCTCCTGGAGCTGAAGCATTGGTAAAGAGTGAGGGTCCAAGCCAGGGGAGGAGGCCACGTCAGGCGGAATCTACCGTATATGGTGACAGTGATGATGAATATGATAATGCAGCTGGTTTCCTTTATTGCATATACTAGTGTAGAGAAGTCCTGTGGCAGAGGGGGAGAAATACTGGGTTAGAATATAAAATTCCAATTTAAATAAAACAGTCAACTGACCAAGTCCAGCTAATGACAGATTTGTTCATTTGCAGGTAAAAACATCTAAATTAAATCAGGGTTTCTTTGATTACAGCATGGCTGTAGGACTACAGTGTTGGTCAGCAGGTCCAATACTTTGGTCACCACCGAAATTTCACAACTGCTATTGACTGGAGTGCCATTAAATTTAGTGAAATTTGGTAAAATTTATGTTTCCCAAAAGAAGAAGTGCAATAACCTTTGGCAATCTTCTGGAATCTCTGTTTAATTGTCAAATGTCTACTAGCACACTACAGCACTGAACATACTTGATAAATGAGCAGCACGTTATCATTATCATTGTGAGCATGCTGACGTTAGCATGACAAACGCTAACTGAAGGCACTTTTTGTCTTGGCAATGTTTAAAATGTTATCAAGGAGTAAGAGTTGCTTCAAAGCAGCATTTGCTCAGCAAAATCCGCTTCTTCTCTCGCATATGACAATGTGACAACATTAAACAAAAATGTGTTTTACATGTACACCCATAAACATGCAAATGAGGCATTATGAGGCATAATGCTCATTTTTGGTGATAACTACAGGTGCAAATGGAGAAAATATAATACAATAATGACATAAATGTGGATTTTGGGGCATTTTGTTTCCACTAGCCTGAAAAGAAGATTTATGGATGTATTTATATATCCTGCATTTTTTGTGTGTCTCATTCCAGAATGATTCATCAAAAATGACAGGTGTGGGTTAGAGGCAGACATTGTTTACAAAACACTTAGATATTTTATGAAGACAATGAGGTAAGCCAAAGACCAACCAAGATAAGTCATTTTTTTATTGTTTTGCCTCAATTCCGTCCGCTTTAGGCTTCTTCCTGATGCTGAGCTGTTGTTACTCATTTCAGTTCATTGGGAGTTAACAGGGATCGTCATACTGCCAGCAGTATTGCTATTGTTAAAGGACACTCAAGAATCCACACAAAAAACACACAATAATGGGATGTTTTCTTCACTGAGTGACTGAGTCAAGAAGACAAAATGAGATTGTGCTGCTGCACATGTGGACAAGATCTGACAAGAGGAGCCTTTAAGAAACACTTTTAGAACCCCACCTTTACACATAAGAACTGTTACAGGAACATTTCTAAAAACTCCACCAAAAAGTTGGTGATGAAATTTTGGTGTAAAGCACTGCATGGTGTTGAATGATCCACAAGACTGCTGCAGAGGGGGAAATTACGATTAATTACGCCTACTGCATCTGTCATGAAACAGGCAACCGGCCCTAGCAACGTGCCTTAACTAATGTATACAGCAGCGCATATCTGCCGCTGATGTGCATTCACATTCATATTTGATATTTGAGCCCACCTTGTTTGGTTTTGGTTTTTTTCATTTACTAAAAAACATTTGTTCACGTTGCCGCTACAAGAGGGATACGGGACACTTTTATTTTCCACAGGTTACAGCGCACGCACACACGTGCCAATTAGTGTTCCAACCTGTGCGTCAAGTAAAGAGGTTGCGAGGATGATCTGGCTGCTGTTAGTCATCAGCGTCTTTTCAATTTGTTGTATTTTGACAGGAAACATGAGGTTTAAAAGATATATATATATATTTTAAAACGTCAACACCCCGCTCCCGGGGGCGCCCGCTCCACTAACTTAATGAGCGGTATCGAAAATTTGCGAGGTTTTTTTCATTTTCCGGCGTTCGTGCGCCCCCCTAAGAGACGGCGCCCTGGGCGGCCGCCCACATAGCTAAGACCGGCCCTGGATCCAAAAACCCCTGAGCTTGGGGCATTCATGAGGGCATGATCATAAGACTGTCCCCTCCACAAGCAGAAAATGAACTTAACAGAAAATAAACCAGAAAAATAGTTGGACAAAATCCATCCCAGATCAGGCAGAAATGTGGTAGATAAATACATATTACACAACCAAAAGATAGATCAAATCCCAGTAATGATTGCTGATCTTCCTTGTGAGATTCTGAAAAGTCTGCCGACACCGTACTGGACGAAACTAAATTTGAAAGCACAGAAAAATAGGCAACATCATGCCAAACACTCGCAAGGTCAATCGAATCAACAGTCAATACTTGTCTCACACATGTCAGGTCAAAGTGGCCTTTAGTATAACAATACACTGGTTCATTTTGAACACTGGGTACAGTATGTCGGCAGAAGTTTTTCCTTGCCACTGTGTTCAATTGCTCGCTCATGGTGTGAACTGTTGGGTCTCTGTAAATAATATTATAAAGAATACAGTCTAGACCAGCTGAGATACACAAGACACGTGTCCTTTGCATTGTCCTAGTCACATGGCCACGTCATGCACGTAACCAGCCTGAACATGTTTGTAATTACAGATAAATTTAGAATGATAGAGTATATTTGTTATTGACTTAGTACACAATTTGTCAGTTGTTCATCATGTGTTCATGTTAAACATCACAGCTTGTACTGTAAACTCAAGAATCATGGAACTTGTCCAACGTTCCAGCTTGAAGGCAACTTCCTGGTGACTTGGAAATGAGACAGTTTTGCCAAGGAACTACTGAACGCACTGTTGGTTTCTGCAAGGCTGCAGGCTTTGGTCACACATGAGTGAATGCAAGAGACCATCGCTTTCCAGGGTAGAATGTGGGCAGTGCAGGATGTATCAGACATGGAAATCAGTTTGCTGATTTGTAATCTGTTGCCTGAAGCTGCAGCTTTGCCATTAAAGTGCACCGATGTTGAACCCCACGTGAAGCAGAGATGTGAACTGGATCATTTGGGGAGTACTTTGTAAAGAGTTCAGCACCTGGACTCGGATGCAGCCAATATCAGATCAGATAAATTATGAGATACAGAAGAAGTCCAGAAGACACCCTGTGAAAATCAAATGAAACTGACTCCTCTATATATCCTCTACCACAACAGCCAGTAAACTACAGCAAATAAAGTCTAGAAGCTTCTCAACTATTTAAAGCATCCATCTATCCATCCATTATTTTGTAACCGCTTGATAAGGATCAGGTCACAGTAGGGCCGGAGCCTCTATTTAAAGCAAGAGTTTTTGATGACTTAAGGGGCAAATACGTATATGCAATTTTAGACATCCATGTCTGTTTAAAGGTCTTAGGGAGTACTAAAAAAAAAAGAAGCAAAAAGCATGTTAGGAGCTAAAATGTCTCATTTCAAAGTGTCTCACCTCTCCTGCAGGCCGAACACACCAAAATTTCAGTGCTTAAGTTGCACCGTGGTAATGTAATGTCAGTGCCAGGTGCATCATTTTTGTAACATATTCTTTAAAATGTTCATTGGGATTCTGGTAATGTCACAGGAGCAAGATGCTACACGTCTGTGTTTCATTGTATTGGAAGTAAAATTTGTTAACACAGCTACAAACACCACATTATCAGATTTTATCCACTGACTGGAATACTCCAACCTCTCATAAACCTCCAGTCCCCAATAACTATGATGTAATTCACATTTATGTCAGGCCATAAGAAAAGGACCAACATTGTTGCTACAAGGGGTTACGATCAATTAACATGTATTTATGCAGCGCCAAGGAGTTGGTAAAGTGTCATATTTTTTGGCTACACTGAATTTTTACGGTTTGGATTAACAGACCACTGACCTTCACAGAAGATTGTCCAGTTAAGCAGTGTCTTGGCTCAAAACCAAGGAATAAATCACTAATAATCAATAATACGATACCTTGCAGGCATATTCTGTGTCTACTCACTCTATTTTACCTGTTGTGAGTAGGGATGTAAACAGTTAATCAATTAACCGGTTAAAAGACAGACACGGACAAAGACGCTCAGTGTAAACTCTGCGGTGCTATGTTTAAGTTTAGCAGCTCTACGAGTTCGCTAGGATACCACCTTCAAAACCTGCATGCAGACGCGCTAACAATTAGCATTAGCGCAATTAGCATTAGCAAGAATTAAATACATGCTAAGGCTAATTGCTAGCGCGTCATCGCTATCTGCTCCTCTGTCTAAATAAACATGCTCAGCCCACTCGTCACTCTCAACATTTCTGCAGGAAATTGTTAAATAGAGGCCCCCTAATTTTACTGTCACCTTCCTCAGGGATGATTAAAGCTGTGTTCAGTACTACATGTTACTGTAACTTTCCAGGGCTAGTAATCTTACTGTTACCTTTCTCAGAACAAGGGAGATTATAAGTGGTGCTGCTAAAAGTTTTTCATGTAAGTACTTTACCAGATAATTATATGTAGGCTTAATATTGTGTAGGCTAAGCCCATATTGTATAGCATGTTTCTTAATGTTTTACATGCAACAGGTGGGCCAGTACACAATTATTTTTTTTATGTATTTAAATTTTCTGTGCAAAATATATTTTGGTTAAATGCCATATCTGTACCGTATCCGCACTGGTACAATAAAACATTAGTTGAGGAATATAACATGCATTTTTGTATTCAGCATATAATATCGACCGATAAGGTCAATCAACTAACGATTAATGAATTAATCGATAATTTGCATCCTTAGTTGTGAGTGACCATGGATAATGCTCTACACATAATGAAAATGTTATTACATAACATCATTATTAATATTATTATTACATAACCAGATCAAGGTTTACAAAACAAGCAAGAACGCAAGAGTGGAGACGTTCATACAGATTGGCTGTATGTCTGTAAATTAAACTGTTAGAGAGAATAAACACAAAATGCACAATAATAGAAAAAAAATATAAAAACTAATTGCCTCCATTCTGGCTGACATTTCACATCTAAATATCTTCTCAGACTTGCCAGAATTAAACACTCACAGCCAAACACGAGTTAAAAAAAAACCCTGCATGAACACAAGAAGATCAGAACAACTCACTTACTTCTTCAGGCTGTGTGTGTGTCAGTGAGGCTTTTACCTGTGGACTATGTAAAAAGCTGTTTAGTAAGAACGTCTGTGCTGAAGCTTAAACTTTGGACAGACTCGTGCTCATGGCAGTCTTCCATGGTAAACCACCAGGCAGACAGCAAAGGGTCAAAGGACACTTTCTTAATGCAACTATCCTATTCCAATCATTCATTCACATGTTAGCACTGATTTAACAGATGGGCCTGCGGTGCTGCAGTTACTTCTTACTAAAATTCACAAACCTTTGCAAAGTATTGCATATATTTTCGCGTAAATCTGAAAAAAGAAAATGTGAATGAACATTTGTCGTTATGTGAATATTAGCAGGCGCTGCACAAGATAAGCAGTAGGTGGCGCTTCTCCAGCCGGAAGAAAGTCGGGAAGTTAATCAGACATTTGTGTTTGTTTCATGTATTAATGTGACGAAGGGTACATCAGTTCTGTGTGGAGCCAGAATGGATTTAACTATTTTTTGAAAAATACTAAAACATCTAAAGTAATTCTTGGGGATAATAAAACTTTACAATCTGTTAGGTGTGGCCGGGTAGTGGAGGTGTTCCACACCTGGGAGAGTGTTTTCTTTTCTTTTTTGGGGCTGCTGTTCTCCCTCCTGTCCTTCCTCGTTGTTACTTCCTCCACAGTCAATTTGGTAATCAGGAAGGGGTTAAAGAGGAGGAAGAGGGAGGCCGCGCTCTCTGACTCGGGCAGCAGCGGGAAAAGGTTTGCTTTTCTTTCTTTTAAGCTGAGCTAAGTTTTCTTATTTTAGTTTGAGTTGGAGACCACTGGTAGCCTAGTTTGTCGTTTTGTGTTAGGTTAGGCCTGTTTTTTCCTAGTTAGTGGGGGAGTGCAGGGTTTGATGGCCCACAGCGTGGCTAGCCCTGTGTTTCCTAAAACTGCAGTTCCTCAAACGTCCACTTGAGGCTGGTTCCAGAAGTGAGTCAGTCTCCATAAGTCCACATGTCAAAATATTAGAAATAAAGAACAAAAATTATGTACATAACTATTCACAGCCTTTGCTCAATACTTTGTTGTGGCACCTTTAGCAGCAATCACGGCCTCAAGTCTTTTTGTGTGTGATGCTAAAAGCTTGGCACACCTATCTTTGGCCAGTTTCTCCCATTCTTCTTTGCAGAACCTCTCAGGCTTAGGTTGGATCGGGAGCCTCGGTGCACAGCCATTTTCAGATCCCTCCAGCGATGTTCAATGAGATTCAATTCTGGGCTCTATCTGATTGTTTATGTGTGCTTAGGGTCGTTGTCCTGTTTGAAGATATATATATATATATTTTTTTGGCCTTTTTATTTTAGAGAGAGACAGCTAAAGAGTGACAGGAATGTGGGGAGAGAGAGACATGGGGAAATGACATGTGGGAAACAGCCAGAGGTCAGATTCAAACCTTGGGCTACCACAGCAGGGACTGAGCCTTCGTACATGGGGCAGATGCTTAACAAACTGAGCTAAACAACACCCCAGGGTCATAGATGAATCGTCACCCCAGTCTGAGGTCCAGAGTGCTCTGGAACAGGTTTTTTTCCAGGATGTCTCTGTACATTGCTGCGTTCATCTTTCCCTCAATCCTGTGACTAGTCCTCCAGTTTCTGCCGCTGAAAAACATGCCCACAGCATGATGCAGCCACCACCATGCTTCACTGTACGGATGGTATTGCCCAGGTGATGAGCGGTGCCTGGTTTCCTCCAAACATAACACTTGGCATTCATGCCAAAGAGTTCGATCTTTGTTTCATCAGACCAGAGAATTTTGTTTCTCATGGTCTGAGAATCTTTCAGGTGCCTTTCACTAAGAAGTGTCTTTTGTCTGGCCACTTTGCCATACAGGCCTGATTGGTGGGAGTGCTGCAGCGATGGGCGTCCTTCTGGAAGGTTCTCCTCCCTCCACAGAGGAACCCTGGAGCTCTGTCAGAGTGACCATCGGGTTATTGGTCACCTCCCTAACTGAAGCCCTTCTCCCTCGATCATTCAGTTTAGAGGGACGGCCAGCTCTAGGAAGAGTCCTGGAGGTTAGGGTTAGGTTTACAGATGACGGCGGCCACTGTGCTCATTGGGACCTTTTAAAGCAGCAGAAATGTTTCTGTACCCTTCCTCAGATCTGTGCTTCGAGACAATCCTGTCTTGGAAGTCTACAGACAGTTCCTTTGACTTCATGCTTGTTTTGCGGCTGTGGCTCAGAGGCAGAGTGGATCGTCCACCAATCAGATGATCGGCGGTTCGATCCCCGGCTCCTCCGGTCTGCATGTCGAAGTGTCCTTGGGCAAGACACTGAACCCCAAATTGCTCCCGAAGGCTGTGCCATTGGTGTGTGAATGTGTATGAATGGCTAGGTCATCAAACTGATGAGCAGTTGGCACCTTGCATGGTAGCCAAGGCCATCAGTGTGTGAATGTAGTGATAGATATGTAGTGTAGAGCGCTTTGAGTGGTCGGAAGACTAGAAAGGCGCTATATAAGTACAGTCCATTTACCATTTGTGGTCTGACATGCACTGTTAACTGTGGGATCTTGTATAGACAGGTGTGTGCCTTTCCAAATCATGTCTAATCAACTGAATTTACCACAGGTGGACTCCCGATTAAGCTGTAGAAACATCTCAACCTGTGGGGGGGACATAATGGAGACTATGTTCAGGTTTGGGCCAGGTGTGCAAAGTGCATGAAAATGCGTTCATGCGAATGCTGTTAATGTCTTGCATGGATTCGCATCTGCAGCGACTGAACCACCACAGCCTCTGCACACTGAACAAATGTACTGAGCCACCCACATAACGATGAAGAGGTAAATCTCACATTGTACAAAAAAGGTTATGAAGCAGCGCCTCAGCCTGATGAGCAAGAGCTGACATGCAGTTTGAAAAGACACATGATTAATACATTCTGTTTCTCGAACACAAACAAGCGTTTTACCATCAAATTGGACTGAGAGAGAAAGCAAAGCGTTAATAGAGCCAGATTGGTGATGGATGTTATTTAGTTGTTTACACTGGGAGGTTTGGCACATGAATTTAAACAACTAGTCTAAAGTCTTGTAATAGAAGTGACACCTCTGGAGTGTCCAATCAGAGAGTTTATCCAAGACCCTGTTCAAACACAAAAACTGTTTTTATCTTGTAATAATTGGATCTCATGAGGAAAAAGCTCAGATATACCACCCTTGGAGGACACAAGATGAGGTCAAAGTGTCTTCACAAACAAATATTTTTGTCAGAACTGAACTGGGCACACATTGTTCGGCTTTACCAAAGAATGTGCGGCCCCACCAACAAGAAATATCATGTGAATGTGAATGAAAATATGGTTTGCGGGGGCATGTATGAAAAAAAGCTGTTTATTTCTTGTATAAAAGCAGAGTGGAGCTGTTAGCATTAGCTATGGAGCTCCCCCCAAAAAAGGCTCCCAGCCAGCAGCACATACCAAAACACAAAGACCCCCAGCAAAACCATTAGCCAGCCTCTATTCCACCATTCTCTCAGCCTCACAAAGCTGACAAGGAGGTGCTGGAGATGAAGAGATGAACTGAAGAGGCTGACAGATTACATGGGAGCGGGAGGAGCCTCGGACAGAGCTGCTTCTGGCTCACAGAGAAGCCGAACAGCGAAAGGCCTCAGGAGAATCGACGGGTTGATTACAATGTCTGGATGTGGAGTCATTTTCCCTGTCACTGCTGCTGCACCGTCTACCTGTCTGACAGGTCGGCCCCGTCTGCTGTAGTACTGTACTCGAAAAAAATACATCACATCCTTAGAAAGTAATTTCATTGTCCTTTGAGCCTCTGAGTCTGTTATCAGAGAAAACCATTATATTGCAAGATTAAATTAAAATAATTAAAGAATCTTTACACATCCGTTTATTATAGTCAAACTAAGCCCCTGTCCACACAAATACGCAGCCTTACCCTGTCTTTTTGAAAAAAATATAAATACAGTGTCGTTTTCAGAAATATCTGCGTCCACACGGATTCACTGGAAACGACCCAAAACGCTGCAGTACATATGCCAGGCATATATGTGGTGCTGTGACGCCGCCACACCAATACACTAAAACCGGAAGAGAAGCCATGGAGCATGCGTGTAAAGGTCACTCGCTGTTTACAAACATGTTCTTTTTTTTACTTTATTGCAAAATACAATAGAAATAAGCATTCAAATACAGTTACAAAAGTTGTTGCTTTCAGAACTGAGCGTAGCATTTCTTAGGATATAAACAGATTCTTCTATTCCTATAGGGGATCAATCAAAAGTAAAAGTTGATAAATTGTCATACAGCAATAGGGCTTTCTTTGATTTAACAAGTTTTAATGAATCCAAGTAAAGGTGCAGTTCTTTTTTTTTAAATGTTGAAACATGGGGAATTTTTGGAGAATTTGGAGTATAACCAAATTATTTATGTTATATTCTAGTTTTCTGTTCTCCATTATGAAACCAATGGGTAGTTCAGATGTTATCGGCATGTACATTAAAGTTCCTTTAATCATACAGATGAGAGCCTGTGGAGTTGCTTTAATTACAGCCCAGTAGTCGTTTCTGGAACTTTCAGTATTATATTTATGACTAAAATCATCAAAATCTAATATGTTGCCAATGTTGTTATGGCGTGTCTAGCGACGGTGGCTAAGGTTAAAGGTTAGAGATGCAGGGCTTATACGTCATAATTTCTGAAAAAAATCCACAATCACTGTCCAGACGACTCCGGGCTATCTGACGCTTCAGGATTTTCCCACTCTGGGACCTGTTCTCAAACTGGAACTGAAGGAATTTTTCCACACTGTATTATTATCCCCTTAACACCTGCTGTCACAAATATGCAACAAACCGCTTGACTCGATCAACCAGCCGAGATAGGGTCTGCATTCCCCCAATGCCGGTTAGTGTATATTTGTTATGGACCTAGGAACCTTCAACAAGCATTTGGTTCCAGTGGGATCGCAAAGTGACTGACTTATTTAATGTTTACGCACGAGAATTGTTCCGTTGCGAAGTTATCGATACAATGCGGTAAAGTTTGATCCTGAGATGTATATAAGGTAAGTTGTGCTAAGAAAAAAAAAATACTCACCTGCTTAATAAGTGCTTATACACTAGATGTAATGAGGTGAATACGTGTGATAGTATTTCTGAAGTTATGATACTAAATAGCTTTGTAACATATTAGCGACAGTAGGCCATAAGGTAATGCTAAGCAGCTAACCAGCGCTATATAGAAAAACGCTTTTCTGGACAGCTTATCTAGGTAATTCTTTGTATTTTGTTTAGTTATTTTCAATATCCTTTATACAGACACCATGCTGGGATACACTATACTGGGATATGAATACAACTGCTATTTATTTTTATGCAGATCCGAATGAAGGCTTTCGTGTTTTAAGGCAAGCGCGTAAGCGTGCAACCTCACGTTAGACCTCCCCCAGAGGACAGTGAAGACAGCTGTCTCAGTGATAGTGCAGGCAGCGATGAGGAATATGTTCCGAAGCCAGGTGATGAAGAGAGTAGCAGTGATGAGAAATGTGTGCCCAAGCCAGGTGAAAATGCAGATTTCCTGTTGAATGGCTAGTGAATTTCACCAGTTTATCCATAGATTTTCACATTGCTAAAAGTTAATTTTGACTCCTGCAGGTGATGGTGAGAGCGTTAGTGAGTGTGACAGGAGCAGCAGTGATGAGGAGTTTACTAGCTCCAGTGCCCAAGCTGCAAGAAAGAAACAAAAGAGACGAAACAAAGAAAAGGTGACGTGAAAGACGGTGAAACAGACTCTGCAAAAAATGTGCCAGGGTGGCAAGGTGCCCTCCCAGACAGTGACTCAATCAGACTGCCTATTGATTATTTCAGACACCGAACTTTTGGCTCTTATTGTCAATCAGAGCAATTAGTAAACAGCACACAAGAAAATCCAAACCATGCCCTGAAATTAGATCAGGAGGATTGGAACTGTTTTGTACATGAGTGTTATCCGCTTACCTCGCTCTAGGATCTACTGGTCTAATGCATGTTGAGTATGTATATAATTGTATAATAATAAATAAACATTGTTTTTTCACTGTTATATTACTGTGTTATTGTTATATTATTATTGACCATTATGCCTGTTGTTGCAAATTTGCAACATACCAAAATTTCTATTTATTTTTTGTGCAAAAGTGAAATTAATAATCTCAACATTATTTACCATCTACTTAAAGGCAAAAACACACAAAACATTTTTTTTATATACAGCTATATAAATTCAGGCATTAATTGAGTGTACGTGCAAGGCGCACACTATATATTATCCACCGCGCTTATTATTGAGTGTGCGTGCAAGGCGCACACTATATGTTATCCACTGCGCTTATTATTGAGTGTGCGTGCAAGGCGCACACTATATGTTATCAACCGCGCTTATTATTCTTTTTACACCCTTTTTTTGGCATGCTACTCCTCCCAGAGTTTTTGTCACACATACACAAAACGGGTATCAAAACGGGTATGACTTTTCTAAGAGTTTTGGCAAACGGTTTTGCCAAAAATCGGCAAAAAGAGGGTATGTATTGCGAGAACTTTCCAGAGCTAGAGTGAGTGATGTCATCGCTAGAGTGGAGGGGGAGAGAAAAAGTCATTGAAAAATAAATTTGTAAACTGCGATTGTGGCCGCAAATGCACAGCTACAGACGTGATTATACCATCAAAGGAAAATTCGAGGCGGTCGCAGTGATACCACTGTTGTAGCTGTCAGATACATAGTTTTGGCTTAACACGCAAATATGCGGCAGAAACTCCCATCCTCAGCCTCATATACTCCCATGTTAAAAAGGAGGGAAATTTTCTGTAGGAAGACAGAAGTAACATTTCTCTCTCTTGCTCCTACGGGCACATTTCTTTATTTATCGACACCAAACAAGTATAACGATCAGGAAGGTCTCATCTTGCTTGTGGTTAAGTCGGCTCAATGATTGGTAATACGGCCAAGAGTCCTTCCTGTTCGAGAGGAGGTCTCAGCATTTTCTCTCAGTCTCTGACATTCTAACAGGTGCAGTTAACTGCTCCCCTGATTACAGTTGGTCCTGGTTGCTTGGCAACCTCAGCCTGCTTGAAAGAGGAGAGGGGGGAGGGGCCAGCAGAAGCCGAGCGGCAGCCATTTTAGTAGTTCTTGGCACTTAATTTGAACTTGTCTGTCTGGCGGCAGTAGCTCAATCCATAGGGAGTTGTCTCGGGAACCGGAGGGTGGCCGGTTCAAGTCCCACATGGACAAAAACTATGGAAGGTGGACTGGTAGCTGGAGAGGTGCCAGTTCACCTCCTGGACACTGCCGAGCTGCCCTTGAGTAAGGCACCGACCCCCCCAACTGGGCGCTGGTCTGACTGGCTGCCCATCACTCCACCATCTCTCTCCACATTTGCATGTCTATGCCGTTGTACTGCATGTGTGTGTCCGGGTTAAAATGCATGTAAATAAAAATAGAGTGAAAAAATAATTTTCCCATTGAGGGATTAATATATATATATATTTTTTTTAAAAGCAGACAGAGACAGCAGAGCAGCTAGCGCGTTAACAGGCTAATGATAATTAGCATTACCCACTGGGAATTAAATACATGCTAATGTTAACATGGTAATGCCAACATGCTAATGCTAACATGCTGATGTTAACATGCTAATGCTAACATGCTAACGTTAACATGCTAATGATAACTGCTAGCGCATCACCATTAACATGCTAATGGTAACTGCTAATGCTGACATGCTAATGTTAATTGCTAGCGCATCAGCACTAACATGCTAACATGCTAACATTAACATGCTAATGTTAACATGCTGATGTTAATTGCTAGCGCTTCAGCCCTAACATGTTAAGGATAACATGCTAATGCCATCAAGCTAATGTTAACATGCTAATGTTAATTGCTAGCACGTAAGCGCTAGCTGCTCCTGTGTCTAAATAAACATGTTAAAAATGATCATTTGAGGTGTGCTTTTTGAATACAGACCCCCAGCAACAGCCCACTTGTCAGTCTCAAAATTTCTTTTCTAGTACTGAATTTGCTGAGCAGTGTCAGTAATAATGCATGGGGACGACGGGGTCAGAGTCAGGCACACTCAAAATTTCTTTAGAAATTTTTCTAGTTATTATTCTTATTCGTCTTCAATTTCTTCCGTGTTTTTTCGGTTTGCTTCTCCTCCCAGAGTTTTTGTCGCACATACACAAAACGGGTATCAAAACGACCGGCTCAGCCGGGAATCGATTGCTATGACGATTGCTTTTCTAAGAGTTTTGGCAAACGGTTTTGCCAAAAATCGCCAAAAACCACGCCAAAAAAATGAATGGGTGTGTATTGCGAGAACTTTTCAGAGCTAGAGTGAGTGATGTCATCGCTATAGTGGAGAGAACGATCAGTGAAAAAATAAAACGTATTTGACTACCGAGGCCTCAAATAAGCCACTACAGACACGATTTATACATAGAAACGTAGCAAAATTTGAGGGGGGAGGGGCCAGCTGACAGAAGCCGAGCGGTGGCCATTTTAGTAGTTCTTGGCGCTTAATTTGAACTTATCTGTCTAAAATGGCAGACAGGGACAGCAGAGCAAGACACGCTATATAATAACGCATGGGGACGACGGGGCCAGAGTCACACACACTCAAAATTTCTTTAGAAATTTTCTAGTTATTATTATTAATATTATTTTACTTCTTTTCCCTCTTCTGGGATGAATTACGTGCCCGTAATATTCACGAAAAGTCACAGATTTTTGCCGACATGTCATGCCTGTGAAAAAATTCGATAATTTGGTGGTTGCGTGCATTGGCGCCTCTAAAGCGCCCCCTACAAATTTTAAAAAATGCCAAATAAATGGGGTGACTTTAACGTGGGATGACAAAATTTGGTACACACGTGCGCAATACCCAGACGCACAAAAATGCTTATGGACACCATGGTGCCAGATGCACAGGAAGTCGGCCATGTTGGGTGTAAGTTACGTTTTGGAGCCATTTTTGCACATTTCCACATCTAACATATGATCGACCTCGTCCTACAGATTAAATTCTAACGGCTTTAAACTTGCCCAGGTTACTCTTCAGCCATGGGGGATTAAAAGTTGAATACAACTTTACCCAAATCTTAACGGCGGGGCCGTGATGACCCCTCAAAGTTTGAGGACTCGGCACTACTTGCCACAAAACACAAAGTCGCTTATAACTTGTGGATACATTGTCCTATCCTGACCAAATGTCATAGGGTGGACGCTGGACACGGCCTGAACATGTACATATGCCTATAGCCCCACCTGGTGGTTGGAAATTTCAATTTGTTTCCACACCTCGCATATGATCAAATTTGTCCTACAAATTTTATTTGTAACGGCTTCAAACTTGCCCAGGTTACTCTTCAGCCATGGGGGAATAAAAGTGATAGATAACTTTTCCAAAGTCTGAACGGTGTGGCTGTGATAACCCCTCAAAGTTCGAGGTCTTGGCACTACTCGCCACAAAATTGCTTATAACTTGTGGGTACATGGTCCTACATTGACCAATCATTATAGGGTGGACGCTAGACACGGCCTGGATGCATACATATGCTCATACTCACACACCTATAGCGCTACCTGCTGGTGGTTGGAAATGTCACGCTTCACATGTCAAGGTGTCACGCCTATCTGGATCGCTGCAGTGTCATCAAATTGGCTCGTGTAGGGCTTCAGGACTTGGTGATGCTTCCTGGTGAAAACAATGACGCCACCTCGTATGGTGTAGGCGTGGCCAGGCGGAGAAAGTCGCGTGATAGCGTTTGCGGTTTGAACACCATCATCGCACTGTCATGAAACTTGGCACACACGTCCACCCTGACGACCTCGTACATATGTGAAGGGTATTACTATTAGTATTATTATTATCATTATGTTGCAGAGAGGTGATAGTGAGTCACTATAACATCCAGACTGCCTTTGGTCCATTATGACAAGTAATGCTGCCCCAAGAGCAAAAAACCATGTTCAGTGGCAAAAAAAGATGATAGAAAAAGAAGTCAAACTAGAGTCAATATTGGCTCTTGGCGAGTAATGAGATGAAGTTTGATGGTGAACTCGCAACTTTTCTTAGACTGGTCTATAAACAACTGTTAACACTAACATGTTAATGTTTTCTAAGTTAGCAAGAAAGAACCATCGGAGGGACTGTGCCTTGTTTCTTAAAGCAGGCATCACGCCCCGCTCTGTTGTTATGGTTAACATTAACCTATGACAAATGTATTGTTATTGAGCCTACGTATATGTCAGACATTAAGTAACAAAAAATTGCAGTATGGAAATCCATGAAGAAGTTTACAGTAATTCAAAAAAGTAAAAAAGTAAAAAAAATGATTATATGCTTGTTCCACCAGAGAGCACATGTGAAGGCTCTTTAAGAGATATCTATGTGTTCATATCATTAATTAATTTAATTATGAGACTTTTAGAAACCAAACATAGGGTCACATGCTGTATAAAGGCAGGTGAGAGTGTGAACTCAAAGACAGAACTTGTACATAGCATACAATCACAGTGGAAACAGCTCTGTGCTGCATTAATTTAGACAGACTGCAGCTCCAGTTCAACAGTTCAACCTGACAAAGTGTCATTGAGCAAGGCACCTTTGACCTGCAGCCCTCTTATTGGAATTGCGTGTCTATAGTTTTCACTAGAACAAATATTTATGCCTACAGTTCAACTTATACATAGATACAATAAATATTTTCTACAGGAAGATATGCCCTACTCCAACCAACACCAGCTACAGTAACTGAGTCATGTATGTGTGTCATGTGTGTATTTGTGAAGACTGCGCAGTAACGCATCTGGAATTATCTGCAGCTGCTAAAGACTCAAACACAGCAACACATAGAAGCTACGTTTTGCTTCAGAAAGTTATTTATCTATTAGATCTGGTAATATCAAAGATCTGCACTGCCCCGCCTTCACAGTCAAGTCATGCACAAAGCCTGGCCACCATCAGCCGCACAGCAGTGTTTTAACATTAAACCACTGAATTTATCCATTCGATAGATGCTGGTTTTATTTAGATACTTAAAGGACATATGACGTGGTTCAAAAAACACGCTGAATGCATTTCCCGCCTCAAGAATTTTAGAAATTTTTGGAAATCTGTATCAGCTTTCAGTTTTAGACTTTTATATCTACAGACGCCGCAGCTCCACCATGTTTCTACTGTAGCCCTGGCTGTAGACTGGGTATTTTTCACACATTATGCAGCCCCATTTCTCTCTGGGAAGGAGAAGGTGAGGTGGAGGGATTGCAATCATCAACTACAAGATTGCACTAAATCTTCCCACTGGACCTTTAAACCTACAAAAAAGGTTGCCTCGATTCTGCTTGAAAATTGATGCTTCTGCTTTTAGCTTCCCACTGGAACATTGGCATCAAGGTTACACATGTAAAACTACTGGAAAGCTCCTTTAAGACAACATCAGGAAGCAGCTGGAAGCATCAGTCCATCCCATTTTGACCGACAGCCTTGTGAACTTTTGTCTCAAATATCTGAAAGCTGAAGTGATTTAAATTACTTTTTTTCCTGTTTCAGTGTTCCAGAGGTGGAACAAGCAGCTCTCTGCAGGTTTAGTTTGATTACACCCTGACGATACACACTACATCCATGACACCCTCCCCCTCACTGCTGCCTGACTGTGTGGAAACACCCAGCAAGGGTGACTGCAGTGTGGAAACACACATACGGCGCTGATTTTCAGCTTCGTGCGGCCATGTTTTTGTTACACTCTGTACTTGGGTATCTCGGGTGATGGACGACCTGTGGACGGAGTGAGGGAGCTATCAGGAATGGTTGAGCAGCGTGACCTTGGCGAGTTTACGGCACCGGCCAGTGGAATGCTTTTCAGACGTGGGCGAAACCCTTCAGTTCCGGCTTCTTATTTCTGGTAACGACAGGACTTCCCTCGATCCTCCCCTACACACACAGACACACACTTTCACTCCCCCACAGCTTAGTTATTAACAAGTGGAAAAGAAGTCTGGTATTTACAGTAACAGCAGGATTATTATTACACCATGAGCAGACTCAAGGCTGTGGAGAGGAGGCTGACAGACGTACATCCTCACTGGTTTCCTCTGCGGAGCCTAAAGAACGGGAGCAGGCAGGGTTAGGTTTTGGTTGATGTGATAAAATAATCAACAGCGTCAAAAGAAAACTAAATGTCCCTCACAGAAAAAAAAGAAAACAGTGTTATAACAAGTGTATAGAAGTACATTTTTAGAGTTCTGCGGAATCTGATTGGTTTGATCAAAGTTGGCTGCTTCGTGCATCAGCTGCAGAAAGGTTTGATTAACACACAAACTGGCTGCTGTGCCTAGGACGAAAACGGTCGTCCTTATTAGGGCTGCATCCAGCTGATCATATCTGTCAGATATGACAGAAATGATGAGTTTTAACAAGCACAGGAAGTTCATTATATTCTCATTTATAGTTTTCACACGTTTGTGTCCCGTTGCTCTGTTTGCAAAGTAAAAATAAACAACTCTTTGATGTTCTGTGAAGTAAAGAGGCTGAAATACGGCAAAAAGCCTTCTTCTTCCAGCAATAGAGCAAAACTGAAATATTTGCATTGGTGTCTGGACATTGGAGCTCACAGGACTGCACTCGTTCTCTGAGACACTGAAGAAGATGCAGCCATATAAAGGTATGGGAATGGGACGGCCGGTGTGTCTCCAAACAGCCTTTACTGAACTTTACAGATATTATTCTGCATCTGCTGAGGATGACAGTGTGTGTGACTGAAAGCTCCGGATCACCCCGAGATAACTTCTGTCATGTTGTTGTTCTGTTTTTTTTTTTTTTTTTTTAAATCAGAAATATTATCATCATCTTAATTCATGTTTTACCGTCTCAGCTCTGGTAAGACTGCAATAAACTTCAACATATTTAAGTTTTATAGTCTTAAATGTATTTAATTTAATATTTTTATAACTAAGGTCGGAATCACAGAGTCACATTTAACCTTTCGCCCACCTGATTATTGTATCAGCTCCGTGTAGCAGCGCGTAAAGTTTTATGAAAATCACTTTAAAACAGTTGATTCTTATTTTCATTTGAATAAAATTAGACCTGACTGTCAGCAACCGAGCTGGTCTGCACCTGTCAGACTGATGGAAAAGTTGGAAACGAAAAAGCGGATTCATGTCACAAACCTGTCACTCCCTCCAGGCGGTAATCAGAGGGGAAAAAAGACCAGCTGCTGCTTCAGGACTTCTGCCGGCTTGCAGCTCCTCCACCGCCGCTGCTGAAAGCAGAACGTACCAGAACCGCGGCGCGTAAAAGTTCAATTGTACGCGGACATCACACAGAGCCGGCGCGTTATTCCTCCCAAGAACTTCTTCATTCCTGGCGCGTCAATAATATTTCCCTTCATCCCCTCTTCAGTCCTCAAAGAGCACGGTTTGGTGCCGACTTGGACACGTCACTGGCCACTCCTCTTTGGAAAGATGCCCAACAGCGCTGCGCACGAGACGAAGCACCGAAACTTTCCTGAAATCTGGTGTTAAGAAGCCAACAATGAAAATATGTCTGATCACTTTTTCTCCTTTAGACGTTTATCATTAATAAATATTGTTGAAAAAAATGGTGTCGTGATCAGACTCCAGGCTTCAGCCGTGTGACCTCACAGCAGGCTCGGAGTTAATGATTAAAAGAGATGGAACACAATAAAAACAAGAGACCAGAAGCGTTCTGCACAGTACAACCTGCGTCCACCAAGACGACTTATGCCCTAAACTTAATTTAAAACAAGGACACAAACTGACACCACAGAAGAAAGCCTGCTGCTTCATGTTTGATAAGATTCACTTCATTCAGTCATAAGTGAATCACTGTTACTGACCATAAAGACAATAAAGCGTGTTTTATCTGGATCCACTTCTGTTTTTGATTATTTCCAAAAGACCAGGAGCTCCAGTGCCATGTGTGCATACAACACAATAAAGAAGGCAAAAATGGAAGTTGCTTTAAGGCCTCTTACATAAATGTATTATAACACACAAATAAGCAAAACCAGTCACCAGTATAGTGATTTTATACTTTTTGCTGCCTTACTGATACAAGCTGAATATTGCGCTATTTTATGGCTTTAGTCACTTCTTGACTTCGTTTGTCTTCCTGCTGTTTTTCTGTGTAGTATACAACCAAGAATACACTGTAAAAAAAAAAGAAGAAAGAAAAAAAGTAATTTTACTAAATAAAATATTCTGTACAGATTTTTCCTGTTTTCCAATAAAACAATGAAATGCCGTTACGTTAAATACAGTTAATTAACCATAATGTAAGATTACATTAAAATTATGACAATATATTGTATTTGTACATCTTTAACTCTAATTTTACACACAATTTTCTGTATGTTTTTACACTTTTTAATCACAATTTTCCCTAAGACAATGCAATAACTGTAAATTAACAGATACTAGCAGTAATTTAAATATTTCCCTTTCGAATTACATGTAATTACCAATAATATAATATTACATTATTATTATTATCTTTTTAAAGGTAATTTAGCATGTTTATTTCATATTCAAATGTAATTTTACATAAGATGTGATGTAATTTTACAGATCTTTCCTGATAATGAAGAAATGTACGTAAAATGACAGATATCTGTAGTGTTTTCCATAAAATTGCAGGTCATTAAGCATGTGTGGTTAAGGTGATTTTATGTTTTGTTTTGTTTTTTAGAGGTATTGAGTAGTATTTGTACAAACACAAAAGTTATTTACTGTACATTACTGTATAAAGACAATATATTATTTTACAAAAAGTGCACTTTAAATAATGTAATTTTACATAAAGTATTCTGTATTCTAACAGACGTACTGCTTTTTAAAACAATAAAATGCCTGTACACAGATAATGGAGGAAATTAAAATATTTACCATTTATATGGTATTGTATTAGAACACATTACACTGTAACCCCTAAAATACACTGCATGTGGAACGTGCCGGAGCCGATACATTTAAATTTTAGTCAATGTGTCAGCTTACACAGTCTCCGGTTCCGCTGGAGGTCTAAAATCAACCTATCATTTATGACACCTCACATCTTTTTTTAAAGGACACCAGAAAAAAGGCTACAGCCAACAATATTACGTGATGCTTACGAGATGTGTGAATTTGCGAGATTTCGTATGTTCGCGCATAACAAACGGATTATGTGTGACCTGGCGGAAGGCGGAGTACGCTGTCGTTCCGGAGCACAGCCGTTCTTGCAGCCGTTCCGCAAGCTGTGTATTTTAGGTGTAAGGGTGCTTTCACACAGGCAGCATTTAGGTCGACCCAAATAAATTTTTGGATCGAGCAAGGTGCGGGTGGGTCAGTGTAAATGCAACAGTCGAATTCTGCTACGGTGTCTAAAACGGCCATACTGAAACCCACACATAGTTTGGACCGGTGTAAAAAAAAAAGCATGTGTGAACACGGACCGCACTAACTGAAGAATGATACAATGTATAATTTTCGCTTCTGGTACCCCCAGGACCGCATCAGTATGTGTGAAAGCACCCTTATTTTGTATAAAATGCATTTTTTGTTTTGTTTTTTTACAGGTTTATCACTGTTATCAATAAGACAATAACTGTAGATTAACATACTGTATATTAGCAGGTTTATCACCATTTTCAATAAGACAATAAGTGTAGATTAACATACTGTATATTAGCAATAGTTTAAACATTTACCCTTAAAATTAGAAATAATTAACCATAATAAGATTACAGATCTTTCCTAATAGTTGTAATGAAGAAATGTATATAGGTTATTTAGCATGCGTGGTTGAAGTGATTTCATATCAAATCTGCAATATGTGTGTGCGTGTGTGTAATAATAAAAATAAAATTTTTATTTATGTATTTATTTTCAATAGAAACGCACTTCATTCACTTCATGAAATCAGACTATGTATGCAGTTTCAAATTTCAAAGCTGGCGCCTATTTCCAGTTTGCTAACGACCAACCGGCCAAGATTGAAGAACGACAGACGACGGATTAGTTGGGATTAGTGCTCGTGTCCTCCAGTAAGGTTTGTAGTTGGTATGTCATGAGTCAATCACATGAAAGACGTGCCCTCATGGGCACTGGGAGCATGATCTTCAAGAAGGATGTATGAGACAGCCACAACGGACATTGTCAACCAAACGCCATTTGAGGTAAGTGTCGCAGATAACGCATGTGAATGATAATTTAATTCATTGTCATATCTCGAGTGGACAGCCTTAAAGCTAACGTTAGCATCCCTTTGATAAATTGTTACCATCACATAAGCTACAGTTGCATGAAAAAGTTTGGGCACCCTTGACAATTGCCATATTTTCATTTATAAATCATTGGGTGTTTGGGTCCACAACTTCATTTTGATCTGTCACATAACTGATGGACACAGTAATATTTCAGCAGTGAAATTAGGTTTATTGGATTAACAGAAAATGTGCAATATGCATCAAAACACAAATTAGACCGGTGCATAAATGTGGGCACCTTAACAGAAAAATCATATCAATATTTAGTAGAGCCTCCTTTTGCAAAAATAACAGCCTCTAGATGCTTCCTATAGCCACTAATGAGTGCCTGGATCCTGAATGAAGGTATATTGGACCATTCCTCCTTACAAAACATCTGTAGTGCTGGTTGCCGAGCATGGACAGCCTGCTTCAAATCATCCCACAGATTTTCAATGATATTCAAGTCTGGGGACTGGGATGGCCATTCCAGGATATCGTGCTTGCTCCTCTGCATGAATGCCTGAGTAGATTTGGAGCAGTGTTTTGCATTGTTGTCTTGTGCAGATTGCGCTGTATTGTTTAACTATGCATAGTGACGCCATCTGCAGCAAGATGACCTTGCAATTCTTTGGAGGTGGTCTGTGGTTTTGACCATTCTGATCATCCTTCATCTTTGCCTCTCTGATATTTTTTTTGGCCTGCCACTTCTGGCCTTAACAAGAACTGTGCCTGTGGCCTTCCATTTCCTCACTATGTTCCTCACAGTGAAGACTGACAGCTGAAATCTTTGAGATAGCTTTTTGTAGCCTTCCCCTAAACCATAATGCTGAACAATCTTTGTTTCCAGGTCATTTGAGAGTCGTTTTGAGGCCCCCATGTTGCCACTCTTCGGAGGAAACTCAAAGAGAAGAACAACAACTTGCATTTGGCCACCTTAAATACCCTTTTTCATGATTGGATGCACCTGAAGTTCAAAGGTTAATAAGTTTATGTAAATAATTTTGTGTTCCAGTTACTGTGTTAATTACTTACAGGTATTCAAAGCAACAAAATGACAAGGGTGCCTACATTTTTGCACAGCCTATTTTTCACATTTGATTTAATTTCATACAAATGAATATTACTACACTAAAAATCTGTGTCTGGAAAACAACCCAGTACTCAGCTTTTATGGGAAAATGAATGGCATACCACTGTGATCATTTTCTGTGAAGACAGAGTCAGTTATTATACAATCTCAGAGGGGTGCTCAAACTTTTTCATGCAACTGTATTAGCTGGTAGCAGATAGCTATCATTTTGTATAGTTTTGTGACTAAGTGACTGATGGCCATTTTTTTTGACTGATGGCAGCTGGGTCATTTTATTTTACAGCTGAAGTATACATTGTGACATATATGTGTGATTTCGGTCAAAGCCTTTTTACTACCATTGCCAGAGGTTAGTCATAATTGTGTTGCTCTCTGCTGATGTATGTTCATTAAAGTTGTTATCCGTGATTTAAATGCGGTCAAACTATTGTATGTTCCCCCCACTGATCCTGCATGGGGAGGGGGGGGATACCACAGAGGTAGCAGAAACTAATCTGTTTAAAGGACCAATTTGTGTTATTTTTGTAACTTAATTTTACTGTGCAAAATTAATTATTTTATTGTAACATTTAATAAGTAAAAAAGTCTTTTATGGCTCACACACAGCTCACAATATCTGTATTTGTTTTTTCACCACAGTTGCCAAGTAAAGATTTAGAGATCCTGTCCTGACTCCTGCGTCTTCTTTCCAACTTGGGACACAACAGAGGCATACAATGGAGACAGGTTACATATATTTAATATATGATAGAGGATTACTCCCATTGATAATGACTACTCAATCCAGACACAACAAAGACTGTGGTTCACTAGAGCGTCTAGAGTGTCTTATTTCCATGGAGATGGTAAGGACAACATTTTTCCAATCTATATAGCTTATGTCCTCCTCTGTAAGTCGCTTTGGATAAAAGCGTCTGCTAAATGCAATGTAATGTAATGTAATGTAAAACTAAATTCAAGCTTGCAATTAAAGCCTGTGCAGATGGACATACTTCCTACCTGTCTCAGCGGACAGTCATTACCACCAGAAGTGCAGTAGGATGATGATGACTGTATATAAAATAACTGTATAGATAAATAAAATTTTTGGTACATGTTATTTTGTGAGCTCTGGACAGAGCCAGGCTGACTTTCTCCTGTTTCCCCATATGTGTGTGCGAGCTGCTTGTATTGATGTCATGCCTGTAAAAAAAGGAGACTTCGACCTGGAGAGGGTAAGACTATATTTATTTCTATGTAAAACTCAGTATATAACTGCATGAATCTATTTTGGAAAGAGAAGTGTTATCAGTTTTAATTTGAGCAAATCTTACTTTTAAGAATATAATGTTGATAGGAGTAGAGTAATGTGCTCAGTGTGAACTCTGTGTCTCTTAGTTTGGAGCAGGGAGTTGTCTGGTTTCTGCTATTAGGGATTGTGAATGAAAATATGTCATTTGGGCCCAGGGTTCAAAATATTGAATTAATTATTTTTATATAATTATAAAAATAATATTTTGGAAGTAAAACACTATATTGAACAATTATATAAAGTAACTGCTACAGTAGTGGCAACTCAAAAGTTCCCCTTCAAGCTGAAAGCCAGCTGAATGGCAGCGGTCTTCCAGCCAACTCCCAGCAAAGTTCCAGCGACTGGAGTGACCCCCTCCTTCTCCTGGGCGTGTCTATTTTTTACTCTAACATCACCTATTCATTTAATTACAGGGTATGACCAGGAGATAGTGCTTCTTTCACAGAATTTGTTTTTACAGTTGTTCTACCTGCAGATGACGTAGCTTACACACCTCATTTGTATTCTCATTGCTCAACCTTTTGTTTGCACTTAATGGGCTTTTTGGTGTCACACAAATCACAGAGCCAAAAATGCAGCTGGTTTGACTACTGTATACTACACAGTAGCCGTGTGATTTGAGTGTATTCATGAACAGGAGGATGACTCATTTACTGTATTTTCATTTTTGTTCATCCCATAGGCTAAATCCTGCATAAATAAATTGAACCACAAATGAAACTTCATGCAGCAAGAACTTTTTTTTTGGTGAATTTCCAAGAGGAAGAATTACAGGTGATTAACAGCCTTTTGGAAGATTTTGCAGTTGTGCAGGTATTTAGTGCATGCTAAAATGAAGAAGTCCCTGGGAAGCTGACAATTGACAATTTGTTACAATATATATAGGTATATATTAACTGAGTGTGCCTGAAAGAGCACACTCTTTAAAACCTCTCGGGCTTATTCCTGTTTTTATTGAGTGTGCCTGAAAGAGCACACTCTTTATTATTATTTATTATTATTCTCAGGCTTTTTCTTCTTCCGCTTATTCGTCTTCCGTTTCTTCTGTTTTTTCTGGTTCACTCCTCCTCCCAGAGTTTTTTTTTGCACACACACAAAATCGCCAAAATATATATGCGTGTGTGTATATGTATGTATATATGTTCACGTGTAAATCTCTATGCTTAGGTTTTTATAGGCATTTCTATCTGCTTTGTGTAGCAGAGTGGTTCTTCAAGCAAGTTAGTGCATTCACTGGTTGGTTTCCGGGAGTTACAAAAGATTTTACAACTGTAAATGCATTTGGCTACAGCAAAGTATTGAAAATCAAGTGACATATGCGTTCAAATACTAATCGCAAGTAAAAACAGCGCTAAATTTGTTTGAATTATAAAAGGTAAAAGGAAGAGCTACTTGGGAGCCGAAAGAGTCGGCTCTTCTTGGTGAGCTGAGCCCATCACTACATCCCAAGTAGGTCTCCAGCTGTTTGGTGTTTTCTTGGGAACTGGGGTTCTGCTTGATTGAAGAAAAAAAGTCATCCTCCTCTGAAGAATGGGAAGTTTCACCGTGAGTCTTCACAGCTTGTTCTTTCAAATGACCTTTGATCTAGTCAAGGCCTATGGAATAAAAGCAACATTAGGACCAAATTGGAATTATGGAATTGGAATTCTAAGAATCATGGAATTGGATTACAATATGATTAATATAGTTTGCTAAAATGATAACATTTATCATATATACATGAACCAACCATCCCATCTGCACATTGCTCTCCCCTTGAAGAAGATCAAGCGCCTTGGCGTATGGTCTTCACATACTCGGCTAGAAAGGCCAGCTCAACAGGACTGAACCTGTTTATTTCAATACATGACTGTACTTGTGGCTAATTTTAAGAATCTTGTAAATAAATTGTGAAACTGTCCCAATAGTATGCACTGCTAATCAACTTTTAAAGATTAGTGGAAATCTTTATATAGTGGTGGATGTGTTAAAAGCATTTGACATCTTGATCCATCTTTATAAATATTAGACGCAGACTCATCATATATTGCAATCATTTAGCTTTAAACTGCAGTTAGGTAGGTACATACAGGGTATAGTATCTTCAGTGCACTGCACACAGCAGCAATGGCTCCTTCTCCTCGTTCTCTGGAGATCCTAATGATCCTCTCTACAGCCATAAAGAGCAAGTTCCACCTTGTATCGTTCGGCCTCAGGAGCTGGAGTTTGCACTTATCTTCAGTGACTTCAGCAGCTGTGGTGGACCTTGCACTTTTGTTCCACAGACTTGTGCACTTTGCAAATGATGAACGAGACAGACGTTTGTAGACTGTGCTGGTGATATTTGCTTCAGACACATAGACAGTTGACACCAAGTTGAGAAGGTGGCAGGCAAGCAGGTGTTTTGGAAGCTGATATTCTAAGCAGTCATCTTCATCTAAAATGGCTTCAACTTCAACAAACTCAACATCAGCACCCCCGATCTCATCATCATCATCAACTTCCTCCTCCTCATCTACTTCACTGCTCTCTGCTGCAGGTGTCAGATTGTGATTTTCATTGACGCGACCAAAAACTCTAAATGCCTTCACAAAATTAAAGCCATTGCCAGTTGTGGTACGGGTGATCTTTTCACAGATGTTAAAATCAGTGTGGATTTCATTCAGGGCACCTGCAAGGGCAGTGAAGGTATGGGATCCCTTAAGCTACTTGCAGGTTAAGGAAGCACAACATCTCGTCAAGGTTTCGGGTTCAATCCAGTGTGCTGTAACTCCTATTAAACTGCGTCGGCGTGACGTCCAGCAATCAGTCGTCGCAATACTTTAAACTCTATTTTTTTAAGAGCGGTTTTTAGATTCTTTTTCATGACCAGTGGAGCCTTCTCTACTCTGTTTCTAATAGTGTCACATAACATCACTGAAATGCCAGGTTGAAGGTGTAGAACTAGAGCTTGGAAACCCTTCTGCTCAACAACACTCAGTGGGTGCAGGCCTTGAATGACAAAATAAAAAGAACGCACGCACACACATACATTAGCCTTAATATTATAATAATATTTTCCTTTGAATAATATCTGGCTATACAAGCAACAGAGTATGCTAAATAATTTTCGGTTATGGTAGTAAAGTGATTTATGAACATATTTTCAAACTGATAGTTAGCTAACCTAAATGAGTAACGTTAGTATTAGCTATTTCTGGAATGTCACCATCTAAAGAGTAACGACCCTGATTTGAAAATGTAGGGAGTAGAAAGTATGGATACGTATGCTAAAATGTAAGAAGTAAAAGTCAAAAGTTGGCACAAAAATAAAATAGTGAAGTAAAGCTATATATACCCAAAAATTCTACTAAAGTACAGTAACAAAGTATTTGTACTTCGTTACCTCCCATCTCTGGCTCTTACCAACCACTAAAAGTCCCACATTTTCTCTTGTCCAGCTGCTTCTTGTTCACTCACTCTCTCCTTTTTTCTTCTTAGCTTCCTCCATCAACATCCTTTTCAGTCTTCTGTCATTATGTCCATAGAGGCTGCTGAGCCCGGGTACAGATACTGCCTTAGCTCCCTGTCAGCACCCCTGGCCTAAAAAAACATTTTCCTGGTGGTCCAAAACTCCTGTGGTACAAACACTAACACTCCCCCGGTTCTCTGAGCTCACAGTCCAGGCAGCCCAGCTAACAAACTGAGCTAACATTAGCTAACAGCAGCTACAGTTGGCAGCAGTTTACTTCACTGTCCATCAGGAAACTCTGTAAATCACAGAGAGTTGAGGCTGAGCAGCCGGAAGACATCAGAGGGAAAAAGCAGAAAACATTTTCTCCATAAAATATAAAAAGTTACACAATGTTGCTTTAATGTGTCCCTGCTGGTTCTGCTCTGTCTGATCTTTTTTTTTTTTCCCAGACTGGTTGAAGTAGTAACCATGGACATGGTCTGGAGGTTTACTGGTTCTAAGGTGTCTTATTGGTCTTAAAAAAGTTACCTCTTACTGCCACTTGGAGATGCCAATGTACAACAGTGCCTATAGAGTGAATGTAACCATTTTCCAATCACAGACACACCACAGAGAATTACATAACACCAGACTGCAGCTGAGTTTAAATAGTTTATTTAAAAACCTTTTGATTATTTTGGGAGGTGATAATTAGAGTCTGTCCAAATCAAGTGCTTATCAATTAAAATTAACATAATTATCGACATTTCATGCTTTTAGTTTTTCTCTATGTGTTGTTATACGATCAGATGTCTACAGTGATGAGGCTCTAACTGCTCTGTCTGGGCAGAATTCACAGATCCATGATGGCTCTTTTCCTTTGATTTATATTTTCTAGACTCAGGTCACATTTAAGATTATCCATCTTTATTCCTGCTGTCTCCTGAGGTGACCTTGTCTCCATATTCAGACTTTAGCGTCCTATTCTCTTTGTAATCTACATGCAGCTCAGGTGGTCAGCAGGTCCACGGCTGCATCTCTTACATCTGAAATGAGGTCATTTATCTGAGCTGAAATGCAGAGTGTGTTGGACATGTTTAAAACTGTTTTTAAGGGGCCAAAAGGCCAAGTTACACCGATTTTGGCTTTTTTTGCTAAAAGTCTGCTATAAATTGTTGCATCTCCAAATCTCAAAGAACTTTTAGCTTAAGAAATTACTTTTTGAGGAACTAAAATGCTCATTCAGCCTGTTTCTGCTTTTCCACTGGAGTCTAAAGACTTGCAAAGATTAGATTGCAGACGGGCATTGTTAGTCCGAAATCCTGCTGGAATTCATCCTCAGCATAAATGCTCAATAAGGCCAGGATTTCCATGTTGTACCTGGTCCATGTGCCATATGTTTTCTTCTGTAAAACAAACCAGTTTGTGGCTACAGATTTGTAAAAATGGTGGCAGAAATATAATGTTGCCAGTATCAGAAATGTTCAGCCCTGCAAGCCCCTCCCTAGAAGTTCCTGGCATTTGGGAAAGTATCAAAGTATCAATCTCACATCTGTGGAGGACTAAAGGTGCCAAAATTAAATAAATAAATATATCATTAAATAATTACTTAAATGTATCATTAATTAATTACAATCCTGATTCATTTCATGTAAAAATCATACATTATTATTTCACTATTTTCATTTCATAGTCATGTGTTGCAGTGCTTCATGAATTGTCAAACTCGCCCATCAAAGTCAGTGGGTGGGGATAAAGCTAATCTAGTCTGATCCATTGCTTTGGTCTGAAGTAGAGTGCACATTAAAAACACATTTATGTATTTAATTCCAATTTTAATTAATTCATGACACATTTAAGTAATTATTTAATAATGTATTTATTTATTTAATTTTGGCACTTTTAGTCCTCCATACACATCAGGGACTTTTCTGTTCTCTGGACTTCATTTAGACCCTTGTACCTGTGGTGAAAACACACTCTGTTCTTGCAAAGGTTCCTGGTCCATGTGAAAGGTTCCTGTGATGGAAACAAAGCTAATGCTGCCCAGTAACAGAGGTGAAGAATGTTCAGAAAAGTAGCAATCAGTGGCACCGCAAAGTTCATTCATGAATCAGCATAAAACAGGTGGTGCTGGACGCTCAGTAACACAGTGTCTATTTGTGCCACTAAACAAGACTTAATAAAGTCTGTTTATTTGCACAATGTGTTTTTCCCACTGCTGTCTCATGACTGACTGTCGTCAGAGCTGCACATGCTCATGTACAATCTTTTTGTTTTTGTTATTTAAAAATGATCCTTTTATATTTACAGTGGGAACGAGTCCTCTGTCACGGAGGCCGCCACGTTGACACACCACATTTCTACAGTAGTACAGACAAACTAAACACCGACTGTAGACAGGACATTGATTTTTTTTTTCCAGCAAAGGAGTGCTACATCATATCAGCTCCGTGACATTCTGCTTATGAGATCTCTTGTCAAAAGTCAAAAGCAAGTGTTGATATAAAGCATGTTCATGCACATAATAATGTTTGTTTTCTGTCAAAATGAGCTATTTGCAGTTTTGACCAAAATTATGTTGAAATTCTAGTATTATAAATAATATCATATTCATCCAAATGATTAAACATACTGAGCATGATATAGAAGAGAAAAGATCTGCATAATGGTAAGAACAGATGGAGTTTTGGTAGAAACTCATTTTGTTTTCTGTATGTCTCTCTCCGATGAGTCACTTTGAGTCCTTTAGACCCCCAACCACCAGAGTGAAGGGAGGAACTCTGTGTTCCCTCTTGTACCCCCCCCCCCCCAGACTGGGAAGTGCGTGTGTGTGTGCGTGTGGGTGCGTGTGTGTGTGTGGGAGGGCTGTGTCACGTGTTCGGACAGAGTATCTACACCAATGTGGAGTTGCTCAGATTCTTTCAAATTCTTTGCAAATGCAAGATGATTCATCCTTTACCTGTTTTTTTTCCCCTTCCCTTAATCATGTCTGAATTTGTTTCATTGGCCCTCTGCGCTTCGGCTGATAGACGGGAGAACAGGGCTCGATCTCCAGCGCTTTCATCCGCCTGCTGCCTATTACTCCAGTAATAGACTGAATATCCAGCTGCATGTAGCCCAAAGTGAAGCACAGGTTAAGTCAGGAGGGAACCGATGGATTATTAGCATCAATACAGATCTGTCTTTTGGAAGAGATGAGCTGAGCAGAGCGCAGATATTGGGGATGTACCATCTGAGTGTGGAGCTGTGCTGTTTCATAAGAATCTCCTGGTTTTTTAATTAAGGTCTATTTTAGATTTATCGATGAAGTGAAGCAGAAAATGAATTCTGGAATAAAGGGAGTCAAAGCAGTATTTCATTAGCTGGAATTCGTTCATTTTATCAAAGTGGAATTCAAATTCAGCCATACCGAGGCTTTCACTAACAATAGAAACTGAAGTCAGAGAAGATGGATTTTGTGACCCAGGTGCTCATCCTGGTGCTTGTCATCTCTCCCCAGGACTAATGTAACCCTGCCTTTGGACGATTGGCTGCCCTGTCATTTTGAGAACCCTGCAGCTCATCTCGGTCAGGGCTCTGCTCTGTCCTGTCCCCGAAACGAATTAACTTCTGCCACAGCATGAACACTGCATGCTAACACTAAGTGTTGTCTAACTCTCTGTACTCACACTGTAGCAAAGCACTTACACTCCTCCTGCCAATTTTTACTTAAGAGGAGGTCCATTGTGGGATAGTGGATAGTGGGCCTCCCCTAAGAGAACCCAAAAGCAGCCCAGCCCCCCCCCCCACATTTTAACATCTTTGTGTATTTTTAAACATATTATTGTTAAAAAAACATTTTCACTTAAAAAAAAAACAATTTAACTCTTCAGCTAATTTTTTAAACAGATATTCACCCCTCCGACATTTGCAGGCCTAGTAGCCCCAAAAGTTATCGAGCCTTATTGGCAGTACCCAAGCCTGGCCCCGTCTCTGCCAGACTAATAATGAACATGTCTTCACCAGTGTGGCAGAAGATAACAACAGCATTGCTGTTTGCAAAAGTTGTTCAGCGAAGATTCAGCGAGGAGGAAAGAAGACTTCGAGTTTTAATACAACGCAATGTTTAAAAAACAAGCAGTATTAAAAGAATATGAAGAAGCTAGTGGTGCTGCTAAACATAGACATATATACAAAGACGCCACATATATATATATATATATATATATATATATATATATATATATATATATATATATATATATATAGTGTAGATGAGTGTGGATGTCCGGATGTCCTGTCCACCTATCGACTAATCAGAGTCAGGAGAATCGATTAGTACCACCCACATTCACCTTTGACCCACCAATGACAATCCATACTGAAGTAAACCCAAAGGTAGTATATCGCACCAAGAGGTCACACTTCACTTGGTGACTGATTCAAACTAAAGCAGAGACAGAGCAGGAGACATTAGCAGGAGACATTAGCAGAGACATAGCAGGAGACATTAGCAGCGTTTTCTTGTGCTGGAATAGAACTTCTGACCACAAAACTGCAAAGATAACACACACTGTATCGTTTTGTGGATTGTTTTTACTACCCTTTGGGGGCTGGCTCGCCGAGTTTTCATCGCACAGTGATGAGAGACATATCTTTGTAAGATATATTTTTATATATTTTCCCCTGAAGTCCTCTGGCGCCCCCCCCCCCCCTTCACGTTTGTGAAGCAGCTGCAGTTTGGTTTGTATTAACGGTAAATAAACAAATGAACACATCTGTAACACAGCTTGGATTTGTCTGAAAGAGATTAACAAACCTTAAAAGGCTGATATCTGAAGCTGCAGGATTGAGTCAGCTCAACTCAAAGAGACAAACATCTATTGAAGCATCAGTTTAGTGCAAGACACAGCTTCAGTATAAGGATGGAGACATTTCAGGCCCTCCTGAGCTCCACAACATCTCGCTATTCATGCATTGACTGATTTTGGTGAAACTGGATCATATTTTATGGAGAAAATGCTTTTCCCTCTGATGTCCTCCGACTGTGATTTACACAGTTGAGTTTCCTGATGGACAGTGAAGTAATCTGCTGGCAACTGTAGCTGCTGTTAGCTAATGTTAGCTCAGTTTGTTAGCCGGGCTGCCTGGACTGTGAGCTTAGAGCACCGGGGGAGTCTTAATGTTTGTACCACAGGAGTTTTGGATCACTGGGAAGGAGAAGAGAAGGTTTTCAGACCTGGGGTTCTGGCCAGTGTTGTGTTAGAACCGGAGAAAGGCAAGTGAGCAATGTAACTGGGCTCAGCAACTTCTATGGACATAATGGCAGGAGACAGTGAGCGAGCAAGAAGCAGCTGGACGAGAGTAAATGTGGGACTGACTTTTAGTGGTTGGTGAGAGCTTGGTGAAATAAAATGCTGAAAGACAGACACTGAGCTGGGCTGACTGCTGTTGGACTAGTCAGTAATATTAGCTGCTGCTATGTCTACTGTTGTTGACCTTGTTGATGTTTGACTGTTAGCAAAGTTGTTGACTCGCTAGTTTTTGATTATAAGTACTGTAATCAGAACAGCTGTCCATATTTACCACAGTGAGATTACACTCTGAAACTGGAGGAAAAAAAATTCTAATACAGAGATCACTCAACAAAACTAGAATATCACAACCAAAACTGCGTGTTTGGATCTTGATGACGAAAGAATCTGCACAGCTGTTTTCCTAGCAAAGCTCATTGGTTCAGATTTCGGTTCAGAATTATATTTGAAATCCTACATATCAAACAAAAAGTATTACAAGCGCTGTTTCCTAATACATGTTCATCTTAAAAGTTATTTAGTGAAGATCTATGCTGTTTCACTTTATTCATCACTCACACTTGAAGTAAAGATTTATTGTGAAACAATCCCGAATTAGATCATCACCTCCTTCCCTCACAACTGTTCCCTAACAAAGAGTCTTTGAGCTTTTAATTTTGATTTGGATCCACAGAGCGGAGGAATGTGGGAGTGAGGAGGAGTGGCAGGAGAGGTTACCTTGAACTCTTGTACCTTCAGTCCTGTAAAAATCCTTTCCTTCTCTGGGAATTTTTGGGCTTTTTTCAAAATTCTCTGGCAGGACACGGCCTGCTTTCGGTCCTTGACAACAGGACACAGCAGTTTTTCATAAGAAACTCCCTGTTCAACAAGTAGATGGGCTCTGTGACAGAACTGACATGTTACACTTTAGAGCTGTGATCTGATGCTTACTTTTAGAGAAACAGAAACACAAGAATGTGATGAAATCCCTACACTGGCCACATTACAGTTCATGAAAACATTGTTGTGTTAAAAATAAAGCTGGCAATATTCTGTATTCTTCTTGCCAATAAATTTCATTAAAAGACCAATGAGCTGATCAAAATAGTGACCCTGATACATGTTCTTCCTGTGTACCAGAATTCTTCTCCAGAATCTCTTCAATGAGCCACACTGTTACACATTACAACAAACGTGCAATGTGTAACATTGTTCGTGCGCCACAGATGCGCCGTGCGCCCAAGAGTGTGTTTGGGGTGTGCCCAAATAGCACGTCGGCCCACCGGGCAAATGCACGGTATGCCAGGTGGCCAGTCCGTCCCTGTCTACACGTAAATATACATCTCCCATAGTGGAAAACAAAATACTGAACAAAACAATTTGGGAGGAAAACAACACAACATCTGCAAGCCTAATCATCGGCCCTGCTTAATCACAGTTTTCGTTTTTCGGTCCTGGTTTGCGTGCAGGAACACGCCCGCTGTTGCGTGATGGTATTACCAGCGAGTGAAAAAATCCTCTCGCTTGGCGTGCTTGTCGCTGGGACAGCCAGGTAAAGTTTGCGTCCATCGTGTTTGCATCAAAATATGAGATTAGTGCAGCAGGGGCTGGCTCAATTCGTCCGCTGGCAGCTGCCACTGGAAATGCCACTACTAGCTGCCGCAGCCACGAGTTGAGCCAGCTCTCTCTCGATTAGCGACTAGTCGACGACAAGCTCTAAATGTCAGTGTGGCGTAGTGAAGTCGACTAGTGGACTGTACAACCCCTAATGGACGCTTTCACACTGAACTTCACAACGGCTCTTCAGGAACCTGTAGGGGACGTCACAGAGACTACGTCTTGTCCACTATTTTAAGGACGATTAGGACTCAAATATTACATTTTTTTCCACAAATAGGCCTTTTTTTATTATTATCACATAATTTAATGAGGGCCCAGTTCTCACCAAAAGATCCCTTTCAGATAATATGATTAAACTGAGGGCTTGTTGGGGTGTCGTTTGGCTCGGTCGTTGGAGCATCCGCCCTATGTGCAGGGACTTGGTCCTTGCCATGGAGGCCTAGGGTTCGAGTCCGACCTGTGGCTCTTTCCCACATGTCGTTCCCCATCTCTCTCTCCCCTCATTTCCTGTCACTCTTCAGCTGTCTATGTCAAATAAAGACCAAAAAATATATCTTTAAAAAACAAAACAAAAAAACTGAGGGCTTGTTTACAACCTGAGTGACCATGAAGTGATTTTCTTTCTGAATTACTTTTATGGTTCCAGTAAATAAGTTGGTGAGTAAAATGTTCTCCTAACCGAAAAAGGCCAAACCACAACACAGTGGTGATACAGCAGCAAAATATCCAACAAAACTAAGACAAGAGAAGACCATGTTTGCAGCAAATAGTGATCCACACGCACATACACATTTTCATTCAAATACACATACAGGACAGAGAGACAAACAGAAACTGGTCGACCCGGTCTAACTTCCATTTATGTTGTTTACTGGCATCTGTGTGTTATCTGCCTGTTGCTATGGTAGATTTAGCACTCGCCTCTCAGATCAATTGAAAATTTGAACAGGAACAGAATACTATACTAGACAAGAAAACAAACCAAATATATCACAAGGAGCCACCTTTTGTTTGGAATTTCTCTGACGTCTTCTAACATAATTATTAAAGTTCATTGAAGCAGCCAGCTGTTGGCCCATAGTTTTATCTAAATGTGCTTCATGGTAATCAGATCAAACTATGGGTCACACAAGCGTCTCTTCTTCTCACACAGAATAATAGACTGAGAACTCCTACATTCAGAGCTAGGGTGTTTTTGTATCATCGCTGCATTGCTTGCAGTACTCTGTTGCCATGGAGATGCGCAGGTTGCTTACCCAACACGGCCTGAGGCGTAGAAGAAAGCTGAGTGATTGAACTTGTGTTTTGCATTAAAAGAGTTTCCTGTGCTGTTTTCTTAATGTTTTAAATCTTATCAATAAACTTGACATCATCGACCTGAATCATATTTTGCTTCTACACTTCCATTATTACCTCAGGGTGAAGGAAAAAGTATATTAAAGTTGCTTTAGGCAATTAGTTAACAGTATTCAGTAAATCAAATGTGATCAGAGATCTATTGAGGAAGACGAATGTTTCTGAGAGTGAAAATGTTTTTGACTTTGTTTCATATTGTCTTTTTTGACCTGTGTTTAAAATTGTTTAAGAATTCTCCACATCATCAGTGGTGTACATTGGGCTGTACTCCATGTCCAAGAAGTTTAGAGCATCTAATTATTTTCATTGTTGTCCAATCATCTGTCCAGCAGCTTCTTGCTCACTCACTCTCTCCTTTTCTCTTCTTAGCACGGATTCACACAGTAGGGGGTTGTGCTTTTCCGCACCAGCAGCCACAACACAGGGGTTGCCGCAAAAGAAAAAAAACGCAACGAGAGTTTGAACCAGATCCAACTTTTGAGAAAACAGAGCCCCACGTCACGCTTCACAAGACAATCAGACACTGAGATTGATCAAACCTCCACAGACAGCCTGAAATGTCGCAAAATATAATGACACAAAAAAGTTTAATTAAATTAGTGTCTATGATTAGAGAGAGAGAGAGAGAGAGAGAGAGAGAGAGAGAGAGAGAGAGAGAGAGAGAGAGAGAGAGAGAGAGAGAGAGAGAGAGAATGAGCTGTTATTAATCAGAGAAATAAAAAGTTATTTTCTGATTGTTTCACAGTGGTTACATTCAGCACGTATAGACACACCCACGCAACCCACCTACGCTCCCCTCACCCCCCACCACCGGACAACCCTGCTACGAGTTGCCGCAAACCCTGATACTGTGTGAATGCAATCTTAACCTTCTCTGTCAATGTCCTCTTTGGTCATTCCTCCTCTGCCATTATGTTCATAGAGGCTGCTGAGACCAGTTATTGTACACTGCCCACTTGCTCAGCTCCAGTTCTGGCTCGACACAAGCTCAGCTTCCCGTCAGCATTCCCCTATGCCCTGGTGCAAACACTTACACTCCCCTGGTGCTCTCACATGTTCAAATGTCCAACTTCACAGCAGAAATAAACATGTTTACAGCCTGGTACAAAAAAACAGTTTTGGTCTCTGTAGCTAATTTCCCCGTTCATGACAACTGTACTGAGGGTGAATTTATATACAACTCACCTGTTCAAGTTATATTAAGGCTTAAAGTTATGCAGAATTAACAGCGTGGTTCATTCAGCCCACTCAGCTCCACCCACACTCTACCTCTTCGGCCATTGTTGGATTGACCAGAGCCACCGCACTGAGCTTCAGAACAACTGTGGGAGACGTCACAGAGACTATGTCACGTCTATGTTTAGACAGTCTGTGTGTCCACCTGATGAAGTATTAACCAGTGGACACCGTGTCTCTAATCATGCACATTTTTACATGTTAAAAAAACTGTGGAAATGGCCTAGAGATGACTTGCATACACTTTATTATGTTTTATTTAAAAACTCTGAAGGTTTCACAAGACATGGGAGACAAAGCGGTCATACCACTGAACATTAAACACTGACAGCACATTCTCTTTATCCTGATGATTCACATTTTTGTTGCACGTGACCAATCTTTGGGGGTTGTTCCTCTCTGAGGAGGCCTTGAGTGGTAATTTATTGTTGAGTGTTTTCAGCATCTAAGAACATGAAGTACCACACAAAAAATGAATCATCTGAAGGTCCTGTGTATTAAATGTTATCATTAAAACATTGGGAAGGCCTGGATTGGATTAGGCTTGAATATGTGAAAGGGCTAAACAATCACTGATGTTTGGAGCACCACACCTGATGCATATGTAGTTTTTTTTCTGTACAAAAGGAAACTGGTCTGTAGACTCTGATGAATGTGTTCATCTCACCTCACCTTCAGCAGATGTTTAAATCCTGCCCTTAAAAGTTTGACTGATGTCCATTGGCAAACAATTTGTATCACCTCCGGTTAGTGCAAAAAGGTTTAGGGAATGAAAGATTTCTCAGCAGCAGAGTCGTGTTCTTTGTTTCTTTGACAGACACATGCGGGAAATGTAGAGACATTCAGATTTATAGCAGATACAGTTCAAAGACGTGGCATTAAGAGCAGATCAATCTGATCTTCCAGAGAACAGTCGTGAACGAGATCTTTGTTCACTCTCCAGCACAGCAACTGACACCTAAAGTAGTTTTTACTCTTCAGATTATAGCTGATCGATTTCAACTGCTGTCACTGCTTGAATCCCAACTGACACTTTAACTATTAACACCGCGCTGCACTCGAGCTTCCACTGAAACTCAGGTTTTACTTTAATCTCTGGCTCTTTAAAAGACGGTTTAACTGCTTTCATTGTTTAAACATTGAATCACATTTCAGCTGCTTTCATCTCTTCAGCTGACTGTGACTGTTTTCAGCTTGTACTCTTTAAGTAATTTCAGTGCTTACAGTGCAAAATGACTGGTCTAAAGGGCCTTTTAGTGTCAACGCTTCAACTGACTTTATCTGCTTTTGATCCTTATTGACACTTTAAACTAAGTTAAAACCTACATTTCAATTGTCTTCGCACTTTAACAGATTGTGGCTCTAACTATTTATCAGACAACAGACACTTACAGTGACACATCAACAACTCTAGTCTAACTTAGATCAGATTCAACTTTATTGTCATTGAACAAAGTAACAAGTACTTAGACAACGAAATGTTCAGTCAGTCCAGGGTAGGTGGGGGTCACCTTCGTTCAGAGTTTAACAGGGTGACAGCTGAAGGGAAGAAGTTTTTCCTGAACCTGCTGGTTCTGGAGAATAACAACAAAATCATTTTGATGCTACACTGGCTTGTAATCAGGTGAATGGTGCTTCCTTTCTTAGTTTCCTGATGGACAACAAGGTTTACTTGATACTAAATTCAGTAAACCGCTAAGCTAGTTATCCCAGTCCGTGCTGCCTGGACTGGAAGCTAAAAGCACAGGGGCAGTGTTGGTTCATACACAAGGTGCTTTGGGATGCTAGGAGGTGGTTTTTAGTGCAGTCCAGTCATGCACTGGGTGTTGGGTAGACCGGCAATGTAATAGCTCAACAGTTTCTGTAGCATTTCCTTTAGAATTTTCACTTTTTCTTCTGCGCTTTCGTCTTTTGCACTCTTTAAAAATCCTCATTGAATTTGGTATCAAGTGTGAACTTCTCTCCCGATGCTGTAACTTTTCTTATTCCGGTGATCTACAGTAGTTGAGTCATGAAACTTTGAAGATTTTCAGAACAGCTTATCTGCTTCATCTCCGCAGATAAACTCAGCCAACCATTTAGTCTCATTAATTCTGGGACTGATACAGTAAACACGTTTTATTACAACACAGAGTTGTAATCGTAGAGGTATGTTTGCTCACTTTTAATGAACACTCTCTTAAAATCCTGAGGGCTTTATAGGAGACACAGGGAGAGGTGACAGTTCAATACTCATGCAAGCAAATCAGGCGTCTCCGTCGAGGAGATCTAATACCCTTCATTTGACTGTGGCTTTACTCATGAACATACTGTCAGAAAGCTAGAGTTTCCTTTTTTCATGTATCACCCTTTTTATTAGACATTTCTTTTTTTTCTTGTTCTTATTCCTTCCCAAATAACTGTCATCAATCTGAACTGACAACTTTAATGCACCATGACTCACGAAAGCAATGACACTATTCAGCTTTGACCTTTTTTTCTCTGTTGGCACTGCACTATTTTTGACAATAGAACAGGAGGAGGTTAATATAAGTTTGGCGCTACGAAAAGTATATTCAGAGAGGTTAGAGCTCCTCTTTTTTACTCGCTGTCTTTTCTTGTTTTTTATTTCGCTCTCTTCATTGTTCTCTTGTTGCACAAAAGGCTCTTTCAGTGTCCAGATGTGATGGAAATTGAAATCCAGTGTAAAATCAGGGTATAGTGTGCAACACAAAGGGGAGACCATTCAATCAGGGTAAAGTCCTGGTCTCTGTCTGCTTTGGACAGAAATGAGGCAACACCAGGCGTGGTGATCTACGGGTTGTCTGTTTCACAAAGGCTGACAAAATAGACATCAACATGTATTATAATAAATAAATAAAAAACTGTACATCTGTGCATACACAGCTGTTGCTTATACTTTTGGTGAAAACTTGCAAATTTGGATGCAACCAAAGTAAAAAAAACACTGGCCACTGCTCAGAGCACTTTTCACAAGTAGTTTTCTATCTTTATTTTATGTAACAGGTTTGAGTCATTGAACGACCTAAACATCACAACATAGATTCAACATAAATATTCGTGATGACCCGGAGTTGATCCCAGCTGACATTGAGCAAGAGGCGAGGTACATCCTGAACAGATTGTCACTTCATCACAGGGCTGATACACAAAGACTGACAACCATACAAACTCACATTTACACCTACAGCTAATTTAGAGTCACCAATTATCCTGTTCCTGCCTTTAGACTGTGGAAGGAAGCCGGAGTACCCGTAGAGAACCCACACAGACACGAGGAGAACATGCAAACTCCACACAGAACGCTGTCAGACAACAGCAGCATTATAACATAAAAGACTGAAATATAGCATATCTAAAATAAGGTGTTTATAGCACTTCCTGTTGCTTATGTCAAATTAGGATTATTATTAGCTGTGTAGTTGCGGATTACAACCTCCTCTGTTCTCCCGCTTGAAAAGGGAGTGCGGAACTATGGTTTTCGCGGAGCATGTGAAAAACCAGCCAGTGTTTAGTTTGTCTGTTCTGGGCGACTGTAGAAACATGGTGGCTCAACATTGGTGGAATCCACAGCGTCTGTTGATATGAAAGGTTTATTCTAGACCTTTAACTGAAAATGGACTGGAATTTCTTATGGTAAAAAACAAAATATCAGTATTTTAGAGAGAGCAGGACAAATCTTTAGGATCTATTTTACTCTGATAGTACGGGCAAGCACATGTAAAACCAGTCTACATTATGTTTTTTTTGACAAAATAAGGTTCAAATGATCACTAACTCCTGACTCAATGCTCAATTTCTTAATATTTTACTTCTCATTTCTTTTTAAAGTTATCACACCAGATCTATTGGTCTCCATATCATCAGAAAAAAAGACCCGAAACAACTTCTCTTGATGGAGTAGAGTATTTTAGAAATGAATTATGATACAGTGTATGAAAGCAGTGAAAATAGACTGCATGTAATTGTAATCCTTTTTTATTTATTTTTTCTTCCGTCTTTCTCAGTGGCGTCACTAGGCCTATTTTAGGGGGGCTTCAAATATTCTCAAGCCCCCCTAAATAATTTGGTGGTGTTTTTTTATTATTTTGGGGGCAGCTTCGTCCCCCCCAGTTTCTCAAACCTATCTGCGCGCCTGCTGGCAGCTACAGGCAGCCAGTGCAGGTCGCTGAAGAGGGGGGTGACATGTGACCTTTTAGGCTGATTAAAAACCAGTCGCGCTGCGGCATTCTGGACCATTTGCAAAGGTTTGATCGCGCAAGCAGGTAGGCCAGCCAAGAGCGAGTTGCAGTAATCAAGGCGGGAGCTGACTGTGGCCTGTATCAGGAGCTGAGCGGAATATTGGGTCAGGTACGGTCTGATTTTTCTAATATTATACAATGCATAGCGACATGACCTCGCTACGGAGGAAATGTGCTCAGAGAGAGAAAGACGATCATCTAGTACCACGCCCAGGTTTTTAGCAGCATGATTAGGGGTGATAGTGACGGTGCCAACTTTCAGGTTGAAGTCATGGCAGAGTGACTCATGGGCAGGGATGACCAGGAGTTCTGTTTTTGACAGATTAAGCTGGAGATGGTGGTCTTTCATCCAGGTTGACAGATCAGAGAGACAGGCGGAGATGCGTGCGGAGACCATGGTGTCGTCCGGCTGGAACGACAGGTATAACTGTGTGTCGTCGGCGTAGCAGTGGTAGGAGAAGCCGTGTGAGCGGATAACATGGGACAGCAAGGTGGTGTAGATGGCAAACAGAAGGGGACCCAGCACCGACCCCCGCGGCACCCTCGTGGAGAGGGTATGAGTCGATGACAGACGACCTTGCCAAGACACATTAAAGGAGCGTCCAGCCAGGTAGGACTCGAGCCAAGAGTGGGCAGAGCCTGTAATGCCCATGTTAGCGAGTTTGGTTAAGAGTATGTCGTGATTGACTGTATCGAAGGCAGCCGATAAGTCGAGAAGGATGAGTACAGATGATTGCCCTCGTGCTCTGGCTGTTTTTAGGGCTTCTGTGACAGATAGAAGAGTCTCGGTGGAGTGGCCACTTCTGAAACCCGATTGTTTTGGGTCAAGTAGGTGGTGATGGGTGAGGAAGTCAGTGATTTGTTTAGATCATAAATATGATCATAAATCTCATTTCATCGGGTACGGTAGAGAGAGCCCCTTCAGCGGTCATTATACAATCCATTCCACTTTTTCATATAGAGAACGCCCACATCACTGAAATTCCAGTCCATGTTTTCCATGCGACCCTCCTCACTGCCGCTTGCGTGTTTACCTCTGAAGTACACAGAGCCGAACCTCACAGTGGAAAGAGCAGAGTGCGAACGCATGGGTAATGTAGGGTGACCATATTTGGGTAGTTGAAAAAGAGGACACCTTTTTTGTACCATCCCGGGGGTTTGACGATGGTGACGAAAACTGAAAACAGCCCTTACGCTATATTAAAAATAACGTAACTGGGGGAAATTGCCGTTGCGGTCTGAAATTTTTGCGTAGCGGGCCGCAACCATATAAAGCGCTGGCGAGACCCATGATGTCAGTGTTTCAGCCCAGCACTTGCGTTTAGGCATTGTAGCTGCGGACGCACATGTGCTACTCTGCTCTGCTTCCGTTTCGCTTGTGAACACACTAGCAACTCAAGACTAAAAAGCAGTGACTGAAGTTGAGAAGGGCGTGACTAATTTGAGAGCGACACAGAGAAACCTGGAATGGAGTAAAACGGAACGGAGTGGAATTCTATTGGCAATACATTGTGTTTTGAGACATTCACACGAAATCCCGGACGATTTTGAAAATCCCCCCGGACATTTTTTTAGGTCCCAAAAGTAGGACATGTCCGGGGAAAAGAGGACGTCTGGTCACCCTAGGTAATGGGTAAGTAATGTAAAGTGAAAAGGTATATTGCAAATAATGGGCAAGACATATGGCTGTTGAGACCAAGTTTTCATTCCTGGTTTAATGGCTCCACATTGGTGCAGATTTCTAGTTTTCTGGCAGGTGGAGGGGAAAATAGGATGGGTGAAAGAGGGGCAGGGGAGTTAACCATCGTGATGGCCTGGTTTATGAAGATGTTGGTAAGTCTATGGTGGTGGTTAGAGAACAGTCTTCTCCTGTATAATGTTTCCATGATGATGAGTTATGAAACACTTGCCCTCTTCATTTTGTGCAGGTATGTATGGCACCTGCAATTGTTTTTATTTGTATTTTAGCACAATTTAACTGGTGTTGTTTAGCTGGTAAAGCAGCTAAGGGGGTATGGAGGCATCATCGTCTTAGATTAATCAATTGATTGACAAAGCTTTAATTGGTGCTCTGAAAAAATTCTCGGCGCGTGCATAGCGCGCGCAATAACTTTTCTCCTCTATGGGCTAAGCCACCCCAGTTTCTTAAACCTAGTGACGTCCCTGGTCTTTCTTATTTTAAAATTGTAAGTTCTTTTTATATTAAATCTGTCTGTATGTAGATTTGTGCTGATCATTTATAATGATCATTTACATTTCATTGTTAACTGGCTATTGTATGTTTTATTTTCTTGTTACATTTTATATGCACCAATAAAGAACTTTTTAAAAAACCATTCAAGCGTCTTTTAGCTGATGGTTTTGGTTTTATGCCGACAACTTAAAAAAGGCTTCAAGACAATATGTTGGTGGACAAAAACAGACTAATATCTGTATAATAAATATTTTCAGGTGAAGATGTGGACAAGAGCAAGGTGTGTGAGAGCAAGATGTGTGTATGTGTGTTTAGGTACACATATACCATTAACCAATGTTAATGGTGTATGTGTACAAGCATTGACACCACCTACAAAAAGTGATAATCAGACTCGTCCTTCTTGTCACACCTGAAGTCTCTGCTCCGTTGGAAAGGAGATGTGAGGAGGTTTATTGGCGCCATCTGTTGAAGAAGAACAGGACTGATTTGATCAGCTTTGTAGAATTTGTACACAAGGAAAGATAAGATTCTATTTGAGGGCCACTATAATGTAAAAGTCTGAAGGAGCGATTTCTCACCTTTTCAGATGATCTGTGATGATGCAACAGTCTGTAGCAGACCATCCATATTAATGTGCAACAAAAAAAAACAAATAAAAAACAGTAAGAATACTACTGATGTCAGAAATCAGAAAAAGCTAAATGATCTTAAATAAATCTGTTAACAAAACTGAGCTAACATTAGCTAACAGCAGCTACAGTTGGCAGCAGTTTACTTCACTGTCCATCAGGAAACTCTGTAAATCACAGAGAGTTGAGGCGGAGCAGCCAGAGGACATCAGAGGGAAAAGCAGAAAACATTTTCTCCATAAAATATGATCCAGTTTCACCAAAATCAGTCAGATAGTTGGTGGTGTGTGACATAGTGCCATAAAGTGAAAGCACAAAGTTACATAGTGTGAGAACAGACGTATGAATGACAGAGACACCATTCACCTGATTACAAGTCGGTGTAGCACCAACAGGAGTTAACCGATGTTAGTTTATGAGAGAAAAGTTATGAAATGTTACCTTAATGCATTAATACATTTTGCCTCTGATAATCACATACTGTACAGTTTGCTGCTAATTTGAAAATCAATGTTGCCCCTAAATCTCGAGAAGTATCATGTATCATATCATCTTTTTAGCATGTCAACGCTAGCAATTAGCATTAGCCACTAATAACATTTGTCATTAAAAATTAAATACATGATTAGGGGCGGCACAAGCTCAGTCCATAGGGACTTGGCTTGGGAACCGGAGGGTGGCCGGTTCAAGTCCCACATGGACCAAAATATGGAAGGTGGGCTGGTAGCTGGAGAGGTGCCAATTCACCTCCTGGGCACTGCCGAGGTGCCCTTGAGCAAAGCACCCCCCCCCCCCAACTGCTCACTGGGCGCTGGTCTGGCTGGCTGCCCATCACTGCCCATCACACCATCTCTCTCTCTCCACGTTTGCATGTCTATCCCGTGTACTGCATGTGTATGTGTCCTGTAAAATAAAGAATAGAGTGAAAAGAATTTCCCACTGTGGGATTACTAAAGTATATCTTGATCCTTGCTAACACGTTAATATTAACATGCTAATGTTAATTAACATTAGCCAATAAGAATTAAATACATGTTAATGCCAAAATGCTAAAGGTAATTGTTAGCCGCCTGCGCTAGCAATTAACATTAACCACAAAGAATGAAATATATTATCATTGCTAACATGTTAATGTTAACATGCTAATGGTAATTAACATTAGCCACTAGGAATTAAATACATGCTACTTGCTGACAATGCTAATGCTAACATGCGCGTCAGTGTTAGCAATTAGCATTAGCCATTAAGAATGAAATACATGTTAATGTTAACATGCCAATGTTACCATGCTAATGTTAACATGCTAATTGCTAGCACGTTGTCTGTCTAAAATGCCAGACAAAGACAACAGAGCAGCTAGCGTGTTAGCGCTAGCTGTAAAGACATGCTAATTGGAAAACAAAACAAAACATTAGCGGCCAATGCTAAAATTAGTGCAAATGCTAATTGCTAGCTCGAATGCAAATGCTAATTGCTAGCGCGTCAGTCACTAAGAATACATGCTAATTGCTAACATGCTAAGACCCCCGGCAACAGCCCACTCGTCACTCTCAAAATTTCTGCGGGAATTTTCTAGTTGATTATGATACACAGGTACAGAACATGTGGTGGTAATTGAAGCTTCGGGCTATAATGTAACCTGGAATGAAGGACTTGTATTTTTGGTCTGAGCATTGCACATTCATTCTAATGCCCTGCATGAAGCTGTCTCTCTGCAGGAAAAGTTTCCTGTCAGCCATGAAGAACTAGATAAAAATGATCATTTCAAATTTCTTTTAAAATGTCATTACAAACTTTCTCCCTTTATTTTTTTGCTTTTTCTTTTAGATGTAGTTACAGAATGGTTGTAAAAAGAATGTCTATCCCATTTATGACAGCCACTCTTTAAAAAATGACTGATTGCATTAAATTGAAACAAATTGTGGTAAATGTGGAAGGATGGAGGGTAAGTTAACTCAAAGCTTGACATAATGATAACATCTCCAGGTTGGATCCTGTGTTTTTTAGAGACAGTAGATGATGAATATAAAATAATATAATTTTTTCCGCCTTGAAATAACCTTTCTGGCATTTCTGAAACATTCTCGCAGCATTCTCTCTAAAAAGAATACACTTTTCTTTTCCTCCCTCTCAGGGAGTGCAGAGGACTCGATGTACCAACGCTGTATACAACGGCAGGCTGCCTTCTAGGAATCTGCTCTCAGTGCTTCCCAGAATCTGTTAATATTATTGACACCATAGATATTCACCTGGTTGATCCGAGCTGCTTTCCTTGAATTATTTACAGACATGGGCAGGCAGTCACTCATGAACAGATTGTCTGTCATAAAAATGGACGGTAAAGTAAACTGCTGCCAACTGTAGCTGCTGTTAGTGTCATGTCAGAACCTGAGCTGGATGTGAGGGCAATGTAACCAGGGGAATGTTAAGGCTAATGCAATATCAATTCAAATCAAATCAAATCAATTTTATTTGTATAGCCCAAAGTCACAAAGTACATTTGCCTCAGAGGGCTTTACAATCTGTAGACACGGATGCAATAAAAAATGACCAAATTGGAGCAAGTCAACAAAGGCAGGCAGGTTTGAAGTCAAGTGGAGAATTGACCAGAACAGTGTCACGGCTGTGATGTGACAGAGACATGCCTGGTGGGATTTCACCGTAAGTGTTTGTACCAGAGGCTATTTGGACCACTGAAAATAGAAGGTATTGCCACTGTCATGCCAGAACCCGAGCTGGATGTAACCGGGCTCAGCAGCCTCTATGGACAAAATGACAAAGGAGAAGAGACTGAAGAGGACGTTGACAGAAGAAGCTAAGAAGAGAAAAGGAGAGAGTAAATGAGCAAGAAGCCACCAGACAAGATGGACAAATCTGGAACTGACCTTTAGTCGTTGCTGAGATCTTAGTGAAATAAAATCACTTTATTTTTGACAGAAACCACATTTTCCACTTAAATGTAGATTTTTCCAAACAGAGCAGCCAGAAAAACATGAAATAGTTGATGTAGCTGGTGCTAAATAAATTAATGCAGGTGCCAAATTCAACTTAAAGCAAACAAATCAACTCATTGGAACTTCATTTCACGTCTGAATATTCGAACCTATCGCCGCAGGAATTTAAGCAAACTGTAGCTTTTATTATTCTAATCAAGCAGAAATATCTTTCTCATTTGAACTTTGGATTTTTTAATAAACGTTTTTAATAATGTTTCATGTGGATTAAAACTTTATTTAAGCTGCCAGATTTCCAGGAGAAAAACTCATTACACTTTCATCAAGCTCCTGTTTCCATAACAACACATTCAGCCAAAAATCAAAGATATAAAACTGATGTTTGGTAAATGTGAGTGTATTTATTTGCATGAAGCAGATGATGCCACAACTTTGAAAGCAACATATTTGATTTATGTCACACTGTGACCAATGTTTGTTTAGAAGAATCTGTTTTTGTCAGTGCAGTGAGTCATGGAGTGATACAACCTTTGCTAATGCCTAGATTATGAGGAGAGGAACATCAGGTGGATATAAGGAAACAAATTTTCTACTGTTTGAGACATAATATGTATGCATACATAACATATGTTATCTGTATTTTAACATCATACGTGTGATTTCATTAAATCTAAGACACAAACTGGGATACAACCGAAAACATATCATTTAGTGCTGCACCTCCACAAAATGAGAGGATGGATGGATTTTCCTACTTTATATACCGTTGACTCGTTCAGTCTACAGCAATGCATCATGGTCTCTAAGATCATTATGTTTGTTTTCAGCTTTGTGATGAAAACTTTTCCACATAATCCAAGAGAGTTTTTGTTTTGTTTTTTAATTTATGGATTTTTAATTAAGAAGGATAATTTTCTCAACAGATTCATTCTTCAGTTTGTCACAAACATTCAACATCATCTGGTGACAGAAGAGTCCAGGAGGAGAATGAAAAGGCACCTCCGTTGAGGTGTACCAACCTGAACTCAACACTAGAGTGCAGTGTTCTCTCATGTATATTGTCTGTACTGCCGAGCTTTGAATGTCTGAACACAGACAGACGTCTGCTGAACCTGTCGATGATCTGTCTGTTAGCAGCTCTGATGGATGACAGTCTGTCAGCGTCAGAACAAACAGGCTTCAACACAGATCACTTTGTGCTCCAACAGCTGATTACAGCGGCTGTGTAGGATCTGCTTTGCATACTTCTTCAACCATTTGGAATCAATACAGTTGTTAAGAATAAACTGATTTTGCAGTATCTTGTTGCTGTTAATAAAAAGGGAAGTGCATTGCTAATCTGCTTTGTATGTTAAGTGATAGAAAATGTACAAGAACACACCTGATGGTGCAGCACCTCTGTCCTGTCCCACAGTTTCCCATGTTCATGTTTTTTTCAAACACAAAAAAAACTCATTTACGAATGTAGAGGATTCCAGATAAAACCAGTTCGACAGACTGGTGAGTTACTTAACCTGCTGAGCTGATGTAGAGATGGTCGTCACCAGAAAAACAGCTGATTGGTTGTTTCCTGATAAGTGACATCTCTTTGCCTCTTTCTTAGCTTAAAGCTTAAATTCTACTTTACATCTGCGAGAGCCGAGAAGGTGCATGTAATGTAAATTCATCTGACCATGTCCACAAAGGCTGCCGAGGCAAACACCCACAGTAACAGCAGTAACAAGTTGCATAACCAAAATCCACTTCACTGAAAAAATATAAAAGAGGATTCGTATGGAGTGAGGCGAGCAACTTTTGCAGTTCAGACTAAGCAGCAACCTCTGCGTCTGAGGCAACACACAATGGCCAATACCTTTTGGTCTCTATAGCTAATTTCCCCGTTCATGACAACTGTACTGAAGGTGAATGTTTATACAACTCACCTGATGAGATCTTGAGGACTTGTTAAACACCAAGCTCATAAAACCAGACTAGAGGCTCTTCCAAGTCTCAGAGGCATTTACAGTGTTGTCCACTGTAATTTCACTCACTGAAAAACTGCTCAACTCTCCGCAGCACCACTGCTTCAAATGTTAGCAAACAAGCTGCTGGACCATTTAATGACTGAAAGATGACTTAACAAGCTGCGAGAGGACTTTCACCACATTACAACATCACACCGAGGGCTTGCTGCAGAATGCCAGGGGAGCTGCAAGCGTTGTACATGTGCAACACGTTAATTTACACTTTCACAAGCCTCTGACAACACAACGTCATCATGCCACAACTGAATCCTCCTCCTCCGGCAGGAAGTGAAGGCTGATAGGGTGCTTCGGATCCTTACACAAGAGCTGCAGAGGGGATCCCATGTCACCGTGGCCTGTTTTAGTGACAGCATTTGTGTATGCATGTGAACGCATGATGCTTATTATTGTTATTCTTGACCATCAGTGATGGTCATGTTGTATCCTGCTCCTTTGTGTCTCCTTAAAGATGCAACTGTGTTCCATTCTGGAGGTCTCCGATTTTACTGCCCAACATGACACCACTCCTATTAATAACGGCTACATTATTGTGTAGGTAAAGCTCACAATTTTTCCATCCATCCAGCCTAAAAATCCAGATCAAATTGGTTCAAGCTGATCTGATTATGATGTTTAAAATAGTAAAATGTGGCATCATGAGGCATTATAAAGCAAAGGACTGAAGTTCAATTCGTTTTTCAAATCTCCAAATGAAAACAGCTTTTTGTTTTTAATTTTCAGTAATGGACTCAGCAGATTTTTCAGAACATAATAGGACAAGAGCGGAGAAAATGAAGCAAACAGAGTTGATTATACGGAGTAGTGACACCCACTCCTCGTCCAAAGCAGTAATGTGCAGCCACCAGAGAGCTCCTTTAGGCTAATTGCCTTTGCAACTGGGAGGTAGTGGCACTCTACCTGTGCCGAAACACCAGATCCTGAACCGGATCCTGCACCAACGTTGTAAACTTGCATCCCTCGAGTATGTTCTTTCATATGGCATTGAAATTGATAATCTAATAGTCTTTCCACAGAATCCTCTTCTGTCTGACCATTTTTTAATAACCTTTGAGTTCATACTACCGGACTATAAGCCTTTGTGTAGAAATTTCTACAGCAGATGTTAATCTGATAGTGCTGTAGCCAAATTTAAGGAAATGATTCCTTGAGTATTGAATTCAATGCCATGTCTAACTGTAACAGAGGACTTGTCTGCTTCCTTTAGCCCCTCACAAATAGATCATCTTGTCGATAGTATTACAGGCTCATTACGTACAACTCTAGACTCTATTGCACCTCTGAAAAAGAAGACAATTAAACAAAGAAGGCTAGCACCATGGTATGGTATTGGGAGTAGCAGACTCCCAAATTAAAACAAGAGGCACGTAAATCTAAACACAGATGGTGTGCCACTAAACTGAAAGAATCTCATCTAGTCTGGCAAGATAATCTCAGAACATACAGGAAGGCTCTCCGTAATGCCAGAGCAGCCTACTACTCTTCTTTAATTGAGGAGAATCGGAACAACCCCAAGTTTCTCTTCAGCACTGTAGCCAGGCTAACAGAGAATCACAACTCTACTGAACCATCTATTCCCTTAGGTCTAAGTAGCAATGACTTCATGAGCTTCTTTAATGATAAAATTATAACTATTAGAGACAAAATCCATCACCTCCTGCCCTCAACAGGCATTGATCTGCATTCTGATACAGCAAGTTTGGAAACAGCTGTAAAACCTGATATGTATTTAGACTGTTTTTCTCCCATCGACCTTCATCAAATAACTTTAATCATTTCTGCAGTTAAGCCGTAAACCTGTCTCTTAGACCCCATCCCAACCAGGCTGCTCAAGGATGTTTTACCTCTAGTTAGTCATTATTTACTGGATACGATTAATCTGTCTTTATTATCAGGATATGTAACACAGTCCTTTAAGGTAGCTGTAATTAAACCTCTTCTTAAAAAGCCCACTCTAGACCCAGAGGTCTTAGCCAACTACAGACCGATATCAAACCTTCCCTTTGTGTCTAAGATACTTGAGAAAGCTGTAGCTAATCAACTGTGTGACTTTCTCCATAACAATAGTCTATTTGAGGATTTTCAGTCAGGATTTAGACTGCATCATAGCACAGAGACCGCATTAGTCAAAGTTACAAATGACCTCCTAATGGCATCAGACAAAGGACTCATCTCTGTACTTGTCCTGTTAGATCTTAGTGCTGCATTTGACACCATTGACCATCAAATTCTTTTACAGAGACTGGAAGATCAAATTGGCATCAAAGGAACCGCCCTAAGCTGGTTTAAGTCGTATTTCTTAGATCGATCTCAGTTTGTTCACGTCAATGACGAATCCTCCATGCATACCAAAGTTTGTCATGAAGTCCCACAAGGTTCTGTACTAGGACCACTTCTATTTAGTTTACATATGCTTCCTTTAGGGAACATTATTAGGAATCACTCCATTAATTTTCATTGTTATGCTGACGACACCCAATTATATTTATCGATCAAGCCTGATGCAACCAATCAATTAACTAAACTCCAAGCATGCTTTAAGGATATATAAAAATTGGATGACCTATAATTTTTTATGTTAAATTCAGACAAAACTGAAGTTCTTGTAATTGGACCCAAGCACCTCAGAAACTCTCTTTCTAGAGACTTAGTTACTTTAGGGGATGGGATCACCCTGGCCTCCAGCTCCACTGTAAAGAATCTTGGAGTTGTTTTTGAGCAGGATTTGTCCTTTAATGTCCATATAAAACAAATTTCGAGGACTGCATTCTTCCACTTACGTAACATCGCCAAAATCAGAGGCATTGTCTCTCAAGCGGATGCAGAAAAACTAGTCCACGCATTTGTTACTTCAAGGCTGGACTATTGTAACTCTTTGTTATCAGGCTGCTCTAATGAGTCTCTTAGGACTTTGCAGTTAATTCAGAATGCTGCTGCACGCGTCCTGACAGGAACCAAGATCAGAGATCAGATCTCTCCCATTTTGGCTTCCTTGCATTGGCTACCTCAGTGGTTCCCAAACTGGGGGGCGCGCCCCCTAGGGGGGGCGCGGAGGTATTGCAGGGGGGGCGCGGCAAGGCTACGGCTAAATGAATGACTAGTTAGTTACAATGCTAGCATAACAGCATGGACAAGTTTGTGACAGCGCTCCCAGCTAAACGCAAACCAGATTATGAATCTTCACCAAATGTAGCAACTTCAAAAGCAAAGACAAGAAAATATGACGAGGCATATCTCGCACTCGGCTTCACCAGCACAACAGTGGGTAAGGAGGAAAGACCACAGTGTGTTGTGTGTCTAAAAATACTAGCTCGCGACAGTCTGAAGCCGAACAAATTAAAACGCCACTTGGAGACAACACATCCCGAGCACAAAGACAAGCCGGTGGAGTTCTTCAGAAAAAAACTCACACACTGTCGTGCACAGCAGAGTCGCTTTACTAAAGCAGCATCCCTGCCTGCAAATGCTCAGCTCGCCTCCTACAAAGTTGCCTACAGAGTTGCTCAGTGTAAAAAAGCCACACACTATAGCCGAGGAATTAATACTTCCCTCTGCGATCGACATGGTCTCAACTATGATCGACGTAGCCACTGCCAGCAAGCTAAAGGCCATTCCTCTCTCAAACAATACTATCTCAAGGCGTATTTATGATATGTCAAAGGACATAGAAGAGCAGCTAAATGACAAGATACGGGACCGACGCTTTGCTCTGCAGATGGATGAGGCGACTGATAGTAATAAAGACTGCTTATTGATAACATACGTCAGATTCATTGATGCCGATGATTTGAGGGAGGATTTGCTTTTCTGCAAACAAGTGACGAGCAGAGCCACTGCAGACGAACTGTTTAAAATAATTGACACCTACTTAAGAGAGGCCGATCTGAAATGGGAGGACTGTGTGGGGATCTGCACAGACGGGGCTCAGGCCATGGCTGGGAGAAGAGGGGGGCTGCAAGCGCTCATCAAGCGCGTCTCCCCTAACGTGCAGTGGACACACTGTATGATACACCGAGAGGCGCTGGCGTCTAAACAGCTGAGTCCCGACCTGCACGATGTCATGACGGACGTCATCACTACAGTGAACTACATTAAAACACGACCTGTCAAAGCACGTATTTTCTCTGCACTGTGTGAGGAAATGGGCTCCGACCACACAGCTGTTCTGTTTCACAGCGAGTCCCGATGGCTGTCACGTGGGAAGGTTTTATCCAGGGTCTTTGAACTGCGGGATGAGATCCGCATCTTTTTGGAGTAGGAGAAAAATGAACTTGCCCACACGTTTAACAACAACAAGTTCCTCATGAAACTTGCGTACCTCAGTGACATGTTTCAAAAACTCAATGAGCTAAATCTGCAGATGCAGGGCAGCGACACACACCTTCCACATCTGGCAGATAAAATCACATCATTCACAAGAAAGCTTGAGATGTGGGAGCAGCGAGTTACAGAGGGAAATATAGACTCGTTTGAGAACCTGAAGTCATTCATTGAGGTCAACAAGCTGCAAAACACAGTGATCCCATGCATGAAAGCTCACATCTCTGCCCTCCAAAAGCATTTCCAGAGGTACTTCCCAGTGCAGGATCCTACACAATATGACTGGATCCGAGACCCCTTTAGTGCAACACCACCTGCCGAATTCAGCACTACAGAGAATGAACAGTTCATTGATGTCACCTCTGATTCAATAATGAGGCTGGAGTTTAAGTCTAAGACACTAGCTGCATTTTGGATTGGAGTGGAGAAAGATTTCCCACTGCTAGGCAAAAGAGCTCTGGCCACACTCCTTCCATTTGCCACGTCTTACCTATGTGAGATAGGTTTTTCTGCTGTGGCCTCCATCAAGACTAAATACAGATCAAAGCTGGACATTGAAAATGAACTAAGAGTAGCAGTCTCACAGCTGCAGCCCGATTTGAGAAGATCTGCAGCATGAAGCAAGCCCACACCAGTCACTGAAAAGATGTGGACATAAAAGGTGCAGTTTTTGCAGAGTTAAATGTTCAGGATTTTGTTATTTTCCTCAGAGAGCTGGTAAAGTGTAAAAGGCCACTTTCATGCAGGTATGGAGTTTATAAGAAGATGTGTTGAAAGCCATGAACACCATTACATGGTAAAATTTTATGATACATGATGCAGTGTCACTTTTAATAATTGTAAAGGTGATTTGTCATTTTTTTTTTTAGTTTTGTTCAGGAAGAAGTTGCCATTTTGTATGACTTACAATGTTAAGTAAAGTCCAGTGGAGTTTAGAAACAAAGGATTTGTATGTTTGTGTCAGTGTGGGGGGGCTCGAAAATATTCTAATCTTCAGAAAGGGGGGCCCTGCAGAAAAAGTTTGGGAACCACTGGGCTACCTATTAAATCTAGAATAGAATTTAAGATTATCCTCCTTACTTACAACTCTCTTCATGGTAAGGCACCATCATATCTAAAAGAGCTCATAGTACCTTACTATCCCTCTAGAACACTGCGCTCTCAGGACGCTGGATTCCTTGTGGTTCCTATAGTCTCCAAAAGTAGATTGGGAGCCAGAGGTTTCAGCTATCAGGCTTCTCTTCTGTGGAACAAACTACCATTCTGGGTTCGGGAGGCAGACACTGTCAACACTTTTAAGAATAGACTTAAGACTTTCCTTTTTGATAAAGCTTATAGTTAGGGATGGCTCAGGTCATCCCTTAGTTATGCTGCCATAGGATTAGACTCCCTTACCGAAAACCCTTTCTCTCTCTCTCTCTCTCTCTCTCTCTCTCTCTCTCTCTCTCTCTCTCTCTCTCTCTCTCTCTCTCTCTCTCTCTCTCTCTCTCTCTCTCTCTCTCTCTCTCTCTCTCTCCATCTGTGGACATGTCTCATTATTGCATGTTACTAACCAAACGTCCCCGGAGTTTCTGTGCTCTGTCGTCCAGCAGGTTCTCGTGGATCATGGCTGCTGCTGTGATCCTGCATGACGTCCACTACATATATTATTACTGTCATTATTACTACACTATCTGCTACTGTGGTCACTTTATCATTCATTGTGATTCATTGTCATTTTGTCAGTCATTGTAATTGTACAATATGTTTGTGTTGATTGTCCTGTACATGTGACATCCATTGCACATCTGTCCGTCCTGGGAGAGGGATCCCTCCTCTGTGGCTTTTCCTGAGGTTTCTTCCACATTTTTTCCCTGTTAAAAGGGTTTTTTGTGGGAAAGTTTTTCCTCACTCGAATCGAGGACTACGGACAGAAGGGTGTCATTCCCTGTACTGATTGTAAAGCCTTCTGAGGCAGATGTACTTTGTGACTTTGGGCTATACAAATAAAATTGACTTGATTTGATTTGATTTGACAATTCAGCCCTCTCAAATCCAATAAGTGGCCCCTCCTCGGTCAAAATGGCTAATTGCGCGGCTCATTGTGGCGGTGGGCACGGCTGAAACTGCTCACATTGTTTTTACATTTCCATGTTTTGTTGCCATGGCAGGGGAGGCATGGAAACGTAAGGGGTTAGGCCCGGGCCGGCCCTGTATATTTTCAATAGGAGCATGGCACCAGCTTGGCTTGAAATGTAACCACGCTTCTTATTCTTATTGCCTTCCCCTCCCCTCCTGTCTTTTCAACCAATTCAATTACACAGAGCGACATGCATGCGACAGTGTAGGGTTACACAACCAGGAGGGGGGTTGGATGGGGGCAGCAGTGAGGGTTGGGGGTGTCCAAATGTAGCTAAAGGCAGGAAAAACAGTCCCGTTCTTCTGCTATGTTATTTGTTATATCCAGATGCTTCAATACAGCCATAATAACATATTACAGAAGTACCGTGCTGTGTGCCAATGTACACTGCTACAACAGACCTGAATAGAAAATGAAGATACACATGCTATGTTTTTCACAGCTACAGTTGCAACTGTTTGGAAACTATATGGATGATCATGTGTTACTAGTACTATAGTTAGTACTATAGTAGTACTATAGTACTATACGTTTCGAAACCAAGACAGATGCACAAACACTCATTCAATTGGTCCAGTGAAGGTTAATCACATCAACTTTTTAATTAACTTGTAATACCAATGGACACCGATCTTGTGATTTTTTTGCCTCAGATTGGATTCAGGGCTCATGCTTCGTGCCAGCAGTTCTCTAAATTTGATTATGCATTTTATTTTGTGCACAAGTTGTGTCATGTGCTGCAATTTTATAATCTTCTAGCGTGTGTTTTTGACCTTTATTTCTTCACGGAGAATGACAAATTCAATCACACACAGGTTACCATGCAAAGCTACCTGCTGGGCTGGAATTTACAGAGATCCAACACACAGACACCTTTCATGCAATTAACTGTGTTCACAAGTACGAGTTCACTTGTCTCAGCAGAAAAACGACATTTATTCACACACTTGAAGACACCTGTGTTTATTTTCTCCGGACATATGACCTCTTGCGGTCAGACACACTGCTGTTTGCCTCCCGTCTTCTACCAACTGTCAACACTGGTTTCTATGACCGCCATCCAGGGTCAGGCTGGGATAATAATTCAGGCCGGGAATCTAACATCATTCCAGGCTGAACTGCACACATTCCCAACAGACCACGTATGCATTTAGTTGCTTTTTATGTTTTGCTGTTTATTGTTCATCTATTACTTTTATTATCAAACCAAACTGCTTAAACAGCAAAGCGCTTCCATTTTATATATATATATATATATGGTGGTGTTTCCTCTGAGCTCTGAATGGACTTTACAGTGTTTATTTCCACACATCTCATCCTACAGTGTATGCTACAGGGCATACCATCAGCTTCTGTGCCCTGCGTTTCATTTAAATTCGTTTTGAATTTTTAACACTGGCTAATCAGCTGTCCAGCCCACCAGAACCACCCTGTGTTCCTGATGGACAACACAGATCTTTTCCTAACCATAACCAAGAAGTTTTGGGTTCTAATCAAACCTTAACAACAGAGTAGTGGCAGATCATAAACTTTCATGTGAACTGTTTTGGAAGGCTAAACAGTTTTGTTGTTAAAGTATGTGCACTTCCAGAGGACACGACTTAGAGAATATGTCAGAACTCAAACTAAAACTAAGAATGTCTTTGTTACCTTAGATTAAGTATTGTATATTGTTACGGCCACCGCCGTTTTGCCCAGGGCATATTTTTGTGTGTAGTCTTTTGTCCCATATGGAAACACAGGTGTGCGGTTGCTGGTTCCCGGTTGGCCCCAACTGGAGGAGGCGAGGTCAACATCGGTACACGTCCGTGAGCTGTGCAGGGCCGGAATTGGTGCAGCATCCCTCCCGCGCCGCCAATCAGAGGGCCCAATAACACAGCATCACGGGCATTTAAACTGCAGCCACCAGAGCATCGGGGCGGCTTGTCTTTGACTATAGTGTTTGTGCCTCGATATTGAAAATTGTAAACGTTAACTTTGGTTAACTTGTGTTGTTTGAGGAGGGGTTTTTTTTGTGTTGAATTACTGGGACTGGGTTTAGATTAGTTTGCTGATTCCACAGAGTATATTTCTGTTAGATTCATTAGTTCAGGGGTGCTGTTTTTGATGTGTATTTTGTTATTTAGTATTAGATTTAGCTAGTGAGTTTTTTCCTTCTCGTTTCTGTTCGACTTAAGATAGTATAGGCTCTGTTTAGAGTTCTCGTTTTGTTATATTTGTTTGTTCTTTTAAACAGCACTCACTCGCCCTTTGTTCCCTTTTGCCTCACCTCCTTTTTGTTAAAACAATCTGAACTCTTCATTTAATAAAACACCTTTGTTTATTAACCACAACACCTTGGTTTTATGTTACTTCCTCATACCCCTATATCTGGTCGTAACATATATCTACAGACACAGACATTAGTTTTCCTATTGGACATGAAAGTAAACTGCTACCAACTGTAGCTGCTGTTAGCTAATGTTAGCTCAGTTTGTAAAAAAAAAAAAAAAAAAAAAAAAAAAAAAAAGGGGCGGCAGTAGCTCAGTCCATAGGGACTTGGCTTGGGAACCGGAGGGTGGCCGGTTCAAGTCCCACATGGACCAAAATATGGAAGGTGGGCTGGTAGCTGGAGAGGTGCCAGTTCACCTCCTGGGCACTGCCGAGGTGCCCTTGAGCAAGGCACCGACCGCTACTCGCTATTTTTTTATCATAATGTTTAATGACATGAAAATAAGAATTGTTATGTTTTTGTTACCTACAGACACCACAGGTCATCTTTAATGGAGTTTGCAATGTTTCTACATTAACCTAGAACAGTAACCAAGAACTTAACAATGACTCTGGATGTTTTATAGCTGCCATAGTTTCTCCTTTAAGAAAGGATAGGGTGAAACAAGGGGGTTGCAGTCGGACACGACGCCACTCGATGGCAGCAGAGTCTTTACTGCAGCAGGAAATGGTTTGTGTTTGGTGGACAGAGACTCGTAGACTCCCAAAGGACAAACGGTAATCAGCGGGGTGATTTTGATTATGTGTTTGTGAAATGAGACAGAAATCCTGCTGAAAGTGGTGCCAGTAAGTCATGAAGGGACATTCAAACATTCATGAGATCAAACGAAATCACTGCAACTGCAGGTAGATTAACAACTGACTCCTTTTTATTTATTGCTTTGTGCTTCTTGACTGACGCTGAACCCCATCAGAACCCATGTTGATCTGCTCTGTAAAAACCAGAGTGTCTGTTCTGCCTTCTGAAAAACAGCAGGAAAATGCTGTTATTAAAGCATAAATACTGTTTTCACTGCTTGGAGACCACGAATCCTCTTCAAATTTAATGCCATGGTGAAAATGAGGGCTGCAGTTGCAGTTTGCTTCCATCGTACACCACAATCTCCTAAATCATGGACGTAGAGGAGAGTGAGAGGGGGGTGAGGTTGTGGGTAAGTCAGCATGTTTGTTTTACAGTGATTAGCCTATTATGGGCCTATGTGGTCCGGCGCTGCCAAGCCCCGCTAAACGCTACACGCATGCCTCTGTGACCTTGCTGAGCTGAGTGGGTGAGTCGCAGGCGTCATTATGGTGGCTGCCCTGTATGGCTGACCGGCTTCGTCCCTGACGTGGAAACCGAGCGGATGGAGGCCAGAGAGGTCACCGAGTCCAACAGGTCACAGCGAGTCTCTTCAGTAGATTGTGTCGTGCGTTAAAGTCACACTGCACATTGTGTGTGTGTGTAATAATAAGATTTAGCCTTCGTCTTTCACACTACGCTCTCCTCTGAAGTCGTGAGAGAAGCTGTTGTTTTTTGCCATCATTGACAGCTATCTAATCTGTGGTCATTTTGGCTCCACTGGCCACTGAAAACACAGAATGAGGGGACTGGCTGGTGTGTGTGTGTGTGTGTTTGTGTGTGTGCTTTCTTGGCTGGTGTGTGTGTGTGTGTGTGTGTGTGTGTGTGTGTGTGTGTGTGTGTGTGTGTGTGTGTGTGTGTGTGTGTGTGTGTGTGTGTGTGTGTGGACTGGTGGCTTCAGTTGCATGTCCATGAAATTGTGAAAGAGAAAATCTGCATGAGGCTGTCGGTCAGATTTGGCTCGTGTCGTCCGCTTTGTGGATTTCCTAAAACAAAATCGAGCTCTGACAACACTCTGGTTAAACTGTAAGGAAATAGACGATAACTGCATTTACATAAGAAAAATGAAAATAAAACTTCAGCGGTTTAAAGCGAGTAACGCCTGAGAGAGTCTGGAGATGCTCTGCTTCGATTCTTTCCTCATTTAGATTATATGTGACAAATAGTACAGTCTGTTTTTCAAAAAAAATAAACCAGCTCTACTTAACTTTTACATTTTATAACTTTAACATCTGTTAACTCCTGTTGGTGCTACACTGACTTGTAATCAGGTGAATGGTGTCTGTCATTCGTACGTCTGTTCTCACACTATGTAACTTTGGGCTCCAGGTCTGATGTCCTCCGGCTGCTCCGCCTCAACTCTCTGTGATTTACAGAGTTTCCTGATGGACAGTGAAGTAAACTGCTGCCAACTGTAGCTGCTGTTAGCTAATGTTAGCATAGTTTGTTAGCCGGGCTGTCCAGAATGTTGAGAGGGAGCAGAGCTGGTGTCGTGCCAGAACCGGAGCTGGGCAGCCTAAGCAGCCTCTATGGACATAATGACAGAGGATGTCGATGTTTGGCTGTTAGCAAAGTTGTTGAGTAAGTAATGTAATGTAATAAGAACAAATACATGTGTGCAGCTGTCCATATTATCAGCAATGGGATTACACTCTGAAGCCGATGGTGTGAAATCTTACAAAAGTTTGTTCTTGATCCTGGAAACAACAGCTGAAGTCTCACCACAGGGTCCATTTAGTGGCTGTTCTGGAGCTTCAGATCACATCACATGATGTTCCTTTGAAGATTCAAACTTATTTAGAGCACATTTAAGGACATGTTGGCTTTAAATGCTTTGAATAAATGAATGTCTACAGTTACATCAAGCTGGTCAAACTCCATCAGCTGATGAAGACGTGTGATATGATAGAAAGTTCCAAAGTAGCTGCAAAATGGACTTTGTGGTGAAATTTTAATCTTCTCTTTTTTGCTATTTAAATTAAAAGTTGCTGAGCGGTGACTAAAGAACTGTTTTGGATCAAAGATGCAGTCTTCGTGCCCCATGTGGGTTTGATATGTTTTCTTAAAGTTCTTGTTGCTAAGATTAAAGTTTGGAGAACAGGCCCATGCTCCTCTGACACAAAGAAGGGAAGGAGGATCATCCGCCTCAACAAGCCTGAAGATAAACTCCAAAGATGAATTCGGTAATGCCTTGATTAAGTAAAGATTGAGTTCACACATTTAAGGCTACAGTCGTGTGTCTCTGCCGGCTAATTCATTGTGTTGGGTTTATCCACAGCTGAGTCAGCTCTCCACTGCTGCAGATTTATGATCCCTGAGGCCTGAGAGCAAGGATCACACCCCTCATGCTACCTTCAGCATCACATTCTGTGTGCTACAGAGTCCACACCCTTCTTCATCCTTTAAGCTCATACGGCATCTTTTCAAATATAGTCCAAACTTCTGTGATAATTGGAAAGTAGGAGAAGAAATTCAAAGTTCTTCCTGACCCCTGACATCTGGCCATATAAAATTGCTAAAATAAATTGAAGGTTTTCTGGTTTAGGATATGAATCTTCCACAGCAGACTCCACAACGACTGATAAGACAAATAAGAAATAGAATAATACACTTTAAAATACATTAAGATTCAGTGTTAAAGCTGCAGTAGGTAACTTTTATCAAATCAAACATTTTTTAGGTATTTGTACAAAATGAAAAAAATAAATCAGGTTCCTCTGACTCTTTGTAATGGAATTTACAAGAATCCACCGCACATGAACGAAAACAACCAATCAGAGCCTGGAGCAGTGTCTAAGTAGGCACTCAGACAGGATCAGGGAAACCGGCAAAACCGGGGGTCTTTCAATTCATTTCAGTGGGGGTTGTGTGTTTCTGCACCGGCAGTCCGCAATGCAGTGGTTGCTGCAGTCAAACCAGAAGACATCCATGGAAAGACGGGAAGAAAAACTTTGTTTACCATGGAGCGTAAACATTTTGCATTCGAGTAGCAATTGCAAGAACCTACCTACCTGCTACCTTCTGGTTTGGGGCGGTAATGCCACTAAAATGACGTCACGCGCCGAGCCAAATATCTGAATGTGTGCTAACACAGGTTCAGTCACTGCATGTGCACAAAACACAAGGTTTGAACATGGAGAGGGACACGGAGCTTCAAGCGCATTATGTCTGATAAATGTAACGTCCACCACAGACTGTCTAAAACCTGGACATAGTCTCCATGATGTCCCCCACAGTATTCTGAAGAGATGTTGTGAAGATCAGTGTGGTGGCTCTGGTCATCTTGGCCGTTATGCCTCCGCCCTGGCTAAAGAGGTGAAGTGTGGGTGGAGCTGAGGCAGGCTGAATGAATCCTGGTTACTGAAACTAGACACCTGTGATGACACCTAAATGTCATCAATCAAACCGTCAATCAAAGTCTCCAGACTGTTGATTCTGATTTCAGAAAGTCACCAATCATGGCTCATCACTGAGTCAGAACATGTCTTCATCTCCGCTCTGCTCCATATCAGCAAAAAGAAGACGAAAAAAAAGAACCTAAGGATGTGATTTATATGAGATGATTCTGCATGTCATGATTTATGTCTGATGCAAATTCTCGCCATATAACAGCAGAGAAGTTACCATTGGACAGAAAATAGACAGAATATTGTCAATGAAACGGATCCAGGCTTTTCCAGGACTGTGCAAATCAATTTGACGTTCTTGTTTGTAATAGGTTTGTTATCTTTATATCATTTGTCTTTGCAGAATCACACACTGCATGAGTCTGAAAAAACACAAATGACACAAAATGAGGGCAAAACATTTTGTCAATACCAGCTCCCCCTCCAGCGGCGACTGATTTCGATGTCAAAAATTCTAAAGTCACCTAACATGATGCCAAAATTTCAAGTTGCTTGTGCAGCATTTATGTGACAGATGTCACTAAAGCCTATAACTTCACACAGGCTCTTGGTAATCTGTCATCTCATTGAATGCTTACAAGGAAGTGCAGAAACTCTAACTGGCGCGACTCACTGCAGAAAAATGACTCACAAAGTTTTTCTATTTTGAGAAACTGTGTATGTTGGTACATGCACAGCTGTAAAAAACCCTGTTGGTCCTTGAATTTCAAAAGCATCACTCTCTTAGAGCATGTAGCTGCCAAGTAGTGAAAGCTGTCTGATGCAGGAGAAGTCTGATTAACACCAAAGTCAATTAAAAAAATCCCCAACATTTGAGTTTTATTAACTGTAGCAGCGGATGGAAAAAGCAGATTTGACAGGCCTGGTGCCGCAGCGAGTGTGTCTCCACATTGTCTTGCGTCTCGTCTCTCGCCTGTCGTCCCTGCCTGACTCTCTCTGACTGACTACATCATGTCTTGGCACGCAGATAAAAAACCCACATGAAGGTAATTACTGCATTAGAAAAAAAAATTACAGCCGTTTCTAAAAAGACTGCCTCGATCAATAAATCAAGCTGGAACGAGTGTGGGCTCTCAAAGACATTAGATGTGGTGAAGTTATTTGCGAAACGGTTTTAAATAGGCAATTTAACGCAGTAAAGTGGAGTGTTGTGGAGTGTGTGGTGCGATGCATTTCAAACACATTCAGTTACCCCATCAGTGACTGTGACACCCGTCTGGTGTTGATATCAAAAGTGGTGAGATTTATCAGTTTTGACTTTAAAGAGACAAAAATGTGGGAATCTAAGAAGCAGAGCTCAAGCTTTAGTCTGAAGCTTTAACGTGCAAATGTGATACTGAAAGTTGTCTTGTAAATGTGCATTTATATAACTGTAGCGCTCCCCTTAATAGATAGAATGATTAGGGAAGAGCTTTTGGGTTCTTTATCAAATATTTTTAACCCTGATTAACTCAGTCTTAATAATTATCTTGGATCTCGTTTTACCTTAAACACATGAAATTATTTAAACTCACCTCTGATAAATTCACCTTTTGGAGCTTTAGTTTCAATACTGATTTTCAACCAACGGCTATGTGTCTCTTTAAGTATGAAATTATTCCGGTAAATGCAATAAAATCACACCACTCAGATTTTAGAAAAATAATACTCAATTATTTACTTATCAAATGAATGAGTTTTGAAACCAAAAAACATTAAATAAAATTATAGGAATGTCTTTGAACACTTCAGATGTAATTTACCCTCTTTTCTCTTTAAAGAAACCTCTTACTTTACCAGAATAAGTAAACTTTCACTTTCAACCTAAAGGAAATTCAGTTATAAAACCTTAATTAACACACTTCTAGATAAACATATAAACACACCAAACTCAAGTTCAGTGGGCCCACTCACACACACACACCTTAGCATAAATGTCCCCTAAAGCCGGCAAAACTCAGGTTACTTAAAACAAAACAAAACGTTGCAGGCCTGGATCGATGCTCGTGATCGTGGCAGCCCAAAACAGAATAGCCGTTTCGCTCTCCAATGAGCAAAATAAAAACTTGGTACCTTGGCGATAACTCCTGGCTTGTCTGTAATCCAAGCGGCACAGGTACAGGTTCAGCAGCAGGTCCAGGTCTCACCATAGCCAACTCAGCGCGTCCTTTCCTCCTCGGCCGTCACCAAAAGCATGCACCGATGAAGTCCACGTCCAAGTCCAAGTCACTCTGTATCCGGGTATCGGGTCCGTCTTCAGGTCGAAAACAGCCTTCCCGCTCTTAATTAGTTAAACTGGGTTAGCTAACTATATCTGGAGACATCAGTACACGGGTAGATAACTGATTAAAAACTATACTTCAGGTTAGCCTAGCCGCAGCACTAGCGATAGCGCTCGCGATAGCATTAGCACAAAACATACACAGTCTCTAAACTTCGTGTCGAAATTTCTCCTGTGCTCTTAATGCAAACTTGTCCTTTTACGCATCAACCGTTTGGCAAACGATCCACGAAAAAACAAGATTCACCAAGCTTTTTGCGCTCTACAGTTACTAGTTAACTCGTTAGCATCCTCCTCCGTTGCTTTCGCTCGTGGCTCCTCTCTCACTTCGCTCACACCTCTCCCTCTCCCGGCTGACAACCTGACGCTCCTGCAGCGTGTTATTAACCCCATAACTGCTGGTCTAAACATTTGCCAGGAAAACATTGCACTTTTAACCAAACACCAAGCAGATCATACATTTTAAATGATGTTTACCCATTTTACAACTCTTCTTAAATGTTTAACCTTTTTTAAACTAAAACATATCTAAATGATTTTAATAGTATTTATACTACTATTTATTACATAGCTTCAACAACCTTTTCACCCTTTTTTTAACCGGGTTACATAACATAAAAACTGCATATGAAATTATGAGATCTTTTCCCCTTTAAAGGATAAAACTGGATTAACGAGCGTCAGATTCAAAAAGGAACGGTCAAAACTGAAGCAGCAGAGGACAACATAAAAGACTGACTACTACAGTCCCCAATGCAACTTGATTGCAATTTTTCTTTGGATCATCTTTGCACGGCCATGATAACCCATGCAGCAACATGCAGCTAGGAAATTAAGCCAATAAAACCTGCAGTTCCTCTTGTCGTCCACTTGAGGCAGTCTCCATAAGTTCCCATGTTCAAATGTCCAACTTCACAGCAGAAATAAACATGTTTACAGCCTAGTACAAAAAACAGTTTTGGTCTCTATAGCTAATTTCTCCGTTCATGACAACTGTACTGAGGGTGAATTTATATAGAACTCAACTGTACAAATGATATTAAGGCTTAAAGTTATGCAGAATTATCAGCGTGGACACTGATTGACAGCCTTAGGGCCACCAATGATCCACATCTTTGCCAATATTTAGATTAGCCAGAAGACAGGAGAGGCAGTGCAGCGCTTTGGAATCAGGCTTTGTCCATTTTTTACACTGTCATTGTGATGACACTGCCAGTTCGTGTGGAGACAAAACGAGACGGAACACATCTGCAAAAATGCAATCTTGGAACCCGTCGGCTATTGTCTGATGACAATTTAGCTTTTTAATCGCTTTGTTTTATTAAATGCATCTTGTTAAACTATTTTATCGGAAATGCAACCGCAACTCCATTCTTGCTAATCAGATTGTAAATAGTGACAGAAAATAGAAACAGAACAAGTCTTGGTTTAGATATCCACACCCAAAGCCTCAAAGATCTGCTAATTCACCACCAGGCAATAGCCAATGGGGTCCCATGTTGCATTTATGATCAAAAAGATGATCTATCTATATGATGGTGAGCTTCTCATTTGCTGACTTAACATGAATTAAAATTTTAAGTTTTTAACTGGACCGATGTTGATATCAACTTTTAACATGACGTCTATGTTTTTGATGTTTTGTGGGTTATGTAATGTTTGTGATGTGGATTCATGCACCAGACGAACACCGTCTTACTGAACAGCAACATGGTTTATTACCGAGGCTTTTACACACACCGCCATCGCCGTCTCCTTGAATAACTTGACTAACTGTATCTCCACCAGGTGGCGTAGTTTATACTCTTAACACATAACGTTACTGTGAACATCACATTGCCCTTTTTTTTTTTTTTTTTTTTTAAACAGCACTTACTAATATGAAGCTTTAACATTCTGACACTGGGCTTAGTCTCACATATTAAACACATGTCAACAACTCTTTGACTGTATGAACATTTTACCCATATAGAAAGATGGTAAATCTGTCTCAGCAGCATTTACAAACAGTTCAACAGTCTATAAGCTATGTATAGTCCCGTAGATAGACAGGAGGACGTCTGTTGTGCCTTGAAGGGTATCTTCGTGTTGTTGTGATCGCATCACTGTTACCACAATCATCATCAACAGGATCTGGTAGAATGTCCAATAGCTGAGGAGTTAGCTTCTTGAAGAATGAAGAATTCCGGACGATGAAGTGTCCATTTCTGGCCGCTGTGACCATTGAGCCTTTGACTTTTGTCACAGTGTATGGCTTACTGTTGTACGGTGTGGTGAGCTTGTTATGCTTTGGCTGACGATGAAGTACAGTGTCACCTGGTTTGAGAATGTGTGGCGTAGCATGACGATGAGAGTCTGCATGAGATTTCATCTTGGCTTTAGCCTTGTTGTCTCTTGCTCTCACTTCAGAGTCTGAACTGTTATTTGCAGTGTGAGTGAATGCAGGAATCTTTGTGTACACTTTGCGTTGGAACAACAGTTCAGCAGGTGAGCTTTCTGTCGAGCTGTGAGGTGTGGATCGGTACTCACGAAGGAAGATGTTGAGTTGTCCTTGTGTTTCAGCTACACGAACAGCTTTGCCCAGTGTGTGCATGAATCTTTCAGCTGTGGCATTGGCTTGAGGCCAAAGTGGTGTGATCCGACGGTGATGGAATCCTTGATAGTCTGCAAACTGGGAGAACTGGTCACTGTTAAAAGGGGGACCATTGTCAGTTTTCACGACTCTGGGGATCCCAAACATGGAGAAGATTTTGTCCATGACTGGAATGACCGTGCTCGCTGAGGTTGACCTTACACTCTCGACAACTGGGTAGCGTGTATAATCATCTATAATGACGAGCAAGTACTCTCCAGTTGGAAGTGGTCCATTAAAGTCTGCACTAACGCTATGCCAGGGAGCTTCTAGCAAAACCGACATTTTTAGTGGCTCAGTATATGCAACTGGTGTGTTGGCCTGACATGCGAGACAACTACGTACTACTGCTTCTGCTTTACAATCAATATCTGGAAACCAGACTTTGGTTCTGAGTAGTGCTTTAGTTTTGACAATGCCCTGGTGTCCTTCATGGGCTAGCTGTAACACTCTATCTTGCAAGGCAGTGGGAATTATTATTCTAGTTCCCCGCAGTATAATGTCTGATGCATGTGATGTTGTTAGTTCACTGCTAACTTGTCTGAACTGCTTTAATATGTCAGCATGTTGTGACTTGTCAGTTTTGTGCCATGTGTTGTCTCTGATATGAGTACTGACCTCTTGAAGGATTGGGTCTCTAAGAGTCTCTGTTTTGATCTCAGTGAGTGTCATAGCTTTGGGTGTTGCATGACTCACAATGAAGTTCACATACTCTTCTGCTACTTTTGTTGCACGTGTGCTGTCACCTGCCTGAGAACCAATGGGGTGACGGGACATGTAGTCAGCTGGGTTGTCAGCTCCCTTTCTGTATTCCACCTTGAAGTTGTAGGGTTGAAGCCTCAGTCCCCATCTCTCAATCCTGGCGGGTGGTTTTGACCTGGGATTGTTCCATATGATTTCCAGTGCTTTGTGATCTGTCACTAGAATGAAAGGATGACCATAGATGTACAGGTGAAAATGCTCGCAGCTCCACACAATGGCCAGTGCTTCCTTTTCTGTCTGTGAGTATCTCCTATCTACATCACTGAGGGATCGACTAGCATATGCTACCATGTACTTCACCCCTTTTTCATCTTTTTGGCAGAGGATTGCACCCAGTCCAACAGGGCTAGCATCCACAATCAGTTCTGTCTCTCTGCCTGGGTAGAAGTATGACATTGTAGTGTCGCTGGTTAGACTGTCTTTCAGTGTCTGTACTGCAGCTTGCTGTTCTGGGCCCCATGCCCACGGTGTGTCTTTTCTGGTGAGCTTGCGCAGCGGTTCTGAGATGGAGGAGAAGTCTTTGATAAACCTGGAACAATAATTGGCCATGCCCAGCAGACTTTTGATTTCACCTGGATTCTGGGGGTCTGCAGCGTGCTGAACTGCAGCAACTTTCTTGGGATCTGCTGAAACACCTTGTGCTGAGAAGATAAAACCGAAAAACTCGAGCCTGGACTTGTTGAACTCACATTTTGCACGATTGAGTGTGAGACCACTTTCGCTGAGTCTCTGGAACAGTGCTCGGAGGTTGTTGTCATGTTCTGTCTGGGAGGCACCGTAGACGATGATGTCATCGCTGAGGTTCTTCACACCAGAGAGACCTTGTAGTGTTTGGCATATGGCATTCTGAAATACCTCAGCAGCGGAAGATATCCCGAAACTCAGTCTTTTGTAGCGCCTCAATCCGAGGTGAGTGGTGAATGTGGTGATGTATCTGCTGTCTGGATGGAGCTCTAGCTGGTGGTATCCAGCTCTCAGATCCAGCTTGGAAAACACAGTTGCTCCGTTTAACTCATGTATGACGTCGTCCATGGTGGGAGTGATGTGGCGTTCTCTCTCTATGGCTGTGTTAGCTTGGCGCATGTCAACACAAATTCTTACTTTGTCAGGGTCTTTGGGCTTGGGAGGTGCGACAATAGGTGAGATCCATGGTGTCGGGCCAGACACCTCCTCAATGATGTCATCTGCCTCCAATTTCCGAAGCTCATCCTCGACCTTCTGGCGGATGTGGAATGGCACACGTCGGTGTGGCTGGCATGTAGGTTTGATGTCAGGATTTATGTGAAGCTTTACCTGAAAGTCTTTCAGTTTTCCGATGCCTTGAAACAGTTCAGGATGACTTTCCACCAGCTCATCTGCGACTGTGCAGCATTGTAGTGTGGATGATACTGCTGTGACCACTTTAATCAGTCCCAGTGCTTTGGATGTTTTGTAACTGAGAACATTGAATCCGTCACCTTTAATCACAAAGAACGTGCACATTGTCTTTTTCTGTCCTTTCTCCACACTGCACTTGAAAGCACCGCTAACAGGGAGTGGAACATTGGAGCGGAAAGGGTAGATCTTGGTTTTGGTGGGGCTGAGATTTGGACGTGGCACCAGTTTCTCAAAACTTGTTTCACTGACACAGTTTGCTGAGGCTCCTGAATCGATTAAAACTAACATACTACTGCTGTTCAGCTTGATGTGAGTCTGTGGCAGCTCTGAGATCTTGTCAGCATCAACTGCAAAAACATAGGCATCGTCACTGCTGGAAGAGTTGTGCTCTGTTTTCTCACCTAGTGCAGTCTTTGTTATGTGATGTACTTTCTTAGGGTGTTGATTAGCTGTGTTCTGTGGTCGTTTTGTGTTAATGTCTCTCGATTTTGAACGACATTGTCTTGCAAAGTGGTTTAGCTTACCACAGGCTCTGCATTGTTTACCTTTAGCAGGGCATTCTCCATCATGAGGATATTTACCTCCACAGTTCCTGCAGCGGTTGTCAGAACGTCTTTGTTTTGACCAACTGCTGTTTGGATGCTTCTCTATAGTTTTTTGATCCAACATGTTGACTGTAGCTGTTGCGCCACTTTCTATGCCAGTCGCTTGTATTTCAGACAGTTCAAGTGTCCTTCCATAGTCAAGAAGCTCTTCTAGGCTTAGTTCAGGCTCTCTCAGTGCCTTCCTTCGCAGCCTGGATGATGCACAGCTTTGTATGATTTGCGTTTTAATCTCTGCGTTGACATTTGCAAACTCACAGTTCTTTGCTAACATCCTTAGTCTAGTGTGATAACCGTCCAAGTTTTCTCCTGGTTCTTGAGTGGCTTTTCTGAAGATGTACACTTGATACTGGATGTTTTTCTTGGGAGAGAAGTATCCAGATAGCTTCTGCTTCGTGTCTGCATATTTATCACCTTCTGCTGCCAGCCCCGCCGACAGGGGGGGACTAAAGGGCTTTTTGTCCCGGGCCCTGGGAATTCTGGAATAGAGGGGGGCCCATAACTGGACTGACTTATAGATGTTTGCCTTCATTGCCCTTGAAAAAAACGGCCAATAACCCCCTATCACCCCTATTCCAAAATGGTTTGGTCTTTCTAGAAAAAAAGACGACAGCATTCGATAAGTGGTCAGCGTGCGCGAGCCTGTTAGTAAACATGCACAAGTCGGGCGCGGCTGCCGGTGGACGCCCGCGTCTCCGCGCTGACCGCGCCCCAGCTGTGCGCCGGCCCCGGCGGGGAGAGGAGAGGGTTCTTCGGGTGGACGGCGGGTCGCCCCGGCTCCTGTCGCCCCGGCTCGCCCCGGCATTGAGAATTTTTTTGTCCCGGGCCCAGCCAAACCTGTCAGCGGCCCTGTCTGCTGCTAACGTGTCGTAGATATCATATACTCGTTCTCCTGCTATGTGCAACAATAGTGCTTTGAGCCTAGCATCTCCGGTAATGTTCATTGCAGTGGTGTAATTTTCAAACCTTTGCACCCATTTATTCCAGCGAGGTCCAACAGAGCTTGGGTCTGTTTCTGTGTCGAAAGGTGGGAGAGCAGCGGTGTTTCCTGCCATGCTTGCTGTGGTGCGCCGACTGCTATTTTCGTTTGTTAGCTTAGCTAGCTTAGCCTAGCCTCACTTGTTCACTTGTCCGTCTTTTCCCCTCTTTTCTCTTTGGGAAAACAGCGGTGTCCGAGTTGACTCTTCATGCACGTTTCCGTTTACTCCTCGTCGCCAATGTAATGTTTGTGATGTGGATTCATGCACCAGACGAACACCGTCTTACTGAACAGCAACATGGTTTATTACCGAGGCTTTTACACACACCGCCATCGCCGTCTCCTTGAATAACTTGACTAACTGTATCTCCACCAGGTGGCGTAGTTTATACTCTTAACACATAACGTTACTGTGAACATCACGGGTTACAGATGAGGAACCGGAACAATTGCAATCAGGGCACCATGACCTTCAGCCCCTGGATGACAACGAGGTCGGCAGTAAAGGACACTGAAGATGAGACAATGAGATCGACTTTCAGAGGCATCTGCCCCCCCGACCCTCCTGCACACTCCCAGGGATCTGTGCTGCTGTCTGTTTGTCAGGCGACTGTCAAGTCATCAGTCAAACCAAACACGAGAACGAACATACACACTCACAGAGCGTGCAGGCGACACGCTCACACAGGACAAAACACCCACTTTAGCACTCCGATCACAGACGGGATATTTTCACTTGCTTGTCTTAACACATGGACACAAACACACACACACACACACACACACACACACACACACACACACACAGACACACACACACACACACACACACACACACGTTGTGTCATCCACGCCTCGCTCCGACTCTCAGCCTGGCCTGCTGCTTCGCTGTCACCTGTTGAACTCCCTCACACGCACCTCTCAGCCTCAGCCAGACAAACACAAAGGGCGTCTGTCAGGTTGCAATGCCACCGAGGGCCCGGCACTGCCGTCTGAGGCAACCGGACACTTAAAAGGTGCAACCAGCTCGTTCTAAAAACCGCTGCTTCAACACCCAAAGGACAAACTGGGTTGACTGCCAGCACTATCAAAACTGACTTGTATGACTGTTTATGATCTGACAGCTCGATGAAAACTAGTTCAGAGTATCTAAAATGACTTTGTTAATGTTTGAGGAAGAAACCATTACTGACTGTCTGTAGGAGACAAGCTGTGAACTGCAGTCTTCAGTGTTAAGGTCCAACCGTCCACACAGCCCTCCTCCATTAGAGGTTTAACAGGTTTACAACAGCCTGACACCACTTTCAGCTCAGTACACAGTGTACATGGAAGTGTACCATGTAAGTGTAGTGAGACACATCTCCAGTTCTGATATAAAGGATGGTAGTGATGCAATGTTGTTGCACATGTTGTCACACACCTAATATTAAATAACGCCTGTAGCACACGATGTAGTTGCCAGCAGTTCCTCATTGGACACTGGCGTGTTTCTCTCTCTCTGCGTCTGTCTTTCAGCCTTTTATTTCACCAAACTGAGCTAACATTAGCTAACAGCAGCTACAGTTGGCAGCAGTTTACTTCACTGTTCATCAGGAAACTGTGTAAATCACAGAGAGTTGAGGCGGAGCAGCCGGAGGACATCAGAGGGAAAAGCAGAAAACATTTTCTCCATAAAATATGATCCAGTTTCACCAAAATCAGTCAAATAGTTGGTGGTGTGTGACTTAGTGCCATAAAGTGTTACGTACTTCTCCTGACCCGGAGCCCAAAGTTACATAGTGTGAAAACAGACGTACGAATGACAGAGACACCATTCACCTGATTACAAGTCAAACAGACGTTTATGAGAGAAAAGTTGCATCATGTTGATTTAAAATAGAAAATAATTATATGTAGTGAAACTCATCAGTTGCGTGACAACAAAAGCCTGCTGAAAGTACTCATGTTCACAGCAGTTCTTGGTCAGAAGCCATACATCCACCACAGGGTTTAATATCACCTAGCACTCCCCTTTATATCTATTTGAAACCAGCTTGTTGTGGCAGCAGGATATGAAGACTGTCAGTGTGAGAAATTTGTTTACACACACCCTAAAACATGATTACACATTATGTCTGAAATGAAAACACATACATCTTCTTCACTGTCACTTCAAACTCTGCAGAAGCCATTTCCTTCCACAAACCTCCTCATTGTGAGGAGATGATTACACGTCCCGTCAGATAAGACAGGCAAGGAATCAAAATAAACACTCTCTTTTCTTCCCACCCTCAATCAGCCGAGCAGAGCCATTGGCTGGTGACAGGGATTACACAACCCCAGAGTCAAAGGCAAAACAACAGAGAGACGACATAAGGGCAGGGAGAGAGAGAGCGAGAGAGAAGAGGAGACAGAGAGGAAGGAGGGATTAGACACGGATTGCACAAGGAGATTAGAAATGAGGAGGTGACATGTGAGTAAGATTGAGGTGATAGAAGGTAGAAGAAGAAGGGAAGAAGGATAAAATGAGGGCAGGTACATGAAAGAGGGAAAGGGAAGGGAAGAGAGATAGAGATAAGTGGAGGAGGGAGAAACTAGAGGTAAAAGAAATTAATAGAATGATGAAGGCTGAACATGAAAAAGGAAATGAAGATAGACAGAAGAGGAAGAGTGTAGAGGAGGTTAAGAAAGAGATGATGATGATGACGTCCCCCACAGACTGTCTGAAACCTGGACATAGTCTCCCTTACGTCCCCCACAGACTGTCTGAAACCTGGACTTAGTCTCCCTTACGTCCCCCACAGACTGTCTAAAACATGGACATAGTCTCTGTGATATTCCCCACAGACTGTCTGAAACCTGGACATAGTCTCCCTTACGTCCCCCACAGACTGTCTAAAACCTGGACATAGTCTCTGTGATATTCCCCACAGACTGTCTGAAACCTGGACATAGTCTCCCTTACGTCCCCCACAGACTGTCTAAAAACTGGACGTAGTCTCCCTTACGTCCCCCACAGACTGTCTAAAACCTGGATGTAGTCTCTGTGATATCCCCCACAGACTGTCCGAAACCTGGACATAGTCTCCCTTACATCCCCCACAGACTGTCTAAAAACTGGACATAGTCTCCATTACGTCCCCCACAGACTGTCTAAAACCTGGACGTAGTCTCTGTGATATCCCCCACAGACTGTCTGAAACCTGGACGTAGTCTCCCTTACGTCCCCCACAGATTTTTTAAGAGACACTATGAAGCTCAGTGTGGTGACTCTCTCCACCAGCTCCCAGCTAATCTAGAAATGTTCAAAGAGGTGGAGCTAAGGCGGGCTAAATGACGTCTGGTTGCTCAAACAAGCTACCTATAATGGCACCTACCTGTCAATCAAAGCATCCACACTGTTAATTCTGCATAACTTTAAGACTTAATATAATGTGAACAGGTGAGTTGTATATAAATTCACCCTCAGTACAGTTGTCATGAACGGGGAAATTAGCTACAGAGACCAAAACAGTTTTTTGTACCAGGCTGTAAACATGTTTATTTCTGCTGTGAAGTTGGACATTTGAACATGGGAACTTATGGAGACTGACTCACTTCTGGAGCCAGCCTCAAGTGGACATTTGAGGGACTGCAGTTTATGGTCAAATTTAGCAAAAATAGATAAATAAATAAATACAATATGGTTATACAATGATAACATGTTCTAATAAGTAAAATCTAATGAGAAAAAAATAAATGTAATAATAATCATAAAGTTTAAGAACCAGTGTATAGAAAACAAAGACCAGTTCAGCCTTGTTTATGCCATATGCCATGATTATATCATTGCATAATTGTATTTTTTAATTTCATTGTTTTATCCTTTTTTTCTCTCATTATTTGTTAAATTCCTTACTTCACATTCAGTCGCCTAAAAGAAGAGAAGCAGTTAAGAGAAAAATGAAAACAGGCAGAGAGAAGAAGAGGGAGAGAGGAGGTGGTGAGATGTGGAGATGGAGAAGGAAATAAGAAAGTGAGAGAAACGAAGACGACGAGAGAAAAAATAAAAGGAGGTGAGAGTGTGATGGAGGACAGATAAGCAGGAGAAGTGAGAGGCAGAAGAAAAAAGTGATGGATGAGGTAGCGATAGGGATAGGGAGGGAGGTAGGACAGCCATTGTCACCCCACCTGTCTGTGATGGCAGGATTTCCGGCGCTGGCGGTTTTTGTTTTCTCTCCTTTATGTGGTTTACAGCCCCCAGGATATGGGAAAGCATCAAGATATCTTTACACACTTCCTGTACTGCACAAAGCCACCCAGCGTTGCTTTGCAGATCACAAGATAATCCCAACACTCGGTGTGTGTTTAAGAGAGACCCAGAAACATGATCTTCACATCACACCTTTCAACATGTCACATACAGAGTCTCTTTAAATCAAAGCTTTTTCATGGACCATGGCTGTTTGCAGCTTTACTATTGCTGCAGTGCTCTACCTTCCACCTGTGTTTGTCACACTGATGACCTGAACTTGGTGGATGGATTGTGGATGTGTTAAGAGAACTGGATGCAGTGCAGAAAGTCAGCGTGGCTGCCAATGTGAACTAAGTTGAGCACAAAAAGTTTTTTTGTTACACAGGTAAAAACAACGTTATGTATCTTTTCTATTTCAAAATAATATTTGAAATCATTGTGATGCTACATTGACTAGGTGTGAATAGTGTCCCATTCTGAACCCTGTACACATGTTCTTGGAAACTGGATCATATTTTATGGAGAAAATGTTTTCTACTTTTCCCTCTGATGTCCTCTGGCTGCTCCGCCTCAACTCTCTGTGATTTACAGAGTTTCCTGAAGGACAGTGAAGTAAACTGCTGTCAACTATAGGTTATGTTATGTTAGCTCACTTTGTTAGCCGGGCTGCCTGGCCCATGAGCTCAGAGCACCGGGGGAGTGTTAGCCTAGCCTGTGTCGTGCCAGAACCGGGGCTGGATGAGCAAGCATTCTAACCGGGCTCAGAAGCCTCTTTTAGTGGCTGGTGAGAGCTTGGTGAAATAAACGCCGAGCTGGGCTGACTGCTCTTGGACTAGTCAGTAATATTAGAGGCTGCTATGTCTTGTGTTGTTGACCTTGCTTGGCTGTTAGAAAAGTTGTCGACCCGCTAGTTTTTGATCATAATACACATGTAGAACAATCTATATTTACCACAGTGGGATTACACTACTGAAACTGGAGGCAACAAATCTGTCTTCAGCACTGCAGCTGCAGGATTTGTCTCAGGATGACATCACCACAGACAGTCCTGCTCCTGTTGTTTGTAGCTTTTTTTTTTTTTTTCAAAATTCCCCAATCATAGGGAGGAAGATCATCATTATGCTCGTAGATCACAGGAGTAATGTAGGTGACACGTGTTTTAAGTTGGATTTTCCCTTTAAGCCTCTTTAGGCCAGCACTTGAGAAACAGCTGTAACTGGCTTTGTTTGTGTTCATCCTCCCAACTTCCAGCAGAAAAGGGAAGCATTTTAGTCGTGTCTTTAGCTCTTTGTTGTTTTGGGGGCTTCACAAGAAATTAAATCTTGTGTGATGGCAGAGCACCTCTTCACAGAGACCTAAAAAGACAGCAGAGCAGCCAATAATGCCGACACACAATCCCATATCAACGCAGCCCTCCATTGTCTGGACTAGAGTAAGGCGATTCTGCTTGTCATCTTTGGCAACAAAAGCTACCAGCTGCCTTTGTGCGGCCAACAAGTGTCGTTATTCAGCCCTACAAACACATCAGTCAACTTATACCGTGGCGGGTTGAGAAACAGTAGTTTGAAACGATGTTCTACGGTAGCTGAAGAGGCCTGCGAGGCAAGTTCCCTGGCAGTAGATGTGGGTGTTGTCGTACACGTCTGTATCAGAAGGGGAGTATTGAGGCTTTTCACATTCCTATCTGCTAGTTGCTTGTATTGTTGGAAACCAAGGCATTGAATCAAAATGTAAGACTGTTGTAATCATTACAGCCCTCTCTGGTGGCTACGGGGAGGGTTAAAATGGAGAAAAGGTCACTGTAACACTATTTTACTCAGTAACCCCCAGACATTTCTCTAAACTTTCTCAATATAGTACATTACATCAGTACAGTTCCTCATGGAAAACTGGGCCGCTACACTGGGACCTTCTTTACACTGGAATTCTAAGAAGCAAAAGCTTTGGATCACACTCTTATGGTGAAAAGTAGGGTGGTCACTTGGGGTTTGTTTCCTGGTAGCAGGACCTCCAGATTCCAAAAAAAGAAACAACAAAAAAACAACAGTTGGCTGTTTTTTAATTGGAAAGTCAATGCACTAGCTAGGGTTACCTGCAACAGGGCCAGGGCATGTGAGGTGGTTGGTGAACCCACAGGCCACTAAAGATATGTGCTCATGGTAATCTCTTGTTTTTGCTGGAAGTTTTGGAAAGGGTGTCTGCTGGCTCACTGTCCTAAACTTTAGTTAACCATCAACATCCTCTTAAGTCTAGTTCTCCTCTGTCATTATGTCCATAGAGGCTGCTGAGCCCGGTTACATTGCTGGCTTGCCCAGCTCCGGTTCTAGAACAACACTGGCTCCGCTCCCTGTTAGCGTTTCCCCATGTCCCAGGCCTGAAAACTTCCTTTTCTTCCCGGTGGTCCAAAAGATCTCTGGTACAAACACAGCGTTATGGACCACATAGTTCCTCACTGGATGCTGGCATGTTGCTTACCTTGCGTCCATCAACGTCCTCTTCAGTCTCTTTGCCTCTGCCACTGCTGAGCCCAGTTATGTCGCATCATCCGTCTCTGGTCCTGGTGGGTTTGGGTTTGGGTTAACTCAGCGGTCCTGTGGTGCTAGCAGTGTAAACACAAACACTGACACTCCCCTGGGTGTTCTGAGCAAACAGTCTGGGCAGCATGGCTAACAAACTGAGCTAACAGCAGCTACAGTTGGCGACAGTTCACTTTACTGTGACATCAGGAAACTCTGTAAATCACAACTCTGTAGAGCATAAAGTTTTAATGCACAGCTATCAATGGTTACCACAGTGAGACTACACTCTAAACTAAAACACACATTTGTGCGCGGTGTTACTTTAAGTCACTTTTTCGAATGACTGTTTTTACATTTCATGTTGTAACTCTGCTTCATCCACTCTAATTGATTCCAGTAAACACAGCTGTCGTTCCTGCAGCCAGAAGAAATGCCAACATGTAAGAATGTGAAGTCACCAGCAAAGACAGCAGTCACTGTAACACACACACCACACAAACACACACACACACAAGCTCAGTGACCTGTCCAGTGACGTCTGAATGGGGACTCAAGGCCAACTCACACAGGAGGCGGAACGGAAGCGGCACGGTACCGCCGCAGTCACCGTAGCAAATAGAAGTCAGTCTAGTCAATGAGAGCACTCACACAGGGCGCGGTCCAGGCGCGGTCCAGAGGCGTCCCAGAAGCGGCTCACCGCGCCACGGTGCGAGCTTTCCTGTTGCATTCCTATTTTTACCGCGAGCCGCAGCTGAACCTCGTAGATTTCAACAGAGCACTGCGCACCAGACAGGAAACCCGACATAGAATCAACGTAATAAACTTCCGCCCCCTTACAAAATAAAACACAATACGCAGTTCATGTAGCTTTTTACAACTTCACATTAACGTTATGTCATAACCGGTGGCACCAGGTGATCAAAGATCGATCAAAGAGTCTCAACATGGACGATGAGAGACTAATTGTTGAAGTGGAACAACACACAATCATTTATGACACAACAGATGCTTTTTATAATCTCCTCCTCGTCGGAGAAGCAAAGTCAGCTGTTTGTTGTTTTCTTTATACACTGTTTGTCGCGTGGTCTCGCTTGGATTCTCGCGTGAAAACGGCCGGCTCGCTCCGCTGCCGTTCCATGGCTGAAAAGTGTCCGGTGTGTTGACGCCGGGCAAAGGACCACGGCACCACCGCGGCACTACCGTTCCGCCTCCTGTGTGAGTCCCGTGTCAAGGCCAACTCACACAGGAGGCGGAACGGAAGCGGCACGGTACCGTCGCGGTCACCGTAGCAAATAGAAGTCAGTCTAGTCAATGAGAGCACTCCCGTAAACTAATACAAGGAAACTTTGCCACATCCAAAATGGCCGTGGCGTCGACGTACGATTCAGCGCTCAATGCGGCTGTGCACGCAGACGTGGTTTGTAGGGGGCGTGGTTTGTAGTGGCTGCGGCTGCAGTTGGGTACTATTGAGTTTACGGGCAGATCTGCCACATCCAATATGGCGGACGCATTAACATATCGCAGCAACGGACCAACCTGCTCAATGAGGCTCAAGCCAAGCAATAATAGGAACAATTCTAACAACTTTAACGGTTTATTGACCGTGTGTGTGTGTATATGTATATGTATGTATGGATGTATGTATGGATGTATGAATATGTATGTGTGTGTGTGTATATATATATATATATATATATATATATATATATATATATATATATATATATATATATATATATATATATATATACACACACACACACACACACATACATATATACATAAATAATTTACAATAATTGTAATAATTAGTGATAATTATTTCATTATAATAGGTTGTTTCCACTGTCTGTTTTCCTGAGACCCACACTGTTACAGAGCTTTGCCTACTACATCAGATGCCATAAATATCACTCTCAGGTGATGATTTCTTATAGGTTAACAGAAAAGATTGCTGGCCCTTTCACACAAATAAAATGTATTTATTTAGAACTCTTAGTTAAACAGACTGCATTGGTCGAAATCTGCTCTCACAGCCTCTGACACGCGTTGCTTCTTCTCGCCGACGTCAAGCCCTCACATCCTCCTCTCCTCCTGCATGCGAACTGAGACTGATGAGCATGTGGTCATGTGTTTAAACAAGAAGCAAGAGAAGAGAGAGACAGAGCGAGATGGAGGGAGGAGAAAAAGATAACCCTCAAGGGCTTTGGCTTTCTTTATACCCCCCATTGGTATTAACAAAATCTTATCAATACCCGTGGTTGGACTTACCACTGTATTTCACAGTTGACCTCTGATGGCCCTGCAAATGAGGGATTAGGGCATCATATGGCCCTACCTAAGGGCACTTAAAACTGTCTTCCCTCAATTTAATGAGCCCCGGGAAGGTGCCCTCCAAAAATGTTGTGATGTTTGTTTATAGAAAAATAAAATACAATTAAAACATACTTTCTGAAACGAAATAAAGGATTTAAGCAAAAATATATTGCTAACCCTACACTGGCCATTAAATTCTATAAAAGTTACTAAAACACAGTAGCAGGAATAAAAACCTATTTCGTTTCAAATCTGCATGCATACATGTCTACACATAACTTTTACAAAATCAGATTAGAGTCAATTGATGCTTTTTGCATTGTTCCCCTGAAACAGCCTTACTGTTCTTAAAGCAACCAGACTGCATTTCAAGAAACGTATTTTGAAACTATGCTGCCCTCACACTGTGTGCCTGTACAGAGCTAGACAGCTAGCTAACAGTGAAGAGATTGTACGGTGGAAATTGCTTTTGTCCTTTTTATACACTCTTCTTCTTTACATTCCAATAGCACTCTCTCTGTCACTCATTGTAAAACTGAAATAAAACAAGAAATAAACATGCATGAATTTCTTATGAGAAACCTTTCATACGTAACACAACATGTTATAGCCACGGAACGAGACCTAGCGTAGCTAGAGGAATCTGACTAGCAAAACATTAAGACATTAAACATCACATTTGGGGACATTTAGATCGAAATTACTGGTAAAAACAAGTAGATGTCGGTGCTAACACAAAGTAATACTTACAGACAAATAATGTCCAAGGCTCAAGTGGGAATACAAAACGAAATGAAAGCACTGAAAGTCCGTCCCGTTCATGAAGTCAGATACGACAAACTACATGAAAACTTAACAGGAAATGGATAACTGGCGCATAAGGAGCAATACCGCAAAACGTCCACTAAGCGGCGGTATTCACCATCAAAATTACAAAGATCCCAGTCAGGGCTTCTTACAGAAGGCAGAACACTCCCCGCTTGGCATATAACTATTATGCCACTACAAACTTTTACTTTAAGACAACATAAACTTCAGTTTCAAAGGATATGGTCTTCAGCTTTCTCCAGAAAGCAGAACGACGATCTCTGAGACGGGTCTCAGAAGAACTTTCACAGTTCCGTCTCTAACAATCTTCACTTCCACCTTGCGGATCCTCTTGTCTCCGCTCGGCAGCGTGTTGACGATCAGTCCCACAGGCCATTCATTCCTGTGGGCTTGACTGTCCTTGAGCAAGACGACGTCGCCGACCTGGACGTTCAGCCTCTCGGCGGTCCACTTTCGGCGGCCCGGCAGTGTGGATAAGTAGTCTCTCCTCCATCTCTTCCAGAAGGTGTTTGCAAGGCACTGCACATGTTTCCACTGCTTTCCGTGCAATTCAGCCATATGGAAGTTTCCAGAGGGCGCGGAGACGGTACTCATCTTCTGGGTCAGGAGCATAGCTGGGGTAAGGACTGTGGGCACATCTGGGTCGGAGGACACAGGTACTAGGGGTCTTGCGTTCATTATGGCCATGACTTCGGCCATAAGAGTGCTCAACACCTCGTGTGTCAGGCGAGTGTGTGCTGTCTGGAGCAGCATGGCATCCAGGATGCGCCTGGCAACGCCGATGAGTCTTTCCCAAGCCCCCCCCATATGTGAAGAATGGGGCGGGTTAAAGATCCAGGAGCACCCCCTGCCCTGGAGGTAAGTTGAAACTGGTGAGTCTTCTGTGTCGATGCCCAGCTCTTTACAAGCCCCAACAAAGTTAGTCCCTCTGTCGGAACGGGCCACGGATGGCAAAAAATCTTCTCAAGGCATTGATGAAGCTGTCGGTGGTCATGGACTCTATGAGCTCAAAGTGGACAGCCCTGGTTGACATACATGTGAATATCACTGCCCAGCGCTTACTGTCCGCACTTCCTCCTCTCGTCCTCCGCATCATGACGGCCCATGGTCCGAAGACATCAAGGCCTACGTGGGTGAAGGGAGGCTCTGGAGTGAGCCTGTCGGGAGGCAGGTCGGCCATCTTCTGTTCCTCCAGACGCCTGCGTAGCTTGCGGCAGATCACACACTTATGGATGAGAGAAGACACCAGACGCTTACCTCCGACGATCCAGTATCCGGCTGCTCTCACGGCACCCTCTGTTATGTGGCGCCCCTGGTGAACTACTTGTTCGTGGTAAAACCTCACCAGCAATGTAGCGATGTGGTGAGTGTGCGGGATGATCAGAGGATGCTTCTCTGCCCTTGGCAGGTCGGGGGCGGATGAGATGCGGCCTCCGACCCGCAGTAGGCCACTTTCATCGGCCACTGGATTCAGCTTCTTGAGTGGACTCTGTTTGGGAAGTTCTCTGCCCTCTCTGAGGCAGTCTAGCTCGGTTTCGTAGGCGTCATGCTGAACAGCACGGATGATGATGTTCTCTGCATGGGACAGCTCGCTTGGTGTGAGTGTGTCTCTGAATGAGCCCCACCTGTTGCGTACCGAGCTGGCTGGATTGCCTTTGAAGGATGCGGCAACATGGATAAGCCTGGCAGTGGCTTTGCAGAGGTTTCTCCAGTTAGAGAATCTTTCGAAGCGTTGAGACTCCAGACCAGCATCCAGGGCTCTGGTGGCCAGAACCGCAACCTCGGGCCGGATCTCTGTATCTGCTTCGGGTTCAACGAGGGTAAAGACGTTGGGTTCTGAAGTCTCGTCTGTGTTCTCACGCGTAAGGAAGCTGGGACCAGTGAGCCAACTGCTTTGCTGTAGCTCCGCTGCCGGCATGAACCTGGTGGCATGGTCCGCAGGATTTCGGTCTGTGGGGGTGTAGGACCACTGGTCTGGATGGGTGGATTGTCTGATGCGGGTCACCCTGTTGGCTACATAGACGTAGAATCTTCTTGACGAATTATGGATGTAGCCAAGCACGATTCTACTGTCGGTGAAGAACCTGACAGCATCCACATCGATGTCCATCTCGTCTCTGATCTGTTCGTACATCTGCACAGCTAGCACGGCTGCACAGAGCTCGAGGCGGGGGATGGTATGGGCAGGACGGGGGGCCAGCCTGGACTTTCCCATGATGAAGCCCACATGCGGTTTGCTGTCAGCGGTGACTGCTCTCAGGTAAGCGACGACACCTATGGCTACTGTGGAGGCATCGGAGAAGATGCAGAGTTCTCGCCTCTGAGTTGAAGAGAGCAGTACAGGGATGTAGCACCTTTTTATGTGCAGGTCTTCCAGAGCTTTTAGCGAGTCTCTCCACGTGTTCCATTGAGTCTCTTTCTCTGGGTCGAGTGGAGTGTCCCACCCCTGCTCTGTAGACAGCTCTCTCACTAATGCCTTTCCTTGCATCACAACAGGAGCGACGAACCCCAGGGGGTCGTATAGGCTGTTGACCGTCGACAAGATACCTCTCCGGGTGTACGGCTTCTGTTCCTGCGACACCAAGAAGGTAAAGCTGTCCATTTTCAGGTTCCAGGATAGACCCAGGCTTCTCTGGAGGGGGAGAGGATCGATCCCGAGTTCCAGATCTTTCAGGTCTTTGGAACGGTCTTGTTCAGGTAAGGCTTCCATCACCTGTTCGTTGTTTGATGCCACTTTATGCAGCCTCAGGTTTGACTCTGCGAGCATGTCTTTAGTTCTTGTGATGAGGTCTATCGCTTGCTCGGGTGTGGCGACAGAGGTCAGCCCGTCATCGACATAGAACTGGTGCTCCACGAACCGTCTTGCGTCAGAACCGTATTCTGCTTCGCCTCTCTCAGCGGCTCGCCTCATGCAGTAGATGGCGATGGCTGGGGATGGGGTGTTCCCAAATACATGGACTTTCATCCGGTACTCCACCACAGGCTTACTTAAGTCGTTGTCCTCATACCAGAGGTAGCGGAGATAGTCTCTATGATCACTTCTGACCACAAAGCAATAAAACATTTGTTGCACATCTGCTGTGATGGCGACTGGGTCTTTTCTAAATCTAAGGAGCACTCCTAGCAGTGTGTTATTTAGGTCAGGCCCGCTGAGGAGTACATTGTTCAGGCTGGTTCCTTCACACTCTGCGCTAGAGTCGAACACAATTCTGATCTGGCCCGGCTTCTTCGGGTGGTACACGCCGAACGTGGGGAGGTACCAGTGTTCTTTACCTGGCTCCAGAGGTGGTGCACGCTCGGCTTGGTCGTTGTCCAGCATTCTCTGCATGAACTCTGTGTAGTGGTTTTTCATTTCTGGCCTTTTTTCCAGTGTCTTCCTGAGTGAGGCTAGACGATTCACCGCTTGCGCCCGGTTGCTGGGGAGAAGTCGCCGTGGCGACCGGAATGGCAGAGGCGCTACCCAACTGTGATCGTCGTCTTGGTAGACCTCCTTCTCCATGATGGTCAAGAATGCTTTGTCGTCCATTGACAGCGCTGGTTTGTTGTCGTCTCTTGAGCTCTCGAAGATGGTGTGCCCCAGCTCATCTGTGCTCGCTGCCTGGTCCAGGTCGTCCATCTGCTGGGTGGAGGAGAGGCATTGGTGGCGGTGTGGCTTGCCACTGTAGTCTTCCTTCACCTGGATGTTGTGTGGACAGGGACGGAGAAAAGATGCACGGCCATTGGGTAACACACTTGCTTTGTACACATTGACTTCATCTGGTTTGTGGACGGCCTCCAGGCAGGCCTCGCCCACGATGACCCAGCCCAGGTCGAGTCGTTGCGCATAAGGAGCGTTGTGTGGCCCGTTGATCTGCTCCCGTACCTTGTGGACTCTCAGGATGTCTCTTCCTAAGAGCAGGAGGATGGGTGCGTTGGGGTCCACAGCAGGAATCCTGTGCGCGACTGGCTGGAGATGTGGGTGGTTGTATGCCACATCTGGCGACGGGATTTCTGATCGATCATCAGGCACCATGTCGCACTCGATCAGCGTGGGGAGTGGGAGTTGCAGTCCTCCATCCATGGACTCGAGCATGAAGTTGCTGGCTCGCCTGCCGGAGGTCTCTGTAGTTCCCGAGCAGGTCTTCAGTGTATACGGTGCTGGGCTGGCATTGACCCCAAAGAGGTTGAAGAACTCTGCCTTCGCGAGAGACTTATTACTCTGATCGTCCAGCACTGCATACGCCTTAATTGCCTTTTCTTTTTTCCCTGCAGGAAAGGCTTTGATCAGGCAGATCTTGGCGCATGAGCATGGGGTGTTTGCATTACCGCAGACCTCAGTGCAGTAGTTAGACACAGCTGCTGGTGTGTCCTCGGTCGGCTCCCCGCTTTTCTCTTTGTGAGCTTGGGCATTCTCTGTAGGTGGAGGAGGACCAGGGTGGAGAGCTGCTATGTGTTTTTCACTATTGCACTCGGCGCATTTGATGGGCGCTTTGCAGTCTTTTGCAATGTGCTGAGTTGACCCACAACACTTGTAGCATATGTGGTTGTCTTTCAAGTATGACTTACGTTCATCAATAGTCTTTAGTCTAAAGGCCCTACACCTTTTGAGTGGGTGTGGCTTCCTATGCAGTGGGCACTCCCGATCTGGTTCGCTAGTGTTCTTCCCTGTGGAACCGGGAGGACTGCCACTGGGCTTGGATGAAGCGTCAGTCTTGTGTACAGTGACTGTAGCTCTCTGGCTTGGCTTTATGGCCTTGTACGGTTTGGATGGTGTGGAGGTGGTGAAGGCAAAGCTGGGGTCGTTACGAACTTTGGCCTGTTGACGGACGAACTCTGAAAAGAGCGGAAACGGAGGGAAGGTTACCCCGTGGTCTTCTTTGAATCTGGACCCCTTGGCGATCCATTTCTCCTGAAGGCTGTAGGGCAACTTTTCGGCTATGGGGTTTACCCCCCGGGCTGTGTCTAGGAAGGCGAGGCCGGGGAGGTAACCATCTGCCTTTGCACACTCCAGTTCAAGCAGGATGTCACCCAGTTCCCGAAGCTTGCCGCTGTCTTTGTTGGTCAGCTTGGGGAAATCTTCCAGCTTTTTAAGCAGTGCGTGTTCGATGACCTCTGGCGTGCCATAACATTCTTCCAGGCGTTGCCACACCATGCTAAGGCCGGCACCGGGATTGAGGACATGCACTGAGCGGATTCTTTTTGCATGTTCCGCTGATTCGGCTCCAAGCCATTTGACTAACAAGTCCAGCTCCTCTCTACAGGAGAGGTTTAGGTCTTGAGTGGCAGTCACAAATGATGCTTTCCATGACCAGTAATGTTCAGGGCAGTCGTCGAACTTGAGAAGGCCGGAGCTGACAAGCTCTCGCCGCATGAGGTACCTGGCAAGATCTTGTGCTGGTTGTGGCTCCTGTGGAGTCACCCTTTGGGTGTTGGTGTGCGGCTGTAAGTTATTGGGATATGCCCTGGGTGAAGACCTCACCCTAGGTTCTTCTCTTTTGATATTTGTGACATTCAGCATCGGATGTTGGTGAACAGCTGGCCTGGGTCCGGCATCACAGTGTCCGAATGTACCTTGAAGCTCCACTGGCGGAGGTTGCAGTGGCTGTGGTTGTCTGTGAAACAGCTGTGCATGTTGCTGGACATAGTTACCGGCTCGTTCAGCTGCATTGAGGGGCCTTTCAGGGACGTCTGGTCCGCAGAGCTTCTCCCCGCTTTCACTCTCCTGTTCCTCCTCGTAGGCGGCTGCTTCAGCCTCGCAGACAGCAGCGTTCTTTTGACAGCTGAGGAGATGGAGACTGGCTTCGAGTTCAGCTCTTTGCCTCAATGCGTTAGCTTCAAGCTCGGCTTTCTGTTTCATCATGCTGGCTTCTTTTTCAGCAAAACCTAGTTGTGTCTGTGCAGCTTTAAATTTGGCCCGTGCTCTGGCAGCAGCTGTTGATGATGACCTCCTGCTGGAGCACAGTGAGGAGTGATGGGATTTTTGTGACTGGGCATCTGGTGTTTGGAAAGGCTCTTGGTGTTCAGTTAACTGGGGAACGTTTTTGGTGGGCTCTGCTTCAGCTCCACCTCGAGCCTGTTCGCTTTCCTCACATTCTGGACTGCCTGAATGATGACTCATGGTTTCTTTTCCTCTGTAATCTTCTTACTTGAGTCCGCTGCGCTGTTGTCTTTTTACTATGCTGCCCTCACACTGTGTGCCTGTACAGAGCTAGACAGCTAGCTAACAGTGAAGAGATTGTACGGTGGAAATTGCTTTTGTCCTTTTTATTCACTCTTCTTCTTTACATTCCAATAGCACTCTCTCTGTCACTCATTGTAAAACTGAAATAAAACAAGAAATAAACATGCATGAATTTCTTATGAGAAACCTTTCATACGTAACACAACATGTTATAGCCTAATCTATTTTTAGCTCACACGGAACGAGACCTAGCGTAGCTAGAGGAATCTGACTAGCAAAACATTAAGACATTAAACATCACATTTTGGGACATTTAGATCGAAATTACTGGTAAAAACAAGTAGATGTCGGTGCTAACACAAAGTAATACTTACAGACAAATAATGTCCAAGGCTCAAGTGGGAATACAAAACGAAATGAAAGCACTGAAAGTCCGTCCCGTTCGTGAAGTCAGATACGACAAACTACATGAAAACTTAACAGGAAATGGATAACTGGCGCATAAGGCGCAATACCGCAAAACGTCCACTAAGCGGCGGTATTCACCATCAAAATTACAAAGATCCCAGTCAGGGCTTCTTACAGAAGGCAGAACAGAAACTGTAAACCACACTTCAACCAAACTTCACCAACACGCATATTACCGAAACTATTCAGTTTGATATGTTGAGTAAAATAAAAATTAAAAATATCCTGATTCTACGTGACGTGTTCCCCCACTGCTTCTGTTAGCATCCCTTGCTCACTCATTACTTTTAAAAGACGACACAATATGGGTTTGCTTACGAACATTTACTTTATTGAGTTTGAAGAAATGTGTTTTTACAAATAAAATCCACTCTTTCTGCTGAGCAAATGATGTCTTAAATGTTACATTAAACGTCAACATATTCCCAAAATGTAAAAATAATATAAATGTGTTTTACCTGAAACGCCATTGTCGCCTCGTCATTGCACATACACTTGCAACGCGCAGACGCTGTTTACAGGGGCATGGTTTGTAGGGGGCGTGGTTTGAAGCGGCTGTGCACGCAGATGTGGTTTATAGGAGGCGTATGGAAGAATTATCCTATCTTTATTCAAGAGCGCACATTTTCAGTTTGAGAGCATGATTTCTCCTTCTCGTGCTCAGATTTATTGTCCTCGTGCTCACATTTTATGCTCACACTCAAATCTAATGTGCTCGCGCTCAAAACATGTCCTGTGCGCGCTCAGATCTAATGTGCTCACGCTCAAAACATGTCTGCGCATTCAGATTTTTTCTGCTCGCGCTCAAAACTTGTGCTCTGCGCTCTCAAATTTTTTCTGCTCTCGCACAAAACAGCACGTCCTTTCAGGTTGAGGTGTCTGCACAGACTAAAGGATGTCCCGCCGTGCGCTTAAATTAGTGTGTTTCACCAGCCAATAGGGAGACAGCTAGGGTCTGGCCCAACCTTGGGTGTGTTCTTTTACGCTTTTTGGACACTTCGCAGGGGTGGGTATATGGTCTGTTTGTAAAACTGTCTCTCTTAAAAATACACCAATTTACCATTCTAGCCAGCTATTTGAATCGTCACCTATTTAAGACGCCAGTTTATTTATGTATAATTAATCCTAAATAATCCTAAAAAGAGTTATCGTCATTTAGACACCGTATGATTCCATTTATCATAGACTGTTTCTAATTTTATATCAGTGGGATGTCTACACCTAAAAGCATATTAGTGTAATGGTGGCTGAGGGGTTAAGTACACTGCCACCTGTTGTATTTTGAACCATGGGACGCCGGTTCGCATCCCGGCCGTTGCACTCTTGCTGCATGTCATATTATGATTTTAAATTTAAATTAACTGATGACTGTTACCGTAATATAATCCGTGTAATTCTCTTTTGTAACGTTCAACAAGAGATGGTGGGTGAATAGGCTAGGCTACGTGATTAAAAAGGTATAATATACAATACTATGATGATAATGACTTGAGGATAACATTGGTAGCCTATTTACGACGTACAATGCTCAATGCGTCTACGTATATATATCTATGAATACTTCGGCGACGCCCCCTGACTAGGCATGATTAACCAATATTGATCCATATAGAAGGCGGATCATAAAATGCACTGGCGGCTGCAGTTGGGTACTATTGGGCTCGCTCCGCTGCCGTTCCGCGGCTGAAAAGCATCCGGTGTGAGTTGACACCGGGCAAACTACCACGGCACTATTGCGGCACTACCGTTCCGCCTCCTGTGTGAGTCCCGTGTCTTTGACACACACAAACACACTCCCTGACACTCAAATGAGCTTCTATATTTGTGAGGACCCTCACTGACATTGCACATTCCTCAGAACATAACCACACCTAAACATATTTCTAACGTTAAGTCTTAACCCTCAAAGAACCATTTGAAGATACACACATACACACAGACCAATTGCAGAGCTCACTGCTGCAAACCACCACAAACACTGCAGGAGAAAATCAATAACATCTACACACACACACACACACACACACACACACACACACACACACACACACACACACACACACCTCCAAACCCACTGGCCCCCCTCCCTGTGACCAAAGAACAGGTGCAAATGGGTGACGTGAGGGAGGGAAGGGGGGAGGGGAGAGAGACAAGCCATTCATCACCCCCGGGTCTGCCACCCCCCTGCCCCCGCCACACACACACACACACACACACACACACACACACACACACACGCACACATTGCAGCAGACATCTCCATTTAAGAGCACTTAAACGGCAGCTAAACAAACTCGGGCCCTCAGGTCGGCTACTCAGGGCCACACAACTGGGTTTGAAGCTCCCCTGACGTGCAGCCTGGTCTGCTATTAGGACAAAGTTCAAAGGAGACACACACACACATACACTACACCTTCAATCACAGGCGTCACAGCAGGGCGGGGTGAGGTGGGGCAGACACTTCAAACAGGGCTGCTGAACTAACAGAGTCACCAGGTGATCAGTCAAGAAATGTTTGCCTTATAATTTGGCTTATTATTACACTATTCATGTGAATAAATATGAATCAAGCTCTCTTGTATTTGTTATTATTCACTTTAATGTAACTTTAATAAATCACATGAGCTAATGAATGAACACATTTTAAAGACATATTTTGTGTTTGGAATTTGAATAATTGGAAAAATATTTGTTAAGAAGCACAGATGAAACACTGATGGAAGGTTGGACCACCAACAGAGTAAAGCAGGTAACGGCTAAAAGTTTGCAGGTTAACGTCATCATCAGTTTGTTTAATTAATTGCTAATATTTTTTGTGATATTTGCACCACAGAAAGTCCAGTACACCCGCATGAAAAGCTTTAAAGCATTTATCATTTTCTGTTAGACATGGAAAATAAAATATATATTTGTAACATAAGTGATAAACAACAAGCACAAACCGATACACAACAATTAACCCCAATCCATGTTACAACTATTGTAATGGTAATGGTAGAACAAAATGAATGAAGGATGAAAGAAAAGGAAAAGGTTCAATATCAATGATTACATAAGAAAAATATTAAGATAGGATGTAGAGCATTGACTCTTTATAGGGCACACTGAAATACTCCTGGAGTGTTATTGGTGGATATAAGAAGACATTTGTTCTGTCTTGACTTTTAAAAAAAGTTTCAGTTTGGCTGCAAATCAAAGTCAAGGAAGTTACCATATACAGTCACTTGCCCAACTAGGGTAGAAAACATGTATTAGGAACATTAGGAACATTTATTACAGAACTTATGACACTTATTGCAAAATATCATGCATGCGATACAGTGCAAAATATTTTAGTGTTAGAGTAGGATCCATTAGAGGCCATAGCAACACTACCTGTGACATTAGCTGATTGGGTGAAGAACTGATGTGACGTGATTCTACTCCTTCATTGAGAGGCACCATTTGAAAAGCCCATGGAAGTGACCATATATGGTTCCTCGCCAAACAGTTGCATAGGCACTCATGGTTGATTGTTTGGAATTATGGATTCTTGCCATTGACAGATACATATATTTTATATGTTTGCTTGCAGCAAAGGGCGACCAGTGAGATGAGAGAATAGGAGCAGCTTTGGACAAGATGGCACGTTAATATCAATTAGGTCAGATAAAGTTGACCATGACCTGCTGCCCTGAGGACTCAGTGAGTTGTCACATGACAAGAAAGTGGCAGAAAGACGTCAGAATCACGCTGCGTGTATGTGTTTCAATGCTTCTTCTGTGGTAAATAAACAACAAAAACATAAAACGATGCAGCAGAAAATAAATCAATGTAAGCATGCTGTCTGCTTCTTCCGGATTTCTTTATGCCGTCTCCTTCGGTGCTCCACACACCGCTGTTTTCTCTCCACTTCACACTTTGTAAATCAGCTGCGAGCAACAAGAGGCGAGCTGAGAGGTGAGACTGGCTGTCTGCCGCTCAACGTCTCTGTCAACGACCTCCCGACCTCTGACCTCCCCGTGAGACCACACTTACAGCTGCCAATCTTCCGCTACGGCTTCCTATCAACACAATCACTGCAACACTGAAGAAGAGCCTAAAAACATCAGGACTGTACACACATCAGTGACCTTTTTTAAAAAAAAAATCAGGTGTACTGTATAATTTGGTCCTTTTCCACCTGGGGGCGCTACAGACAGCAAGTTCATACAGCTCACAGCCTGGTGAACTTCAACGGTGGTGAACTGATCTCTCTAATTACTGTACACCCAGGGGGAAAATCTATACAGGGGCAAATCTGCCTCCAGGCTCAATCTTTTAAGTGCAGGCTAGAGTAGCAGCACAGCTTAATGTCTGTTTATGCTTGTTCACGAGAGGTTGTGATTACCGGTGACAGTGGCGTCACGGAGGGAAAACACAGTCAGCAGGTGCAGACAGTGAGCGGGTGACCAAAAACAAAAAAAGTCTGGGAGATGTGAGAAGCGTCCAAACGTCCAGCTGTGTCATGAGTTAAGCTGCCCGACTGCTGATGACCGTAATCGATGATGATTTCACTGCCCCATCTAAACAAATTGCTCCACAGGACAAACTTTGTTTTCAACTCTTGCAGTGAAGGCAGCTTATTAAAGCGTTTAATCATAGCAGAAGCACTCTTAAATAGATGGATGCACCTTTAAATGACTGTTATTGGTATTAACACCGTTCAGCCCACCTTGAAATCTGAGCAATTGCAACGTGCAGCTTTTCACGATGTTTGTTTCCCGCCATGGGACATTTTCTTACGCGGGGGGATTATCGAAATGGAGTATTTTGGTAACCCGTACTTAATCGAGCATTTTGTTTGCAACACTTGTAACCTGAGAGAGTGAAAGCAGGCTGACGGGAGGCTGTAATGCACCGCTGAGTGTTGGCTGTGCAGGCAGGCACAGGCGGTGCCGATCGGTTAACTGCCAGGGGGGTAACTTCAGGTGTGTGACACACCTCTGGAGCATCTAGTTTATGAAGTCAGGGCCTAAAAATCTGAATTTACCAAAGATGTCAGGCACAAGCAAAAAACTGGAGCTGTTTCAGGTTAAACTCTACTCGTTATTCAGTATTAGTAGTTAATATTTCCAAAACTGAGTGACTTTACTGCAAGTAATTATCGATTTAGTAAAATTAGAAGTCGGATCTGACGTCTTTTTACTACTCTTCGTGATACAGATGCCACTTCCTGACCTTCGTACAGCTGAAGGCCTCAGTGTCTAAAGTTACTCTGTTGCACTGTGTGTGTGTGTGTGTGTGTTGGACAGATGAAAAATTAAGACTTGATGTCACAGAAGCATCCATGCTAACATGATTTAAGGTGGTGTAACTTAACCCGTCCGCCGCCTCTCCGCTCCTCTGTAAACCGACGTGATGACCCTTCCGACAGTTATATACGTAGATGTGCCCTCTACAGCCACAGCCGCTATGACCTCCACCTCCGCCTCTGCCGTCACCCCACCCATCAACACATGCATGCGGGGTCCGGCTTACATGTCTGGGCTTGTCCTCTGGACACCACAGTGGCTACAGCATGGACTGTTGAGCACAGACCTGCTACCTTTACATACCATGTCCCTCATGTGACACACGTCTGTGAGCGAGTTTTTGGCCTCTAGGTCAACAGTTTTCATGGAAGGATTTTCATCAAGTGCAGCACGAATATTCATGGTCCCCAGAGGATGAATCACGGTGACTTTGGTAACCATTATTAGTCAGCAACAACATTTTGGCACAAATTTTCAGCTAGAAATCATAGCTAAATTTCCCGTTCATGACAACTGTACTGAGGGTGAATTTTTATACAGCTCATCTCAGATTATTCAGATTATATTAAAGTTTAAAGTTATGCAGAATTAAGTGTGTGCCTGCTTTGATTGACAGGTAAATGCCATTACAAATGGCTTGTTTGAGCACCCAGGCGTCATTCAGCCTGCCTCAGGTCCACTGATGATTCACGTCTTTGCTGAATTTTTAGATTAGCCGGGAGGCAGGAGAAGCAGGACAATCGACATGGCAGCAGGAGTATAGAACATTAGTAGGAAGGTAGGAGGAAGGAGAGACGTAAATTAGAGAAAGGAGGAAAGCATCAGTCATGAACATTTCAAACTAATTCTCAGTCAGATCCAAAGTTTATTCATTGATTAAAACCTCTCAACAGTCAGATAAAAAGAACAAATAATAACCACGAGGTAAGCTTAATCCTGTCTCTGAAGCTCACCATGTTTTCACGTTGGGTGGATGCAGGCAACTTCTCTCCAGGAATAATAAAAACACGCAGTGCATGCCAAAACCTCTGCTATTAATCACACATGCTTTTACAGAGCAGCCAGACACAGAGAGGCCTTTATGTGGGTGGGATGGAAATAGTTTTTTTCTCCTCCAATAATTAGCTTATCAGACCATTTACACGGCTAAGAATCATTAGCACCAGTTTAATGAGGTGGCTAAATATAGAGAAAGCACATAAAGGATCAAAGGAACCTGCTGGAAGCAGAACTTCACACTCTGAGTGTGTGTGAGCATAAATTCACGACAGCACTGTTCGTGTGCAGCTGCACATTCTTACATCTGTGTGTCCTATTTGTGTGTTCATACTTTTTGTGTTTGAGTATGTATGTGTGTGTGTGTGTCTGAAATGAAATGTGTTCCTGAGCCCATGCAGAAATATCCTTCATACATTAATGTGGGCTTTTAATGCAGTGCTGCCGGAGGGGTCGAAGGTCACGGACATTCATTGATGCTTTGTGCAGAGATTTCTCTGGATTCTTCTGGAGTCTTTTATTCTGGATTGTAGATGGTGAAATCTATAAATTCATTCAAACTGTGTGTTAACAAACAGTGTTCTGAAACCTCGCCCCATCCTGACACCTTGATCGAGCCTTTCAAGGATGCCCCCTTTATGCCCAATCATGATACTACTAACATGCTAAACAGGAAGAGGTAGTGCATGCATTGGGGACTATTTTCAGCGGTGGATTAATACACATTTGGTGCCCTAGTGAGTACTCGTAGCAGCAGGACATTGTAAATAAATCACAGCGTGGCTCATTATTGTGTCTTTAATAGTTTTTGATTTGTTTCATGAGATTGTTCATGAGACAAGAGGTAAAACACAGAATGCTTGTAAGCACCTCAAAGTTCTGCTGTTTGTTTCTATCTTTAGACCTACTTAGATGTTTTATGTACTTAAGCCAGTTATAGAGTGAAACAGAGACTGACACTGACTGAAATGTGTATTCAATATTTTATTCTGAACTTTTATGATGAACTTTAACTTTATTTCTATTGTGAATTTCAACATGTTGAACTTTGAACTGGGAACTTGTGGTGCAAACTCTGTAACCTGTGGTGGGCTGTTTTACAGATAGGCTTGTGCAGGTTCCCATGTGTCATCCCACACTTTGCCACTGTCAGGAAAAGAAAACAACAATAACAACAACAACAACACACACACACACACACACACACACACACAATATAGGTTAAAAGGACAAGTTAGGTTGTGACTTATAAGAATGTCTAGGTTGAAATATCTTCTATATTCAGGTCATGCTTTATACAATTTCATTTTAATCCAAATTAGTCAAATCAAATCAAATACTGCTACTAGGCCTCGTTAAGTACAGAACGGCTGACCTCTGACCCTCCCGAAGGGCACACGGGTCTGAAACTCGACATCATGGTCGACCGTGCTGTTCCAATGCGCAGGTGCGGATTTCAGGCCCCTATCAGGGGATATGGCCTTGACCTTGGGGTCAGCTTGAGGTGGCTCAGATATGTTCTGTGACTGTCAATTTACCAGTGTGACGGCATGCTTTTTAATAAAACACACCCTAGCAATTATGTCAATTCGACTTTGATGATTTTTTTCGACAAAACACTGAACAAAACTCGCATGGTGAGTGTGCTGCATGGTGCTTTTGTGATCCTTTGAGCAGCCCAGAAAGCTTTGCATAAATAAAATTGTTACTGTATATGAATATATACACAGTACAGCTCCAGCGCAAACTGCACACAGGAAATTTTATTTTTCCTTCTCAAAAGGTCTGTTGATAACAAGCTCTATCTAAAAACAGACATTATAAACAGCACATTAAACAGAGAAGTGATTAACTTTTTATTTTATCAGTCATAATATCAATGGTGACACACACAGTGTTTGTGCTGAAAAACGTTGATGATATTATTAAAAGAAATCTTTAACAACACGAGAAAAACACTTCCGGGCAGAGGGTCCTCAGTTGTCTAATCAGATTGTAGCTCGCAAATCATCAGTGGACGAGCATTCTGGGTAGTGTAGGCCTTTCCGCTATCCAAAACATAGGAATAAAAGTTTATTTCTCAGGCTAGAAGGAGAAAAAAAACATACTGAGGGCCACAACATGAAGCTATTTTATTGTTGAATTATCAGTGACACTTTGACGTATTTGTGCTGAGAAACGTTGGTGATATTATTAAAAGAAATCCTTGACATAGTGAGAAAAACAGTTCCGGAGGGTCCTCGGTTGTCCAATCCGATTGTAGCTTGCAGGGTCATGTATCGCTGTGGTCGGGTTATTATTGGAGTGAATGGACAGCTGGAGCTCTGCTCTGAGCGTCTCTTACCAGCGCAAACGGATTAAACTGGAGTCAATGGACAACCCAGAGTGTTTCATACAGATGCGGAAAAGTACCTTTTACGTCGGTATTAGACATCAAGGGGCATGACAAATCGTCTGTATTTTACGCGTTGTGAATGAGAACGGGTTGACTCATCGCAATTAATCATTAAAGCGTGGGATGAGGCGCACATCTTTGGATAATCTCACCTTGAAGGCATTCATGATGTTCAACACGAAGACTGATGGATGCATTTGTGTGTTAAACAGGGGCCTTGTCTACACCTGGCACTGACGTGCATCTTGGGTGATCCGACCGCAACTGGACAGCTCTAAAGTAAGTCACTTCGCACCTGGTGTTTACATGCGTCTCAACGGACCACTTGTGATCGGATCTCACTTTCTTCCTCTATACGCAAAGAGACAAGTAATTCATTTCTAGTTTCTGGATCAACTGACTCTTTTCGGACCAGATGGAAATCAGATGCGGTGTTTCGTTTGGCTTCTTGTAATAATATGACACCTTTGGCGCACAAGCTTCCTTTTGCGCAGAAGACGTCAGCTGAGTAGGCGGTCCTTCAGGACACATTCGTGTACACACTGCTAAAAGAATGTGGCCATATGTGGGCCAGACCACCTCTGAAAGAGGTCTGAGCAGATCAGATCGCAGCGCGTCCTCAATTGTGAGTGCATTCGCTTGTGATCGGATCACTCAGGAAGCATGTGGCCAAAGAACTCAAACCCTGCCCACATTCTCAGACCGACACACCTGAACAATCACTGCGAGATGTGGACGTGACTCTGTCTATGCCTCTCACAAGCACTTTGTTTAAAGCACACTAAAGAGTGGACTGAAATGCCTTTTGTGTTCCTCCAGTGCAGTTTCACAATTCAGACATGTGGCTGCTGTGAAACAGGCTTTGAATGAAATCTACAAACCACAAACAACAACTGCTTTAATTCTTGAAAACACCAGTTACTACAAAAATCGAAAGAACATTTAAACTCTAAATCTCTTAATACTCTAAATCTCAAAAGTGTTTTGACTTTCTTCTCAGCGCTGAAAGAAAACCACCAGCTAGATTTGAAAACCAGTGCGATAACGTCGACATGAGGAGATTCGGTGTCCAGATTTGCTGGCTGACACACGCAGTACGCAGAGAGCAGGACCTCACAAACTATGCAAAGTGAGACGTTGAAACCTGATACCAGGATTTATTTGTTAATATCGTTTGATCAGCAGCAGAGCGTTTACAGTCTGGCTGCTCTCGCCTCCACTGAAGTGACGTGAGCAACTGTTTGGGCTGAGGGGGTCAAGTAGGGTGTGTCTTTGTGGGTGTGCATATGCGTCTGTGTGTGTGTATGTGGGCATACACCGTGGCCAGAGTAAGTTACAGTCTGGGGCAGCTGGAGCAACACCCACTCAAAAAAACAAACACCAAGCACTCACCCCTCGTACAGTATACAAACACACACACAGAAGACGCCAAAACTGAATGATCAGAAAGGTTTAATTAACATGCAGGTCATCTTCCTGAACTAAGCCCAATCTGTTTAATCTGTTCCTCAGACTTAAAACTGCAGTTCCTCAAACATCCACTTGAGGCTAGCTCCAGAAGTGAGTCAGTCTCTATAATGTCCAACTTCACAGCAGAAATAAACATGTTTACAGCCTGGTACAAAAAACTGTTTTGGTCTCTATAGCTAATTTTCCTGTTCATGACAACTGTACTGAGGGTGAATTTATATACAACTCACCTGTTCACATTACACTGAACAAAAATATAAACGCACCACTTTTGTTTTTGCTCTGATTTTACATGAGATGAACTTAAAGTTCAGGCATATGTTACGGACGACGAACACAGGTGCATTTTATTGATGGCATTGGGAATGCACAGAGATACTGTGGTGAGATCCTGAGGCCCATTGTTGTGCCATTCATCCACGAACATGACCTTATGTTGCAGCATGATAATGCACGGCCCCATGTTGCAAGGATCTGTACACAATTCCTGGAAGATGAAAACATCCCAGTTCTTGCATGGCCAGCATACTCACCGGGCATGTCAGCCACTGAGCATGTTTGGGAAGCTCTGGATCGGTGTATACGACAGCGTGTTCCACTCCTGCCAATATCCAGCAACTTCACACAGCCATTGAAGAGGAGTGGACCAACATTCCACAGGCCACAATCAACAACCTGATCTGAACCTGAACTCTATGTGAAGGAGATGTGTTGCACTGTGTTAGGTAAATGGTGGTCACACCAGATACTGACTGGTTTTCAGACCCCACCAATAAAACAAAACTGCATGTTTTAGAGTGGCCTTTTATTGTGGCCAGCCTAAGGCACACCTGTGCAATATTCATGCTGTCCAATCAGCATCTCGATATGCCACGCCTGTGAGGTGGGATGGATTATCTCGGCAAAGGACAAGTGCTCACTATCACAGATTTACACAGATTTGTGAACAATATCTGAGAGAAATGCTTCTTTTGTGTATATAGAAAATGTTTTAGATCTTTGGGTTTAGCTAATGAAAGTGGGAGCAAAAACAAAAGTGCTGCGTTTATATTTTTGCTCAGTGTGTATTAAGACTTAAAGTTATGCAGAATTAACAGCATGGTAGCTTAGATTGACAGGTGGGTGTATGGTTTTAAAGACGACCAGAGTTACCACACTGAACTTCACGGTGATTCTTCAGAAATCTGTGGGGGATGTCATCAAGACTAAGTTCAGGTTTTAGACAGCCCATGCTCTTTTATTTTGAGCACTGCAGAATGTAAGAGGGAATTTCAGCTTCAACAGAACTTGTCAAAGTTTCTCTGCCACTGATACGAACTGTTAAATCTGATAGTCTGGGCCAATCGCATGTTCTCTGTGCTCCGATATCAGTTTCTGTGTGATTGCAAAACAAAATTCCAGTAAAATATTAAGTAGTCTTGTGCTCTGTTAGGTGGGGAAACATATTTTTCTATTCTTTACTGAAACTACCACAAAAAGAGAAAATATCTTAACGATTGTGAAATAGGTGAGCTTAGGGTCAGGTTTCATGTCTCATTTGTCTGACCACAGTCCAAAATGACTAAAATATTCAAGTTTTTATCAAAGACCACAAAGAAAAATAACAAATTTGCTTGAACCAGCAAAACTTTGGCAGTTTTGCATTAAATACAAATAATTCATCCATTTTCTATCAAAATATTCTTTGTTTTATTACAGCATGTTGTCCTTTCCCCACCTGGTTTTGTCATTAGTGAGATTCCATACATGCTCCCACTGTAGACACATGCACAGACACAGAGCAGACTGAGTGGTGGTGGTTGGGGGTTGCAGTAAGATTACTTCAGCTTCTTGCCCTCATCCCCGTCCAGTTTGTAGCTGTTACTAAACCTTAAACTGAACGTACCAACTGACAGCAGACTGACAGCAGCCCCTCTGTTCCCCCGAGAGGCAGCCTCAGCCTTCAATACAGCAAAAGAAAAACAACAAGACAAACTCAGATTTCACAAACTAATCAACATTTCTAACAAGACAATTTAAACGTTTTGGCACTGCAGCATATTCAGAACCCCAAACCTGCATTACATAGTGAAGTGTATAGAAAACAGAGCTCATTTAAACTGCAGGAGTCTAATTTAATCATAATCTCGAGTGGAAATTGTTGGGAAACTGTCGGATTGGATTTATTTTACATCACAGCTGAGAAAATAAATGGCTTTACTAGTGTTGGCTGTCTCGTGAGGTCAGATCAATTGGACCTTGATATGCTAGAATCTCGCCTTTTTAGTACAAAAAAGAAATCCTGTTTAGAATCGGCGACAACACAATTCAGAGATTTTCCTGAGATGTTTCAAGGAGAAAAGTCACAATAGTTTTGTGAAGATGTAATTCATCAATCACTCTGCAACCTTCAAGATTTACCTTGTGACCCCAGGGGGGCCCCAACCCCCATGTTGAAAACCACTCAGATGTTGTAGGTGTGACACGTTAATGGTTTCACCTCCACATAACTGCAGGCCATAGCTCAACTTCAATCATTGCATTTTTATATTCAACTCACATGACGTAATTTCCCTATTTAAATCTAATCGTAGTAATTGTACTAGTGAGTGTTTCCTGGTGGAAGAGAAGGTGCTGATGTTGTGTGTAAGTGGTGGTGATGATTTAGCAGAGCTGAGTGCTGGTGTGGGTGAGCTGTTAACTGGAAGAGGCCGGGATGGGAAGTCTGGGAAAGTCTTAATGACAGAGTAGTGGCGAGACAAGACATAGAGCCATAACCATGAATAACATGGTAATTAATGACCAGGTTCCCATGGTCGGGGCTTGTTTGATGGTAAAACAAAAGCTATCTGGACCACGCAAATGTTATTTACACACACATTAGACAGATTAAGATAGGGGGAGGCGGGGGAGAGACGAAGAAGGGGGGGGTTTGCAAGGTTAAAGAGAGCCCGCTTATGTGGTGTTTGCGATAAGAGGAGGGTAGCAACATGACCAGCAGGTAAAGTAGAGACGAGATGGGCTGGAGCTAATGAGGGAGTGCTGGACCAGCTGGCTGCCTGGCTGCAGAGTGAAGGGGAGGGCCAAAGGTCCTGCTAATGATAGCCTCGGTCTCTCCAAACTACACCAGGGTCACACAGAGGGGGCATTAAAGCAGAGTCTGCCTGCATGAAGACGTTAAACACGCTGGAAATCATGAGGTCGCTGCATGCCTGCCTGTGAACTTACAGTCATCTCTCACTCATTTTCTCGCCTTCAGAACAATGAGTCATGAAGTCAGTTTCTTAGGAAAGAAAAGAGAGAGGAGTGATTATAGGATACTGTTAGTGATGCAATAAAAGAAAACACATGGTTATAAATATCAAATGACACTTTGTGCAAAAATTCTACAGTGCTGTGTGGTTATGATAAATGATTAATGATAGTGATTATCTTTAATCATTTATCATAACCGATGATCCATAATGACCCTAAAGACCATTCTGAAGTTTTGGCATCTTTCAGCCTCCTTATAAAATAAAGATATTTGCAAGTGTTTTTGATTTTACACAGCAGTGGCACGGCTCTAGACATAGACAGGGTCAATCATTCAGACTGTGACCAAATACACTGCCATCAGCCTCAGCTGCACTCACTTTAATATGTTTGTATATGTATATATAGTGTATATGTATCTCTTGTATTTGTGTTGTTAGCATGTTGGCAAGCTTGACAGTTGTAAATAATATAATTGCCATTAATTTGTAATGAATGGATTTTTTACTCACTTTGCAGAGTCATCCATTTGAGCAGATTGAACCCTGATGGTGGGTTCAGTTCTGGGTTCAGTTTGATACCAGTGATCTGCATACTGCAGTAAAGACATGTTTTAAAAAATACTGATATGTTTCTTTAAAGGTCACTTTAATGTTTCTCAAGGCCCTGACCTGTCATGTCTGCACAATGACCATTTTAAAGGATTACTGCTGTTCTTGAACACGACAAACTCTAACAATACTTCATGGTCAAATGTATTCATGTTTCTTTTTTTAAGAACTTTTTCAAATTAGATCAAAGTAACTTCAATTCTCCATGCTGGATTATGTAATGCATCACAAATCAAACACTTATCAAACGTCACAACTGGAAGTGAGCTGTAAATCAGTCCTGCTCTGTCTGTAGTTAATTATACCTACATATACTCACGGTGCAGTGTCTTGGTTAACCGCAGATGTCAAACTCTCTTGTGTTTAACCACGCTTTATACAAACACAAGCACCGCCTTTCACAATAAAAGACACCACACAGAGCACATAAAACAACTTCCTAAAGACGCGGGCCAATTAAAGGGGGCGGTGTACGCTGTACGCTGCAGTGACAGCGAGCGGGCGGGCGGGCTGTCCGCCGAACAGGGCAGGGCCAGAGTGGCGTGGACAGGAAGTCCTGACAGGCGTGAGAACAGGAAGATGAAAGGCTCGAGAGGGGAGTTTGAATCATGGAGGACAACACACACATACACACACACCAGTGGGATGCTCTCACACTTTAGCAACAATGCTAATCATACGGCTGCTAAGTGTAGCTGTAAAAGTGAGTGATGCTCTGTGGTGTTCTCTGCTGTGCAAAGACACTTTACACCCCCGTAGGGTCTCATAATAGATGCATGCATCGCTACTGTTGTTCACATGCTGAAAATAACACACACACACACACACACCATTTGTTAGAACAATATTTTTCCTTATTCCAACAACTAAACACGCAAAAATAATAATATCTTTCGAAGCCTTCAACGCAGCACCGACTGAACTTTACCCACGCACGGCCCACATCTGAGAGCGAGCTCCAGGAGAGTGAGCTTCAACACTTGAGGATATCTAAGAGGATTAGTGGGTGGAATTTTCCTTTAAGAGAAGTTTCCACCCACGGCGGCGCTCTTGTCACATCCCACAGCCTCACGCTGTTCCTCTCTCTGTATCTCTCTTTCCGGGCCACACAATCAGCTGCGAGAGCCCGGACACTTCACACACCGACGAGATGGAGCTATTTTCAGCCGGCGTCAAAGGGGAGCTTTCTGGAAAATATCGTACAGTGTGTTCTGATCTGTTCTGAGATCTGTGTGTGTCATAGTCTGGAGCAAGACGGACAACGAATAAACGAATAAAACCCATCTTATCCGGGGAAATGGACTCTTGGACTTGGATTATTGTGATAATAACTACCTACATGAACAATGGGTATTATTCGTTATTTGCCACTATAAACACGCTCTGACCTCCTCAAGCTTTTATTTTGGCACTTCCGGTTACCAGCATTTGAATTTGAATTTTAGCTAAATATTTAGTTTCACCCGAAACATTTAGCTTCAACATTTATATTTATATTTAACATTTAGATATATATTTAACATTTAGCTTCAACATTTATATTTATATTTAACATTTAGATATATATTTAACATTTAGCTTCAACATTTAGATTTAGGTTTATATTTAACATTTAGATTTATATTTAACATTTAGATTTAGACTTAGCATTTAGATTTTACATTTAACATTTGGATTTAAATATTTAAAATATCTCAAAGTTCACAAATATTGTTCTAAATGTGCAAAAAAGTGACTCTCAAAATTCAAGCCAGTTTTTTAAACATTGTTTTTAGCTAAATGTGACAAAATGTTGCTGTTATTTTCAGAGCGAGACGCTTTACAAACGGCACCCCATACATCAAGTGCTAACACGCAGCAGCTACCCAGCCACTCAGCAGAAAGGCCAGCCGGGTGTCACGAGGCTGAACCGCCCCCGAGTGACGACCTGCCCTGCTATTATCAGCAGCAGCAGCCTGGAGGCCTCGCAACCAACAGGAAGGCAACGAGAGCACCGAACCATGGCCAGGAGAAACAGAGATGGTTACTATGACGCTGTGTTTACACGATCTGCTTCTGAGGCTGTGTTTCCACATGTGTCCGTGTGGTTTGTGGATCACTTTGAGTTCAGCTCTGCACCGTCTGCAGCCAAACAAGCATTGAATCACTCTTGTGCGTTCAGCGAGGCGAAGGAACAAACATACACAAACAGCTGGTCCCACATGTCCTAATAAGAGAGTGGCTGACTGGCAGAACATCCTTTCCACCAAAGCGCAGATTAGATTACAATCCTTCAAGGCTCCTGACTTTGCTTGGCATGGCCTCTTCGTCTGATTAGTCTGTCTACTACAGCAACGGCTGCTACAAACTTCCTTAATGATTAAAGGTGTACGCCACTGAAAATCTTTCATTTGAGGAAGAGTTCAGCTTAGATTCATAGCATTTACAATAGATGAGAGCCACAGTGAGAAACCATGTCGAAACCTGACATACGTATTCAAAACGTCCATAGAAATTGTCATCCATAATTGACCCTCAGCCCGTTAGTTCTGGTGAAACTGTAAGAAGAAAGAGGAAAGTGCTTTAATCCCCGGTCGGCTAGCTCGAAAGGCACGCGCCCGGTGGGCACTGAGGCCAGGTAGAGGACGAAGCAAAACCGTGACGCAGCCGTTCCGTGGCGCTGACAGACCTGGTGGAAATTTCCCGTTAGAAAGTTCTAGCTAATCTATGCTAACGTATGAATCAGTGGCAGAGAAATGCTACAAAAGAAGTTTCTATTAGTGGTGCAACAATACATGTATCTGTATTGAACTGTTCGATACAGTAGTCTTGGTTCGGTACACACTATGAATCGAACAATACACAATTTTATATTTATTTTATCAACTTCTGACGATGCGCTCAGTGCTGAAAGCTCAGTGGATCTGTGTGTTGCATACGCGCTGCGGTTTTGGTCCATCCTGCACGCGACTTCAAACGCACAGGGTTTTTACGACCGGCAGTTTGCACACGGTATTTTATTTTGCACATTCACTGGCTTCTCTTTGCTTTTTCTGTGTCTGGCTTCCGCCAGCTCGGGGTGGTCTGTGTAAAATGACGTGTGAGACAGAAGCTACATGCGAAGCTAGCTCGTTGCAACATGGCTAATGCCTTTTTAAAGATGCTGTTTTTGTTTTATATGATTCTAACTTGTACAGAATGAACTTGAAACAAATGTTGGTAATTTAAATACGAGTTTAAAAAGGCATGGAAATTTCTCTTTTTTGTATTGAAAAAATATCGAAGTAGTATCGAACGGAACCGTGAGTTTTGTGTATCGTTGTGTAGTAGGTTGAAAAACGCTCTGTATTTAGTTTTTTATGTAAACAGGCACCCCTCCTAATTTTTGATAATTTTGAACTACTCTAACATGCATTCTGACATTTTATACACTGACATTTGATTTCTTTCATTCAGTTTTACATAAAGGCATTACACCTTTATGCCAGTAGGTGGTGCTCTAGTATTGTGGATTCACAAGGGAGACCCTAGCTACCTAGCTTGGTTCATGCGCAGCTAAAAATAAACAAGTTCAGGCATGAGCAAGACGCTAATTTCGGTCCTCTCTCTTATTGATCCACAGCGTCTGTATGTATGTATATTGGCTACGCAGTGCTTCCTAGCCTGTGTAACCATTGCTGCCGGCCCAGATTTCCCCTAGGTTTGGCGCCGGTAACAATTTGGGGGCTCGTCCGGGATCAGCTAGCGGACTGCCTGGTGAAGTGAGTGCCAAAACAACGTGAGCCAGTGCCTAAAGCTTCAGGGAAGGCTGCTATCCAGGGCGTCATCCAGAGAGCGGAAGCCACCAGCTTAACTGCATAATGGCCACTGTCACCCCGCGGCGGATGCTGATCCACAAGATCCAAAAGAGTCTTTCATATTTGAGTACGAACCAGTTAATGGCCGTTGTGAGTTCGATCGAGGATGGCGGCGCAACTCACAACATTGATGAACTGAGTGAACCAGAACTGTATGACCTGATTGTTGACTATCTGAGAAGTGAAAAACTGAGTGCCTTGGAGGATGGAGGCATGAGCCAACTCCTCCTCCTCGACGACATGCTGAGTGACCTGCTGGCTACAGATGTTGGAGGAAGTGGAGCCAGCCAGACCGCACCTAAGACAGGACCGAGGACGGGAGATTCAACAGCCTGTCAGACGCAGTGCTCCACTCAACCTCCCCCTGACCACCACAGTTCAGACACACAGCCAACCACACCCATTACAGACACTTCCACACAACCACGGCAGATGAACAGAGACACTTATTCACTACCACCCCTATCACGGGACAAAGATGCACACGCTAACCCACCTTCAACAAACATAGACATTCACACACCCCCAGGACCTCTTGGAAGAGACAGTTTTACACTTTTACATCGACCAGGTCCCTCACAGCAGGTGTTGGTGGTGTTCCCCATGGAAGAGTGAGTCTGTCTTCCAGCTTTGGAGACCAGGTACTAAGGGTAAATGATGTTGCAGCTCTGTTTCCACGTAGAGAGTTTAAGCTACATGGTGGGCAAATCTCTGATGTTGGTTCTGACATGTCATACAGTAACCTGTGTAAACAAATAGATGAAGGGTTGCAGGAAGGGTTTACTGGGTTAGAGGTAATGCGCACTGTACTTAAGATCATAAAGCCTGGTACATTCAGGGAGATGTTAACAAACAAAAGTGATTTAACTGTTGATGAGCTTAAGTGGTTTCTCCGCGCACACATCAGAGACAAAAACAGTACCGAGCTTTTTCAAGAGCTAAGTAATGCCAAACAGCAAGATAAAGAGAGCCCACAGCAGTTTTTGTACCGGATAATGGGTTTAAAGCAGCGTGTTTTGTTTGAGTCTCAGCAGCCTGGTGCAGAGTTTAGCTATGACAAAAAGCTTGTTCAGGGCACCTTTCTCCATACTCTTTATCAAGGGTTAAACGAGAAAAGCAACCATGTTCGACATGATCTTAAACCTCTTCTCCCAGACTTGCAAGTTAGTGATGACTTTCTCTTAGATCAAATCACTAAGTCCACTAGTGAGGAGGCAGAAAGACTGAAACGCCTTGGCACAGTAGCTAAACACCGACCAGTGACTGTAAGCCCTGCTCAGCTTGACGGTAGTGACCCAGCTAAGCACACTACAGTTGACACTGAATTACAGGCCAATCGTGCTGCTATTAGAGAACTGACTGCACAGGTGTCTTCTCTGACCAAACATCTAGTCCAGATGGTAAAACCCACTGACAAAGTGACACCTGGGGACCCCTGCTCAACTGCAGCCCACCCTCAGCCACCAACATCTGAAGCCCGAGGCAGATGCAGCAACTGTGTACAGCAGAGCAAGGTGAGCTGCCCTCACTGTTTTGTATGTGGCCAAGCTGGACATAGCCCCATCGGCTGTCTTCAAAGAAGGGCGTCGGGAAACCGGTCGAGGCCACTGGAGAGGGGCAGCCAGTGACCGTGACAGCCGAGGAGCCCCCAGCAACAGCCAGCCATTCTAAAACAACCAACTCTGTAAAAGCAAGCACCCAATGCCAACCACTAACAAGAAAGCGACTAGCACAGCTCGTAGGAAAACGATGTATGGTCTCATGTGCTATTAATGGAGTCCCTCTTTAAATGTTGCTTGACACAGGGGCCCAAGTGACTATGGTGGGGAAAGCATGGATGGAAGAAGCACTTCCTAGTGTCCAAATCCAGCCGCTTGACACCCTCCTTCTCGATGAGCCTCTAGCGATCGCTGCAGCTAATGGCACAGATGTTCCCTTTGATGGATGGGCAGATGTTGAACTTCAGGTCCGTAGCAAGAACTATGGACATGTCACCATACAAGTGCCAATGTTAATCAGCCAGAACTGTCTTAACTGTCCTCTTTTGGGCAGTAATGTCATTGTTGAGATAATCAAAGAACAGAGAGGTGATGCTGATATTTCTGCTCTGCTTAAAGAAGCCTTAAGTATCAGTGACAGTGCAGTGGAAGCCCTAGTTTCTGCTTCCCAGGTTCTGACCCCAGATGAGACAGTCCCAGAGTGCAGTGTGAGGACAGGGAAGAGAGGTGTAATTATTCCTGCCGGGCAGATCTGTGAGGTGAGGTGCAGAGTCAGGGAATGGCCAGGGGGTGGGGCTATGCTGTTTCAACCCAACCTAGTGAGTAACTGTCCTGAGGGTTTAGAATTGTTTCCCGCCTTGGTTGATGTTCCAGGGGGGTCCACCAAAATTGTTAAGATCCTTGTTCAAAACACCACTAAACACCACTAAACATCTATCTCACAAAGAGAACAGTTTTAGGAACACTGGAGGAAGTTACTGAAATCAAACCAGTTAACTGTTTCCCTGGTGGCTCAGAGCCAATTAACACCTCGTCAGCTCAAGTCAGGACAGACAAGCCGAGAGAAATGAGTGAGCAACACAAAACAAAACAGAAATGGCATCCACCTGTTGATGTGTCACACCTGGAGGAACATGAACAAAAGGTTGTCTTCGCCCAAGATGATTCCGACATTGGTTGCATCCCCAGTTTGCAACTAAAAATCCATCTAAGGGATGACATACCTGTCCAAACGTCCTACAACTCAGTTCCTAAGCCCCTGTACAAAGAGGTAAAGGAATATGTCCAAAACCGGCTCGACCATGGCTGGATCAGAAAGTCCAACTCATTCACTCATCTCCAGTGGTCTGTGTTAGAAAAAAGGACAAGAGCTTGCGTCTGTGTGTTGACTTTCGAGGTTTGAACAAAAAAACCATCCCCGACCGTCACCCTCTCCCACGCATCCAGGATCTCTTGGACGGTCTGGGGGGATACTCATGGTTCTCAATACTCGACCAAGGCAGTGCATAATACCAGGGTTTTGTGGATGAGAGCTCCAGACATCTGACTGCCTTCAGCACGCCGTGGGGACTTTATGAGTGGATCCGTCTCCCGTTTGGCCTTACCAACGCCCCAGCTGCTTTTCAGCGGTGCATGGAGGGAGTCCTTGACGGTCTAAGGGATGAATGCTGTTCTCCATATTTGGATGATGTACTCTGCTTTTCCAAGACTTTTCCTGACCATGTTGAAGACCTGAGACGGGTGCTTTGCCGCCTGCGAGAGCATGGTATTAAACTACGTCCAAAGAAATGTGAATTGTTCAAGAGTCAAGTCAGATATTTAGGGCGTCTAGTGACTAGTGAAGGTGTCCAGATAGACCCTAAAGACCTTGAGGCAGTTCAGCACTTGAAGGATAGGGAGCCAAAGAATGTGGGAGAAGTCAGAGCTCTCCTAGGGTTTCTAGGCTATTACAGGACCTTCATACAGGACTTTTCTAGGTTAGCTAGGCCACTGTTTAAGCTGATCGAGAGTCCTAGTGAGTCTAGCCAGAAAGCCACCCTAGTAAGATCAAACAAGTCTAAGTCAAAGAGCACAAAGAGTGGACAGCTTGCATCTAGAACACCTGTCCAGTGGACATCAGAGCACAGTGCTGTAGTGTCGCACCTTGTTGACATGCTAAGCAGTCCACCCATCCTGGCCTATCCAGACTATAACTTGCCCTTTGTCCTTCACACCGACGCCTCAAATGAAGGTCTGGGGGCAGTACTCTATCAACAACAGGGAAACAAACTCCGTGTTATTGCTTATGGCTCCAGAACACTCACACCTGCTGAGAAGAACTACCATCTCCATTCTGGCAAGCTGGAGTTTCTTGCATTGAAGTGGGCAATCTGTGATAAATTTAGAGATTACCTCTATTATGCCCCCACCTTCACCGTATACACGGATAATAACCCCCTTACCTATATTTTGACCACGGCCAGATTGAATGCAGTTGGGCACCGTTGGGTGGGTGAATTAGCTGATTTCCATTTCACCATCAGATATCGGCCAGGCAAGTCAAATGCTGATGCTGACACCCTGTCACGACACCCTGTGCATCTGGATGACCATCAAAAAGAGTACACAGAGACAATGCCTCCTGACGTAGCCGTGAGGGACAGTGACGTGCCATGGGTGGCCGCGTTACACTTGCAGTCAAATGTAGATGACACAGCTCCTGAAGGCATTCCAGTTATCGCTCCAGAATGTGTTAGGGCTGCTCAGAAAGAAGATGCGTCCATCTGTGAAGTGATCAACCTAAAGAAAACAGGGTGGAATCCTCAGGATAAAGGGAAGAGACAAATGGGACGAGAAACACACAGACTAATACATGAATGGAACAGACTCAAGCTCGACAAGGGAATATTGTACAGGCAAACTGGACAGCGGAAACAGTTGGTTCTTCCCAGTAAGCTGAAGGCGACTGTGTTAAGACACCTACATGATGATATGGGGCACGTTGGCGCCGACAAAGTCATCCATTTGGCACGAGAACGGTTTTATTGGCCTTTTATGCAACGTGACATTGAAGACTATGTTATCCGCCAGTGCCAGTGTGTTAAGCAAAAGCGGCCTCACATTCCTGAAAGAGCTCCCATGGGTTCAATCACAACCAGTGCTCCCTTTGAGCTCCTGTCTGTTGACTATCTCCATCTTGAGCAGAGTAAGGGTGGTTATGAATACATTTTAGTTCTGGTTGATCACTTTACTCGTTTTGCTCAGGCGTACGCAACCAAGAACAAGTCAGGCCGTACTGCAGCTGAGAAGATCTTTTATGACTTCATTCCACGCTTCGGGTACCCTGGAAAGCTCCATCATGATCAGGGCCGGGAGTTCGAGAACAGCCTTTTCCAGAGACTCCAGCAACTGGCAGGGATTGCCCACTCTCGAACCACTCCCTACCACCCACAGGGGAATCCTGTGGAACGCCTGAACAGGACACTTCTACAGATGCTCCGCACCCTGCAGGAGGAGAAAAAAACAGAGTGGAAGGAACACCTACCCCACATTGTCCACGCGTACAACTGCACGAGACACGAGGGAACAGGTTACTCACCATTTTTTCTCCTATACGGAAGAGCCCCACGTTTGCCTGTAGATCTGCTCTTTGATTTGAAACCTGAAGAAGAGCCACAGTCCAGACAAGAGTATGCACAGAAATGGGCGTCTCCCATGCAGGAGGCTTACAAAATTGCTTCAGAGAACAGCGAAAAACGCTCAGCTAAGGGGAAGAAATATTATGATCGGCACGCTAAAGGAATTGTGCTGCAGCCTGGAGATAGGGTGCTTGTCAGAAACCTGTCAGAGAGAGGCGGGCCAGGCAAACTTCGGGCTTACTGGGAGAGGAGAATCCATCGTGTTGTGGAAAGGATGGGAGATGGACCTGTGTACAGAGTTCAGCCAGAGACAGGAGATAGAACCCTTCGTGTCCTGCATCGCAATCTCCTACTACCTGTTAATGATTTGCCATTGGAACCAGACGAGCAGAGTCAGTGTGCACAGAGGAAAAGACGAAAACAGAAAGACAACCACAGAAACAACAGTGAGACATTGGAGCAGGAATCTGAACACTCTGATGAAGAGGAGTATACCTATTGTCTCCGGAACATACCAGTGTATGACAGGAGGAGAGTCAGACCCTCAGTCCCTCAGTCTAACCTGCAGAGTAAACTCAGTGCTGTAGCTCCAGAGTTCCAGCCAATGACAAATGTGACAGAGACAGTTCAAAGTCAGCAACCTCATGAACCTGACCCAGTTGCAGCCCCAGATTCAGTGCAAAGACCGGTACCAGCTGCTGTAACACCAGCTGAAGAAATATCAGGAGAATTGGCAGCAGATGGCCGTGTGGAGGAGACAGGTCCACATGAGCAGGTAGACAACGGTGAGCCTATAACAGAACCTTCAAAGGAAGAAGTGCAGTCAGTGAGGAAGTCAACCTGAGCACTGAAACCTCGAGAAATGCTCACATATGACTACCTTGGACAACCTTCATATCAGTCTTGGAGGCCTGGAGCAAATTTGATGTTGGCCTATAACCCTTACCCCATGTCTCATGCTCCCCTACCCTTCAGTCCATGTGGACATGCTAGTGATGACGTACACAGTGACTTGACTTGAAAGGAAAGACTACATCTGTACACACAAATTGACTGTACATTGACATTGTTTTGATACTCAGCGGCTATACAATACTTGTGTTAGTTTGGTTCTAGATGTCCGGAGACATCTCTTAAAGCAGGGGAGAGTGTAGTAGGTTGAAAAACGCTCTGTATTTAGTTTTTTATGTAAACAGGCACCCCCCCTAATTTTTGATAATTTTGAACTACTCTAACATGCATTCTGACATTTTATACACTGACATTTGATTTCTTTCATTCAGTTTTACATAAAGGCATTACACCTTTATGCCAGTAGGTGGTGCTCTAGTATTGTGGATTCATAAGGGAGACCCTAGCTACCTAGCTTGGTTCATGCGCAGCTAAAAATAAACAAGTTCAGGCATGAGCAAGACGCTAATTTCGGTCCTCTCTCTTATTGATCCACAGCGTCTGTATGTATGTATATTGGCTACGCAGTGCTTCCTAGCCTGTGTAACCATTGCTGCCGGCCCAGATTTCCCCTAGGTTTGGCGCCGGTAACAGTTGCACCCCTAGTTTCTTTGGATATTTTAGATATATTTGATACTCAAATATTCTTTATTATTTTACTCTTGTTCCCACCCAAACATTTGAAGAGAAACAGCTCAAAACAGACAGTGAGGAACCTTTGAAGAAAGACACTGAGCAGAAAGCCAACAAGGGTGAGTGATGTTCATACCCAACATGTTCATAGTGCTTTGAATAAAGTCTGTCAACTCCTTTAATTCAGACAGAACAGAATAATGGAATCCAAACTGGGAGTTACCAAACAACTAAACCATGATGGTGGGCGGCTGTGGCTCAGAGGCAGAGCGGGTCGTCCACCAATCAGATTATCGGCGGTTCGATCCCCGGCTCCTCCGGTCTGCATGTCGAAGTGTCCTTGGGCAAGACACTGAACCCCGAAGGCCGTGCCATCGGTGTGTGAATGTGTATAAATGGGGTGAATGAGATATGTAGTGTAGAGCGCTTTGAGTGGTCGGAAGACTAGAAAGGCGCTATATAAGTACAGTCCATTTACCATGATCTGAGTCTAGATCCTCCTCCAAGAAAACTGCAGTGTGGTTAATTAATCTGGATTAATCTGATGGACCAATTACGTGAATCTACCCCAATTTCACCCCATGTCATGAAACCTGCAAACAGCAAATGAAGCCATCTTTATTTAGTATTGTACAAACTTTCACCCAAGAGACTGGGGTTCACTCCATGTGTGAAACCGAAGGTCTACGACAACTTATTTAATGTCATCACGTGACGCAGTAATGGAAATTTGACTTACATCTATTTTAGTTCAACCATGAGCCTTTTTTTAAACCTAACAAAGGCATCTCGTACAGATGCTTAAGGGTATGCCACACCCTGAGGCGTGTGACAAGGCAGCGTCTTTATTTGATCCATTAGCACAAAAAGTTGTGAACTCATTCCACTATGATACAAACAGGCAGACAAATGAGACTGAGAGCCTCTTTGACACAAACAGGTAACACCTGGCCTCTGAGCTGCTGACAGTTTTGTACATCGTGAAGGTTTTACATACAGATTTGGCAGTGCAAACTTTTCTGCAAAAAATATTCATCATCAGCAAGCATTCCACCTCATTTAATCCTGACTGAAGGAAGAAAGAATGTTGTGCATTCAAGAAGTTTAATTGCATGACATGAACACACAATTAGCTTCCTCAAGGATCCTGCATTCTTAAAGGATTCAAGGCGCAAATGTATGGAAGAATTATCCTATCTTTATTCAAGAGCGCACATTTTCAGTTTGAGAGCATGATTTCTCCTTCTCGTGCTCAGATTTGTTGTCCTCGTGCTCACATTTTATGCTCACACTCAAAACTTATGTGCTCGCACTCAAAACATGTCCTGTGCGCACTCAGATCTAATGTGCTGGCGCTCAAAACATGTCGTGTGCGCTCAGATTTTTTCTGCTCGCGCTCAAAACATGTGCTCTGCGCTCTCAAATTTTTTCTGCTCTCGCACAAAACAGCACGTGATCTCAGGTTGAGGTGTCTGCACAGACTGAAGGATGTCCCGCCCTGCGCTTAAATTAGTGTATTTCACCAGCCAACAGGGAGACAGCTAGAGTCTTGGGTGTGTTCCTTCACGCTTTTTGGACACTTCGCAGGGGCGGGTATATGGTCTGTTTGTAAAACTGCCTTTCTTAAAAATACACCAATTTACCATACTAGCCAGCTATTTGAATCGTCGCCTATTTAAGACGCCAGTTTATTTATGTATAATTAATCTTAAATAATAAGTTAAAAGTTATCGTCGTTTAGACACCGTATGATTCCATCTGTCGTGGGATGTTTTATATACTGTAAATACACCCAAAAGCTGTGTTATGGTAGCTCAGTGGTTAAGCACCCCGCCACCTGTTACACTTTGAACCATGGGACTCTGGTTCGCATCCCAGCCATTGTACTCCTGCTGCATGTCATTATGATTTTAAATTAAAATTAACTGATGACTGTTACCGTAATATAATCCGTGTAATTCTTATATTGTAACGTTCAACAAGAGATGGTGGGTGAATAGGCTAGGCTACGTGATTAAAAAGGTATAATATAAAATACGCTATGATGATAATGACTTGAGGATAACATTGGTAGCCTGTTTACGCAAACAATTCAGCGCTCAATGCGTCTACATATATATGTCTATAATTACTTCGGCGACGCCCCCTGACTAGGCATGATTAACCAGTATTGATCCATATATAAGACGCACTGTCGGCTTTTGAGAAAATTGAAGGCTCTATAGTGCGAAAAATCTTATCAGTATCATGTTGTCAGTATAATGGACAATAAAGTTGTCAGATTTGCAGGATGGATGAGTAAATGTTGGAGAAGACGGATGAGTGATGGACAGGATATATTGTCGAGATAAGTAGGTTGACCATGTGAACGAAAAGTGGATCCAGCTCAAAAAGCTGATTTTCTATGAGGGAATTAAAGACTTCACTACTTTACTATAGATCATTTTGATCAGTTTTACAATCAATTCTAACCTCTAATCTTTCTTGACAGTGAATAATTCGTCCCTGACATCATTGCTTTCAGCCCATGTTTGCCTTGTGGGTGAATATTAGCGCCTAATGCTGATCTGGCATCTTTATTTTCATAAGATTTGACATTTAAACACTTTTGTTGCGTTGTTACACAACAGGCTTTCTAAAACCGCCAGACCTCTTCATGCAACATTAAACCAGAAAACACTCAAAGAAGAGCACAAAGCCTACCCTCCAAAGCTGCACGATCCTGCAGATTCAGTCCTTTAGATTTAATATTATGTTAATTATTAAGTTAATTAATATGGAATTATTTTTTCTCTCATTGGTTTTACCAATTTTACCAGAAAACAATACAATGATTTTTAAAAATGCACCCAGAAAGTTAAAGAATCCATTCGACTCTACTGTCTGTGTGTTCAGTACAGAGCTGGAGACAGGAGGTGATTAGCTTAGCTTAGCATAGAGACTAAAGATATAAGAAATGGATAGCCCAGGTCATTAAGATCGTTAATGTATCACACAATGTAAAAATGTTAAAATTATCATTTGTGGTTCTTCAAAGAGTGACCGACTAAAGTCTTGCCAGGCAACAAGCAGAGACACCGCATGGAATCTAAAAATCATTCCAGCATGTACCTCCAATTAAAACCACAAACTGATCATTTACAGATCATTGAATTCTAACCCTGTTCCTCCAGTCTAAGCCAAGCTAGGCTAAGCTAACAGCTTCCTGATTCCTCTTAATGAACAGACATGAGGCTGATATTGATTTTACTTTTGCAACTCTCAGCAATAAAATCAATTATAATTCCTCAAATCTCGAACTTTGCTTTTGAAAGCAGAATCTTTGCACCAAGAGTTCTGAACTCATTCCACTGTGAAACAAACAAGCAGGCAAATGAGATTGAAAGCCTCTGACATCAACAGGTAACACCCCGGCCTCTGTGCTACATGTGGATGAGCTGCTGACAGTTTTGTGAAGGGTTTACATGCAGATTTGGCAAAGCGAACTTTTAAGTTCCTGCAAAATATTCATCATCAGCAAGCATTCCACCTCATTAATCCTAACTGAAGGAAGAAAGAAAGTGGTGCGTTCAAGAAGTTTAATTGCATGACATGAACACACAATTAGCCTTTCACAAGTTGGAAGTGAAATTAGCTTCCTCAAGGATTCTGTGTTATCAAAGCATCAAATATTTGATAAAAAAGATTAGGTAGAATCCAGCTGATGTTAATCCTGTGTTACAAAGTGTTTAATTGACACCCAGAGTAACTGTCTTCACTTCACCCTTCAACAGACTCTTACTCAAAAGCGTTTCAGCAGTTTCAGAAACAAGCTGTGCCCATGCTGCTAATGACTCCCCAGGTCTGAAGGACAGTGGATGTGTGTCAGCTCTCGGGAGGGTGATTTTGGGAGGGTGGGGTTTGGTGGTTTGCTGATGTGCTGTTGACAGTGTGTTCAGGACAGAGGCAGCTGGGAATGCAGAGCCAGCACTCCTCTGTGTCTCACTAATCAGGTCTGTACTGTTGTTAGCAGCTATCGGCCACAACAGCCTCCTTTCCTCTCACATACAGTAACTGTAGTTTGGAGAGATGCATGCTAAAAAGTTAACTTTATGTATTTTTGTCTTTCTCTGCTTGTAGTCAGTTTTCTTCACTTCCACTTCACTTTCAAACATGATCTGGCCTAAAAGAAAAGCTGAAAAAGAAGCTGATTCAAGATTTCCCCAGCTTGATTTCTCCTGAAAAAACAGATTTTGTGGCCATGAAAGTTCATAATCAAGTTTCATTCAGATTTTTACATATCAGGTCAAATTGAGTTTTATTTATATAGCCTAATATCACAAATGGCAGATTTGTATATGCAAGTTGTGCATGGCAATGGCTTTAGACAGGTAAAGTATAACAACTGAATGGTGTCTCTGTCATTTGTACGTCTCTTCTCACACTATGTAACTTTGGACTCCGGGTCGGGAGAAGTACATTTATGGAAGAACGCTTTATGGAACTAAATCACACACCACCAACTATTTGACTGATGTTGGTGAAACTGGATCATATTTTATGGAGAAAATGTTTTCTGCTTTTCCCTCTGATGTCCTCCAGCTGCTCCGCCTCAACTCTCTGTGATTTACAGAGTTTCCTGATGGACAGTGATGTAAACTGCTGCCAACTGTAGCTGCTGTTAGCTAATGTTAGCTCAGTTTGTTAGCCGGACTGTTTGGACCACCGTGAAGAAAAGGAGGTTTGCAAAATAAAGTTGGGCATTAGGGTACAGGTACACATAGATTTACAGTAACTACCCATCTGCACTGCATGTGAAATCATTCTTTCATTAGCATTATCTGCTTTTCTTGAGTTCAAACATACTACTGATTTATTTCAGATCGATCACATAAATACACACTCCATACACTGTAATCTGTACTAGATAATGTTGCACAAGCTATAATTGAAATGACAACAATGCACATGTGATTAAACCCTCGCTGTTGTTTATGAATTCTGCTAAACGCGCACCAAGTGATCAGCTCCTCCAGTGGAGGTCTTTCATGGTAATTAGTTTGGCTTACAAAAGATCTTAGCTAATGTTCCCGGTAGACACTGCAGCGATTGTTGTACCCAAAAAGCACAACACAACACAGGTGAACAAACAGGGCTCAACTTCTCCAAAGCACCTTGAGTGCAAAGATATTTTTGTTTCGTTCTAAGCCGACATCAAACATGATCTTGGTGCTTGGAGACCAAACCAAACACAGCAGATTCAGAGAGGAAAGTAGAGAGAGGAGCTCACACACACACACACACACACACACACACACACACACACACACACACACACACATGCACACATGCACACACACAGAACCATTTGTCTTCATTAATGTATTATACAGTTTAAAGTGTTATTTAAGTTGGCAGATTGGGAAAGGACATATTCTCACTTACAGAAACGTCCTGTAGGAGTGGCTGTAGAGGAGGCAGGAGATGAAACTTTACTGGTCCCTGCAGCAACCAAAAGAAACAAGCTCTGATATAACGCAGCAATAAAGAAAATGTAATATAAACACAGAAATGAAACATCACAAACCATAAAACCAGTGAGATAAAACAGAAATAAATGTAGCAGTTTCTTAAACACGCTTCAAATCTCCAGCACAGATACACACACTGTACTTAGCAACTGTAATGAAAAAGAATCAGGGTTTTACAGAAGACACTTCAAGCATTCTGTTAAACGGTTTAAACTGTGTTGTGATGATGTTTAGGAGGTGCAATCATGATTACCATTGTAGTGTTGCATGTTAGCATGCTAACATTTGCTTCAGTGATTGATGCTGATGGGAATGTTACGACTTGCTCCGTAAAGATCCACCTCAGACGTGTTTTTAAGAACTCCCGCAATTCGCTCATCCATAAATGGATGCAGAAACCCACCACTCATTAGATCCGTCAAAGAAGAGGAAGTGCAACCAATTGTGTTGTACCAGCAAGCTTGTTTGAAACCATCAGAGCGGCTGACATTACACATGACTTTGACCTGTAAAAAAACCCCCCTGTTGTGGTCAGGGGTACAGGTGTGTTTTTTTCTGTTATACAGACTTTATGATACATCGGTTGACCGATTCACAAAAAGCCACAGCTCTCTGAAGTCAGGAGAAGAAGACGGGATGCAGAGCTAAGGGACAGGAGCGGAAAAGACCAACCATGACCATGCGTCCATGGAGCACAGAACAACTCTACCGGTTGATCCACCAGGACGCCCCTATTTATTTATTTATGAGTATTATATTATCCACCTTGTATATTGTGAGCTGCTGTAACAAGTGAATTTCTCTGGTGTGGAATCATTAAGTCAATCTTATGTTAATATGTGTGAAGGGAGAGCTACAGTTTAGATAGAGGCTATAACGTGGGTGTAGAAATCTCAGTTGGGATGCTTGTCCCGTTCTCTTTAGGCATCCCTTTATTGTTCTTTAAATTGTTTTAATGATGAGAAATGCACATGTATGAATGATTTCTTTTTTTTGTTTGTTTATGCTCTCTGGATGCACAAGATGAGTTTGTTTGCTGAATTTCAATGAAATGAAACCTTTTAAAATCCTAATCTACAGAGCTCAAATTAAAACAGACTTTAGCAAATGCTTGGTGATGCAGAATCAGATGATCATCAACAGGAAATTGTGGTTGAATAAATAAAAAGAATTATTCATCACACGTTTATAACTGTGCCTCTGAGTGACATTTTACAGACGCTGTGTAGACGGAAAACATAACAACATCATTTCACCCGCAGCTATCTCTTGAAAACCGCCTTCTCTGAAGTATGTGCACATTCTCACCGCACATTCTTCTTTTATAAATACAACTTTATGTGTGGGAAAAAGCGTAAGTGTGGTTTTCGTGTGCACACATCGTTTATACATCTGGCCTCTGGTGTTTTCGGGGTTTGAGCCACTGACCTTGTAATTACAACCCTCCTGGTTAGAGTGTGACCGAGGCCCTTTGTTGCATGTCATCTTTCGTCTCTTTCCTCTTGTTTCCTGTCATATCTACGCTGTCACTGTCAAATAAAAGGAAAGATGAAGAAGTAAATGTCCCTGCAACAGCTGAAGGACCAAGATTTTTTTTTATTTTATACTTTATTAATCCCACGAACAGGTAAAAAATTTTTACACATTGATTTTACATGCATTTTTAACCCAGATACCCACACACATGCAGTATAAGGCATAGACATGCAATTTTTTGGAGAGAGATGGTGGAGTGATGGGCAGCCCTGAGAAGTGCCCAGCGAGTTGGGGGGGACCTGTGCCTTCCTCCAGCGCACCTCAGCAGTGCCCAGGAGGTGAACTGGCACCTCTGCAGCTACCAATCCACCTTCCTTATTTGGTCCATGCGGGACTTGAACTAGCCACCCTTCGGTTCCCAATGGACTGAGCTACTGCCGCCCTTGTGTTGGATCATAACCCTTTAAGGATTTGAGTGATTGTGGGTTTCATTCTTTTTGCAAAGACAACTTATAAACAAACAATACAAGTTATAAACTCAAAAGTCTTTGGTCACTAAAACGTTCTGATGATGTTTCCTTAAAAATAGTGAGACCTGTGGGAAGCAAATGAAAATATAAACGATGGTTTCCTTTTTTATTTTATCATTACAGAATGAAGTACTGAGTTTAACAATAGCATATGCATCAAACCCACGACTGGAGTGAACACACTTTAAGTTCGCCCACGTGTTGACACGGACTGTGATTGAATAGAAAATAGAATAAGTGGCACTGGGAGAAACCTTCTTCTGATGTGTATTTCCTGGTTTATATAAGGGTCCTCCACGTCTCATAAATCTATTAATACCCTGCCACCAATATGAATGCAGTTGGGCCTTCAAATCCCCTTCAATCCACTACAACACAACACAGCCCGCGATGCACGTACACCAACCGGGGCTCTGTGCGGTTGTTTGTTATCAGCAGGAACCTGGGTCTGCATGAGGGAGGAAATGTTACTGGTTCCCACCATAACTCAGCACAGGCCCAATCAGTAATGGTAGCTTGATGAATGGAAAGCTACGGTACATACAGGCCTTTGTCGTGAGCCGTAAACAATGAGTCAGACATATCTGACAATTATAACCACCCTTCAAGGACTTCTTAACATATCCAAATGTGGTACTGCCCCCCCCTCCTCCGCACACACACATCCCCCTCCTCCTCCTCCTTTTAGCGCCAGTCACGTGGTTTTGTGAAATGACAGGCTCCACGTTCTCACACACAGTAAATCAGATACACACACAACACTATATCACTGTTGGCGTTTACACTGTTTGACCTCCACCGGCCTGTTCGCAAATGTCACAATATAGAAAGCAGAAATGCAAAAATCTACAAAGCAGCAGATCAGTAAATGATAACCACATTCTCACGCTTTGACCTCCACAGTGCTGTGTCAAAGTCTCACACAGATACAGCCTGTAGGTCAGGACTTTTATACAGGTGTACTTCTCAGTTGTGAAAATGCAGGAGTGCCTCTGTATTGTATTGTTGGCCCTCTCTGCAAAAACCAAATTGGATTTTTCAGTTGGATTTTGATACACTCATTTCTGGGTTGTTACGACTTGTTCCTGCAGCAATGTGATCTCAGATGCACCTAGGGCCAAAACAGAACTCAAAATAATGACCATGGCAGAACTAAAAGTAGCAAGCAGGTCAGGTAAAGTAAGGTAAGTAAAAAGCATTCTAAAGGACAAGCTTTAGAACATGAGATTTCATCAGACCATATCTCTGACAAACAAATCAAATATTTCAGTCATCCAAGACTCCAAACCTGTAACCAAATTTCTATCATTAACTGTAACACTGTGATACTATAATACTTGCTATTTTGAGTACATAGGTGCTGTCACCACTAAAGTCAGTGTACTGTGGGTACCAGGGTGGTGCATTCATAACAATCAAAAAGTTGAGTGTGGGATGCTGTACACGTCTCGTCCTCATTTTGACTACATAGCTAAACAGGACGAACCACCAACATTGTGAAAATGATGCTAATACTCTGCACGGTTGCAATTCGGCAAAGAAGAAGAAGAAGCAGTAAAAACATTCATTTCTAGAAAGTTCACAGTGGCTGCATTTGAATTGAGACAACACGACCCTGCTGATATTAGAGCACATATTTTGCTCTCTAGTGGGAAAAGTTTGAGTTGAAAGAAAATAATGGTCAGCATGCATTTTGCTTACTTATGCTCCACACCGTGCACTCCTTTAGACACACGCTGAGGACCCAAAATTAGATAATAGATTTCATAACATAACAGAGCTCAGCCAGAGTCTGTGTGAAAATGAGTCCTCAGGGTGATTTTTTTTTTAATTGGGCAGTTTGGTTCTCCCGACATTAAAGCAATGAAAACATTTCTCTAATGGGAACTCAGTGAAAAGCTCTGAGGTAATAATGTGTTTAATAATTAGTTATTAAGACAGATCTAAGCATTCATACACATTCACACGCCGATGGCACAGCCTTCGGGGTTCAGTGTCTTGCCCAAGGACACTTCGACATGCAGACCGCAGGAGCCGGGGATCGAACCGCCGATCATCTGATTAGTGGACAACCCGCTCTGCCTGTGAGCCACAGCTGCCCCTAGTAAGTGCACTACTTAGTAAGTGCACTACTTAAATCTAAATAATCTTCCTGGCAGGGTGGAGACAATAATATGGGTGTATCTGGGGACTATACTTTTCTTTTAGTGCCTTTGTCATTCAAATAATTAGATTTAAATGAATTTAGTAAAACTGGTAGATTGTTTTTATAATAAGTCTAATTGTCTGGACACCCTGTTGCTGAGAGTACAATAAACAGGAATGAATACTATAAAAAAAAGTACTACAACTACTGCATACAAGTAGAAATAATAACTTATGATAATAACCTGTAGGGTGGAGTCAGTATGTGGTTAGACTGTGCTGATGTTGGGACAGAGACTTAGAGAGACAAAGGGGACATACATGGTAGTTATTGTATTAGCCTCACATAGTAATGAGTGTGCTTTGCTTTGGTCTTCTCTTACGTGGAGTTTGGTGCCAGGGAGCATTGGTAATGAGAGGGAGGAAAGGGTGTGTGTAAATGTGAGTGGGCGCTCTAATGACAGTGTGTATATAAGTGTGTATACATGTGTATTTGAGTCTGCATGCGAGGCAGTGATGCAGTTTGGTGTAGACTGGCGAGGTTGATACATGTGTTAGGGTTCACGTGTACATGTGCACCTGCGTGTACATAAAATGTGTGTATGTGATGGGGTCTTCAGTCTGAAGCGCTACATCAGTTTTGTTGGCAGAAAGTCTTACAAAAGGTGAACTGAGTTTTTACTACCGCTAAGCACTGCTAATTACTTTGTTTTGAAGTAAAACAAACAGTGATCATTTAACTCCTAGCAGTTATTTCTGTGGTCTAATTTGCTGTTTTGTGTGATGGGGGCACCGTGCCAAAAGTTATGTCCCATTTTAAAAACACACAAATTTGATCTGTCCTAAGTCACGATTCCTTTTGATCTGTGGTCCAATCACAGTTGAGCAAACCTCTGTCAACTTTATCCTTCCTGTAGTTAAATATGTTGCATACAAGTTTGTCTATGTTTCAAAGACAAGCACATTTTAAAATATAAAAGACATATACTGTTTATACTGTCACATCTTAAGTGTGTTAGCAAATTTAGATAAGCTAGCTAGTTAGCAAGCATTTTGCTAACATTAGCTAAGTTAAGATCTTGCTATGTACATGTCACCTTTATTTAACCACCTTTAATTTATTGTTTGTTTGTTTTTTTCAAACATTGATGAGCTATCAGGTAGCATATGTAAGTACAGGAAAAGATAAAGGTTAATGACGGCATTGTGGCTCAACTGTGATTGGAGTACAGAGCAAAAAGTGCCGTGCCTTAGGACAATTTTATTAGTCAACAAGATCTGTCTTATATGATACTCCTTAAGATGTGACTGAGAAATGCTGCCCTCTGTTGCTCACATGACTGGGGTCAGATGCAAAGTCAAGACTAAAACAACTAAAAGTATGCAGAAAATATATACTTTTTACAGCAAAGTCAGATGTACGGTTGATTTTTTTATTTTTATTTTTTTTATATCTGTATTAGTATGATACTGATACTGTATTGTATCAGTATTGTGTCACACAGCCACACATGCACAAGCTTTTTTGCCACTCTCACAATTAACCATAAATAAATTTGTTAAACTTTGTTGAACCATCTGTAGACTGTGTCATTTGGAAAGGAAAAGCCAGTTCCTTCCTCCAATGTTTGCAGGCTGTTATATATAACTAAAACATAATTTGTGAAACATGTATTTTTAAAATTACTTTTAATTCTACATACGAATTTATGTAGTTCAATATCATAAAGAATATGTTAAACATGACATGACATCTCTACTTAGTCAGCTTTATTTTTATTTTTTGAGATAAAAATTGTAACAGATGAGGTCAAAGCCTCATGTTGACTTGCAGCATGTGTTTTGGCTTTATAACAGCTGCCAATAATGCGGTAAACAGGCTTTACAACTCAGTAATGTCACCATGTATATAGGCCACTAAACACACAGAGATATCACGAGTGTGTTTGCATGAATGTGTCGAGTTCACCTTGAGATTACTCTGTTCACACAATTTACTACTGCTCAGAAACTGTATAATGTGTTCCCTCACCCTTTAATGTAACCTTACCTTAAACTTCTTTTTGAGTTAAGTTTAGGGTAAGGTTAGAGTAACCCTTAAACAGTCCTTTGAAGAATATCTGCACTTTCCAAAATATAACAATAAAGGGAATGTACATATGTTTAAGAAACACATTTGCAATAGTGATTTGTCTTCACTTCACTTAATATAAAAGTGGATGTACTAACTTTCCAAAAATGTCCTCACTTTCCCCAAACTGTTTTCCAAATATGTCATTACTTTTACAAAATATAGTTTTTTCTAAAAATGTCCTATCTTTCCCCACTTCCAAAAAATGAGCACACTTTTCAAAATATCCCCAAAAATATCTCCACTTTCCAACATGTCCTAACTTTCCAAAAAGCCCCCATGTTTAAAATACGTCCCTTTGTTTCAAAATGTCCTCAATTACAAGGTCTATAATTAAAATAGGTCCCCACAAAGATAGGAGAATAGTCATTGAGCTCTCTCTCTCTCTCTCTCTTTCACACACACACACACACACACACACACACACACACACACACACACACACACACACACACACACACACACACACACACACACTGAGTCATTTGGGGCCTTTCCACGCGGAGCTACTGTATAATAATCTGGATGACATAAAAACAACCTCTACACAGACACTAATATGTAGCATGTACAAACATGTTAACACACAGGCTCAGAGTTGTTAAAACATACTGTTCATATAACAGAGCACAGCAGGCTTTCTGCATGATGTGGCACACACACACTTACACACGCACACACACACACACACACACACACACACACACACACACACACACACACACACACACACACACACACACAGTGTGCCCGCTTTCCATCTTTACTACATTTAAAACTGACAGAGTTTGAACAAATGTTGCCGTAAGTGGTTTTCAAACATGACGCTTAGCAAATCTTCAGAAACTGAGAGGCGATGATTACCGACCAAACCACCGGAAAAAGCAAACGCACTGCTCTCCATTTTATGTCGAAGGAAGTGCCCATTCATTTTCTGAGCCATATCAAAGAGAACATGTGAGAACAAGAGAGGAAGATGGCCATTACAGAGCAGCTGAGGCAGAGCGAGTCCTGTGAATCCTGACAGCACAAAGGTGGGAACTGTTTCCTCTGAACCACACGACAGAATTACTTTATCCTTAGAAAAATCTGCTTCCTCTGGGAACTTTTCTCAACTGAATGACAAGAAGACGGAAACAATGATGGTGCTGAAAGTGTAATGCCTTTTAAATGTAATATATCACCAATAAATCCACAGAGAACGTATAATTAAACCAACAAAACACTCTGTGGCCCCCTGTTTAAACTCAGTTGGTTTTTACTTTAGATAAAAACAGAAGGAGGGCACTGTTTTGTCAGTGTGAACAGACGTACAATAAATAAAAAAACTTTTTTCTAATCTCTCTGTCTGGCATCAAAAATAATAAACACAGAACCAACCCCACTACATTCTGAGGAATCACGACCCAGGAACAGGAACACTATCACTGATACCAGGGAAGAGATAAAGGTTACTAACCACGTCAACTTATTTATTCTTAATAAATCATATTTGTTTAGTATAATTAAGCCAGGGAAACACAATCAATTCAATTTACTGATAAGTCTCGCTGACACTACACTGTGCAAAGGTGTGCAACCTTTGCACAGTGTAGTGTGTCCCTGCAAAGCATGATCATCTCAGCATGGCAGTGTTTCAGCATTTTATATCACCAAGCTCTCTTCCTAGCCTCCTCTGTTAATGGGTTTTTCAGTCTCTTCTTTTTTGCCGTTATGTCCATAGAGGCCGGTTACAAAGCTTGCTCCCCTAGCTCCCCCAGCTCCCAGTCTGGCACAACACGGGCTCCCCTGTTAGCATTTTAGGCCCACACCTTAAAAACCTCCCCCACTCACACTCCACCATTTTGGCCATTTGTGGATTAGCCAGGAGATAGCAGAAGCAGAACCGCCAAGATGGAGACTACCAGAGCCACCACACTGAGCTTCACAACAGCTCTTCAGAAACCTGTGGGGGACGTCATTGAGACTAGATGAGATACTGTTGACAAGAAGTTATCCAACATGTAGTGACAGTGTTTATGTATGGAAGATGTACTGTGCTTGTGGGGATTTTTTTTGGTGAGGTATGGGAGATAATCATCCTATCATCATCATAAAACAAAAATTTGTTTTCTCTAATTACTGATCATGTTCAGCGTTGTAGAGTTCTCCATTACTCTTAGTTATTACTTAAAAACTTCACCTCACTCTGCGACTCAGGACGTTTTTGCTAGCTACATTTATTTTCGTCCACTTTTTTTCCATTGCTAGCTAGTTCATTCCACCTGATAAAAATACTTGTTTCTGTCTCTTGTGACACACTCTTCGATAGACTATCAAAGTCTAGCTGTGCAGGCATACTTCTTCCGTTAGCATATTGTGCACTGAACTCAGTTGTGGTAACATTAGCATATTGTGTACTGAACTCAGTTGTTGTAACGATAGCATATTGTGTACTGAACTCAGTTGTGGTAACGTTAGCATATTGTGTACTGAACTCAGTTGTGGTAACGTTAGCATATTGTGTACTGAACAGTTTTTGCTGTGTAGATGTAAGTCAGGGGGACGGAGCTACCCCAGTGTAACGCACCTCGCCATTACGAGGTCCGAACGGGCCCTGCCTGTACTTTTACTGGCCCCGGGCCATCGGGCCATGGGTTATGTCGGACCCTGTATTGTATGTATGTTTAGCACTTAAATCGATGGACTTTGCATTATGTTTATGATGCAGCAATGTTAAAAATGTATTCCACTGTTTTTTTTTTTTTTATAACTTTGTCTTTATTTTGGATTGCACAGATATAGAAAAACATTCAAGTATAAAACAGTAACACACAACTGTAGAAAGAAAAAGAAAAAAAAAGGAAAAAAAAAAAAGAAAAAAATAAGGGAAAATGAAACATCACAGGGGTACACAACTTTCACCCTTCACTTTTCTCCCCTTTTGGATTTATACAATAACCATTTTTCCCATCTTTTTTTTTGAAACAAATCTTCTTGAATTTTTAGTTTGAACGATAAATACTCCATATCCTGTATATTGTCCACAATAGTCCTCAACTGTTCATAATCCGGGATATCTGTTTTAAGCCAGTTCCTGGTGATTGCCTTCTTCCCAGCAACCAGAAAGATCTTGACCAAATATTGGTCTCTCGGACAAACAACTCCTCCCATATGACCCAAATAAAGAACAAGACCTGAGCTGGGGATCCCATATCCTAAGACCACACAAATAACTGAGTGCACAGCCTCCCAGAAAGGCTGGATTTTACTGCAACTCCAAAAAACATGTGTATGGTCAGGATCAATTTGGTCACACTGTCTCCAACATGGCTGAGGTGCCTTAAGTTGTTTACTTTTAATTCGAGGTGTGATGAAATATCTTATTTGGTTTTTCCATGAAAATTCTCTCCATCCGCCCGACTGAGTTGTCGTTTGGTGTATGACCCACATATCATACCACATCTCATCAGAAATGTCCACAGCCAATTCTTTTTCCCATTTGTTCTTCACATACACAGTAGAGTCTTTGTTCAACTCAATCAAACACATGTAAAGTTTGGACACCGCCCTAGGCGTAACTTCACCATATGCCCGAGAGAAGAGCCTTATTATTGGATGTATATCATCCTCTGCTCTTTTAACTTCCTTGCAATAGTAGTCTCTCAGTTGTAGATATCTAAATAAATCTTGATTGGCCAATCCATATTCGTTTTTCATTTCTTGAAAGCTCTTCATTTTTCCCTTAAGGATCAACGAGCACATGGCAGTCACACCCACTCGAGTCCATTGTTTAAATCTAGGATCCAGCCTTCCAGGTTTAAAGGCCACATCATGTGCAATCCATTTCAATAAACCGAGTTCCCTTCCCACCTTTAACTGTCTCACAACCGAATGCCATGTGTTTAGTGTATAAGTCGTTATCTATCTCCGACGCAAATTCGATGTTCTCTGGGATCTTTCGTTCACCTATAATCGTTTGGATCGGGAATTCAGAGACTGGTGCCTCAATATCCTTCCATCTAGCCTTGTAGGCACTACTGCACCAACTCAGGAGCGGACGCAGTTGCGCTGCTTGAAAATATTTTTTTAAATTTGGAAGTGCCATTCCACCCTTTCTTTTGGTCAGCTGTAGAGTACTATACTTTACCCTAGGTTTCTTTCCATCCCATATAAACCTTGATATTAGTTTATCCCACTTAAAAAATTGTTCTGGCGGTATAGGCACTGGTAGGGAAAGGAACAGGTATAACAAGCGTGGTAATACATTCATTTTTACAGTATATATTCTATCACTAAGTCCCATCGGGTATGTAGACCATCTATCAATATCTTTCCTTAAGTTTTCATCAATTTCTCCATAATTACTTTTATACAGTTTTGTAAGATTTTTGGTAATGTTTATACCCAAGTATCTGATTGACTTTGCCTCCCAATTTAATCCGGTCTCCTTAAGTCTTTGGTTTGGTTTACAATTAAACATGAGAACTTGAGTTTTAGACTTATTCAATTCGTACCCAGAGTATGAGTGGTTCAAACGTGACTGATGGATTTTTAAGATAAACCATTACATCATCTGCAAATAAACTTATTACATGCTGCTGATCGTTGATTTCTATACCTGCTATTGCTTCATTTTGTCTTACCATCTGAGCCAATGGCTCTATAAAAATTGCAAATAGCGTAGGACTCAGATTACACCCTTGTCTTGTCCCCCGCTCTAGCTCAAATCTATCTGTCAAAGAACCATTTATTTTTATCCTAGCTGTTGGCTTAGTATATAGTGTTTTAATACATTGAATCGCCTTCTCCTCAAACCCAAATCTTTCTAGTGTGAGAAATAAAAAGTCCCAGGAGACTCGGTCAAAGGCAGACGCAGCATCCAACGAAACCAACGCAGCTGGTGTCTTATTCTTGTTTGTCCGATGCATTACATGCAAAGTTCTTCTAATGTTGTCCTGTGTCATTCTAGCGGTGACAAAGCCACATTGATCTTCATCCACCAAACATGATATGAAGGATTGAAGTCTTTTAGACAATATAGAGGTATAAAGTTTGTAATCCACATTTAACATCGATATTGGTCTGAAGTTTTGACAGTGCTGTTTATCTTTTAATGGTTTAGGAATTACAGTAATTATAGCTTCCTTCCACGAGGGGGGAGTTATATTATTCTCTTTAACCCAATTGAACGTAGAATGGAGTAATGGGGTCAGCTCTTTTTCATATTTCTTATACATTTCTGAAGGGAAACCATCGCTACCTGGGGCCTTATTTGTTTTCGATTTCCCTATCGCTTCCCCAATTTCTTCCATAGTTATGTTTTTCACCATTTCTTCATTTTGTACAGTACCAATGGTGGGAAGGTCCAAGCCACCAAGAAACAATCTAATATCCTCTTCACTAGAAGTTGATGTTTTAGCGTATAGGTCTTTATAGTAATTACTAAATACATTCTCAATTTCTCCAGACTTGTATTTTACTTGTTTTGTCTTGGGGTCCACAATTTTGTGTATTGCCATGTCTGCTTGTTGCCTACGCAAGCGTCTTGCCAGTAATCTTGCAGCTTTGGGTCCCGATTCATAGTAATTTTGTTTTAAGTACCTCGCTTTAATCTCCACCTCCTGTTGTAGGAGCTCATTGATTTTCTTCCTTATTTCACTAATTGATGCTTGTGTTTGCCGGTCAGCCTTCAATTTATGTTTTTGTTCCATTATCTTAAGTTCACTCGTCAGTTGTTTATAGTTTGCTAATTTTTTCTTCTTCAATTTACTTGAGATTGCAATCAACTTCCCTCTGATAACTGCCTTCAGGGCATCCCACAAGATCGCAGGGTTAGTTTCACCATTGTCATTCTCCTTCAAATAATTCCCAATGTCTGTTCTAATTTGCTCTACCACCTGATTACTATTCAACAGTCCAGTATTCAACCTCCATACTGTATTTCTCTGCCTATCAGAGAGACATGTAGACATGTAGACTGTCATGTAGACAGCACTATGATCTGATACATCAGCTACTCCAATTTGGCAGTCCCTTATCAATTCTATATTTTCCTTTTGAGTATAGAAGTAGTCTATTCTACTGTATACCGAATGCGCATGCGAATAATGAGTATAATCTCTCCGAAGAGGATGCAAATCCCTCCAAACATCAATATATCCCATCTCTTCCCATGAATTTTTCACTAGTTTTGATAATGAAGTCTTACTTCTATTGTTACTTGTGGTATCAAGGCAATAGTCGATAACCACATTTTGATCACCCGCACACCAACATACCCCATCTGCCTCCAATGCAATAGTATCGTGTAACATTTTAAAGAATGTTTTATCGCTTTCTGGCGGGGCGTATATATTTACCAGAGTCACCTTTGTTTCATCTATAGTACCTTTTACAATTACAAATCTCCCCTCATTATCCCTTATTTCCTTTTGGTACTCAAACCGGACCTGGTTGGAGATTAAAATTGCCACTCCTCTTTTACGAGTATTAGTATGCGAACTGTAGTACGTATGCTTATAGCCAAATTTCTTTAATTTCTCATGCTCTGAACGTGATAAATGGGTTTCCTGCAGGAAGTTGATCTGCGACTTCTCCTTCCTCAACTTAGCCATAACCCTCGCTCGTTTCACAGGGTCTCCCAGACCATTAACATTCAAGGACATAAATCTGATCTCAGGTTTAGTGCTCATAAACAGTTATGGAGTCAAACCAAAATAAATAGATAAAAGGAAAACAGCGTACCCTTGCTGTCTAAAAGTGCAATCACATTTAAAAAAAGTAATAAAGACAATAACTATGTACAGGCCTAATAATGTAAACAAAATCAAAACCAAGGACTTCCAGTAAGAGATGTCAACCCATCCCCTCCCCTGTTGACCCTCTTGTGGTATTGTGAGAGTAAACCCTACCATTGGTTGGGGCTCCCACCCGGTAGTGAAGCCCAGCCTAAAAGGGGTCTCCATACCAGAGTAGTTATAGAACCATTCCCATAACCAACCATATTTGTCATTTTAAACCAAAGTAGCAAAACGTTTCACCTTTATTCCTCATTAATTTGCACCCTGACTTTAACTATATAGTTATGCGAGAGTATCAAAACACCTTCCCTCCATCTATTCACACTCTAATGCCTTTAAACAGATGCACAGAGTAAACACTCAAACTCACCCTCATCCAGCCGACACTAGCTAAAGACACACCTCCGAATCATGCATCTTTTAAACACTCAACGTTTATATATTTGCAGCTTTCCTTTTGCCCTCCTGCTGGCCTCCGAGGTCCGGTCCTTCCTTCGATCCACTCGTTGCCAGGTAGAAAGTTTAGCTGCACGAAGATTTTCCAGAAGAGTAGTGTTTCCCCCGCTAGCTTCCTCTGATTCGCCGCCTCCTCCGGCGCAGCTTCTCTCGACCTCTGCCAGCTGCTCGTCTCCAAGCTCCAGTCCTCTTTTACGCACATCTTTGGCTGCTTCCGTGGCGCTCTGGTACATCACCTTCCCGGTGTTCCAGTGGATGCGGATCTTGGTGAAAGGCGTGTTGAACTTGATCTTGTTTGCTGTCAAGACTCTCTTTATGTTGTCATATGATCTTCGTTGTTTCAGCACTCTGTCCGAGTAATCGTTATCAAAGAACACTCTTCTGTCGCCGTATTTCACCGGTGGTGTCATTGCCCAGGCTTTGGCCAAAACCTTCTCCTTCACATCGAACCGCTGGAAGTTAATAATAACCGATCTCGGTGGTTCGTCTGGTTTCCTCTTCGGTCCCAGCGCCCGGTGCGCCCGCTGGATGCCTAGGTCAGTGTCGATAGCCAGTTCTTTGCGGAGCCAGTCGGTCATAAACTGCACCATTGTTTCACCTTCCTCTGGCGTTGCCTCTTCGGACAGTTGAAACACACGGATGTTGTTCCTCTTAGATCTTTGGACGACATCATCTAATTTATCCATCATTCTTTGCCTTTCCTCCAACAGCTCCGCCAATGTTTTATTCACCTCCAAACTCCACTCCTCCATCTCTTCTGTGCGTGCCAACGCGCTCGCCATTTTGGTGTTTTGCTCTTCCATCTCCGTAGTAATCGTGTCCAACTTGCGATTGATCTCCACACTGAACGCCGCCCATTTCTCGTCCAGTTGCGCTGTAATTTCGTCTTTCAGGGCTCTCATGTCCCTTTTCATCTCCTTACGCATGTCTCCAATTTGTTTGCTAATCCCCTCCAGGCCAGCCTGGACAGCCTCCATGTCAATCTCCTTAGCTTCGGGCGTTAGCGTCGGTGCACTCTCTTCTTCGTCGATTTTCTGGAGCGTACCGTCTGTTTGTTTGTTTTGGTGTCTCGTACTCCGTCTCGCGCTCCCTTCCCCCGACATTTACGTTCTTCTTTTGCCACTTTCAAACTTTTAGCGCAGTATATATTAGTTGGCTACGGGAGCTCACAACTCAAGCGACCGTCCTGTTCGCCACCATTACCGGAACTCCTGTATTCCACTGTTTTAATGTGAACTTGAAATGTCCCAATAAAATATTATTGCATTAATATGTACTTGTTTTGTTGAATAATTTCATGTTTAATAACAATTTCATTGTATAATAGGTAATGTTAATTATTTAATGCTAATTTTGCTCTCAAACCAACATTTTGATTTTAACCAACTTCTTTGGTAAAAATAACCCAACAACATGACTGTGTTTTAGCCCATTTATTAGTTAATATAACCCAACAACATGGTTCTATTTTAACCCATTTATTGGGTAACATTAACCTAACAGCAGAGTCATTTTTAACCCAATTTTGGGTAAACAGTTTCAACCCAACATGCTGGGTCAAGCCCATAACCCAACCCTGCTGGGTTAAAACAACCCAGCGTTGGGCGGGTCCAACTTTGGCCCAGCGTTGGGTTACAAATTGGGTTATTTTTAACCCAGCAGTTTTAAGAGAGTAATCTTTTCACAGATAAAAAAGGGAAAATGCCATTGGTTTCACTCAAACGTCCTCAAATGCGATTCATCATTTATCAAGATAATGTCTTAACAGTGAATTACAGAATTATGCGACCTTTCATACAGCTAAAATGTATGTATAGGCCAATGAAAGGTCAGAGCATTTAAAGCACTGTTCTTTTCTTCTCTTCTCTGGCATCTCAATTCTTGCTGGATCTTTTCAGGAAGTTGCCAGTGAGACCTTCAGATAGGGGCGTGCCGCCGGTAACCTCTCCTTTCTATCAAAGACAGAGAGAAAAAGCCAAATCGCCCACTCATGGAAGTTCTCTTGTTGAGTCACACAAAAAGTGCATGGGCCCCCGCGGCTATGTGTAAAAGATGTTTATTCTGTGCCAAAGTATTTCACCCATCACTGTAACACACTCGGTCTTAACGTGCTTGCCTGCTGTTTGCCCAGACAAGCACAGGTAGGCACGGCGAGGGCGGCGTGTTTAGACAGGGAGAAGGGTTTAGCTCGCTGACAGTAATATTCAAAAGAGGAACAAAGAAGCACACCACAGAGTATTTATCACTCCTAAGTCTCTGCCCCACTAAGATGTCCTTAGTGACCAAGAGTGGTTTTGATCTGAGTCAGTGTTGGAGTCCATTGGCTGCAGCAGTTTGTGTTGGCAGCTTTTCATGAGCAGATTAATAAAGACTCCATAGAAATATCAAAATATGCTGCATCTCCCACGCGTGCCTCTGTTGTTGACATTCTGGTCTATGGATGCTGACAGAAAATATGTGACTGGTGGATTTCCAAACTTCTTTATGGCCTGCTGACAACTGTTTTGTTTTTTTCTCTCAGACTTTCTCTTAAACTCACACTTAAGTTTTCTTTGTTTGGAACCAGAGTCAGGTTCAGGCTGCCCAGTCACAATGACATGCACCCAGAAGCAATTTACCAGTTTTCCCATCAGGTTGCTCCAAATGTAATTATGATCCTTGTGATTATAGATAGTAGAGTAAACATTGTGTAGTAATTGTCTTTTGGAGTCTCCGGAGTCTCAAGCAGTTAAAAACACAAAAAGAAACAGCTGAACATGAACATCAGCCCAGATTTCATATTGTTCTACTCAAGAGTATGAGGAACTTTTGGCTCACTGATGCCTAATTTCTAAAAGTTTTCTTGGATTAAATATTATTTAAAGTTCCAGTGTGTACGGTTTAGGAGGCTCTATTGACAGATCATAGCAGGAATGGAATATAATCTTCATAACTCTGTTCCCATTAGTGTTTAATCGCCTGAAAATAACAATTGTCTTGTTTTTGTTATGCTGGAATGAACCTTTTATATCTACAGACACCACGCTAATGGGGGTGCAGTCAGCAACTACACCACTAGATACCACTAAATCCTACACGCTGGAGCTTTAATGCAGATTATTGCACACTGCATGATTTCATTTAATTCATTAAATTACCACAAAAAAGAGTGTGTAATTGAATATTAAACTACTAAAAGAATGAATCTCAAATAAGCTAAAGAATTTGAGCTCACATGGAGAATAAACATGACTTTCTGGTGTCTGGAGGCAACTTAGAAGCTATGAACAGCACTACTAAGTTCTATTTAACTGTCTTCCTCGCGTCATTCTCTTTTAAATGTAGAGTTAGACATAGTAAAAGTATCTATGGAACCATTTAGTATATGACGTATGTACATGTACAAGTACATGACATGACATGTGTCTTTGACTGAACTAGTCAACAGTTTGTGCAGATACCTGATTGTAGATTTTCCTGTTTACTGTAAAAGATTATCCATAAAACTATTAACTCAAAATGTAATCAGTCATGTAGTTGGTTCGGAGTTCCTTCACGGTCTCAATGACAGTGTCTCAGTACATGTAACCAGGATTTCAAAGAAATTGCTGCTCAACTCAAGGAAAACAACAGACAAGAAAGCTTTTTAGAAGACCCGGCTTCCTGTTGGCAATCATTGAATCTATCACAATGACTTTCCTATTTCATTGCATGCCTTAGCTGTGGACTTTCCAGCTCAAGCTTCTTTAAAGAAACAAGGTTATAAGCATCAGAAAAGGTCGCCACACAGCGCATCTCCTGCCGACAAAGCAAAGGGCAAACAACGGTTTCTCTCTGACAACAGGATGTTTTCTCTCGCTGTTTCAAATAATCAGCGACGGATTCTCAGGATTGTGTTGGCAGTCCACCAGCCTGTGAAAGGATAATCGTTAGATCAAGAAAGAGAATCCATGGTAAAATACAGAAATATGTCTCCCACGCACTGGATCATCTGGGCGTATTTGAGTTGTTGATGTTCCGGTCTGAAGACATTTGTGAAGAAGGAGTAATTGGTAGATGTAAAGAGCCATTTTGGAGAAACTCTTGTTCTCTTGTTTAAAGATTAAAATGTGACGAAGAAGGTTTTGTACACAATCAAGAAAGGTGATTATGTGGTTTTGGTGAATTCCTGAGAAAGTTTTATACAGTTTCACCAGATTTACCACGACAAACATCAAATTACTGTTGTCTTACTACTGAATAAAGAAAAAAAATCTGGTTCCCACACAGTACATTGCCAAACAGTGCTCATGTCACTTATATCTGATGCATCAAGATGTAGATTTGTTAAGACAGGACTATTAGTAGATAAATGAAAAAAAATGGGGACATGTTTGAGCAACTTGATTACAAATTTCCCATCATTATTTATACAATATAAATGATCTAGTGTTGTTAAAATGAAAAGTCTTTAGTGTCGTTCAAATTGATTTAACAAGTCCTTATAACTAAACTGGCAAAATATAGAATTAATATTTTTTTTCCATAGAAAATAAACTATATTAAACTGAGCTAACATTCGCTAAAAGCAGCTACAGTTGTCAGGTTTACTTTAGTGTCCATCAGGAAACTGTAAATCACAGGACATCAGAACATCAGTTTTGGAAAATGCTGTGGAAATTCTAAAGGTTTTCAAAGTCAAAGTCATTGTATCATTGTTCTTTTTACACTAACATATGCTGTGACTGTATCTGATTCATTGGTTGACATCTCAGTTTGACAGCTTTGTAAAGATGATTGGAAGATCTGGAGAATAAGTGGAAATCTGCTGCGTCGTGTTTCCAGGTTACAGATCCAAACAGAACAGATTAATCCGCTTTCTGGGAAGTGTGATGTGAGATGGGATTAACAGCGATGTAGTGTCTTGCCAGTAGTTTTGGTTTACTGTTTGGTGTGCAAAGGTCACAACACCAAGGTAACATCAGAGGTACATGCTGATTCACTCATGTTCACTTTTAGCCTTTAATTGCAATTTCTATCTATAATAAAACAATCCGAGAATTCAGTTCCAACCTTCACGCAAGGACCAACCAAATTCTCCTTTTTACGTTTTGTTTTTGTCCTCTGGGTTTAATTCAGAACATCAAAACATAAAAATGTGTCAGAGTGCGATGAGATAATGGTGAGATGAGTTGTGTCTAGTCAGTCTGTGAGTCAGGTCAGACGTTGAGTACTTTTTCTTGAGAAATCACCTCGGCCACACACACACACACACACACACACACACACACACACACACACACACACACACACACACACACACACACACACACACACACACACACACACTGTCTCGTCTTTGACTGGCTTTTACTGTCGTAAGTTTTGTACTTTAAAGGTTATTAAACAAAGGTAGTTTATTAAATGAAAGTTTTTAGATTGTTTTTAACAAAAGGGGGAGAGGCAAAAAGGGGAACGAAGGGCGCACGGGTGCTGTCAAAAGAACAAACAAATATAACAAAAGGAGAACTCTAACAGAGCCTATTACTTTCTAACAAGAACCAAAACGAAAAAAGAAAAGCCTCACTATCTAACGCTAATTCCAAATAACAAAACGCACATCCAAACAGCACCCCTGAACTAATGTCTCTAACAGCCGAAATACTCTCGGGTGTGATCAGTACTACTACTAACCTAATCCCTGCCCAGTCCCAAACCAAAATCACCAAATCCTCACTAATTGCAAAATACAAGAGTTCCCAAAATGAACGAGGTGAGCTCATCACCGCTACACACAAATAAGCCGCCATGATGCTCTTGCTGCTGCTGTTTAAATTGTCCTCTTGGGGCTCGTGCATTGGTCCACCAGCAGAGGATGCGGAGGACGCTGCAGCCAATCCTGATCCCCTCGGCTCGGAGATGGGCGCCATCAGGACCCAACCCCTCACCAGCGCCCGTCGACCTGCATTTGCATAAAGGGAACACCACACACACACATATACGCCGGGGCAAAACGGTGGCGGCCGTAACAGCAAGTAAAAGCAGTGATTGAAAGTAACTGAGTACATTTACTTGATTCCTCTACATAATTAAAACGTTATTATAAATGTAAATTTACATATTGTGAATCAGTAAATCTGAAACATTTGTTTAAACGAGGTTACTGCATTTTAGCTGCAGAGGTTGGGGCATCAGGGCGTTTCGCTATAATTGATCTTTTGATTTAATAATTGCTTTGTTTTTTTGTCTTTTCAGGCTTTATTTTCAAAATAGACAGCTGTACAGTGACAGGAATGTGAGGAGATGGGGAATGACATGTGGAAAGGAGCCACAGGTCGGATACGAACCCTGGGCTTCCACAGCAAGGACTGAGGCTTTGTACATGGGGCGTAGGCTCTACTAACTGTAGCTCAGTTGCTGCCCTGCCAAAAATGATCTCTCTTAAATGATCAAAACTATGATGAAATGTGACTTTTGTTTACTTAGATGAGACAAGACTGAACTGCCCAACCCGTTAAGAGAGCCAATCTGCACTGTCCAATCCGCAAAAACAACCACAAACAGCCAAACTGCCCCGCAGTGCTCTCAAAGGGGCTGCCTCTCGAATTTTTTCTCCTCCGGCCCAACAGTGGGAAGATCTTGGCTTAATTAACAGACCAGTAATTCTGAATGTTTTTTTTTTTTATTGTTCAATATCAACAAAACTTTCTCCCTCTATTCCGCTCAGACATGCAAGCATCGCACACTATAAAAAAAAGAGAAAACATTCCAACTATAATTAGACTAAAAATTTCAAAATTTTAAAGTTGGAGGATAAATATGATTAAAATGAATATACGCCTACAGACCAAATATCTAAAATAGCTGACAGAATTAACACTGATGCAGGCCAGGGTCATCTGGACCTGGAGGTTGAAAGAAGCAGCTACTCATTTTTTAATCCTTGAATCACCATCTTCACTGAACAAACCAGCTCAATAATAATAATACTCTGAACTCTTCTTTAAAGTTAGAAGACTTACTGAAATGTGGAGTTAGAGGTTCAAACTGTTTTTCACCAGTTTTCAGTCCAGGATTTTGTGGGCGGTCTTTAAAGGGTGGCTCAATGACACGCTGAGGCCACCCTGAGCAGAGAGATAGAGATTACTTCATCTCGCTCAAAGTTTCAACGTTAGTCATGTCATTTTCTGAACTCAGGGTTTCAGTCACTTTAAAATTGCTGCTTGACTGTTCCCACGAGTGGGCTTTTGACTGATTTTGACACTGAATTTCTTGTCGATATTCTTAATCATTCAAATTTCTCTGGGTGATGATTAACACTTTCTTCCTTGGTATGACAAATTCAGAACACATATTTTTTTTTCTTTGCATGGACACCAAAACTAGAATCATGTGAAATCAACTGCTCCATAATATAACTCCTCATCCTCTCTTAAAGCTTCTTGAAAAATCAGCTAAGTAAACTCTTTGGTCAAAATTCAACACATTAAATGACGTAAAAAGACAAAGACAGATGATGACACTTCACTCGGCCTCCAGCTGTGATAGCATTCGGCATTAGATGAGGTATGCGGCCATCGCGGCTTGTTATGTTTTCACTCCTCACCACATGGATCCGATAGCTATTTCCTGTTTGATGGGATTCACACATGGAACAATAAAACTCTATGAGTTTAAGATTGCATGTGACTGAGATCAGAGCCGTACCGTTTCAACAGGGTGGATGCACAAAGTTTATACAACCAAATCCAAGCTAAAGTCTACATTTATTTTAAAAATGATTTCAACAATATCTAGTTTATTCTCAATGAGGACTCAATATTTCAGTTTTTTGATGAATACTTTAGTATATGTAAAAATGTAAAAACAGACAGACATTGAAATGTATCCTCAGTAGAAAATCCCTTTTCATTTTAATGATTCCACAATGTTTCTTCTTGCTCAACACTTCCACAAACTTCACATTTTTAGCTCCTATGCTGGTGACACAGATGCTTAATATTTTTAACTTTTAAGATTAAAGATTAAAGTTTTATATTAAAGAGGAAGCAGAAAGCTATACCTTGCAGCTAGTGCTATAAGCTGGTGTCAGCATTTACCTTTAAGAACATGGACAGACCAACCTCTGAAACCAGCGGTGGCCAGTCTGGCAGAATTACAGCAGTTCACTACTCAGCAATCTTTCCATCAGGAAAGTCTGTAAATCCAGTCAGGTCTGACTGCTAAATTAGATTCTGTTGTTCCATGTTCTATGATGACTTTTCTATTATAAATACTTCATAACACAATGACAATTTGGTAAGGAGAGTTTTCCCAAAAAGGACTATAATATTTGTGTCCAGGATGTGTTTTCATGTTTAAAAATTTAAACAGTTTCATTTTGCATGAAGTGTTCTTCCAAAATGTGCTCCACAACTTCCCAAACCGCCAACATGAGAATCATATTCGCTTTGAAGCATGAAAGTCACGAGAGTTGCCATTTGCCAACCAAATCCTAACATTTTTTAAGGCTTCGGTCATCTGCATCTTTGAAGTATTGACTGACAAATTCCTGAAGATGGATCAGGCTTTGAAATAAAAGCCTTCATTTTTCCTCATGAGTGGATCCAGCCTTCCTTCATTGTGGATTCTTCTCTGAGAGGATGAGCAAACCGACCTGCCAGTGATCACTGATACAGCATGTGTCTGTGAATCAGAAGCAGGTGTGTGTTAGCCTGGTAAAAATACTGCAGAGCTTGTGTCCAGCTGTATCTGGAAGGTGACGGTCTGGAAACCTGAGCTGTGGCTGAACAATGTGCTCATATCAGATGATGCCTAACAGATTTTCTGTTGACCTCAATGAAGTACTTTATTTGTATAAAAAACACTTTAACTGATATTACTGATATTGATACTCAAATCGACAATAATCAATTTTGTGCTCTCGCAGAAATATGAATTTATAAATCTGTCAATAGTTTAAACTGGGCACATGTGTACAAGTGAAGTACAAGTAAATCTTAAAATATTATATTTGGAAAAAGACAATTCCAATTAAATTATTCTTTTGTCAATGACCACACAATGCAGTACATTTTATTTATTTTATTTAGACACAAAACAAAACAACAAACAAATTGCTGCAGATATTACCTTACAGTGCCTTTCTATGATGCAGCGAACAGAACAGGTTTTCTTGGTTGCCAGAGATGTCACTGAAACTAGGGTAAGCAGCATTATGTAGGTGCTAATCACCCAAAATATTGATGACAATCCTTTGGACCAAGAAATGGAGGCGGCTGTTTATATTTGCCATGAAACCCAAGCTGCTTTCCTTAACACAGTTAACTGTAAAACACAATGTTTTTTTTTATTTTTTTATTAGCTTAAATAAATCGGAAAAACAAAACGGACAAATTTCTGCAATATCAAGAACGTCTTGGGTTTCTGGGTCAAGGCAGCAGATCTTCTCATTATTACTTCCAGTCTTAAATATGACTCAGTGGCATTACATTGCATCAAACCTGCATTTAACACATTTACTCATGATAAAGAACGCAAAACAATGTACAAGAAATACACTTGAAGGTCTAAAGATTAACAGTGTTATAGAAGGGAAAAAAAGCATTTCAGTAGGTGTTCGAGGTGTTTAAAAAATACATAAGTGGGTGTCTAGACCACAAATAACGTTTCATTTAAGAAATGTGAGGGGCTGCGTTGGTGGGGGCATGTTGTATCAGGTCTTGCTATGGTGATGAAAACCAATTAAGAAATGCAGTTTCAAGAACACATCCAGGAGTCTGGCTTTTCAGATACCACAGCACTGTACAGTGGTTTAAAATGCCATGAGGAGGGATTTTAGTGCTCTCTAAAGTTATCATGTTATCCTCTGCCACAATGATCACAAGGTAAACAGAAGATTTTTGGACTACATTACAGAGAAGTCTACCTAGAATCTGACTGGCCTTACCGGATGGCATGTTGCATTTTAGCAAAAGTTGCTCATGTCAATCTAGCGGCGAAGTTGCAGATTGCAACAAAATGAATACTCTCCTACACCTCACCCTCTCCTTCTAAGCTTGTAAGAAAAACTCTGGCTGCCAAATTCACATTAAAGCAAAAGTCCATATCTAGATCCGAGTTTGGTTTGTCTGTTCAGAGCTGCTGTAGAAAAAATAATAACTGCAAGCTGTGAACCACAACTGCAGCTACAGCTAGTAGCTACATACAGTCTGCGGGGGTGTAGTTAAATGTGGTGGCATTTGGCAGGTCATCATGGCAATATTACCAAACCACCGCTAAATCTGTGTTCACTGATGACCAGGTTCTTATAACTTTGCATAATTAGTGTTGATATAGTTTTGTTGCAGTCGTTACCTGTAGTTGAATGTACCTTGAGTCCTGCTTTCAGAAAAGTGATTTAATGGTTGGACGTTTTGGCTTCGAAAATAAACTTTTGTTAAAACTAATAAATTTGACTCAAGGTGAAATTAAATGTATTTGTTTTTGGAAGCAATCCGTAAAAAGTTCTCATCTGCACATGTGTCCTTCTCATGTTACGAGCTCTACATGTTCATCAAAAAAAAAGGTTGTGTTTCACTGAAGTGAGAAGAGTGTCTGTCTGTCTGTCTGTCTGTCTGTCTGTCTGTCTGTCTGTCTGTCTGTCTGTCTGTCTGTCTGTCCGTCCGTCTGTCCGTCTGTCTGTCTGTTTTCCAGCATGTCTGTTATTCAGATCCATCTCCTGGCACTCTGCTGGACTTCCACAAGAAGCATCTGGGATTCAAACTCTCTCTCTCTCTCTCTGTCTCTCTCTCTCTCTCTGGTTAAAAGCAAAGTTAAAGCTTTGAAGCATGGGCCAACGCGCCGACCTGCCTTCACCAGGCTGAGGTGTAGGATGGCTGCAGGGGGGTGGGGATCACACAGGAAGTACAAAAATATGCCCTGATTTGCATACACTGCTGTGCTCTTAGCTCTCCTTTTGCCCATGTTCTGTAAAACACACTGTAACTCCTCTGTGCACTGTGGAAAACTTGTGTTCAGGTTCCACAGGTTTCCATATTGAAGCAGTAAGGTATGATGATTTATGTCACATGGATCCATTTACAGGAGGCATTAAAATTCCATTGCAGTTAGAAGATGCATGATAGTTTTTTATGTGTAGAAGTAGCGGGGGAGCTGTGTTGGAACACGGTTAGGGTCGATGTAAATACACAGAAAATAGCTGAACCTGAATGTTCCACCACCCAGACAGAAACTAATACTATACTAAGATATGTGTACAACATTTAAAATAATGGATAGTAAGAAGGAGAAAATCCTGCAAAAAATTATAAAATATGACATCTATTGTGATTGGGTAAAAGCTAATTCATTTAAAGAATATTCCTAATGAGGACGTTTTTATTTGTGAGTTCACTGGAAGTTTGGGAAACTTGAAACAAGTTATGATTCACCAAAATACTGTTTGATATCTCTGAATTGTTTGTCGTTATCTCAAGTGATGGAAAAAATCTATCTCTGCTATCTGTGGCACTCTGTTCCCATCCCTAACTGCATTTTTAAATACAGGCTGTTTTATTGTGGAAGTAAAGATGTTGAGTCATGTTTGGAGGTCCTTTGAAATGTGATTCCAATCAGATTTCCACAGAAGCAACTCAGTCAGGATGCTCCTGCCACTAATATCTGATTTCAAAGTGTCTGGTGCGACAGAGGAATGACTTGACAGCGCGATAGGGAGAAAATGGATCTACATTTCCAGTGCTTCTACATTGGAATGGCACTTCACCAACAAATCTGCAAATAACAGTGCAAACAGTCTGCCTTAAAGATCTGACTTGAGTTATCTGAGTTATGTTTTCTATCAGAGTCTGGACTGTCGGAGTAGGCTCTGTCGAGAAAAGCATTTTTTCCGTTTTCCTTGATGCAAATTTGTCTGAATGGTAGCTGACTGTTCAGCAGTGGGAACTAATTCATCTAATCTTCTATTTATTCTTTATGAATATCATTTATTCCTTTGTCATGGGGCAACTGTGGATCGGGAGGAAAAGCGGGTTGTCCACTAATCAGATGATTGGCAGTTCGAACCCAAAGGCCTCGCCATCAGTGAACGAAAGCGTATGAATGGTTAGCTCCTAAAACTGAACTTGCATAGTGTATGAATGTGTGTGAATGGGTGAATGAGATTTGCAGTGTTAAAGCCCCTAGAAAGGTGCTATATAAGTACAGTCCATTTACCTCAGCAATGATGTGTTCATACCCAAATGTAGTAAATTGCAGAACATTCAAAGGTTTGCCAAACTCATCACCATGATTCATATCAGGAATGTCTGTGAATCATGAAGTACTATTCACCAAAGATTTCACATCATTTATGAACACATTCACTGCACTGTACTAAAGATCATTGAGTGTGCCTGAAAGTGCACACTATATGTTATCCACCGCGCTTCTTCTTCTTCTTATTGAGTGTGCCTGAAAGTGCACACTATATGTTATCCACCGCGCTTATTCTTCTTCTTATTGAGTGTGCCTGAAAGTGCACACTATATGTTATCCACCGCGCTTATTATTATTATTGAGTGTGCCTGAAAGTGCACACTATATGTTATCCACCGCGCTTATTCTTCTTATTGAGTGTGCCTGAAAGTGCACACTATATGTTATCCACCGCGCTTATTATTATTATTATTATTGAGTGTGCCTGAAAGTGCACACTATATGTTATCCACCGCGCTTATTATTATTGAGTGTGCCTGAAAGTGCACACTATATGTTATCCACCGCGCTTATTGAGTGTGCCTGAAAGTGCACACTATATGTTATCCACCGCGCTTATTCTTCTTATTATTATTATTCTTACGCCCTTTTTTTGCATCGCTTCTCCTCCCAGAGTTTTTGTCACACACACACAAAACGGGTATCAAAACGACCGGCTCGGCCGGGAATCGTGTGCTATGTCTTTTCTAAGAGATTCACGTGTTTTTCGCGAATTTATTCGCGAAAAACTGAGAATAATTTCCCATAAAGAATGAATGGGGAGGCCCGAAGAAAAATAAATTTCAACAGACATTTTCAACAATGAACTGCTCTGGCATACTTTCACCGAGAGACTTCATTTAAAAACTAAAAACGGAGGTATGCTTGCCTTCTCTTCATGGATTCACTACACTCATCGACAGCTTTTACCGTTTTTAAACTATCAAGGCTCAAAGTTGAGCAGGTTTTTAGTCAAATTTCTGGGTTTATAATGGGTGTGTATGTGGCGGAATGTTTTTGCTAGAGTGGATGACATCATCAGCTAGAGTGAGGAGCAGGGAGAAAAATCTGTGAAAAAATAAAACGTATTTTACTACCGTGGGCTCAAATGCTCCACTACAGACACCAAGTATACATAAAACGTAGGAAAATTCGAGGTAATCGCACTGATACCACTGTTGTAGCTGTCGCTCGTATAGTTTTGGGTCCCTACACGTTAATTGATCAACTACTCCCATCCACAGCCTCATTCACTCCCATGGTTTTTGAAGCAGAGAATTTACCGGAAGGAGCAGGGCGCACCTGTGCTTGCTCTGACTCTCAAGGCCAAAGTTTATACAATTTTCACCTGAAACTTGGCACAGACATTATACACACAATAAGCATTCTTCTGGTCATTTAGATTTTGGTTTCCAGGCATACCTTGAGGGTTTTTTGGCCCCTTTTCCAGGGGGATCATTCAGACATATACTGTGCATTTCAGTGAGACATACTGCTGCATGAACACCTGTGTCTAATTAATGAGACCTGCAGCTCACCCAGGTTGCTTGGCAACTGCTTGAGGAGGAGGGGGGGAGGGGTCAGCAGACAAGCCGAGCGACAGCTTGAACTTGTCTGTGTTAAATGTGCGCACACAGACAGACAGACACACACACACACACACACACACACAGACACAGACAGTAACACACACACAGACAGTAACACACACACACACACACACACATATGTATATATATATGTATGTATGTACATGTTAGTGCTCTTTATTCAGAAAACCCTCATGCGTCGCGTCATTACTGTTAGCCACTAATATATGCCTGTTAGTTCTGCCTGTTAGTGGCGCCACCATTATTGTTTGCCACTAAGAATGAAATACATTATAATTGCTAACTTGGTAATGCTAACATGCGCTGGTGCAGGATTAACAGGATCTTGTACTATTACACTTTTATTCTTTTTTTTTTTAGATTCAACTCATTTAGAACATTTCCACAGACACAAGCATGCACACACACACACACAGACAGACACACACACAGACACACGCACACACAGACACTGAACAGACTCTCAGTAAACAGATCGACATCATTGTGTTCAAACAATAAAAATCTGCTGATCTACGATCAATACAGGCTGAGCTGCACACCTGGACAGGTGAGCTCAGCCTTGTTGCTTGGCAACCTCAAGCATGCCTTTGACTAACTTTATTGAAATCTGTGTATGATATCAGACTATCAAGACTACATTTTTAATGTCGGCCATTTTATCCTTGTCTCTCACAAACACATAGATAGAGAGACAGACACGCACACACAGACACGCACACACAAACACACACACACACACACACACACACACACACACACAGACACACTGAACAGACGCTCAGTAAACAGATCGACATCATCGTGTTGAAACAATAAAACAGGCGGAACTGCACACCTGGACAGGTGAGTCTCAGGACAGTCTCAGGACAGTCTCTACAATCCTTTTACACTTTAAACTTCTCCCTTCTACTTGGCAACCTCAGCCTGCTTGAGGAGGAGAGGGGGGAGGGGCCAGCAGACAAGCCGAGTGGCAGCCATTTTTGTAGTTTTTGGCACTTCATTTGAACTTGTCTGTGTAAAATGTGCGCGCACACACACACACACACACACACACACACAGACACACTTTTAGGCTGTAAAGACATGCTATTTGCAAACATTAGCGACCAATGCTAAAATTAGTGCTAATTAACATTAGCCACTAGGAATTAAATACATGTTGATTATTAACATGGTAATGCTAACATGCTAGTGCTAACTGCTAGCGCATCAGTGTTAACATGCTAATGCTAACATGCTAATGCTAACATGCTAATGTTAACTGCTAGTGCATCAATGTTAACATGCGCATGTTAACATGTTAATGCTAACATGCTAATGCTAACATGCTAATGTTAACTGCTAGCGCATCTGTGTTAACATGCTAATGTTAACATGCTAATGCTAACATGCTAATGTTAACATGCTAATGCTAAGATGCTAATGTTAACTGCTAGCGCATCAATGTTAACATGCTAATGCTAACATGCTAATGCTAACATGCTAATGCTAACATGCTAATGCTAACATGCTAATGCTAAAATGCTAGCGCATCTGTGTTAACATGTGCATGCTAACATGCTAATGTTAACATGCTAATGTTAACATGCTAATGCTAACATGCTAATGTTAACATGCTCATGCTAACTGCTAGCGCATCAGTGTTAACATGCTACTGTTACATGTTAATGCTAACATGCTAATGCTAACATGCTAATGCTAACATGTTAATGTTAACATGCTAATGCTAAGATGCTAATGTTAACTGCTAGCGCATCAATGCTAACATGCTAATGCTAACATGCTAATGCTAACATGCTAATGCTAACATGCTAGCGCATCTGTGTTAACATGTGCATGCTAACATGCTAATGTTCACATGCTAATGTTAACATGCTAATGCTAACATGCTAATGTTAACATGCTCATGCTAACTGCTAGCGCATCAGTGTTAACATGCTAATGTTAACATGTTAATGCTAACATGCTAATGCTAACAGAACCCCAGCAACAGCCCACTCGTCACTCTCAAAATTTCTTTTCTAGTACTAAATTTGCTGAGCAGTGTCAGTAATAATGCATGGGGGCGACAGGGCCAGAGTCAGGCACACTCAAAATTTCTTTAGAAATTTTCTAGTTATTATTATTATTATTATTGAGTGTGCCTGAAAGTGCACACTATATGTTATCCACCGCGCTTATTCTTCTTATTATTATTATTCTTACGCCCTTTTTTTGCATCGCTTCTCCTCCCAGAGTTTTTGTCACACACACACAAAACGGGTATCAAAACGACCGGCTCGGCCGGGAATCGTGTGCTATGTCTTTTCTAAGAGATTCACGTGTTTTTCGCGAATTTATTCGCGAAAAACTGAGAATAATTTCCCATAAAGAATGAATGGGGAGGCCCGAAGAAAAATAAATTTCAACAGACATTTTCAACAATGAACTGCTCTGGCATACTTTCACCGAGAGACTTCATTTAAAAACTAAAAACGGAGGTATGCTTGCCTTCTCTTCATGGATTCACTACACTCATCGACAGCTTTTACCGTTTTTAAACTATCAAGGCTCAAAGTTGAGCAGGTTTTTAGTCAAATTTCTGGGTTTATAATGGGTGTGTATGTGGCGGAATGTTTTTGCTAGAGTGGATGACATCATCAGCTAGAGTGAGGAGCAGGGAGAAAAATCTGTGAAAAAATAAAACGTATTTCACTACCGTGGGCTCAAATGCTCCACTACAGACACCAAGTATACATAAAACGTAGGAAAATTCGAGGTAATCGCACTGATACCACTGTTGTAGCTGTCGCTCGTATAGTTTTGGGTCCCTACACGTTAATTGATCGACTACTCCCATCCACAGCCTCATTCACTCCCATGGTTTTTGAAGCAGAGAATTTACCGGAAGGAGCAAGGCGCACCTGTGCTTGCTCTGACTCTCGAGGCCAAAGTTTATACAATTTTCACCTGAAACTTGGCACAGACATTATACACACAATGAGCATTCTTCTGGTCATTTAGATTTTGGTTTCCAGGCATACCTTGAGGGTTTTTTGGCCCCTTTTCCAGGGGGATCATTCAGACATATACTGTGCATTTCAGTGAGACATACTGCTGCATGAACACCTGTGTCTAATTAATGAGACCTGCAGCTCACCCAGGTTGCTTGGCAACTGCTTGAGGAGGAGGGGGGGAGGGGTCAGCAGACAAGCCGAGCGACAGCTTGAACTTGTCTGTGTTAAATGTGCGCACACAGACAGACAGACACACACACACACACACACAGACACAGACAGTAACACACACACAGACAGTAACACACACACACACACACACATATATGTATATATATATGTATGTATGTACATGTTAGTGCTCTTTATTCAGAAAACCCTCATGCGTCGCGTCATTACTGTTAGCCACTAATATATGCCTGTTAGTTCTGCCTGTTAGTGGCGCCACCATTATTGTTTGCCACTAAGAATGAAATACATTATAATTGCTAACTTGGTAATGCTAACATGCGCTGGTGCAGGATTAACAGGATCTTGTACTATTACAATTTTTTTTTTTTTTGAGATTCAACTCATTTAGAACATTTCTACAGACACAAGCATGCACACACACACACACACACACAGACAGACAGACAGACAGACGCGCACACACACACACACGCACACACACAGACAGACAGACAGACACACGCACACACACACAGACAGACACACGCACACACACACACACAGACAGACAGACAGACAGACAGACACACGCACACACACACACACACAGACAGTAACACACACACAGACAGATATACACACAGACACACTTTTAGGCTGTAAAGACATGCTATTTGCAAACATTAGCGACCAATGCTAAAATTAGTGCTAATTAACATTAGCCACTAGGAATTAAATACATGTTGATTGATGTTGATAACATGCTAGAGCTAACATGTTAATGCTAACATGCTAATGCTAACATGCTAATGCTTACATGTTAATGTTAACTGCTAGCGCATCAGTGTTAACATGTGCATGCTAACATGTTAATGCTAACATGCTAATGTTAACATGCTAATGCTAACATGCTAATGTTAACTGCTAGCGCATCAGTGTTAACATGTGCATGCTAACATGCTAATGTTAACATGCTAATGCTGAAATGTTAATGCTAACATGCTACTGCTAACATGCTAAAGCTAACTGCTAGCCCATCAGTGTTAACATGTGCATGCTAACATGCTAATGCTAAGATGCTAATGCTAACTGCTAGCGCATCAGTGTTAACATGCTAATGCTAACATGCTAGTACTAACATGTTAATGTTAACATGCTAATGCTAACGTGCTAATGTTAACTGCTAGCGCATCAGTGTTAACATGCTAATGTTAACTGCTAGCCGTCAGTGTTAACATGTTAATGTTAACATGCTAATGCTAACATGCTAATGTTAACATGCTAATGCTACCTGCTAGCTCATCAGTGTTAACATGCTAATGCTGACATGCTAATGTGAACATGCTAATGCTAACATGGTAATGCTAACTGCTATTGCATCAGTGTTAACATGTGCATGCTAACATGTTAATGCTAACATGCTAATGTTAACATGCTAATGCTAACATGCTAATGTTAACTGCTAGCGCATCAGTGTTAACATGTGCATGCTAACATGCTAATGTTAACATGATAATGCTGAAATGTTAATGCTAACATGCTACTGCTAACATGCTAAAGCTAACTGCTAGCCCATCAGTGTTAACATGTGCATGATAACATGCTAATGCTAAGATGCTAATGTTAACTGCTAGCGCATCAGTGTTAACATGCTAATGTTAACTGCTAGCCGTCAGTGTTAACATGTTAATGTTAACATGCTAATGCTACCTGCTAGCTCATCAGTGTTAACATGCTAATGCTGACATGCTAATGTGAACATGCTAATGCTAACATGGTAATGCTAACTGCTATTGCATCAGTGTTAACATGCCAATGCTAACATGTTATTGTTAACATGCTAATGTTAACATGCTAATGCTAACTGCTAGCGCATCAGTGTTAACATGCTAATGCTAACAGAACCCCAGCAACAGCCCTCTCGTCACTCTCAAAATTTCTTTTCTAGTACTGAATTTGCTGAGCAGTGTCAGTAATAATGCATGGGGGCGACAGGGCCAGAGTCAGGCACACTCAAAATTTCTTTAGAAATTTTCTAGTTGAGTGTGCCTGAAAGTGCACACTATATGTTATCCACCGCGCTTATTCTTCTTCTTCTTCTTATTATTATTGAGTGTGCCTGAAAGTGCACACTATATGTTATCCACCGCGCTTATTCTTCTTATTATTATTATTCTTACGCCCTTTTTTTGCATCGCTTCTCCTCCCAGAGTTTTTGTCACACACACACAAAACGGGTATCAAAACGACCGGCTCGGCCGGGAATCGTGTGCTATGTCTTTTCTAAGAGATTCACGTGTTTTTCGCGAATTTATTCGCGAAAAACTGAGAATAATTTCCCATAAAGAATGAATGGGGAGGCCCGAAGAAAAATAAATTTCAACAGACATTTTCAACAATGAACTGCTCTGGCATACTTTCACCGAGAGACTTCATTTAAAAACTAAAAACGGAGGTATGCTTGCCTTCTCTTCATGGATTCACTACACTCATCGACAGCTTTTACCGTTTTTAAACTATCAAGGCTCAAAGTTGAGCAGGTTTTTAGTCAAATTTCTGGGTTTATAATGGGTGTGTATGTGGCGGAATGTTTTTGCTAGAGTGGATGACATCATCAGCTAGAGTGAGGAGCAGGGAGAAAAATCTGTGAAAAAATAAAACGTATTTTACTACCGTGGGCTCAAATGCTCCACTACAGACACCAAGTATACATAAAACGTAGGAAAATTCGAGGTAATCGCACTGATACCACTGTTGTAGCTGTCGCTCGTATAGTTTTGGGTCCCTACACGTTAATTGATCAACTACTCCCATCCACAGCCTCATTCACTCCCATGGTTTTTGAAGCAGAGAATTTACCGGAAGGAGCAGGGCGCACCTGTGCTTGCTCTGACTCTCAAGGCCAAAGTTTATACAATTTTCACCTGAAACTTGGCACAGACATTATACACACAATAAGCATTCTTCTGGTCATTTAGATTTTGGTTTCCAGGCATACCTTGAGGGTTTTTTGGCCCCTTTTCCAGGGGGATCATTCAGACATATACTGTGCATTTCAGTGAGACATACTGCTGCATGAACACCTGTGTCTAATTAATGAGACCTGCAGCTCACCCAGGTTGCTTGGCAACTGCTTGAGGAGGAGGGGGGGAGGGGTCAGCAGACAAGCCGAGCGACAGCTTGAACTTGTCTGTGTTAAATGTGCGCACACAGACAGACAGACACACACACACACACACACACACACAGACACAGACAGTAACACACACACAGACAGTAACACACACACACACACACACACATATGTATATATATATGTATGTATGTACATGTTAGTGCTCTTTATTCAGAAAACCCTCATGCGTCGCGTCATTACTGTTAGCCACTAATATATGCCTGTTAGTTCTGCCTGTTAGTGGCGCCACCATTATTGTTTGCCACTAAGAATGAAATACATTATAATTGCTAACTTGGTAATGCTAACATGCGCTGGTGCAGGATTAACAGGATCTTGTACTATTACACTTTTATTCTTTTTTTTTTTAGATTCAACTCATTTAGAACATTTCCACAGACACAAGCATGCACACACACACACACAGACAGACACACACACAGACACACGCACACACAGACACTGAACAGACTCTCAGTAAACAGATCGACATCATTGTGTTCAAACAATAAAAATCTGCTGATCTACGATCAATACAGGCTGAGCTGCACACCTGGACAGGTGAGCTCAGCCTTGTTGCTTGGCAACCTCAAGCATGCCTTTGACTAACTTTATTGAAATCTGTGTATGATATCAGACTATCAAGACTACATTTTTAATGTCGGCCATTTTATCCTTGTCTCTCACAAACACATAGATAGAGAGACAGACACGCACACACAGACACGCACACACAAACACACACACACACACACACACACACACACACACACACACACTGAACAGACGCTCAGTAAACAGATCGACATCATCGTGTTGAAACAATAAAACAGGCGGAACTGCACACCTGGACAGGTGAGTCTCAGGACAGTCTCAGGACAGTCTCTACAATCCTTTTACACTTTAAACTTCTCCCTTCTACTTGGCAACCTCAGCCTGCTTGAGGAGGAGAGGGGGGAGGGGCCAGCAGACAAGCCGAGTGGCAGCCATTTTTGTAGTTTTTGGCACTTCATTTGAACTTGTCTGTGTAAAATGTGCGCGCACACACACACACACACACACACACACACAGACACACTTTTAGGCTGTAAAGACATGCTATTTGCAAACATTAGCGACCAATGCTAAAATTAGTGCTAATTAACATTAGCCACTAGGAATTAAATACATGTTGATTATTAACATGGTAATGCTAACATGCTAGTGCTAACTGCTAGCGCATCAGTGTTAACATGCTAATGCTAACATGCTAATGCTAACATGCTAATGTTAACTGCTAGTGCATCAATGTTAACATGCGCATGTTAACATGTTAATGCTAACATGCTAATGCTAACATGCTAATGTTAACTGCTAGCGCATCTGTGTTAACATGCTAATGTTAACATGCTAATGCTAACATGCTAATGTTAACATGCTAATGCTAAGATGCTAATGTTAACTGCTAGCGCATCAATGTTAACATGCTAATGCTAACATGCTAATGCTAACACGCTAATGCTAACATGCTAATGCTAACATGCTAATGCTAACATGCTAATGCTAAAATGCTAGCGCATCTGTGTTAACATGTGCATGCTAACATGCTAATGTTAACATGCTAATGTTAACATGCTAATGCTAACATGCTAATGTTAACATGCTCATGCTAACTGCTAGCGCATCAGTGTTAACATGCTACTGTTACATGTTAATGCTAACATGCTAATGCTAACATGCTAATGCTAACATGTTAATGTTAACATGCTAATGCTAAGATGCTAATGTTAACTGCTAGCGCATCAATGCTAACATGCTAATGCTAACATGCTAATGCTAACATGCTAGCGCATCTGTGTTAACATGTGCATGCTAACATGCTAATGTTCACATGCTAATGTTAACATGCTAATGCTAACATGCTAATGTTAACATGCTCATGCTAACTGCTAGCGCATCAGTGTTAACATGCTAATGTTAACATGTTAATGCTAACATGCTAATGCTAACAGAACCCCAGCAACAGCCCACTCGTCACTCTCAAAATTTCTTTTCTAGTACTAAATTTGCTGAGCAGTGTCAGTAATAATGCATGGGGGCGACAGGGCCAGAGTCAGGCACACTCAAAATTTCTTTAGAAATTTTCTAGTTATTATTATTATTCTTCCACCCTTTTTTTGGCTCGCTTCTCCTCCCAGAGTTTTTGTCACACACACACAAAACGGGTATCAAAACGACCGGCTTGGCCTGGACATGTGTGCTATGTCTTTTCTAAGAGATTTGCGTGTTTTTTGCGAATTTATTTGCGAAAAACTGAGAATAATTTCCCATAAAGAATGAATGGGGAGGCCCGAAGAAAAATACATTTCAACAGACATTGTAAACAGTGAACAGCTCTGGCATACTTTCACCGAGAGACTTCATTTAAAATTTTAAACGGAGGTATGCTTGCCTTCTCTTCATGGATTCACTACACTCATCGACAGCTTTTACCGTTTTTAAACTATCAAGGCTCAAAGTTCAGCAGGTTTTTAGTCAAATTTCTGGGTTTATAATGGGTGTGTATGTGGCGGAATGTTTTTGCTAGAGTGGATGACATCATCAGCTAGAGTGAGGAGCAGGGAGAAAAATCTGTGAAAAAATAAAACGTATTTCACTACCGTGGGCTCAAATGCCCCACTACAGACACGATGTATACATAAAACGTAGGAAAATTCGAGGTAATCGCACTGATACCACTGTTGTAGCTGTCGCTCGTATAGTTTTGGGTCCCTACACGTTAATTGATCGACTACTCCCATCCACAGCCTCATTCACTCCCATGGTTTTTGAAGCAGAGAATTTACCGGAAGGAGCAGGGCGCACCTGTGCTTGCTCTGACTCTCGAGGCCAAAGTTTATACAATTTTCACCTGAAACTTGGCACAGACATTATACACACAATGAGCATTCTTCTGGTCATTTAGATTTTGGTTTCCAGGCATACCTTGAGGGTTTTTTGGACTCTCTTCCAGGGGGATCATTCAGACATATACTGTGCATTTCAGTGAGACATACATGCTGCATGAACACCTGTGTCTAATTAATGAGACCTGCAGCTCACCCAGGTTGCTTGGCAACCTCACCCTGCTTGAGGTGGAGGGGGGGAGGGCGCACACACACGCACACACAGACAGACAGACAGACAGACAGACGCACACACACACACACAGACACAGACAGACAGACAGACACACGCACACACACACACACACACAGACAGACAGACAGACAGACACACGCACACACACACAGACAGACAGACAGACGCACGCACGCACACACACACACACACACACACACAGACAGACAGACACACGCACACACAGACAGACAGACAGACAGACACACACACACACACACACACATGTAAACCAGATAAAAAAACATGTGTATTAAAAAGGTATATTTTATATCTGAAAGAGAGAGAGAATATGTGAGTTAAAAGACTGTCAAATTCATGAAGAAAAGACTATTTGTGGTTATTCTTGTAGAAAAACTAGGGGAACTTTAATTTGAAAGGGATGAGTTGTGGTCCCGATCTGTCATACAGTCGGAGGAGCAGACGCGGTCTGTAATCCCACCTGACGCAGGTTCACATTTCGCCGTAGCCTCTAGAAGGAGCAAGAGGAAGCATGTTCTGGACACGGTCTTAATGTCAGGACGGAGAAAACAAAACTGGAAAAAAGTGATTAAAAACTCGGACAAAACCAAAGGAGGAATCTCCCCGGACGACCACGATCTGCAGGAGTGCAGTTGGAGGATTCGCTCGGGTGGAGAATCGCAGCGGTGAGAGATCGTCCTGCTGTGCTAATGCTAAGTGCTAAAACGCTAATTCTACAAGCTAAACGGCTAACTCTGTGAGCTAACCACTAGCTCAATGCTAATATCGGAGCGCTAGCTCCGGGGCTAATCAGCACTGCCAGTCACACCAAGCTCTGATGTAACAATTTTGTCTAGCTTTTACTTGAGTTATGGTGTGCCATGTGTGTGACTGTGAACATATTTGTTTATTTTAAGCACATTAAGTTATGGTTTCTTACTGTGAACATTACAATAGTTTACATTTTGGTTATTTGTGATAATTAATATGTTAATTGCTATGTTAATAGCATATATATATATATGTGATGGTACTGTTCGAAAAATAATCATTTGGTATCATAATATACTTTGAATTATTCACCTTTTGCTACTGAGAAATTGTGATCTTATTTTGCAATACAAGTTAGTTAAAGCACTTATCCTCTACATAATATAGAGACAATTTAAAGTGATTTATGTACAATAATTCATAATTTAAGATCTGAGAAATTGAAGAAATATGTTCTGATCCTACTTATTGTAGGTCAGGTTTTTGAGGAACCCTTGGATTTGGATAGAGCCTGTCTGGAGGACGGAGCCAGAGAGAGACGTTGATGGCGAGCCGGACCCTGGAGGATCTTAGACGTACACCGTGAATTGAATCCTTTTGCTCACTTTTACACATACACACACACCCACACAACCGTGTGGCTGGACTGACACCTAAAGGGTGCACATATATTGAAGTGAACAGAACAATAAGAAAAACCACACGCAGCTGCGAAAACCTTTATTTTGTTTGTTATTCTCTATACCTACCCGGGTAAGGCTGTTGTATGTATTTCATGTGTTTTATTATTCTCCCCAGCTTCATATTAAAATAGGGGAGCATTGTTCTCATTAACAAAAAGAGCCACAGTGTCGTGTCGTTCTTGTGCATCAGTTGGTTACACCTGGGCTCCGTAGTCGAATTTAAATCTTCTGTTTCTTATTCTGGCCATTAGTTAAAGTTATTATTATCATTACTAATACTTTTCTGCTTCAGAAGGGTTACACACACACACACACACACACACACACACACACACACATATATGTATATATATATGTATGTATGTACATGTTAGTGCTCTTTATTCAGAAAACCCTCATGCGTCGCGTCATTACTGTTAGCCACTAATATATGCCTGTTAGTTCTGCCTGTTAGTGGAGCCACCATTATTGTTAGCCACTAAGAATGAAATACATTATAATTGCTAACTTGGTAATGCTAACATGGCTGGTGCAGGATTAACAGGATCTTGTACTATTACACTTTTATTCTTTTTTTTTTAGATTCAACTCATTTAGAACATTTCTACAGACACAAGCATGCACACACACACACACACACACACACACACACAGACAGACACACACACAGACACACGCACACACAGACACTGAACAGACTCTCAGTAAACAGATCGACATCATTGTGTTCAAACAATAAAAATCTGCTGATCTACGATCAATACAGGCTGAGCTGCACACCTGGACAGGTGAGCTCAGCCTTGTTGCTTGGCAACCTCAAGCATGCCTTTGACTAACCTCATTGAAATCTGTGTATGATATCAGACTATCAAGACTACATTTTTAATGTTGGCCATTTTATCCTTGTCTCTCACAAACACATAGATAGAGAGACAGACACGCACACACACAGACACACACACACACACACAGACACACTGAACAGACGCTCAGTAAACAGATCGACATCATCGTGTTGAAACAATAAAACAGGCGGAACTGCACACCGGGACAGGTGAGTCTCAGGACAGTCTCTACAATCCTTTTACACTTTAAACTTCTCCCTTCTACTTGGCAACCTCAGCCTGCTTGAGGAGGAGAGGGGGGAGGGGCCAGCAGACAAGCCGAGCGGCAGCCATTTTTGTAGTTTTTGGCACTTCATTTGAACTTGTCTGTGTAAAATGTGCGCACACACACACACACAGACACACTTTTAGGCTGTAAAGACATGCTATTTGCAAACATTAGCGACCAATGCTAAAATTAGTGCTAATTAACATTAGCCACTAGGAATTAAATACATGTTGATTATTAACATGGTAATGCTAACATGCTAGTGCTAACTGCTAGCGCATCAGTGTTAACATGCTAATGCTAACATGCTAATGCTAACTGCTAGCGCATCAGTGTTAACATGCTAATGCTAACATGCTAATGCTAACATGCTAATGCTAACTGCTAGCGCATCAATGTTAACATGCGCATGTTAACATGCTAATGCTAACATGCTAATGTTAACATGCTAATGCGAACTGCTAGCGCATCAGTGTTAACATGATAATGTTAACATGTTAATGCTAACATGCTAATGCTAACAGAACCCCAGCAACAGCCCACTCGTCACTCTCAAAATTTATTTTCTAGTACTGAATTTGCTGAGCAGTGTCAGTAATAATGCATGGGGGCGACAGGGCCAGAGTCAGGCACACTCAAAATTTCTTTAGAAATTTTCTAGTTATTATTATTATTGAGTGTGCCTGAAAGTGCACACTATATGTTATCCACCGCGCTTATTCTTCTTATTATTATTATTCTTACGCCCTTTTTTTGCATCGCTTCTCCTCCCAGAGTTTTTGTCACACACACACAAAACGGGTATCAAAACGACCGGCTCGGCCGGGAATCGTGTGCTATGTCTTTTCTAAGAGATTCACGTGTTTTTCGCGAATTTATTCGTGAAAAACTGAGAATAATTTCCCATAAAGAATGAATGGGGAGGCCCGAAGAAAAATAAATTTCAACAATGAACTGCTCTGGCATACTTTCACCGAGAGACTTCATTTAAAAACTAAAAACGGAGGTATGCTTGCCTTCTCTTCATGGATTCACTACACTCATCGACAGCTTTTACCGTTTTTAAACTATCAAGGCTCAAAGTTGAGCAGGTTTTTAGTCAAATTTCTGGGTTTATAATGGGTGTGTATGTGGCGGAATGTTTTTGCTAGAGTGGATGACATCATCAGCTAGAGTGAGGAGCAGGGAGAAAAATCTGTGAAAAAATAAAACGTATTTTACTACCGTGGGCTCAAATGCTCCACTACAGACACCAAGTATACATAAAACGTAGGAAAATTCGAGGTAATCGCACTGATACCACTGTTGTAGCTGTCGCTCGTATAGTTTTGGGTCCCTACACGTTAATTGATCAACTACTCCCATCCACAGCCTCATTCACTCCCATGGTTTTTGAAGCAGAGAATTTACCGGAAGGAGCAGGGCGCACCTGTGCTTGCTCTGACTCTCAAGGCCAAAGTTTATACAATTTTCACCTGAAACTTGGCACAGACATTATACACACAATAAGCATTCTTCTGGTCATTTAGATTTTGGTTTCCAGGCATACCTTGAGGGTTTTTTGGCCCCTTTTCCAGGGGGATCATTCAGACATATACTGTGCATTTCAGTGAGACATACTGCTGCATGAACACCTGTGTCTAATTAATGAGACCTGCAGCTCACCCAGGTTGCTTGGCAACTGCTTGAGGAGGAGGGGGGGAGGGGTCAGCAGACAAGCCGAGCGACAGCTTGAACTTGTCTGTGTTAATGTGCGCACACAGACAGACAGACACACACACACACACACACACACACAGACACAGACAGTAACACACACACAGACAGTAACACACACACACACACACACATATATGTATATATATATGTATGTATGTACATGTTAGTGCTCTTTATTCAGAAAACCCTCATGCGTCGCGTCATTACTGTTAGCCACTAATATATGCCTGTTAGTTCTGCCTGTTAGTGGCGCCACCATTATTGTTTGCCACTAAGAATGAAATACATTATAATTGCTAACTTGGTAATGCTAACATGCGCTGGTGCAGGATTAACAGGATCTTGTACTATTACACTTTTATTCTTTTTTTTTTTAGATTCAACTCATTTAGAACATTTCCACAGACACAAGCATGCACACACACACACACAGACAGACACACACACAGACACACGCACACACAGACACTGAACAGACTCTCAGTAAACAGATCGACATCATTGTGTTCAAACAATAAAAATCTGCTGATCTACGATCAATACAGGCTGAGCTGCACACCTGGACAGGTGAGCTCAGCCTTGTTGCTTGGCAACCTCAAGCATGCCTTTGACTAACTTTATTGAAATCTGTGTATGATATCAGACTATCAAGACTACATTTTTAATGTCGGCCATTTTATCCTTGTCTCTCACAAACACATAGATAGAGAGACAGACACGCACACACACAGACACGCACACACAAACACACACACACACACACACACACACACACACACAGACACACTGAATAGACGCTCAGTAAACAGATCGACATCATCGTGTTGAAACAATAAAACAGGCGGAACTGCACACCTGGACAGGTGAGTCTCAGGACAGTCTCAGGACAGTCTCTACAATCCTTTTACACTTTAAACTTCTCCCTTCTACTTGGCAACCTCAGCCTGCTTGAGGAGGAGAGGGGGGAGGGGCCAGCAGACAAGCCGAGTGGCAGCCATTTTTGTAGTTTTTGGCACTTCATTTGAACTTGTCTGTGTAAAATGTGCGCGCGCACACACACACACACACACACACACAGACACACTTTTAGGCTGTAAAGACATGCTATTTGCAAACATTAGCGACCAATGCTAAAATTAGTGCTAATTAACATTAGCCACTAGGAATTAAATACATGTTGATTATTAACATGGTAATGCTAACATGCTAGTGTTAACTGCTAGCGCATCAGTGTTAACATGCTAATGCTAACATGCTAATGCTAACATGCTAATGTTAACTGCTAGTGCATCAATGTTAACATGCGCATGTTAACATGTTAATGCTAACATGCTAATGCTAACATGCTAATGTTAACTGCTAGCGCATCTGTGTTAACATGCTAATGTTAACATGCTAATGCTAACATGTTAATGTTAACATGCTAATGCTAAGATGCTAATGTTAACTGCTAGCGCATCAATGCTAACATGCTAATGCTAACATGCTAATGCTAACATGCTAATGCTAACATGCTAATGCTAACTGCTAGCGCATCTGTGTTAACATGTGCATGCTAACATGCTAATGTTCACATGCTAATGTTAACATGCTAATGCTAACATGCTAATGTTAACATGCTCATGCTAACTGCTAGCGCATCAGTGTTAACATGCTAATGTTAACATGTTAATGCTAACATGCTAATGCTAACAGAACCCCAGCAACAGCCCACTCGTCACTCTCAAAATTTATTTTCTAGTACTGAATTTGCTGAGCAGTGTCAGTAATAATGCATGGGGGCGACAGAGCCAGAGTCAGGCACACTCAAAATTTCTTTAGAAATTTTCTAGTTATTATTATTATTCTTCCACCCTTTTTTTGGCTCGCTTCTCCTCCCAGAGTTTTTGTCACACACACACAAAACGGGTATCAAAACGACCGGCTTGGCCTGGACATGTGTGCTATGTCTTTTCTAAGAGATTTGCGTGTTTTTCGCGAATTTATTTGCGAAAAACTGAGAATAATTTCCCATAAAGAATGAATGGGGAGGCCCGAAGAAAAATACATTTCAACAGACATTGTAAACAGTGAACAGCTCTGGCATACTTTCACCGAGAGACTTCATTTAAAATTTTAAACGGAGGTATGCTTGCCTTCTCTTCATGGATTCACTACACTCATCGACAGCTTTTACCGTTTTTAAACTATCAAGGCTCAAAGTTCAGCAGGTTTTTAGTCAAATTTCTGGGTTTATAATGGGTGTGTATGTGGCGGAATGTTTTTGCTAGAGTGGATGACATCATCAGCTAGAGTGAGGAGCAGGGAGAAAAATCTGTGAAAAAATAAAACGTATTTCACTACCGTGGGCTCAAATGCCCCACTACAGACACGATGTATACATAAAACGTAGGAAAATTCGAGGTAATCGCACTGATACCACTGTTGTAGCTGTCGCTCGTATAGTTTTGGGTCCCTACACGTTAATTGATCGACTACTCCCATCCACAGCCTCATTCACTCCCATGGTTTTTGAAGCAGAGAATTTACCGGAAGGAGCAGGGCGCACCTGTGCTTGCTCTGACTCTCGAGGCCAAAGTTTATACAATTTTCACCTGAAACTTGGCACAGACATTATACACACAATGAGCATTCTTCTGGTCATTTAGATTTTGATTTCGAGGCATACCTTGAGGGTTTTTTGGCCCCTTTTCCAGGGGGATCATTCAGACATATACTGTGCATTTCAGTGACACATACTGCTGCATGAACACCTGTGTCTAATTAATGAGACCTGCAGCTCACCCAGGTTGCTTGGCAACCTCACCCTGCGTGAGGAGGAGGTGGGGAGGGGTCAGCAGACAAGCCGAGCGACAGCTTGAACTTGTCTGTGTTAAATGTGCGCACACAGACAGACAGACAGACAGACACACACACACACACACACACACACACACACAGACACAGACAGTAACACACACACACACACACACATATATGTATATATATATGTATGTATGTACATGTTAGTGCTCTTTATTCAGAAAACCCTCATGCGTCGCGTCATTACTGTTAGCCACTAATATATGCCTGTTAGTTCTGCCTGTTAGTGGCGCCACCATTATTGTTTGCCACTAAGAATGAAATACATTATAATTGCTAACTTGGTAATGCTAACATGCGCTGGTGCAGGATTAACAGGATCTTGTACTATTTTTTTTGAGATTCAACTCATTTAGAACATTTCTACAGACACAAGCATGCACACACACACACACACACACACACAGACAGACAGACGCACACACACACACACACAGACACAGACAGACAGACAGACACGCACACACACACAGACAGACACACGCACACACACACTGACAGACAGACAGACAGACAGACAGACAGACAGACAGACAGACAGACAGACACACGCACACACACACACACACACACAGACACACGCACACACACACACGCACACACACACACACACAGACAGTAACACACACACAGACAGATATACACACAGACACACTTTTAGGCTGTAAAGACATGCTATTTGCAAACATTAGCGACCAATGCTAAAATTAGTGCTAATTAACATTAGCCACTAGGAATTAAATACATGTTGATTGATGTTGATAACATGCTAATGCTAACATGTTAATGCTAACATGCTAATGCTAACATGCTAATGCTTACATGTTAATGTTAACTGCTAGCGCATCAGTGTTAACATGTGCATGCTAACATGTTAATGCTAACATGCTAATGTTAACATGCTAATGCTAACATGCTAATGTTAACTGCTAGCGCATCAGTGTTAACATGTGCATGCTAACATGCTAATGTTAACATGCTAATGCTGAAATGTTAATGCTAACATGCTACTGCTAACATGCTAAAGCTAACTGCTAGCCCATCAGTGTTAACATGTGCATGCTAACATGCTAATGCTAAGATGCTAATGCTAACTGCTAGCGCATCAGTGTTAACATGCTAATGTTAACATGCTAGTACTAACATGTTAATGTTAACATGTTAATGCTAACGTGCTAATGTTAACTGCTAGCGCATCAGTGTTAACATGCTAATGTTAACTGCTAGCCGTCAGTGTTAACATGTTAATGTTAACATGCTAATGCTAACATGCTAAGGTTAACATGCTAATGCTACCTGCTAGCTCATCAGTGTTAACATGCTAATGCTGACATGCTAATGTGAACATGCTAATGCTAACATGGTAATGCTAACTGCTATTGCATCAGTGTTAACATGTGCATGCTAACATGTTAATGCTAACATGCTAATGTTAACATGCTAATGCTAACATGCTAATGTTAACTGCTAGCGCATCAGTGTTAACATGTGCATGCTAACATGCTAATGTTAACATGCTAATGCTGAAATGTTAATGCTAACATGCTACTGCTAACATGCTAAAGCTAACTGCTAGCCCATCAGTGTTAACATGTGCATGATAACATGCTAATGCTAAGATGCTAATGCTAACTGCTAGCGCATCAGTGTTAACATGCTAATGCTAACATGCTAGTACTAACATGTTAATGTTAACATGCTAATGCTAACGTGCTAATGTTAACTGCTAGCGCATCAGTGTTAACATGCTAATGTTAACTGCTAGCCGTCAATGTTAACATGTTAATGTTAACATGCTAATGCTACCTGCTAGCTCATCAGTGTTAACATGCTAATGCTGACATGCTAATGTGAACATGCTAATGCTAACATGGTAATGCTAACTGCTATTGCATCAGTGTTAACATGCGAATGCTAACATGTTATTGTTAACATGCTAATGTTAACATGCTAATGCTAACTGCTAGCGCATCAGTGTTAACATGCTAATGCTAACAGAACCCCAGCAACAGCCCACTCGTCACTCTCAAAATTTCTTTTCTAGTACTGAATTTGCTGAGCAGTGTCAGTAATAATGCATGGGGGCGACAGGGCCAGAGTCAGGCACACTCAAAATTTCTTTAGAAATTTTCTAGTTATTATTATTCTTCCACCCTTTTTTTGGCTCGCTTCTCCTCCCAGAGTTTTTGTCACACACACACAAAACGGGTATCAAAACGACCGGCTCGGCCGGGAATCGTGTGCTATGTCTTTTCTAAGAGATTCGCGTGTTTTTCGCGAATTTATTCGCGAAAAACTGAGAATACTTTCCCATAAAGAATGAATAGGGAGGCCCGAAGAAAAATAAATTTTAACAGACATTTTCAACAATGAACAGCTCTGGCATACTTTCACCGAGAGACTTCATTTAAAATTTTAAACGGAGGTATGCTTGCCTTCTCTTCATGGATATACTACACTCATCGACAGCTTTTACCGTTTTTGAACTATCAAGGCTCAAAGTTGAGCAGGTTTTTAGTCAAATTTCTGGGTTTATAATGGGTGTGTATGTGGCGGAATGTTTTTGCTAGAGTGGATGACATCATCAGCTAGAGTGAGGAGCAGGGAGAAAAATCTGTGAAAAAATAAAACGTATTTCACTACCGTGGGCTCAAATGCCCCACTACAGACACGATGTATACATATAAACGTAGGAAAATTCGAGGTAATCGCACTGATACCACTGTTGTAGCTGTCGCTCGTATAGTTTTGGGTCCCTACACGTTGATTGATCGACTACTCCCATCCACAGCCTCATTCACTCCCATGGTTTTTGAAGCAGAGAATTTACCGGAAGGAGCAGGGCGCACCTGTGCTTGCTCTGACTCTCGAGGCCAAAGTTTATACAATTTTCACCTGAAACTTGGCACAGACATTATACACACAATGAGCATTCTTCTGGTCATTTAGATTTTGGTTTCGAGGCATACCTTGAGGTTTTTTTTACCCTCTTCCAGGGGGATCATTCAGACATATACTGTGCATTTCAGTGAGACATACATGCTGCATGAACACCTGTGTCTAATTAATGAGACCTGCAGCTCACCCAGGTTGCTTGGCAACCTCACCCTGCTTGAGGAGGAGGGGGGGAGGGCGCACACACGCACACACACGGACAGACAGACGCACACACACACACACACACACAGACACAGACAGACAGACAGACACACGCACACACACACACACAGACAGACAGACAGACACACGCACACACACACAGACAGACAGACAGACAGACAGACGCACACACACACGCACACACAAAGACAGTAACACACACACACACACACACACAGTAACACACACACACACAGACAGTAACACACACACACACACACACCGTAACACACACACACACACACACACAGTGACATAGACACACATGTAACCCAGATAAAAAAACATGTGTATTAAAAAGGTATATTTTATATCTAAAAGAGAGAGAGAATATGTGAGTTAAAAGACTGTCAAATTCATGAAGAAAAGACTATTTGTGTTTATTCTTGTAGAAAAACTAGGGGAACTTTAATTTGAAAGGGATGAGTTGTGGTCCCGATCTGTCATACAGTCGGAGGAGCAGACGCAGTCTGTAATCCCACCTGACGCAGGTTCACATTTCGCCGTAGCCTCTAGAAGGAGCAAGAGGAAGCATGTTCTGGACACGGTCTTAATGTCAGGACGGAGAAAACATAAAAGTGGATAAACTGGAAAAAAGTGATTAAAAACTCGGACAAAACCAAAGGAGGAATCTCCCCGGACGACCACGATCTGCAGGAGTGCAGTTGGAGGATTCGCTCGGGTGGAGAATCGCAGCGGTGAGAGATCGTCCTGCTGTGCTAATGCTAAGTGCTAAAACGCTAATTCTACAAGCTAAACGGCTAACTCCGTGAGCTAAGTACTAGCTCAATGCTAATATCGGAGCGCTAGCTCCGGGGCTAATCAGCACTGCCAGTCACACCAAGCTCTGATGTAACAATTTTGTCTAGCTTTTACTTGAGTTATGGTGTGCCATGTGTGTGACTGTGAACATATTTGTTTATTTTAAGCACATTAAGTTATGGTTTCTTACTGTGAACATTACAAGAGTTTACATTTTGGTTATTTGTGATAATTAATATGTTAATTGCTATGTTAATAGCATATATATATGTGATGGTACTGTTCGAAAAATAATCATTTGGTATCATAATATACTTTGAATTATTCACCTTTTGCTACTGAGAAATTGTGATCTTATTTTGCAATACAAGTTAGTTAAAGCACTTATCCTCTACATAATATAGAGACAATTTAAAGTGATTTATGTACAATAATTCATAATTTAAGATCTGAGAAATTGAAGAAATATGTTCTGATCCTACTTATTGTAGGTCAGGTTTTTGAGGAACCCTTGGATTTGGATAGAGCCTGTCTGGAGGACGGAGCCAGAGAGAGACGTTGATGGCGAGCCGGACCCTGGAGGATCTTAGACGTACACCGTGAATTGAATCCTTTTGCTCACTTTTACACATACACACACACCCACACAACCGTGTGGCTGGACTGACACCTAAAGGGTGCACATATATTGAAGTGAACAGAACAATAAGAAAAACCACACGCAGCTGCGAAAACCTTTATTTTGTTTGTTATTCTCTATACCTACCCGGGTAAGGCTGTTGTATGTATTTCATGTGTTTTATTATTCTCCCCAGCTTCATATTAAAATAGGGGAGCATTGTTCTCATTAACAAAAAGAGCCACAGTGTCGTGTCGTTCTTGTGCATCAGTTGGTTACACCTGGGCTCCGTAGTCGAATTTAAATCTTCTGTTTCTTATTCTGGCCATTAGTTAAAGTTATTATTATCATTACTAATACTTTTCTGCTTCAGAAGGGTTACACACACACACACACACACAGCAACACAGACACACACACACCCACTGATAACACTGTTGAAGCTGTCTCTGTTATAAATGTGTCTAAATATACATGTTAAAAATGACTATTTGAGGTGTGCTTTTTAAACACAGAACCCCAGCAACAGCCCACTCGTCACTCTCAAAATTTCTTTTCTAGTACTGAATTTGCTGAGCAGTGTCAGTAATAATGCATGGGGGCGACAGGGCCAGATTCAGGCACACTCAAAATTTCTTTAGAAATTTTCTAGTTCTATCTAAGATTCTGTGGTGTCACTCCTGAATTAAGACCAGAGGCTTGATTGATAAAAAGATTTATACTTAAACTCAGCTATTATTTATAATTGAACTCAATTTATTTGTGTTGGTGCTTCCATTTGATTTATACATGGTGTTGAGCAGAAAAGTACAGTCCGTTTACCATTTGGTGGTTACTTAAAGGTTTACTCTAAGAATTTAAACACAGTGTCTGACTGAAGTCTGGCAGGTGACCTTGTTGCAAGGCATCATCTAAAAGGTGATATGAGGTTTTCTATCTTCCTTCCCATTGCTGTCATGGTCATACTTTTCCCTTTGTAAGTCTTTAGAGGGGCAATCAGCATAGTCATCATAAATATTGCTTTCACTGTAAACCCGGATAAGTTGATTGTACTTAAACCATTTGTGTCAAGTGATTGCCTCAAATGGTTTAAGTTATTGACAGTAGAGAAAATTAATTTGTATAGTCAACTTAACAAGTCAAATACACTTAACATTCTAGTTTTATTAAAAATTTGAATATAGTAAATTTTAAAATATTATATTTGGAAAAAGACAGTTCCAATTAAATTATTCTTTTGTCAATGACCACACAATGCAGTACATTTTATTTATTTTATTTAGACACACAACAAAACAACATGCAAATTGCTGTTGATATTACCTTACCTCATTCTCTTCTTTATTTAGTAAATAAACCTATTTTCTTGGTTACATTGTCTATCGTTTTCTGTCAAGACTTCCGGTTATTTAATTAAATGTTACTCCCTCATCCCCTGGCCCAACTGGGGACGTAACATATTTGGGGGCTCGTCCGGGATGGTTTTGTAAGAAAGCGGTAGCGTTCTACTGGTTGGAGTCAGCGTTTTTGTTTCTGTGGCTGTCACGGAGGTGGTAGTGTCGGAGTGTTGTTCACTGGGCAGCCTTTCCACAGTGGTTTTCCTCAGATGGTTAGGGGAGTGTTCAGCTGGATTTTCCAATCATTCCAACGTATCGTTTATTTATTTATTTATTTATTTTCCCTTTTTTATTTTCGGAGTAACCCTGGGCGGGGATACATTTCTCTGTTGAGGGTAGGCATTTCACGGCTTCGGTCAGTGAAGTTCTGCCTTTAAAGTCGCCTCGAGACCAGCGCGCTCCAGAAGATACGCAGGTATAGCTTTGTCTACGTAGGCACTGGGGGAAACTGTGCATGGTGTGTGGGGACCTCTGGCATTAAACCTATCGTGTCAGTTGCTGACTGACGGGTTTGTCCTTAGGCTGTAGATCGTGTGGTGCTTGCCCTTTACTACAGCGTGTGTGCGTCTTGGTGGCGGTGGGTATGACAGCATTTAACATGACGAATTTGTGGCGAATCCTTCACTTGTACAGCTGGACAAATGTAAAAAGAGCGAGCTATGTAAGATCGCTGAATATTTTGGTGTGGCCGTTTTAGGTATTCTTGTAAAAGCAGAGTTAAAGGCCGTGGTGTTGGACCGGTTACTGGCTGAAGGGGTACTTGGCTTACCAGCATTGGCGAAGTCTCCAGAGATTATGGGTGGGGATGGTCCTTTGGTAGGATCCTTTGGAGGCAGAGACTACAATCAAACTGCGTCAGCTAGAAATGCAGGTTAGTTCGGTTCATGTTTCTGATGGTGTCCAGCGGCCGTCAGGAGCAGCTGCTTCCACATTTGATGTAAGTAAGCACATTTTGCTTGTTCCTGTGTTTCGGGAGTCTTGAGGTGGAGTCCTACTTTGGCGCGTTTGAGCGTATTGCGGCTGCTTTACACTGGCCGAGGGATGTCTGGGCTATATTTTTGCAGTGTAGGTTGGCAGGCAAGGCTCAAGAGGCTTGTGCATCTCTGTCGGTGGAAGAGTTTAATTTATGAGAAGGTGAAGAGTGCGATTTTGTGTGTTTATGAGTTAGTGCCTGAGGCCTATCGGCAGAGTTTTCGAGGGCTGAAAAAGATGTCAGGTCAGACGTATGCTGACTTCGCGAGGGAGAAAGGCATTTTATTTGACAGGTGGTGTGCAGCATGTAAGGCTGAAGATCGGACCTCGCTGCGTGAATTGGTGTTGCTGAAGGAGTTCAAAAACTGTTTGCCTCAGTGTATTGTAATGTATCTGAATGAGCAGAAGGTAAGCAACCTGCAGCATGCTGCTTCTCTGGCGGACGAGTTTGCATTGACGCATAAGGTGACTTTTCTCTAGCGGGATTTTCCAGCCCGTGAGGGTGTTCAGAAGCCTGACACTTTTCATAGACGTGGTGAAATGTTTGCGGCTCGTACCCCTGTGCCCTCACCCAGCAAAAAGGGTGAGAGATTGTGTTACTTCTGTACCCAGCCTGGTCATCTAATTGCGGATTGTGTAGCATGGAAGAAGAAGCAGCAGGTGGGTTGCACAAAACAACCTAAAGGTGTGGGTTTGATTAAGACTGTAACTCCCAGGAACCAGGTCAGTCAGCAAAGAGAGCCTGGTGAATGTTTCAAACCATTCATTTTTAGAGGTTTGGTGTCCCTCTCAGGGAAACCTGAGGATCAGCGTCCTGTCATAGTGTTGCGAGACACCGCCTGCTCTCAATCCCTCATTCTGTCCAATATCCTGCCTTTAAACGCCCAGTCAGACTGTGAGGCCAGTGCGGTTGTGAGGGGTATTGAAATGGGATTTGTGCCGGCGCCTCTCCATAGTGTCCACGTTCAAACAAAACTAGTAACAGGTTTTTCTCAGTGGCTGTTCGTGACAGTTTTCTTATTGATGGGGTTGACTTCATCATGGGAAATGACATGGCAGGTGGTAGAGTGTATCCGGTTGCAGAGGTGGTGGCTGTGCCAATTTCAAATCTCAAATCTGAAAGCCTAGCTAAGTGTCATCCAGGTGTATTTACGGCATGTGTTAACTCGGGCTCAGGCTCGGAGGCAGGATGAGGATGCGCTGTCCGACTCTGTATTTCCCTCTATTCTAGCTGAAGAAACGTTGCCCCCTGGTGGCAATCCAGTGGATGGCATAGAGAAGGACCTAGAGCCGGTGCCAGTCTGACAGTCCTGTAGGTTCAGTGCCACTGACCCGTGCATCGCTGGTTGAGGCTCAGGAAAGTGATCCATCCTTGGCAAAATGTTTTGCTGAGGCTGCTGGGCATGTTAGTGAGTGCACTGACAAGCAACCATTTTTTGTTGATGACGGGGTGTTAATGCGTAGGTGGACTTCACAGAAGAGTAAGGTAGAGGAGGACTGGAACAGTGTGTACCAGATTGGGCTGCCTGTGGGATGCCGCGAACATTTGCTGAAGTTAGCACATAAGCACTTATGGTCTGGTCATCTAGGTATCAAAAAAACATATAATAGAGTTCTGAAACATTTTTTCTGGCCAGGGTTAAAAAATTGATGTCGTAGGTTTCTGTAAAACATGTCATACCTGCCAGATTGTAGGAAAACCAAATCAGGTAGTGTTTCCAGCCCCTCTGCATCCAGTCCCTGCTGTTGGCGAACGTTTCGAGCATATGATCGTTGACTGTGTTGGCCCCCTACCCCGAACGAAGTCTGGTAAACCAATTTTTGTTAACCATGATGTGTGTGTCAACTCGGTTCCCTGAGGCTATCCCCCTACGAAAAATCACTGCCCCAGCGGTAACTAAGGCATTGACAAAATTCTTCACCACCTTTGGTTTACCGAAGACAGTGCAATCTGACCATGGTACAAACTTCCTTTCAAAAACCTTCTGACAAACCTTACAGTCTTTAGGTGTCTCTCATGCGGTGTCCAGTGCTTACCATCCCGAGTCACAGGGCGCTCTTGAACGCTGGCACCAGACCCTGAAGTCCATCTTGAAAAAGTACTGTCATGATACGGGGAGGGATTGGGAAGAGGGTGTGCCTTTGTGCTATCCGTGATGCTAAGCAGGAGTCTCTTGGGTTCAGTCTGGCTGAGCTTGTTTTTGGTCACAATGTGCGTGGTCCATTAAAAGTACTAAAAGAGCGGTTTGTATCTCCTTCTCTAAGTCTGACATCCTCAGTTTTGTTTCCCGGTGTAGGGAGTGTCTGCAGCGTGTGACCTCTTTGGTGAAGGAGGCTCTTTCTTTGGCACAAGTTGGGATGAAACAATGGTTTGACCAGAAAGCGGTGAAAAGTTCCAGCCGGGTGATCAGGTGCTGGTTCTGTTGCCTGTGCTTGGCTCTGCACTTAGTGCTCATTTCTCGGGTCCCTACTCGGTGGAGAGCAGTGTCTGACACAAACTACATTATTCACACCTCTGACCATAGGAGAAAAAATTGCTTATGCCATGTTAACATGTTAAAATCTTATCTTCCAAAAGGAAAGACCATGCGAGGAGAGGCAGCGTGATGATATACTCCAGCTGTTCCAGTCCTACCCCGCTCTGTTCCACAATGTGCCCTCCCGTACCACCGTATTAGAGCATGACATTGATGTAGGTGCAGCCACTCCTATCAAGCAACACGCCTACCGCTGCCCGATAGAGAAAAGAGAAAAGATGAAGAAAGAGGTTGGCTACTTGGTAGAAAATGGTTTAGCTAAGCCCAGCTGCAGCCCCTGGAGCTCCCCATGTTTGCTAACCCCTAAGTCCGATGGTACTCCTCGATTCTGTACTGACTTCCGCAAAGTTAACGCTGTGACTGTGCCTGACTCTTTTCCATTGCCCTGTATGGAAGATTGCATTGACAGTATTGGCCCCTTTATCACAAAATTAGACCTGCTTAAAGGATACTGGCAAGTGCCATTAACATCCCGAGTCTCTGATCTGCATTTGTTACTCTTGACCACTTTCTGCAGTACACAGTCATGGCCTTTGGCATGCGTACCGCTCCAGCTACCTTCCAGCGCTTAATGCACCTTGTGCTAGGAGACGTCCCTAGTTGTAATGTGTACCTCGATGGTGTGGTAGTCAAGTGAATGGGAGGCCCACATGTTCAGATTGAGGGAAGTGTTTCGAGGGCTGGCTAACGCATCCCTAACGCTTAACCTGGCTAAGTATGGTAAGGCTATGGTCACATACCTAGGGAAGCAGGTTGTTCACAGGCAGGTGCGGCCGGTGGAGGCAAAAGTCGTGGCAGTGCTGTCTTACTCAGTACCTGCTACAAGACGAGAGCTGATGATGATGATGATGATCTGCCGGAATTTCTCTGTGATAGTGTCCCCTTTGACGAAATTGTGTAGTCCTGTGGCCCCATTTGTGTGGGATGATGAGTGTCAGCATGCTTTTGATGCTGCCAAATCCCTCCTTTGTAGTGCTCATGTACTGTCTGCCCCTAACTTTTCTGTGCTATTCCAGCTGGAAGTGGACGCCAGTTCCTCTGGAGCTGGTGCTGTATTGCTGCAGGCGGACGAGGAAGGTGTGCGCCATCCTGTGGGCTACTTCCCGGTGAAGTTCAAAAAACATCAGTTGAACTACTCCACCATCGAGAAGGAGACGCTGGCCATACTCCTCGCCCTGCAACACTTTGAAGTGTATGTTGGCTCCAGTGCAACCCCGGTAGTAGTGCATACTGATCACAATCCTCTGGTTTTCCTGGCCCAGATGTACAATCATAACCAGCGGTTGATGCGTTGGGCGCTGCTGGCCCAGGCATACAACCTAGAGACCTGGCACAAGAAAGGGGTAGACAATGTGGTGGCCGACGCGTTGTCAAGGAGTTGAGGTGGGTGAAGATAACAGTCACTATGAGTGGTAAATTGCCTATAGCTAGACAGCTATTGGGTGTGGGTGTGTGTTAAAAAAAAAAAGGGAAAATTTAGATTTGAACAGTGAGTATGTAGTATGTGTACTATACTTGTATAGTATGTGAAATCTAACGCTGCTTAGTTGATCTGCGTTATTATGTGTGTGTAAATATGTAGTACCACCAATTTGGAAAAACAAACTTGACGTTTGTTCTTATAGGAGGGAGTGTTACGACCGCTGGCCTGTGTTATTGTTTGTGTTTGCCTTCTTTTTCTCCTCTCCTCCTCCTCCTCTAGGTTCTGCCCCTTTTCCTTTGCGCACTGATAACTGATCTGGGTTACCTGTGGCCACTTAAGCGGGCAGGGCATATATAGGCAGGAGGTGGAGCCGGTCCCTCTCTCTCTCTCATCCTGCGGTTGGTCTGTGTAGCAGAGACCGGGTGGTAATTGTGTGTGTGTGCGCGAGCCATCTGGTTCTGGAGTGAGCCACGTAGCCGTGTGAGCGATCTGGTTCTGGAGTTAGCCTCACGAAAAAAGCTGGTTGCTCCCTGTGTTTTCAGGGAGTCCGTCCTGAGTTAACTCGTTTTCTTCTTTATTTTGGAAATATACCTATTTTCTTGGTTACATTGTCTATCGTTTTCTGTCAAGACTCCCGGTTATTTAATTATATGTTACTCCCTCATCCCCTGGCCCAACTGGGGACGTAACAGAAACATCTTCAAAAAACTTTACTCAGCGAACTGCTCTTAAAGAACATAGATGCATCATCTCCAAGAATGACTGGAAGTCCTCTCAGGATAAGGCATTTAATGGCTGTTGGCTCAGTGCTCTGCAAAGAGATATAACACAAGAAATATATCATATATCAGTTTATTTGTTCATATAGAGAAGTATCACAAGGGAAGGTGGGAGAATTTGTTTTTGTAATATGTATGAACTAACCATGAATATCATTGCAAGAAAAAACAGAAATATCAACCCACCATTGACTGTTGTACCAGGTTAGCTAACTGCTTACCTATCCGACCTGTCTTCCTCTTGAAGATTTCCATCAAGCTTGGACACAAACCATCAAGGACACCGAAAAACTCTTCTTTAAGATTTCTACCAACAACCCAGTTAAACTCCAAGTACACCTGAAAGGGCAAATGGGGCTAATGTTAAAGGTGGGCATTGATTTTTTTACTTTTACTTTTTACTACATCAAACAATTTGAATTTTACCCCACTGTCGAAAAACTGTATGTAGAAAACACACAAGTAGAGAGAGCTACTCAAAAATCACAATTGTTACATTGTCCAATGCTCAAAATGTACCTAAGTCAGCCTCAAATTTACACACATTCAAATGTACACGTTTCAAACTAGAAATGTTTCAGCAGTTTCTAATACTTAAATATAGAAAATAACTCACTTAATTCAGGTAGAAATTGTATCCTCTTTACAGCAGGCAAATGTCCTTTAAATGCGTCTAAACTTGCTAAAAACAGAAAAATGCAGGCATGTATTGTCCAAAAACCTTAAATTACTCGGTGTAAATTAGAAAATGGCGCAACTTTCTCTATAGCCGCCAACGGACAAGCACAGACTTGTCTTAAGTTTTGAGCCAATCACAACAGGGCAGCATGGTGGCCTGAGGTAAAACTCGATAGTTCAAGTTTGTTAAACTTACAAAAATGAGTACACCCATGAGGTTAAACCTTGATGGGAAAATACCTACTTATTTTACTACTACCTACTTTTAATTTGCTTTAATGGGTGTGCTACTAATAGGAATTTCTGCCTTCAGGAGAAAAGCAGGGTCTCCCTCCTCCTGCCTGAGCTGATGGTGGTCTGGTGGGTTGTGTGGTTTGTCTGTGTGACAGAGCTGATGTCTATTTTGAGATCTGACCTGGAAATTCAGGGGTGAAGTGGCCCATTAACCTCCATCTGGACGTCTGTAGACCTCTTCACAGGAGCCACTTAGCACCGCTGCTGTCGTCTCAGTTCAACTAACTCTGAAGAGCAATGAACCTTTCTTTTTAAGAGAAGTCATCCATTTCACCCTTCATCCATCCATCCAGGACCAGCGGTGGCGGAGAGGACAACCTGCCAAGAGGTGTTCAGTTCAAAGGCTTTCTCTGAGTTGAGGTCAGCAGAAACTGGTCCTCTACCACCTCCCCAAAATCCACTGAGGTCTTTGGTTTCACTTGCAGGGTGGAAAAACACAGGTCCGTTCTTGTTGTCAGACATCAAAGCCAAGGCCCTGAGAGGAGAAGATTTATATGCTGGTCGAGCTGATCCGTGTTTATGCACGACTCGTTCTCTACTTTGACAGCTGCAGTGGTCAGTTATATATTATACAACAGTTTGGCAAACCTACAGTACAAGTTTGGATGTCGTGTTAGTCAATCCCTGAGCAAAAAACAACAAATAGTCGAATCCACCCAAATGCTCACTATTCAATGCTGGCACCAAAACTTTTGTGAGTCATCGATTACACATGATTCCTGATGAAACAAACGTAATGCTTGAACTTTTGCTCTGATGAAGATTATACAGAGGGTCTGGCAAACTCAACCTCAGCAATGATGTGTTCATACCCAAATGTAGTAAACTGCAGAATATTCAAAGGTTTGCCAAACCCATCACTATGATTCGCATCAGGAATGTCTGTGAATCATGAAGTATGATTCATCAAAGCTTTCACACAATTTATGAACACATACACTGCACTGTACGACACAGTCTTGAAGATTTCACTCAACAGTACAATAAAGATCCTTCCATCTATATTCTGGGGTTTTAAACCTGAATTAGGACCAGTGGCTTAAGTGATAAAAAATGTTTGTTTCCCTGATTTGTATTTGAACTATGCTATTATTAATAATTAAAAACTTAATTTTATTTGTGTTCATGCTTTTATTTGATTCATAAATGGTAGGTTTCTAAGATATTTTTCAACCTGGCCCATTCCTCATTCCTCTGTTTCAGCATCAAAATGACTAATTTGGACAACAAGTTTTGGACCTGATCCAGCTGGCTTTCAATGGAATCCTTATGGGCAATTCATAGTTTCATGTGATGTTACATCCCTATAGCAACACCTATTGAAGGGCAAAACAAGACTTTCTTCCACTGCCCACCAAGTTAGTGAGTGATTTCCGACACATGCTGAGTTTGTTGCCAAAATTCTGGATGGTTGCTCAGTCAGATGAACTAACTGACAAGTAAAAAATTCTGGATTACCAGGCTGAACTTTGGCTGCAGAGTCCAGCAGAAAACGTACCGCAAATCACATTCTGTCTGAAAAGGCAATTATGCTTCTACAGAATCTAAAATCTGAATCAGAAAAAGTCCAAACAGAAGATTGTAAATTTATGCTATTCGACATTAATTTCTTGTCCACCTCCCAAACTGTAGCATTATTGACCTATCTAGATAAAAAAATATATATAACTATCTGTACTTTTTTATGCGTTTATGCTGGTGGCAGTGTAAGGAGAGGAATTTCCCACAACATATATGTATCACAAAAATTGGAGCTAGGGCTAGGAACTTTGCTGGTTTCGGTGATTGAAATACAGTGGTAGATCGCAACATGGGTTCAACATGGAGGACTCTGTGGAGGAAAACCTGAATAGTCTGGAGATGTAAAAGGTTTATTCTAAGCTAACGAAAACATAATAATTCCTATTTTCAGGTGATTTTACACCAAATAAAACATAGTTGTGAGTATTATATTTCACATTCTGTACATAGAGCCCCTAAAAATCCCTTTAAATATAAAGTTTTGATCCAGGACCAAACATGTTTTGTCATTAGGTTTTGGTTTCAGGTTTGCCTCAGAAACACAAGGTCTGCTGGTTTTGGGGCAGTCCCAAAGGCTGCTGGCAGCTTCACAACTGCATGTTACTGTCCTACATCGAATCTCTTAGCATCAAACCATAACTGTGTCTTTCACTGTGAAATACTATGTTAGAACAGAATCAGAATAACAGTCAGATTTGTTTTTTCATAAAAACGCTGCATTCAACTTGTCTACAGAGAAATTAGAAAAATGCTTTGGTCCCTTGGATCTCCATAGTCTCTATGGTGGTCCATATAATTTCTTGTCTTGACTACCTCCTGACCTTGTACTGTGCTGCACATGTTGTTATACTTATGTACTATTGTACTGTATGTACTTTGTGTGTGTACAGTACTTTTTCATTGGCAGATCTGTGTGTTTGCAGCCTGTCACAGATGAACAACAGAGGGATACAGATGTTAATCATCAGAAACATTGTGTTTATCAAACCCTAAGTGTTTGTGTATGTGTTGTATGTGTGTAGGACATCACATCATGCATGAACATGCGTTTGGCCTTTGTTATGACGCTCTGAAGACTCGAGTCCAAAAGGATCAGGAAACAAACCAAAATAGCGTCCTAAACATGTGCTGGTCATCAGGCGATGCCTCTTTGAGTAATCTGGACAAGATCCTCGTGTCTCTTGTGTAATGTCGCCCTGCTGGTGGATGAATATACAATATTCATACATCTGTATCTTATTATTTAGTATAAACTCAGGACAAGTGTTGCCCTGCTGTTGGGTGAAAGCCCTTATTTCTATCAAAGATTTTGGATTCATTTTGGATTAACTGAAACTACCTCAAAGACAAATAATTAATCCTTCAATTTAAGCAGAAGCATGCTAAAAAAAATCTAAATTGTAGTTGCAGTCTTGTCATCTGACAGCAGCTCTAAGGTAACTTTTCTCTCTTCTAAACTCTTTCATTTTTCTCTGCGTTCTGAAAGAGGCAGATCTCAACATGTTTCATTTAAAATGCCAGTTCAGCTCCTCTAAAATCCTCAGGGTAGTGTAGGAGGTTTCTAATGATTAGCCTGGGCTAAAAAGCTTTATCATTCCATCAGCCTTTGTTCATTCTATGGCACTGCAAATAGCGCCTGTGGTGTAGCCTTGACAGACAGGTAACATAAGTGGTATGAGCAAAATGTTATTAAAGCAGTATTAAAGGTGTGTCAGATTCAGGGGGCTTTATTTATTTATATAATCCTATCCTAACCTATAATCTGTTTTAATAAGTGTATAATCACCTGAAAATTAGACTTGTTATCTCAAAATAAGATTATATATTTCCACATATACTGTGGGTCCTCCTCCACAGAGTCCACCATGTTGAACCACCATGTTTCTACAGTAGCCCTAAAGAGACAAACTAAACACTGGATGTAGGATGTTTTTTTTGTTTGTTTGTTTGTTTTTTGTAAATTCACCAATTCAAAGGCAAAAATAAACTTTTATAACACAATATTTTTTTTAATCTCTTTTGAATTTTGTTTACTCAGGTATGGTCCAACTGTCATGGTTCTGAGGGGAACCCAGAAGCAGATCGGAACAAGAGGGTTTGAATGTAACAGTTTATTAAACAGAGAGTGAATACGTGAAACGAAATGGAAGCAGGTAGGCGAGAGTGGGAGTCCAGAGGTGGGGGCTATCCAGAGAGGGGTCGGCTGGCAGGCTTGGAGGGTGGAGGTCCACACACTGGCTACACGAGGCGTAGGCTGAGTGGACTGGACTGATTCCTGAGGCAGAGAGACGCGGTTAGTGGCAGACAATAAACAGACGGCAAGAGGTAGGCAGAAACCGGCAGTTAACTGGTACAAGGTAGGTTTTCAAGCTAGAAGGCTGTAGCATACACAATACTTCACAACGATCCAACAGAGACTGGATGTGTGGCTGCTCCTTAAATACTGCCAACAGTTGAAGAGGAGCAGGTGAGGTGATGAGGCGATGACGTCAGCCAGGTGAGAGTATTCAGGTGCGGGCATGCCCCCTCAAGCACTGCCAGGAGAAGACACCAGACAACAAACAACCACACACAAACAAGACAAACAGTCATCCCGGCTGGGGATTCGTGACACCAACCATATCTGCCAAACCAAATCAGTACTGATCATGCCTTTTGTTATCTAAAGTTTCTCAGAGTACAGGTCACAAATTTCTTTGCTATGTTTTTCTTTATAAGCTGAAATATTACAATGTCTAAGCTGTGTGTTATCAAGATGAATTGTTATACACTGGGCCTTGGGCAAATTAAAGTCATCTAATTGGAGAAAGAAGGAGCTGGATGAGGTGTACGCAGAGAGAATAAACCCCAAACTGGAATGTGCCTGCAGACCTGCTGGCAGAGATAAACACTTACACCTCAATGCTTAGGGCTGCGGTTACTGAGATTATATTCATATTATTAAAATGGCAGAACATCAAGAGTTGTAGACATAGGTGAAACCAATAAGATTAGTGTGTTTTTGTTGGGCACTGGGGTTCACCTTAACATCACCAAATCTGTTTGTGACTTTCTTGTGTAGATTCGCTGGATGCAACTAAGGAACCGTAGCTTGGTTCCAGATGTCTGAATCACTACCACTAAAGCATTGGAAGCTTTGTATGAGGGATTAAAAGTGGGAAAATTATCTTCCCTCATAGCTACCTATCTACAAGTGTGGCAGAGATTAGTTCTACATTTTTTGTAGATGGTGGTGGTGAGGGCAAAACAGATCGAAATAACTTTCCTTCCAGAAAAACACATAAAGTATAAATAATGAATGAAACAAAACGCCAACTCTAATACTGCAGTACTCTCTGAAATAAAATGGTTACTATAATAGAACTTGCGCCTTTTATGCAGTTGCTACTCCTGGTAAAGGGGAGGTTCAACAGGCAAAGCTCTGAGTCTAACTGTCAACCCGGGTTATCTACTCATCATTTTATTTTAATAGGTACAGGTATGGACAGAGGCCACACACGACAACATCTACAACCCAAGCTCATTTGCAACCCTTGCTCCTATATGATCCTTCATACCTAAACAACTCAACAGAAAAGACAGAAAGCTATTAAAATACCATCAAGATTTCAAGAACACATTTCTCATAAACACACCTCAAGTTACTAAACCAGATACAGAAGAGGTTTGGGCAAATAGGGCAGTGCTGTCCCAATCCCAATTCGTCAAATACTTCCGCTTGATCAGTGGCCCTAAGCTTTAAAACATGACACTATAGGTACCCCATTAGCGTTATGTCTGAATGCAAGGTACATGGGTTGTGCCAAATAGCGAGAAAGTCCATGTAATGAAGAGGTTGGGTTGATGGATGGATGGATGTGTAAAAAGATGTTTGTTTGTGTCTGTGTGAAACGAAAAGTAAACACAGACTTGGTTTAAGTTTCAGTATGCTATGTAACTTAACTTGTGTAACATATTTAAATTACGTCAGGTAACTTAAGATCTTTTCCTAAACCTGACCGTGGCGCCCTGTGCATTCACATACAGTAGGACTACAGGGTAGTAACAATATCATATTTTTAAGCAGCAGTATTTGATGAGTTGGGATTGACAATGTGTTTCTTTGGGAGTCTGATTATTTAGGTATTTATGGATAATTTACAATTAGTAAAATTCAACGAAGTGATCAGAACTTGTTTAGTTCCTCAACAATGAAACAGACTTAGAAAGGTCTGGGACTTATTGCATGATTATATACAATCTCAAAAAGTTCATTACATACTTGAGCCCTGCACTGTTTGTTGTGGGTGTCACAATGAAATCAGAGGTCATTAAAGTTGAGGGGAGTCAAAAGTCAAAAAGCAGAAGTAAGAGTGAAGCTTTACAAGCTGGAGAATGTAAAACTCTACCAAAGCGGCACCAACAATTTGTGTTGACTCATATGTTGAAAGGATGCATTTGCAGCTTTAAATGAAGTATCAGAAGACAGATGATGGCTAATGATGGCAAAGTCAAAGATGCAAAGATGCTAAAAAAGCAGAAAGTCGTGCAGCCACAGTGTGAGTGCACAGTAGGGGTGGGGTTTAAGGGCAGCTTCGGCAGCTACGCTGCACTCGATGCACATGGTTGACGTGCTCACCTATAATGAGAGCTGATTTTGGACTTAATCACACATTAAGCCTTATTGTTGCACCTCCGGACAACTGATGACACAGTGGTCCATCACACTGTCTCAACCCAAAGGCCCCGGGGCTCAACCTCACAGCATGCATATGGCATGACGTAAGGTGTGAGTGTTGGCCAAGCTGAAAGAGAGGGGAGTGAGAGGTCACAACATCTGATCTGTAGATCTGCTTCACACCTCTGTATTAACAGGAAGGTGACATATACACAGTATGTTATATACTTAATGGCTTTATTATTATTGCTGTTCTGCATCAGCTTCATTTGTATAATTTCAATGTTTTTTTCTAGCTGTATAATTCTAGTTTGATGTGAACAATAATATTTACTCAAAAGCCACAAATATAGACATACTGAAATTCTGGAACACAAATTAAATGTATGTATATTTCTTCATTTGCATATATTTTACATGGTGTTGATACATGTGAGGGCAGAAACCACACATCAAGTTTTATGACGATCAACTGTAGCTGAACTTTTCCTTTCACCTTCAGGCTGCTTTTGATGCTTTATAAAAACGCACAGACTGACGTCATTTGACAAATGAATAAAGTGCGGCACACACAACGATCTAAGCATATCAAGATAATTCGCTCTAGTCTACAGTAACACAATGACAACCACTTTCTGCTTCCTGTGAAAGCGTCTGCTCAGCTTTCATTATGAGGGAGCAGTAAAACTCCAACATGAAACAGATCCACTCCATTTGTTGTGATGAATGGGTGGATGATACTGGAAGTTACGACGTTCCTCTCTCAGTTCAGGCTTGTCTATAAAATGTGTAGCCTTGGGTGGTGTACATGTAACCCAGACGTGTTGCATTAAACTTACAAACTATTCCACTGTCTTCAGACCGTACTCTGTGCTTTTTTTGATGATTTATTACTTCTGCTGAACACTAAACCAAATGTTTTAATAAAACACAATAGATGTTATCTAAGTGAAATCCAGCTAATCTGAAAATCCTCTTCCAAAACATTTCTAACTTAGCTCAATAGCTCAATTTGCTCATTTTGCATATAGTATTTATATTTCCTGATAGGCTACTTCATTCCTCTATGTTACGTTGAAAATTTTGCAAACAAAACATAAACTGAACTAAACCTTCCTAGCTAACGCTACCATTTGATAGTGTAAGACGATGTAACAGGAAAGCTGTAAATCACTCCCTTTTGAGTTGAATGTAATGTGTGTGAACATTACACAGAAATATATGTTCTAGTGACCAAAATGTCATGTAGCATTACTGAATTAACCAGAACATTTCTGAAGTGAAAACAACAAAACAGTTCAAGTTTATCATATCCAGTGCATTTTACTGCAGCCTTTAATAAGATGTGCACCAATACCTTTCGACTTTGGCCTTTCCTATCGTATTGTGTTACGTTATCAAGCATTATTCCTTTCGCTCGGAAGAGGCTGAATGCTAACGGTAGCTAAGGTTATCTAGGTTTGCCGACTCACAACCTGAAGCTTAACAGGACATTTGAGCTTCCAACCATCAGAGGAAAAAGTGAGTATGGTAAACAGAATAAACTTTCCTGATGCCTGTGGGCAAAATGATGAACACTCAGGAAGAAGTGAACCTTGAGTTAGGAGTATTTTCTGAGTGAATAAAATGTCCAAGTTTCTACCGTAGCCCAGAACAGATAAACTAAACACACCATAGTTTGTTCTTCACACTTGCAACAGGAGGGCGAGAGGACTAAATCACTACATCTTACACACTGGTCCTTTAAGTACTTTGTATTTTATAGACGGTCTTAAGTAAAACATTAAATGCAGGTAACTTAATATAACGTTTAATTCATACCGTGAAGCAGATGTTGCTGTGACCAGGGAGTCAAACTCCCCTTTTCATATAAACACAGTACAGTATGGATTGAATCTTTAGTGGAAGAATGCAGGCATGGGCTCAAAGTATGTGTTGGCCTATTCTTTGCTCTCATACCCACAGGACATCTTAACGTCAGCTATTCTGATGAGGGGGCCCAACCCACTTCTTACCCTCCTAAATCATTAATTCACCCACACACACACACACACACACACACACACACACACACACACACACACACACACACACACACACACACACACTTTCACTCCTTCACTCTTGGGAAGTGCTCATTGTTTTGAATCCTCCTCCACACTTTGATGTTAAGGGGTCAAGCGGAGGCTCCCTCCTTGTCCCCCGGGACAGGCGAAGAGCAGAATATTCAGTGTCAGGAACATCTGGGAGAGCACCACTAAGCAGGGCTTACTTGGCAGGCGGTTGGTATTGGCACCGACAACCTTCCTACCGGGGGCCTTTCATCTCCGCTTGAACATGTGGACATGGCCCTAACCCTGGGAGGAGTCGAAGGGCTCACCGCCAGCTGGGAGGCTGAGGCGTGGTCGTTCTGAGGAGGAATCCGGCTCTCCTGCTGTCCTCAGGAGCTCCACTGAGCATTTCTTTTTCCCTGCCCGGTCTCCTTATTCATGAGCAACTTTCCCTCGCGTCCTCCTGACATGCTGTCAAAGCCAGAGCCTCTATCTGCTCCGAACACATCCAAGTGGTACATTAGGGTTCAGCTGACATGGGGATTTAAAGAAGATCATATTTTTCTCAATGGTTTATTCCTGATAGGGTCACAAATCATCTTCCAACACACCACCAGACAAAAACAGTAAAGGTGTAGGGGAATATATAACTGCACCATCCACAGCTTCTTTAATATATTTACATACAAACATAGTCAATGCACTGTTCACAATTTTTTTGCCAAACCTTTAGAAGTTCATTTCAATCTTGCAACACTTTGTAATGGAAACATTAGTAGCACCAGACTGTGTTTATTATTAGTTGATGTCGTCTGAGCAGCTTTTGGATGTGATCTAGATCCTGTCATAGAGACTCCCAGGGACCTGGTCCAGCAGCATTGGTTGTGGCGGTATTTCATCATCACTTGAGTGCATGTGAGACCAAAGCACGCTGCTGGTGATCCAGTGAAAACAGGTGTGTGTGGACTGAGGTTTGTGTGTGTGTGTGTGTGTGTGTGTGTGTGTGTGTGTGTGTGTGTGTGTGTGTGTGTGTGTGTAGAAGGAAGGTGTGTTTGAGAAGCAGGAAGAGGTTGGGGAAAGTCACTGAGACTCCCGGCTTCATTATATCTGGGTCATTGTGTTTAGAGGCTGAGTGGCGCCAGACCAGCAGGTTGGGGAATACCTCAGATCTTACTGTGGGGCTGGCACCGCTCGGAGAGATCATGAATTTGATCAACTTTTGTTTGTTTTTTTTGTTTTTGTTTTTTTACAATTTAGCATCCTCACAGTGTAATCCCACTGTGGTAAATATGGACAGCTGTACTCGAGTATTTGTTCTGACTAATTACTTATGATCAAAAACTAGCGAGTCGACAACTTTGCTAACAGACAAACATCAAGGAAAGTCAACAACACAAGACATAGCAGCAGATAATATTACTGACTAGTCCAACAGCAGTCAGCCCAGTTCAGCGTCAGTCAAATAGTTGGTGGTGTGTGACTTAGTGCCGTAAAGCGTTACGTACTTCACAATGTTGCTTAAAGTAAAGAGTTTTTTTCTGAAGGTCTAAACGTGTCTTTAAACCCTTTAGCACACTGCCAGGTAAAAGATTCTGATGGAGGTTCAGGTTCAAAACAGTCAAGTAATTATTTTGTTGTTGGTCTAAAAGTATTCAAATTGAAATACTTGAGTTAGATAATAAAATACCGAAGACATGACTTCAGTGTCCTCAATGCTTTAGTCTTGACAAAAGTTTTGACAAAGGGACTGTTGACCTTACTTCCTTCTCTGGTTGGCCCTGGTCCAGCTTTGTGTGGCCTCTAACCATAACAAAGAACAGCTTCTAAATTTACTCTACAGCAAAATGTAAGAAATGTGACTGAATTAAAGAAAATATTTTATAGTTTGAAAGACAAAATAAAACTATTGTCATAGATTAAATTGTAAACTCTTGAACTATAGACAGTCACACAACTTAAAACCTTGTGATACAAAGTCTTTCCCTGGTCTGTGGTACAAAAACAATATTTGTCTCAACTTTTTTAATTTACCTGTTAAAAACTGTTTACTGAGAGAATTTCTGGACCTTTCTGGTCTACTTGGACTTGTGAGAAGATACTCCCTTCACTCATCTGCTGTTACAGGCAGATTGGAGAGCAGCCATAAAAGTGACATTTGGAAGTATTGAAGTCGATGAAATGAGTGCTCAGTGCGAGCTCTGTCACATTAAAGCACTTGCTGAAGAAGCACCAGGAGGAAACAGTGGAGACAAATACCAGTCGACCTCTCATCACCTCATTTGATAACATTAGCACTGTTAGCATCAAGATTAGCTGGATTAACATGAGGGGTGACTGGAGAGTTCCCGTTAACCGTAAGAAAACTGAGGGTTGATCTGCGAAGAGCTGAATGAAATGAAGCGCTTAGCTACAACATGCAGGCAGAGGTGGCTACAGATGATAAAGAACCAACCACAGCTTTTTTTTTATTGAATTATTAAAACATCTTCATATTTGTGGACATGGTTTTTCTTGTGTCTATGTCTACAGTGGTGCAGAAAGCAATGTAGAAAGGTCAGACAAGTCCTGTTCCTTTTCGATCCTACTCTTCTTTTGCGAGGACTTGAATGTGGAAATTACTGAAAATACTTATGTTCCTGTTTTTAATACTAACGAGGTTGAGTAGCTAATAAATAATTCTTTATTTTGAATTTCACCTATAAAATATGACAACAAACATCTACGCTGCAACCAAATTGTTGACCCTTAAACAACTCGGAGTGGCACTGTTAGATCCGTCTATCCATCATAGCATCTTAGCGCTCCAGTGAACGAGACTAACCTGAGACAAGGTGGCTTCACTGTTCCTGCACGCCTGGTGATTGTAGTACGGCATCCATCCATCTCCACAGCAGATTACCTGCCACAGTGAGTGAGTCTGTCTGAATACAGAAGACGCGAGACCTTCGGTTAAACATCAAGCTAAGCCTCCGTCCTGTCACCCTGGAGACCGCTTTGTGTTGGTCGTTTGAATGATCCACAACGACAAGCATCAAATGGGCCATGAAACCGGAAGCCTGAAGCTTTATGCGTCTGTTAGCGTTGTCCAAGCATGTGGTTGGATTACGAATTTGAGCATGTAGATGTTTGCCATCCAGGAGACAAGAATGCTGAACATTTCTCTCTCTTGCTCTGCTACCTTGTAAACTAACTTATTCTGAAGGGGACTGTATCGGAATAAATAAGTGTAGATGCTTTTCTGCTTATTTAATGTGTGTTTGGAAGTTACAGTAATCATTAATAAAATCACCTGCTGCAGTATTTGAAACCCAAATTTGAATGCAGGACTGAGAGGTGTAGGCAACAGCTTTAAAACTGGACATTTTTTTGTTTTGCAGAACAAGAGGTTGCTAAATGGAAAATTAAAGCTGCACTCATCCTACAAAGATGAAGAGGCAGTTAATGTGACAATGAAACTTCACCAAAATACTAATTTAGCCCCTTTCTCATCTCAGGTATTGACTGGATGTATCAGCTCAGTTCCACACACATTTATTGGTGTTAAAATATCTTAATACTGTATGCTACCTTTGTTAACCTGGTGCCATGTGGCCTATGGTTAGCCAATGAATAATGACATGACAAGTAAGAATGATGCCTTCAAATGTACCTGATAATGTTGTATTTCTGACAGCTGTCCACAGCTGAAGTAGGCAACACAAACGGACATCACCTTGTTCCTTTTTAAGGAATGGTGAATTAGGTTTTGTTGGTTCAACAATGGTCGATAACAAATGGTTAAAGAAACTTTCCACTCACAGTCATGAAAAAACATCTGTAGGTCTTTAAAATGGGCTTGTCACATCAACATTGTAAACACGGCACTTTAAAAGTGCTAAAAGACAAAGAAAACATGATCATTATTCTTTACGGTGCTTAACTTTAAAGATGGCTTCACATTTTCACACTCTCATGCTCAAATGTTCATTAAAACAGGTTGCTGTAATTAGACACATAAAGAGATCCCTTCATACGACCAGACACAAATAAATGCTGTAACTGAGCTCGACAAACCATGTGAGTGTTTTCCAATTTTTAGCTGAACTTTAAATACATTTCAGCATAGACTGAAGCACATCGTCGTCCAGCAGGTTCTCATGGATCGTGGCTGCTGCTGTGATCCTGCACGACGTCCACTACATATATTATTACTGTCATTATTACTACCATATCTGTTACTGTGGTCACTTTATCATTCATTGTGATTCATTGTCATTTTGTCAGTCATTGTAATTGTACAATATGTTTGTGTTGACTTGTCCTGTACACGTGACATCCATTGCACGTCTGTCCGTCCTGGGAGAGGGATCCCTCCTCTGTGGCTCTTCCTGAGGTTTCTTCCACATTTTTTCCCTGTTAAAAGGGTTTTTTGTGGGCAAGTTTTTCCTCACTCGAACCGAGGGTCTAAGGACAGAGGGTGTCACTCCCTGTACAGATTGTAAAGCCCTCCGAGGCAAATGTACTTTGTGACTTTGGGCTATACAAATAAAATTGATTTGATTTGATTTTTGATTTTGATCCCTTCCATCAGAATCACAAACACACAAAAACACAAAGAAAACACAGAAACTGTTCAAATTTTAATTTAAAGTAACAATATGAACAAGCTTGGGAAAACATTAGAATAATTTTGTTTTTTTTTACCTTAGAATGAGTGGAATTACTATGTTTCACTACAGTAGCCCAGAATGGACAAACTAGAAACTGTATCAAGATAAGACCTTTCCTGTTTCATGGGTTTTTATGAAAAAATAATATCCCCATATGCACACAGCCATTCATACTCTGATTAATGTAATGATGTTTCCACTGGTTTGACTTGTTTGACTGAACACATATTTGCACACATCTAAAAACCTGTTGACACAAAGTCCACTTGAGGCTGGCTTCAGAAGTGAGTCAGTCTCCATAAGTCCCCATGTTCAAATGTCGAACTTCACAGCAGAAATAAACATGTTTACAGCCTGGTACAAAAAACAGTTTTGGTCTCTGTAGCTAATTTCCACATTCATGACAACTGTACTGAGGGTGCAAACTCACTTGTACACATTATATTAAGACTCAAAATTATGCAGAATTAACAGTGTGCACGCTTTGATGGACAGGTGGGTGTCGTTATAGGTGTCTTGTTTCAATAACCAGGCTTCACTCAGCTCGCCTCAGCTCCACCTTTTTGACCATTTTTAGGGAGGCAGCGGAGGCAGAACTGCCAAGATGAAGACGACCAGAACCACCACCTGAGCTTTACAACAGCTCTTGAGAAACCTGTGGGGGACGTTACGGAGACTACGTCCAGATTTATGTTTGCAACACTCCAAGCTGATCCTAAACAAACCCAGAGAGGCATATTATGAATGAACTGTATACAAAGAATGGTTCTCAAACCTGAGTAGTAGTGGTGTATTCCAAATGTCTTCATTGGAAAGTTCTACATTTAGAATATCAAATGGAACATGCTTCATCATATATCATATGACCTGTGTCAAATACTAATTGAGATTGTTGAATTGGTGTGTAAGAATGAATTTTATTAATTTGCATGTGTAATGCTCAGTATCTCCACACACTCTCTGGCTCTGAAATACCATGTGTTCCACACGCAGCGTGGAAAAACTGAACCTGTGTGGACCGACAGCCTTCACTATAACCAGCTCCTGTAAGAATCCGGTATCAGCTTACATTGTACGATGACACGCCACCACCGGCCCTTCCTCCTTCTACTACACCATCATCTTCTCCTTCATTGTGCGATCGTGCGATCGTGCACTCAACGTGCATGTGACCCAAGTGCTGTGCCATCCAGGATTCCAGACACGTTTCCAATTCTTCCCAAAACAACTGTTGGGTTAATGCACACACAGCACGGCACATAACGTCCCACCGAACATTATGGATATCCAGCACAGCTGCTGGAAGGCTTTCATGCAGGGCCGGCTAATGTTAATCATTTCCCACAGTGTCATTAAAGGGGCAGATGGAGGCGCGCAAATGGACTCACCTCATTGGTCTGGCGCTAAATGAGGCGGGAGGCAGAAGATGGCTGACTGGATACCTGAAAAATGCAGAAGGAATTAAATCTTATTCTATTTTTTTTTTTTTTTTTATTGATGAAATTCTGTCCTACAGTCAAAAGCAAAATGTGTAAAAATGTTTCATAATTATGTCATTTTGAAATCCAAAGCTTCAAACAAAGGATGATTTTGTCAACTAAAATGTTTTAATTAAAATAAAATTAATTAGTTTGCCTGCCACCTGTCCTCCAGTATCTGGACCAACAATGACAAAAAGTCATGTTTGAGTAATTTCCAGGTATTTTTTATGTTGTTTTAAAGTTAGTCATTACCTGTGTTGTCATCAGGATTGGGGACTGATTATTCCAGTGTTTACAGAGCGCACCTTTTAAAAAAGCCTCCTGCACAGCCTGTGACTCGTAGACTAGCAACATCCTCAACAACGATACAAACAAATAAGTGAATTTTATTTAATTTACTTACTTGTGCAAGTAACTGTGAGTGTTATGTTAGAATGGCTTATTACAGTTTTAATATAATATTGTACTACACCAGGAATGTCCAGAGTTCGGCCCGGGGCCCAATCACGGCCCACAGTCAGATTTCATGCGGCCCTACTTCATTTTTATAATATAATATTTATGGCCTGCTAGCATTGTCAGATACTGTATGACTGGAAGATTTGGCTTCTTTGGTTGACATAACGAAGCATTTGGATGCACTAAATATTAAACTCTAAGGACATAACTGCTGGTGTTATTACTTCAGTGTTAACAGACTTTGCATTACTCATAAGTCATGTTCAGAATAAACATGAGGTTCAGATTTGTATCAACTTCATGCAAGTTTAACGTATTCCATATAATTAATTAGTTATATGACTTTAGATGTGAAAGAAAGGAAAAATTGGTGTTTAGATTTGTTCAGGCCTGTTTGGTTTAGATTTGGTGACATTGCCATTTAAAAAAAAATAAATGAGCAATGAAAATACAAGTGTTACAGAACAGTGCATTTATTTGTAACTTTTATTGGTAATTATTTTCATTTTTAAAATGTTAGTATTGGCTCCCGGACATCTTCCCACTGTCAAATCTGACCATCTTCACTGCTGTTCTACAGGATCACCAACTGAAGATGTTTTTCCCTCTGCATTATTACACTGTGCTGAGCTGCAATCAGCTGGAAACAGTTTTCAATCCACTCATGGAGTTTACAATGATTATCTAACAAGCCACAAGTAAATAGAATCCTGCTGGTGACAGTCAAACTGAGAAGCTGTTTTTGTCCGCCTGTCTGAAAGCAATGACCCATCACTCCATCGTTTGCTGTGTATGTCACGTTCTGTGGAAATCTCTGTGAAGGGTCAGTTATGAGTTATGTTAACATAAAGAAAACAAAACCAAATAAACTTTGGTATAAAATACTTTAATAAATAATAGGATTGTTCTAAGAACAAACAAACAAAAAAAATTCCACTAACAAACCAAGACTTTTACCAAATTTTGTACAAAATAATTACAATGTTCTGCACATTCAGAGTGTGGAACCAACACGACGTGAAATGTAGACAGAATATGAATTTGGGTTTTACATGATTTGCATCAGCATTATGAACAAAAACATATTGAAAACATAATGTTCATCCACAAACAGTGACATTTTCGTTAGTTTTTTTTTGTTGTTGTGGAGGTAATGCTAAATGTTTCTCTTCTCCTGTGTGTTCTTTAGTGCAGAAACAGACTCTTTACAAACACTGGACAACAACCACGACAGTCAACAACATCAACAACAACACAACTTGTTCCCTTCATTAGACCAGAATAGATACACGAGGAGAGGCGGGGCTGAATGGGGAAACGATTCAGGAGACACTCTCATCCATCCAAACAACACTACCTTTTGTTTTGTCTATGACGGGGATTCAGTGTAATATACGGCACTTCAGCAGAGGGATTTGAGGGCGCATGGAGGCGCATGATGGTGCACCACATGAAGGGTTTCATACTTACTAAACACCCCGCTGCCCTGCGAGGCATCTCCACTGTCAACAGACTGTAAAACGCTGGATTTATAACCCAAGTATGAACAGACTGAACAGAGCAGCGGCAGCAGCAGTAGTGCTTTTGAGATGTTTGGACCCTGTGACCCGTTAAGTGTGTATTGAAAATAGAAATCAGCTGCATCGGCGCCAGCTTAAGACACAGCACAGGGCTAATTTATTTTGTGCCGTTTGGAGTCCCCAATCGAGAGCAAGTCATTTATTCTCAAATAGCTGGAGAAGGGATAGAAGACAAAGAAACAGAATGGATGCCATGAACACAACACAAAGGCTGGAGCTTTCTCCTTTTACAGATATGTTACACTAAAATAAGGCCAGGTCGCCCATTATTACCTGCCTGTGCACCGACACTCTGCTGCTTTCCAACAGGATGCTAACATGTGTGTACAGCCTAGAGTATGTGAAATGTGGAAGGGGATGTACAGTATTACCAAAGAAATGTCAGCAGACTGAGTTAAAACAACTTATAGACCATTTACTAAAGAAGCAGCATTGAAATCAGCGACGTTTAGAAGGATTTTTGGAGGGTTTGCCGTCATTATTTGAATCTCTTCAAACAAACTCAAACAAAACTTGAAAGACTTGGAGAAGGGTGATTTGGATTTGACACCTAAATCTGAAACAGCTGTTCGAGAACGGCGGGATCAAACTTCATCATGAAATGAATGGGACCATTGCGCACGAGTCGCCGCGCAAGCTTCTTCGTCATTGCTGCTCGGATCCTAACAGACAGCTCTCTAAACTCAAATGATCAGGACACGTAAAGACAAACAAACTGTTTCCTCTTTTTAAAGTGATGCTCATGACTCAGTGGGACCCTGGACACAGTCTGAAAAATCTGTATAAAACCTGTCAAAGTGTCAACAGACACTAATAAACGGAATGACATCATTAAAAAAAATCAAGCACAAAAACTTTCTTTAGAATAACTATGATACAAAGCATCACTTAAGTTACTAAATTCAAATATACACAGCCATTTTGTTCATATTTACATATGTACAAAGAAAATAACCTTTACTGGGGTGTGAAGAGTTGTTACCAGGACATCTTTCCCTTTATATGGATTTCATTTCTGCATAAACTCTATAGCAGGAGAGAGAGGGAGAAAAAACTGAAGGCACTTTTCTAAGCAAAATACTGAAAAATCATCGTGGAGACATTGAGAAGCAGTGACACAAATTTCAGAGGATATACGTAAGAACCTTTAAGCCTCAACACAAAATGGAAAAGATTTAAAAAAAAAGATATGAAGACAGTGTAGAAAAGGCCCGCGGGTTTAAGGGACGGGAAACGAATGCACCAAACAACAACAGCTGCCAGCTGACGACGTTCAGCTTAGATCTCAAAGGTCAGAAGAAACAACAAGAAAAAAGGTGAGTGTTAGTTCAGAAAGTCTGTAAACAAAAAAAGAAAAAAATCATGATGATTCCAACAGTGTGACGATTAAACTCCAGAAGCTGTGATGTTTATTTTCCATGTTTTTTTTTTCTTTTTCTGCATTTTTTCTTAGATTTGGGTGAAATAAGTCTCCATGCTGCAGGCGAAGAAGTTAAAAAAGGTGTAACAAACAAAAAGTAGAAAATTAAAGCATCTGTAATCATTACTTTCTTTTAAGATACATTGAAGTTTGTTTGTTTTTTCTTTGATTCATGAAGGTTCCTCCTCCTCCTCTGTGTTCATACATAGTGGTCTTTAATGTCCTCGCTGAGCTTGGCGGCGTTCAGGTTTTTACACCGGTTGTCTTTGGGGCTGTTCGCCGTCCGGTGCGGCGCCTTGTCGGGACTGCTGCGTGTCGTGCAGATGACCCCTTCTTTACCCATCATCCCCCTGTCCTGCTGCCCCGCTATGGAGCACTTTTGTGACGGACACTTCTCCCCCAGCGCCCTCTCCTCCTCGTCCTCCTGCTCCGCCTGCTGCCCTTCCTCCTCGCCCTCGGCCCCGTCGCACGTCCTGTCTGAGGGGCCCATCAGTTTCTTGCATTCGTACGGAATGTCTTTGTCTCGGTTGTCCTTGTTGGGGACATTCCTGTCCCTCAGCCGGTTGTTGACCATGGTCTCGTCGGATCGGGCTCTCTGGCGCTCTTTCTTCCTCTTGCGCGTCCACCAAACACAAACGACGATGCAGAAGATCCAGAGGAGGCTAAAGACGACGCACAGCACCGGGACCAAGTAACCTGAAGCACGAGCACGGAGCAGATGTTAATAGAAAATCAAGAGTTCCCACATTGTGTTTACATCCAGAACTTTTGCAGCAAAGAGCCATATAACAAGTTTTCTCACGGAGGAACTGAACTACCAGCCACCATCTTGTTACAAACATCTTGTCATTCTGACTCACCGACAGGCGGCGAATCCACCTGCTTCTCCACTTTGACCTCCACCACAGCCAGCATGATGGTGCTGTTGTGGCGTTTGGACAGGGCACTGATGATGGCGCTGGCTGCTTTCTGGATCTGTCCGCGGTCGCTGTCCTTCGACTGGCCGTCCTGCTCGAAGGACTGTGCACGGAGAGGGAGAGAGACAGAGGACGGGAGAAAAAGGGAAGAAAACAAAAATCAGTCTTGATGGTTGCATTAAAGATGCTGAAGCTCTGAACGGTTTTAAACACCTAAAACGTTTTGAGATGAATGTTAAAGTGAAAGAAATGAAAAGCAGATTTGTAGGTAATGGATGGAGCAGCAGACTGAGTGAGTAAACAGACTCGGTGAGTATAGTAGAGGAAGAGAAGAGGCTGATTTGCCAAATGGTCAGCGCTGCTCGAGGCTACAACAAAACAGAGGAACACGCATTCATCCCTTAGAATAAAAGAGATTCTCATCCTAACATGTGGCAAGCTTCGGGCCCCCTGCTGAGTCACAGAGGGTGGAGTTAATTGCCTAATAAGGTGCTGAGGGTGAGAGCAAGGAGGTGTGGGGGGTGGGGTGGGGTGGGGGGGCAGATGGGGATTAGCGGTGCGGTTCAATTAGGACAAACAATAGAGAACAGGCCAGCTTTGCTCCCCGCTTGGCTGGGGACTAACACTCCTCTTTCCTTCTCCCGAGGAAATCAGCAGCTCATTCACACAGCTCTAACCCTGCCCCCACCCAGAGTGATTGACAGACCCGTCACAGCAAAGGGCCGCAGTATCCAGAGTGATCTTCTGCTAGAAGTTTGACTGTGTCCAACAATGGTGTCCGGTCTGATCATCTGAACACCTTCGATTCTTCATTCTGAACATGTTCACACTTCACTAACACCCTCAGCCTTTAGTCCACAGGGACCCCAACCTTCTCCATGAACTTTTTGATCAGATTTTGACATACTTGAATCAGAATTTCATCAATTTTAGTGGATTTCCAGATTTCTTGTCCAGCTTTTTGTGTTCAGGATGATGCCTTTGAGAAGTTTGATTTACTAAGTCAACATGAACTACAACAGAGAGGCTCATTCATAGTTCAACAACTTGGTTTCCACAGTAGCCCAGAATGGACAAACCAACTAGAGAAGGCTTTTCTCATTTTTTGTGCATTTCATGGCCGCAGTAGTTTCTCATTTGTGCTAGGAATACACACACACACACACACACACACACACACACTGAAACATATTGAACCACTTGTTTCTTGCTCAGGATGAAGGCCTCGCAGCAGAGTGGCCGGCTGATCACTTTTAGGGGTTTACAAACACGCCCTCTGGAAAAGAATGAATCTACACTGAGAAGCGTCCGTGCTCTCCGCCAGGCGTGCTGACATTATAAAGATTTCACCCACACTTGGAAATGAGTGCTGACATTTTGCTGCAACACGAGTCGGCAGAGAGTGGGAGTGAGGTTTTTTTTTTATTTTTATGAAAGCCTTGTTGTGGGGTTTGGGTGGATGTCAGGTTCACCACTCCTTTTCCTGTATGTGTCGCTCAAAACAGGCCCGCAGACATCAGAGGAACAAGAGCTAATACCCTCCATTAAGAGCTTAGAGCCTCGAAGTGACTGATTTCCCCCTGAGTATGGGTGGCCAAGAGAGAAAGAAGAAGGGAAGAGAGAGAAAAGAGTAGAGCAGAAAATAAAGAGGAAAAGGAGGAAGACTGGCAGAAAAGACAGTGGGAAAGAAAACAAAAGCAGAAAAGGAAACAAAATAGGAGGTAAAGAAGGAGGAGGCAAATAATAAAAGGAGGAAGAAGAAGAAGAAAAAGAAGAAGAGACAAAAATCAGCAAGGTGTTCCAACAGAAATTCTAAATCTCATCCAGATGTTGTTAAAAGCTTCAAACGCCCCTCCCTCGTCTTTCTTTTCTCTTTCTTTGTTTCTTTTTTTAACTCGCAGAGGAAAGAAACAGAAAGCACTGCAGACTTTACTGGACTCCTCTGGAAACGATTTGCACTTACAAATTAAGTGCGATTTAATAAAGTGGGAGAAAAAAAAATGGAAAGTGAGATGGAGAGAGGAAGAGAAGGACCTACATGTGAAGGTGTTGCTTCTGTCTGACCGTCTGACTTCTTCTGCTCCGATACACCACGTATGATGTCAGTTCTATGAATAAATGCCTCGACCTCTTATCTCACTTATCATACCCAAACACCATCTGCGTGAGCCCTCTTTCAGGTACCAACTCCTTGTTTAGTGTCAGCGACCTACTCCTGAGTCCCGCTCTTTGGTTGTGTTTGTTCCTGCGATTCAAAGCGTCGCGCAAAGATTTAAAGTATTGCCGTAAAGCGTGCCATTTGTGACTAAGCTGCAGCCTCTGTGGTTGTGCAGTAGTGCTAAAAACTGCAGTTCCTCTTGTCATCCACTTGAGGCTGGCTCCAGAAGTGAGTGAGTCTCCATAAGTCCCCATATTCAAATGTCCAACTTCACAGCAGAAATAAACATGTTTACAGCCTGGTACAAAAAACAGTTTTGGTCTTTGTAGCTAATTTCCCCGTTCATGACAACTGTACTGAGGGTGAATTTATATACAACTCACCTGTTCATGTTATATTAAGGCTTAAAGTTATGCAGAATTAACAGTGTGGACGCTTTGATTGACAGGTAGATCAGCACACCTCCTCCACTGATGATCCACGTCTTTGCCTAATTGTAATTCTTAGATTAGCTTGGACATGATGTCACGTATATGCGTCCATTTATCATACTGTCATTGTTTGTGACACAAGATGGAAGATAACATGAAACAAATTGTCCTTCTTGTGCAGTTCATCTACTCAAAAAGTAAAATGAAGTTGTAAGAAAAAATACAATTATTCTTTTTAACTTCTTAATAAGACGATGTGTTAAAGTTATAGAGATGATATCTATGCTAACATTTCAAATTCAAATAAATCATTATCAGATGTATCTAGACAATTCCTCAAATATGAGACCACTGCTAAGACAGACCAATATAAAAACCACCAGTGTGTGTGTGTGGGCAGGTGTGTGTGTTTGCGTGATAATCACCATGGCGACCTCCACGGCGTCACTGTTGGAGTAGGACAGGTCACAGAGGATGAGCAGTGCTCGCTCCTCGGCCAGTGTCTGAGTCACAGGGAGGTACCTCAGCTCAGAGCAGATGTTCTCTACAGTGGTGCCCTGCGACACACACACACACACACACACACACACACACACACCCACACAGATAAGACAGATTAGTATCTGCACTGCTGGCGAGGAACAATCAGCTTCTAATTCCTTCTAAGTCTGTTTCAGATGCAGCCAATCACAAAGCTTTGCCCGGGGGGGGGGGGGGGGGGGGGGTTGTGGCTCAGACCTTAGATCAGTATCTCTGTCAAAGGAATAGATTTATTTCCATTCATAAAACTTTATTCAGATCTGCCACAGGGGGTCAGTTAAGGTTTCATGAGGCCGTAGTAAACAACAAAAAAAAACATCTGGACTGACGAGAAAGTGAAGATGGAAGCTTCAACACGTCAGGGACTTTACAGAGTCTATCTCCATCACAGAAAAATTGATTTTCTAGGATAAAAACTGAAACTTTTCTTGACATTAATAATTAAGAATGGCCTCTAAATGACAAATAGAAGTTACATGATGCATGGTTACGTGCAGGTGGTTGTGAGCCTTGACTCTCGACTCAAGGCTGCCCACCATGTGTCCACAGAGTCCAGTCATATCTGACACTGACATGCTTGCATCAGACTGACAAACTGTCGACCCGTGTAAACTGTGAATCGTGACGTCGTGTTTGCGGCTGCAAACTGAATCAACGAAACATTTAAAGTCACTTTCATCTTGTCAACATTTGATAAGAATCCAGCAGTTATCAAGCATTTACGATGCAGCTGATAAAACGTCTCCGCGTTACGCCCTGCTTTAAAATCCAGTATTAAAAACCACAATGCTTCGTGTCTTAAATATTCTCTTATTAAACTGAACTTTTTAAAGGAAAGTGTGAAATCCATCATTTCGTTTTATTGTCTCTCTTTTTTTTTCTCCTCTTCCAAATTTTCCTGCATTTCCTTTTTATGACCTAAGGAGGAGAACGACTTTAAAACAAAATGAAAAGCTGCTGTGTGAAACCACACAGCTTCCCTCCGGGACACTGAGAACTTTAAACAGAACGTTTCAAATTGAAGTGACTTCACTTGGAGGCAAAGCGGCAGCAGCGGTTGAAGCACAGGGAGGTGGTCGAGATTTAAGCTTCTTCAGTGTTTCCATTGATTGTTTTGTGTGAAAAAAAAATGTCTTCATATTTCTTATTTAGTCCAAACAACCCAAAAACATTCAAGTGACAACGATATAAAACCACGGAAAGCCCCTCACCTGTGGCACTTTGTCTTTCTTGAAGATGAGCGTGATGCGAGCACAGCGGTTGTCGAGGTAACCGTTGTTGGTCTCACACTGGGTGTGCAGGGGTGTCGGGGGGTCCGGCGTTGAACAAACACCCCACTGGTGGCAGGGCGGCGAGAAGCAGGTGAGGAACTGATGCTCTACACACTCGTGACCTCCGGGGCAAGACGCAGGGTTTGTGTCCGCAGGAGGAGGCAGAGCTTTGGGGAGGAGGCAAGGCAGACGACCGCACCTCACCTGGAAGAACACGACATCAGTGATTTATCTCCACTTGTCAAGCATCATTATAAATGTTTGTTTTGGTAAATCTCAGTCTTCCTGGCGAGCCTGACCTTGGAGCAGCGAACGTATCCGTTGACACACTGGCAGGCATTGCACTCCTCTTCCCACCGGCTGCCGTGAGGAAACTGCAAGCCAGTGTGACGACACGACTTCCCAAGTCCGATGACTGGAGAGAACAAAATGAAACGGTTCAGCTGATTTTCCACGATTTTGTGTCGGTGTTCTCATAACTTAAACACTAAAAATACTCAAATTAACATGTTGAAAATACAAATTAAAAAAAACACAAACACTGTTGTTTTTGAGATGTATCGCACTCACACTCTTGACAGCGAGGTCCAGCGTGTCCTGGAGGACAAACACAGCGGTAGCCGTTGATTTCATCCATGCAGGTCGAACCTTCGGCGCAAGGGGACGACTGACACTCGTCTATGTCTGCGGAAAAGAAAAGCACAGAGCTCATGAAAAACGAGCGGTGTGTCTCACATGATGAGTAAAATCTTCTTCCTGAGCGCCGTACCTAAAACCTTGAATTATAAACAAAGAGCTGTGGCACCTTTTCACTTTGTTTTCTCATCTTAATTTACACGGGTGAGAAAAAAAAATGAGCTTTGAGATTTTGCATTCAAGTGCCTTCAATGACTAATGGAATTTGGAAAATCGTGCTTTGCACAAAGGGTGTATAGGCGTTTGGTTTGAAACGCTTCACTTGGATAACACTCTGGTTCTGAAAAGGCTTTTTTGAAGAGATTTCTCCCAGAAGGCCGCAGGAGAGCTCACTGACCCGTCTGACGTACCTCAGCTCTGAGAGGTTAAGACGGTCATCCTAAAAGGCTTCCTAATCTGTCGCCCTGAAACAATCGGCTTATGCTCCCCCCGCCGTGGCCTTTCACCTCTGACCAACCTGATCCCTTTCCACCCGCCCCCACCCAACACCACTACCACCCCTCCGGTTCCCAGGGACTCACTGATGCGACAGTCCGGTCCGGCAAATCCCGGGGCGCATTCGCAGCGGAACCAGTTGACGCCGTCGACGCAGATGCCACCGTTGTAGCTGCAGAAAGGGGAGACAGAAAGAAACAGGTAAATTCTCTGACGGAGATCTTCAGGGGGGCAAACACTGTGTTCAAAACTGTAAGTCTAAACCCTTCCATGGGAAAAAACTCTGCTGGTTTTTGTGATGTCTCTCGCTGGAATTCACATCTCCAAATTTAGTAATGTCAGCCTGTGTCTGTGGAAACCCTCATTGTCATTCATTAGAGGATTATTATATTTAATCCTGCAGATATTAAGTTACAATTAAACCATTAACTGCCTCATCCTGGCTCAGTGGTTTGACCGTTATAGACTGATGATCACTCATTTCTTTAATAATTCCTTAAAAGGATTTATATACAGCCAATATTCCCAAAGAGGTTTCGTGGGAAAACCAGCAAACAACAACATTCAACTTCAACAGCTTTCTTTTTCTGTTACTATGACCTAATTTTTAGGAAATAAAAACAGAAGTGCCGTTTTCTCTCTCCGTTTCATGACAATAACTACAACATTACAGAAAACGTCTTCAGAAAAGACAGATCCCATCTAAACATTTGGAGGAAATTATTAAGGAGGCTCCCAGCTCAGTTCTTGGAATTCTGTTCTGACCTGTGAGCTACAGACAGGCTGAAGCTGATCCCTGATCAATGTCCAGACTTCATATGTAAATCCCCACTGACCACATACTGAGCCCCCCTCCACCCCCTCCCAGACACCTCTGGTTCTCACAACTACCCCCAAGTCGAGGCCGGTGAATAGTGAGTCTCTTCACACTCTCCCTCCTCCCAAAAACCAAAAGCACCACTAATCCACCTGTCAGTCACTGCAGAGGAGGGTGAGGATGGGGAAGGCTTTTGTCCGGGGTCGTCTCTGATCCAGGGGAGCTGTCAGGAGGAGCTGGTGCGTTTTTGTACTGATTTAAAATGTCATAAAATAGAAACAAAACTGCTCAAAGTTGACAGATTCTCTAGTTTTGACTAACAAACAGTTCAAAACCCCCAAAATGTTGAATTTACAAATATAAATCAGACTGCTCCACATCCACAATCTTCAATGAGAAATCCGGAGCAGAAAATCAGATTTGCAGGATCAGAAAAGAAATATGTGAGTCTCTGAGAAACCCTGTAGCTGTTCCTATGCTCAGGTACCTGGAGTTTATCCAATGAGGATGGGGATCACAAGGTGCCAAACCCTACAGCGATAAATAGTCACTAGAACTGAGGGCTGCAGTGCAGAACAGCGCAGCATAATCTGCTATCAAGATCAGTTAGACCAATTGGATGGCAGAGGAAATCAAGTCAAGAGCAAAAGAGGTTGACGAGGTGAAGATCTGTCTGCAGGGCCGACCAGACAACAAGTTTGACACCATAAACAGGTGAAATCTCCACCTCTGTGCTTGTAACAACAGTTATAAATTATAAATGAATACAATTAAATCAATCAAATAAAACTTTCAAATCAAATCGAATTCAAGAGATGAAATGAAGATATTAAAAGCTTTTGGCCTCTTGAAACAGCTCTGGTCACGGCTGACAACCAGCAGTGACAAAAAAGATGAAAACATTTTATATATGCTAAAATTCAGCGTGAAAATGAAAGAAGTCTTACCAGGGATGTGGACTGCAGTCATCAACATCTGCAAGAGAGAAAGGGCAAAATAACAAGCTGGAACTTTCACATTTCAAAGCCTTTTGTGACAAAGAATGACTTTAAATCAACTCATTCAGGCGCATAAGAGATTGTCAAAGTGGTAAATTAATTGTTAAGAAGTTATATTAGCAGGAAAACCAACGTAGGTCAGCCCAACTCTAAAAACACTCTAGAAAAATAACACATTATGTCCAAGCCCATCTCTATCATCCCAGCAGTGACATACTCTGTGCACAGGTGGGTCCCTCCCAGCCGTCCTTGCAGATGCAGGTGAAGGGGTCCCCACCTCCGACACACGTCCCACCGTTCTCGCACGGACCCGAGTCACATGTGCTGTTCTTCGCTAAAAAAAGACAAAAAAAGATTCCCTTTAATGAAAATGTTTGAATTCTGAGCAGGCCACAAAGAGAGAGAGAGAGAGAGAGAGAGAGAGAGAGAGAGAGAGAGAGAGAGGGAGAGAGAGAGAGAGCTGCACTCTGAGAGAGCCCCAGAGTATCACATCCTGTCTTTACACCGTTATTACCAGAGCCGTAACAGTGTAATTAGAGTTATCAGACTGACCTGTGTTGCAGGTGCTGCCTCCCCAGCCTGAGGGGCAGCTACACAGGAAGGAGTCTCCGTGGTCATAACATGTTCCTCCATTACTGCAGGTACTGGAGTCACACTGGCTCTCACCTGAACAGGGGAAACATGGGGGGGGGGGGGGGTCAAACACTTGACTCCACGCCAGTGCTCGCCGATTAATTCAGCTGAAGAGTACAGAGACGCAGTCGGAGTGATACAACAAGCCTGCACAGCAGCCAGCGAGGGCATCGCACCTCAGAAGGAAGATTAAGAGGCTGAGGTAGTTAAAGAATATAAGACCTGACATGCAGGAGAGCACAGAAACAACAGTCAAAGATGACATTCATACGAGCTGCATGTACTTTTTCAATAAAAAAAACAATATCAGTATCATAAACTATCGCAACTTCCTACATTTTTTCTGAAAAATCTCAAACACACATTAACTTACGTGAGTGGCAGGTCTTTCCTTTCCAGTTGTCCACACAGTTGCAATAGAAGTCGTTGAGCAGGTCGACACACTGGCCTCCATTCTGACAGGGGTTCCTGTTGCACTCATTCACATCTGGAACAAACAGTGTCAGTGCAGTTATTCTCAGTTTTGATTCCAAGTTGATTTTATATTTTGACAACATAGAACTTCATTCTTCTTGTCTGAAAGCACAAAAATAAACTTATGTACTAAATTATGACCCTCCATGTGATTATATGATATATGCAAGCTTTCTAAGACCACTACATATGTTTGGTATGATTTTAAATGGATAGTTTGAGTACTGATCAATAGTCTGTGGACAATTTGTAGTTTTACACTCCAAAGATTGGTTCATGTTTATTCAACAAATTAAACTGTTTCGGTTTTCAAGCTTATTTAAACATTCATATAAGGAAGAGTGTCATCTGCAAATGAGCACACCGACCAATCCAACTAACTGTATGTGCTGACAAACAGATTCAGAATCAGTGAGCTGGTTACCACATTTTTCTGCTTGCTTTTATCTCGTGAACAAACCCTTCATTGTTTTGTCTCCCATAAGATTCTCAGATTGATGTTCACTCTGATGTTCAGCGATGACTCACAGGCAGCATGACTTAGCAAGACTCTTCTCGCAAACTATAGTATATGCTCACACTCATGTGTTGCTCACATTGATCCCCAAAACCTCTCAGACACATACACATGGTTAAGCAGCACACACTTACCAACATCACATAGACTGCCCTCCCAGCCGTCTGGGCAGAAACACTGGAAGAAGTTGATCCCATCGATGCAGGTTCCTCCGTTTTTACAGGGGGATGATGCACAGTCATTAATGTCTGCAGGAAGTGAGATGAGAGATATTTACAGATATTAAATTATTAATTACAGTTTAAAAAAATAATAAAGGCAAATATTTTCCAAATAAGCTTTTATTCCTCTTTTTTTTTCTTTGGGTACAAGTCATGTTTGTATATTCCTACATTTCCTTGACAAAATGTTCATGTTTGTTTTGTCTTTTTACACAAACGTTCCTGTTTACTGTTCCCGTCCGCTTTTGAGAATCAGAGAATGTGGGTGTTGATTTTAAGAAGAATCCAAAGTACAAAACTAAAAACCGTGTAGTAATCTGTTATGAAAGAATTTTTCTGCCTTGCAGCTCTCTGGATGAACCTCACTCATGTTTTTTTCCTTCTGGATTTACTTTTTGTATTCTTTTTTTTTTCACCACCTCTTTGTAATCTAAACTAAGAGAGTGATGATTAGTGACACTGGGGTCTGAATTACCGTAAGAATAATGTGGTTCCCAGAGAGGGTAACTGATGGTAAATATAGTCTGTGTGTTGAGCTAATAATGACTCACTCTCGTGGCAGTAGGTGCCGGTGAATCCCGCCTCGCAGGAGCAGCTGAAGTTCCCGGCGGGCAGGCTGATGCAGCGGCCGTGTGGACCGCACACATTGGATGAGATGTGCCACACCCGCTTTTGGGTGTCATTGGTTGCCACAGCAACGGTGCAACTGTCAATCACTTGGGGTTATAGAAGTGGGGGGGGGACAATCAGCAAGTCAAAAAGTTGGAATGGAAAGTCTATGTCTGTTACTTCCAGCTGGATAATAAAATATATCATAAAATTCAAGGATTCTTCAAGGTGTTACCTTGACACTGGTTAGTCTTGCAGTGGTCCTTGAGCTCTGAACAGGTTTTGCCCTCGTAATCGTCTGGGCAGCTGCAGTAGAAATCTCCCATCAGGCTGTGGCACTGGGCCTTATTGTGACATGGGTTCGGGCTGCACGGGTCATTCTGCACCTAGAGATGGAGAACAGGGAGGTAGAGGCATGTGTTCTCACCAAAGCACTGCACTGTTTTTAACAGTGTGTATCATATAAGCGGGATCTAGCCCTCACCTCACAGGTTGTACCGGCGAAGCCTTGCGGGCATTCACACATGAACCCGTCAAGCAGGGCGTGGCAGCGGCCACCGTTCCTGCATGGACTGCTTGCACAGCGGTTTCTCTGAACCTCACAGTGCCGACCCAAAAATCCTGCCTGGCAAACACACTGATAGCCTCTGGCCACCCTCTGGAACGAAAACAAGTAGCTGCTGTCACATTTTCTTTAGCTGCAGCTGATCAAAGCTTCACTTATTGAACTTTTCTGACAAAATGAGAAGCGTCATTAAAGAAAACTGGTTGTTCAAGCAACCAGCAGCAACAGGCTCCCGGCTCGGTTTCAAAACATCAGCAATGAAAAACTTAAAATTCTTTTATTACTTGGGATATATTGATCAAAATGCAACAGACCACTAAGGACGTTTCAGTTTGGCTTTGTATTTATGATGATTTCAGCAGGTTCAGGTGGTTGTATCAATATATATGTTGAAACTATAACAAATGTATTAAAATCCTGCTGACAGTGCCTTTATTTTCTACTTGGTAATGACAGAACATTTTCAGGCAGTACAAGTTAGTAGCCAATGTTTAAACTCATATTACCCTCGAGCATATTTATGTTCTGACAGGTACTTTGATGATCAGCAATAATTTGGTTCCAACTCTACGACTGTGTCATATTTGGTGAAAAAAAATCTAAATTCAACAAAGACCTTGTTGTTTTTGAAAACTTTTGATCATTCCTGTGTCTCACCTTGCAGGTCCCTCCATTCTGACATTGACCGTGGCAGCTGTTCATATCTGAGCAGAAAACAAACAGAAGACATCAGTGTTGACTGTTGATGAGCTAAGGAGTGGAACATGCATTGGTGCTGGAGCATGCAGTTGGACAGAGACACAGAGTCAGATATGCAGTGAGAGCATGCAATGAAAACCAAGCTGCAGAAGTCAAAACTAGACTTTATCTAAAAGATTTACAGTTTTATTATAGTTTAATAGAATTAGGCCAGGATGTGGCTGGGAAAAAGAAAGGAGAATGAATAGAGAGCTCAAGTCCAGTCCCCTCAGCTGGCTGGCCTCTGTTCCACTAGGATTTTCTCATTCAGCATTTTTCTGAAAAGCCAGAACATGTTACTGCTGTTTTCTGTAATGTAGCCAAGTCTGAACAAATTAGGAAAGGACATTATTCATTATTCCATGAGTCATAGCCATTAGCATGCTATCACAGCTCCAAGCAGTTTAAGATGAACTATCTATACTAGATAGTCAAATTTAAATGAATTGGCATTTCAAACATTAAAAAGCTGATTATTTTGCCAGCGTTCTACTATATAAAACTTGAGTAGCCATTATTACCCTTCAAAGCCTCATTAAGGTGTCCATATTCTAAGATTAAGATAAGATAAGATTAGATAAAATAAGATTATCCTAACCCTAACCCCAACCCTAAAAAAAAGTGTTTTGGACTGTACTAGATAATCCTTTTTTAAAAGATGAGGCCAGAAACACCTGAGTTAACTGTCAAAGCTGAGTGGAAGTTAAAGCTGTTTAATGCTAACAGTTTATCAGTTTAACAATATGGGTTGTTAAACTGATAAAGAGTTCACATTTTACTGTCCAAAATGATAGTTTATAATAATTTATCTGCATCTGTGTTTTAGCCTTTCAGAAAAACTGATGAATGGAAAAGAAATTAGGGAAGCTAGCGGAACAGAAGCTAGCCAGCTAAAAGGACTTTAGGTCTAGGAGTGCTACAAGTAGGTGGAAAGAGGCTGAAGACTAATGATTTGCTGGACTGATACTAACTTATGTCACAGTTCTGGCCCACCCATCCACGAAAGCAGGCACAGTGATATCCACCAATCAAGTTTTTGCAAGAGTAAGCATTGAGGCAAGGCTTCCCCGCACACTCATTAACGTCTGCAAAATAGAGACGAGAGACAGAGAGAGAGAATGAACGAGAGAGAGAAGAACCTGCTCAGAAGGCCCCGTCACCAAGCGTCATGTCATACAGTACAACATAACATCAGATCGTGTCTGAACTGACATCCAAATGTTTTCTGCTTCTGTTGATGACTAAAAACCCCTTTCACACATCTCTAATGCTTCTGGCTTTATTCACCTGTTGCCAAAATGGCCTTTCAAACATAAACCTCCATTTCAGAACGATAGAACGATATTTGGCACTCGCGATAAGTTCAGTGAAGGAATTTAAAACATGACTGACTGATGACCATCATCAGTACTGAGGGGAGTTCCCTAAATACAGTTTCACAACTAGATATAAGGAGACTTCATTCCTATATTTGATTTCTGTGAACGTTCTCATTCGTCCAGGTCATCTCTTTGACAAAAGTTTAATCTGGGGAAACTGGACTTATTCGTAGATGCATGAAGAGGCTTCTTCAATTCTGTTGGAGAAACCCAGGTATTGAGCTTTTGCAGGATGCCTAACAACATGTTTCCACTTGGTTTGTTAGAGCTGCTTTTATGTTTAATCTAATATTTTCTTCCTCATGAGGAAAAACGACGATGAAGACACATTCTTAAAAAAGGCCCATCAGACGTCAGAACTTTTCTGCAAGTTAAATTTCACAGTATTTTAAAGCTCATTAACTTGATTTTGTTTCATTGTGCGTTAGAAACAACATTAAATGACAACATTTGAAGGTTCTATGACTTTTAAAGTATCTAACATGCATATTTAACCTTTCTGTTAACATAACTGAATCCAGTGAAGTCGTCAAACGTTTCATGACTTTTATGAGTAAACGAATCTGGGTGTTTTTCAAAATGTCAAATTGCCAAAACATTTACATGAAGTTCATGTCTGACAGGGTTTCATTTCTTCCACAAGTTTCCATTATCCCCCACTGCTTTATCCTCGCCCCCCACCCTCAGGGTTAATGTCTCTCTATTGCATTCCCTGAAGGCCAACCTGCGGCATTCCAAGTGGTCAGTTTCAGAGGCAGCATTCGCCGCCCCCACCGCGCCGCCTCGCTCACTATAAACCGACACAGTGCATTAATACTACTCCCAGGAGGTAAGCGGCACCTGTTGGCCTGCTGAAACTAAACACTTCCAACCCCCCCCCCCCCCCCCCCCCCCCCCCCCCCCCCCCCCCCCCCCCCCCCTCCTTCCACTACCCCTCCTCCTTATTGCATCTCGCTCTCTCCCAGGTACCACAACACCCAGCTCCCTGAAAAAGGGGAAGCGCTCTGAGAATAACAGAAACCATAACTCTCCCTCGCACATGTTTACAGGTGATAAAGTGTTTCCTGGCTGAAGACGGAAGGGGGTGAGGGCTCCACTATGCCGGGGCGCCGCTTCACTGTAGTGTACATACTCCCCAGTTACGCCCAGTCTGGAGCCAAAGATAACCCCCCGTCTAAGTATATTTGGTCCCAAGGCTAGCAGTTGCCAGGCGGGAGGTTATTTTTAGCTTTACTCAAGTCACCTGGCTCGAGTTGCAGATGATACCCAGCGAGTGTCTCCGTTGGGCGTGCATACACACACACACACACACATACACATACACATTCAGTCAGTTGAAATTAGTGGCCCTCCTGCAGTAATACTACTGGTTAAACAACACGGCGGGATAAACAGACAGACAGATATGCTGTAACTCTGCAAAGCAAATGGGATTCCTGGAATGAATTTGCATGAGTGGCATTCACTGTAGGTGACACACACACACACACACACACACACACACACACACACACACACACACACACACACACACACACACACACACACACACAGCAAAACATCATCCAACATGCAACAACATTTTACAGTCAGGACATCAGGACATCTAAAAGTTGCCCTCCAAGTCACGCAACAGAAAACAAAACGAAAAAACACGCGTCATGACATTCCATGACAATCTGATGCAGACCTTTCTTTCAGAATTTCATCTGTGTTCACGACACGTCAATCAATAATTCAGTGAGGCGTACCTCTCTGGCAGGTCTTGCCCGTCCACTGTGGAGGGCAGAGGCATTCAAAGCCGTTCTCCATGTCGATGCAGGTCCCACCCTGAGCACAGGGGCTGGAGGCACATTCATCTGTGTCTGAAATATGAACAGGGGGGGTGACTCTGTAGCTTCTGTGTTCAGTTTGTCTACTCAATGAGATACAGCCGAGGCTAAGCTTGTAAAAAGAGGGGCTTCTAGATATACTCTGTTTAACAGGTGACCCATAGGACTAAATTTCAAAGTAACGATGGAGAAAACCCTTAAATTTCCAAGAACAGACTTCTGAGGACATAACCTTTATGTCTTCAGTGTATTTAAGATATTGAAGGGATAAGATACCTGGATTGAAACAAATCTCAGACACATTAAAGTCATCTCACAGTATGTTTTTTTAAAAATATTTCCTCAAGCTTAAAGGTCCAGTGTGTTAGATTTAGGAGTATTTATTGGTAGGAATGGATAAAGTATTTATTAGTATGTTTCCATTAGTGTATAATCACCAGAACATAAGAATCATTGTGTTTTTCTTGTTAAAATGAGCCCTTTATATCTTCAGTGAAAGCGGGTCCTCTTCCATGGAGTCCACCATTTTACTACAGTAGCCTAGAAAAGACAAACCAGACACTGATCTAGATATGGACTTTTGCCTTTTACGTGAGTTTTTTCCTGCATGCTCAGAAGGAGAGGGTGAGGCATGGGAGAGTATTCATTTGGTTGCAAGCTGCAACTTCACTACTAGGTGCCACTGAATCTTACACACTGGACCTTTAATGTAGTTTAACCTTAGCACAATCTTAATGTGTAACGTTAATGTTTTGAAAAAGAAAAACATAAAACGTGTTCAAAAATTGATGGGAAAAACAGTTTTGGTAGAGACTTAGTCATCACCTTTAGCACAGGTCGGCCCGGACCAGCCTGCCGGACAGTGACACTCGAAGCCTGATGGGACTTCATGGCACGTCCCTCCATTGGCACAGGGGTTGGACACACAGGCATGCTCCGCTACAGAGGAAAATCAAAACAGTATTATCAATTATGAATCAGATTTCTCAGAACTCATTCTACTGCATTCCATTTGAGAACTCACCGATCTCGCAATTTTTGCCAGAGTAGCCGTCTGGACATGCGCAGTTATACTCGTCCGGCTCCGTATTCATGCACGTCCCTCCATTCTTACAGGGCCGGTTGGTCCCACAGTAGTTCAGATCTGTGTGTAAAACACACAGTTAACAAACTGTCTGAAATACACAGGAACTTGTTGTTGTAGTTTTTTTCCCTCACAAAGGCATTGATTGTGGGTTACGAGGAGCACAATGTAAGAACATATTTACAGAAAATATAATTTCTACTTTAGTTCCCTCCATCTTGACCAATCACTGTGTCCTCATGCGACTCGTGTGGTGCAAGAAGGTCGAGCTTTAAAAGACCATGCCAGTGATTTTGCATGTTTTAGCCCGTATACTGGAAATCAAAAATACTTCAACAATAACTGTTTTGCAAGTCATAGTGTGAGTGTACTTTCTTCTAGACCACCGTTGGTTTCCATTCACTTCCAAACATCATCATAGTGAGTATCATGTCTGCGCTGACTTTACTGTGCACATTTTAAAGTTACTGCTTCTTGATTTTAAGAACTAAAACCAACAGCCTTTGAGATGAGAGGTCAAAGTCTTCCAGAACACCAAAAGAAGTATATCTTAGGTGCTGTTTTGCTTTGTCACATATGTAAAAAGAGATGGAAATATTGTCGTACCTTTGTCACACAGCAGACCTCCCCAGTTCTTCTCACAGGTGCACTGCCACGGCTCGCTGCAGGTCCCGTGAACACAGCCGGGATACGGCAGGCACTCGTCACAGAGCGGACCCTGCCAGCCGTAGTTACACCTGCAACGCACAGCGAGGAGGACTGTTAGCTTTTCTACTGAAACAGTGAGCCTACTGTGTTTTTTTGCTCCCCTCCTTTATTCACTTCCTCCTCACATTTTTTATCCTTTTTTCCTATCTCTTTTCTTCCGCCCTTCTCCGCTTCCTTCCTCTGAGGGATCTGAAACCTTAAACTACAGATAAGGGAGGAACGGCAACCTTAGTCTTCTTCACTATCTTACAATGTTTTTCTTTTTTTCAGTAAAATACTGATTATCAAAACACACAGAGTTCATCTGTGGCTGATTTTCAGTTAAAAAAAATCTTATTTATCTTATTTACTTATTACAGCTGCAGCCTGAGGGAATATCATGCACACAGGGGAGGGGAGCATGATAAACTGTGATAGTTACACAGTGATACAGTAATTTAATACATTTACATGTGAAAACACAAAGGACCACTTGAGGCTGCATGCCAGTTAAACACCTCTTGGAAAACATGGAGATGGCCTCAGGGGCCAAAAAAGCATGCTGTTCACTAAGTCCTGAGAACTTTTGTTTTAATAACAAAGTATTTTCTTTACAGTTAAAGGCATCAAATGCTCAATTTCAGCAAAGATATTTAAACATATTTCATTAGAAATCTTATTAATTGTTCAGTAATATTCTAATCTCCTGGTTGAGAAAAAATGACTTCCTATGATTGCGTTTCTTGACGTGTGTCACATGTCTCAAAGTCGTGGTAGTAGTGGTGGTGGTGGTTGGGTGGGGGAGGAGGGGGGTGAAGGGTTAACTAATCTGGTTGGTTTATGGCAGCACTCCGTTATTCCAAGGCCAGTGGTAACCTTGCCCCACCTGTCCTGTCATTTCTCCCGTCTGGAGCTATTTTTAGGGAGCAACCCACCCACTCACCCTACTCCTCCACCACTACCACCACCCTCACTCCACTGCGGCTAACAAACACTTCAAAATGGACACCGAATGAACACTTCTCCTACACAGCAGTGATATACTGCTGTAGTGTGTAGTGAGCAGTAATGTGCTATAGTATGAAGACAGTGACAGAATGGAGGCACCACGCTGGTGGAACCTTAGTCCTATTTAGGAATCAACCAACAGAAGTGTGTTACACACTGCTAAACAGTGTCAGGGCGACACAAAAATGTGTCTGATCATCAAAAACATGTTACAACTTTCTCAGATTTGGTTGTTGTTCTTGGTTTAGGAGCTTCTAAGATTGTTAATATGCTATGTGGCTAATTTGTTTCCCCTTTTGTCTGTTTTTACAGCCGACAGTTTCCTTCCTTCCTGTCAGCTTGAGCTGCTCTGTGCAGATTGATGCAACCTGTGAGCATCTGAACCGTACTGCGGCGGGGCCGGTGGAGGTCTGAAATATCGGATAGAATGGCCGCATATAGCTAGGAATTAAGAGTCTACAGCCTTGCTTCGAGCTAAACATGCTAACAGTGATGGCGCTGAGGCTGATAGGAGTGTAACCACCGTGTAAACTGAAATTCTGACCTGATGATAGATTTAATATCAGGGGGAAATGATCACATTTTACAACAATACATCCCGTCATCACCCAGTTTAAGTCCAACAGAGCTGATAAAAACTTTAAACAAACGTTAAAGTTGAACCTTTAACAACTTTTTAAAGGTTTAATTCATTCAAATTACAAAGAGTTTTTTATTGATCAAATCTTTCTCTGAGATTTCTGTCTCCTCCTCAACAACCACAGACCGAACCACAGACCTCTGTCAACAGTCGCTTTATGTAACCGACAGTTTGAAGTGGGTGAGAAATGAGTTTTAAATAGAAAAATAATTTGGCCCGTTTAGAGACACCTATCGTGGTGTTTGAGTCACGGTCGGCTCATTTATCAGATGCAGATCATCTGAGATTCATACAATTGGAATGCAGCTGGGACCTTAAGTTCTTAAAACGTTCATAAACGTGCAAACACGAGGTTTGTTTCATGGACAATTTGAAAGCTGAAACGCCTTCAACTGCAGGCACGACCGCAATAACTTTAATCTGATCTCGCTCAGTGAGTGAAGCCCAGTTGCGCATGTGTGTGTGACAGTGCTGTGTATTGTTTACTACAGTATGTGGTGTTGTCCGGCACTGCGGTTGGTGGTGGTGCCCTGCACACTGTCAGCTGTGCAGCAGCGGTGGCAGCGTGGACAGTCTGTCTGGCTGCAGTGTGGGAGAGCAGGGGAAATGGTTTCGAGAAGCCACAGGCCAAGGGTGGCATTACCCACAAGCCCCGACTGCTGCTGCTTCTGCTGCTGCTGTCCCATCAATGGAAGGGGCCGCAGGGGCCAGCCAGAGCCCAAAATATCCCGCCTGCCACCCCCGCTCGGCTGCTGCCCCTCAGACAAACCACACCCAGAGGACGACTGGATGGTGGGCAGGGGTAGAGGTAGAGGGGGCTGTGTGTGTGTGTGTGTGTGTGTGTGTGTGTGTGTGTGTGTGTGTGTGTGTGTGTGTGTGTGTGTGTGTGTGTGTGTGTGTGTGTGCGCGTGTGGGACCACTGAATTATTTACAGGCAAGCCTCGCGCCCAAATCCAGCGGACGGACTTAGCCCACTGTTGCCTAGCTACATGTTTAGTAGTGTCACATGAGGGAGCGTAGGTTGTGAATGCGCTGTGTGTAAGAAACAAGATACCAAACACACATTTTTAGTTTTCCTTTCCTTTTTTTCCTTATTTTTCCCGGAGCTTTTCTGTCTTTAACCCTTCGGCCTCTGCCTCTCTGTTTCCACTTCATTTCTCAGATTCACTCTCCCAGTTTGATTGTGACGTTTACCTGAAGGATGAGTCAACATATGTTTTATATTGCTAGTTTTCTATCATCTCAGACATTTCATTTTTTATGCTTTATTTGGATTAAAACAAGACTAGCTGATTGACAAAAGTTAAGGTTTGAAGCTTTGAATTAGCTAATAATTAATTAATAATAATTAATAATAATTGCTCATATATGATGAATTGTCGAACCTGAAATAATCCTGTGATGTACATGAAACCTGTTGGTCTGAATCTTCTTGGATACGGAGAGAGAATCCTGAGCTTTACGTTAACAAAACTGAATCCCCCTGTGCGGCCTTGTGATAGATTCTGCCCTCACATTCTTGTTGTTATTTTATGGTGTTATGTGTTTTCATTACGCGATTTTATCACCGCCCACTATCTTTTGAGCCAACAGCCGTACGCTGATGATTTCAGCGTGTCTTGTTTGATAAATGTGGACTGAACCCTTTAAATCAACAACCAAAATGCTTTTATTTGCTCTGTATCCATGTTTTTGTTGGATGAGTGTCATCCATCATCTTTCTCAGTTCACAGCAGTGTGTGGTGCATGTATCTGTGTGTGTGTGTGTGTGTGTGTGTGTGTGTGTGTGTGTGTGTGTGTGTGTGTGTGTGTGTGTGTGTGTGTGTGTGTGTGTGTGTGTGTGCTCGCCCCTGAATTCGATGAAGCTCCAAATCACATGTTGAGGCACATTCCAGGGTGTTGCTCTCTTCCAATCCTCCGGCCATTTCCAATGAAAAATGTCTTCTTCTTTTTTTTTTCAAGATCATAACCTGCCACGGTATTAAACCTTCACCTCTCCTCCCTTTTCCAAATAATTGCCACTATCTGTGTGTGTGTGTGTGTGTGTGTGTGTGTGTGTGTGTGTGTGTGTGTGTGTGTGTGTGTGTGTGTGTGTGTGTGTGTGTGTGTGCGTGCTTATGTGTGTGTGTGTGTGCTTTCCTGCTCCACCATGTCTAAATGTACACTTCAGTCGTGCATTCTACAGTTTTGTGTGGAACAGGACCGTCCTCCTCGTGTCTTCATCATAGACGCATTTTGACAGTCCACTCATGAAGACACTGAATCCGTTACTGATGATTTACTATAGAGTTCAAACTCTTTGTCAAGTTTCACAACTCATTTGCTCGCAGACAAAACAAGCGAAATGGGGCTAACACATCTGTAACTGCTGGTCTCTCCTCTAATGAATCCTCTTCAGCACTTGAGCAGCGCAGAAATAACGTTTCTTAAACCACCGCGATGGCATTTCCTCTGTGGTGCTCAAAGTTTTCTTCTGCACAAAGCAGCGAGGTCAGAGTAACCAGGACTGGGTTTTAAGAGACAAAGTTACGGTAACATTTTTTCAAAAAGTAATATATTGTCTCTGTTCTGCTCGTCTGTGCTGCTCCAAAACACTACACATCAACTCTTCAAAGCCAGAGGTGAAGTCTACTTAACATCTTGACACTAATACTGATCATCTGTTATTTTTTTTCCACGTGAGGCCTGCGGTCAGTCATGACTAAGCTACCTGTTTAACTAGAAGGAGCCGTAATTCTTCCTGACATGTTGCAGACCTACAGGTGTCCTGATTTCTTTTTTTTTAATGCACAAATTTTTCTACTCTTGAACATTCAGAAAAGCATCAGTTTAGCTGTGTTGAACCAAACCCCACACCACCCCACCCGGTCTCTCTGCACGCCTGCCCTGCAGCTCACTGGGTGGAATCCACACTTCCCACCAGGCGAGTGGCAGCCATAACAAGGCCCAGGATAGGAAGAGGTGATGTGGGCTTGCAGACATTTAGAGCAGGGGGGAAGGAGACGAGAGGGCACTGTGCCTCTCGCTTGTGCTGGAGGATGGACGAAGGAAGAAATATATCAAAACAGACCTCTCTATCTGTGTGTGTATGTGTGTGTGTGGGCCAGCTTTAGAACAGGAAGCAGAACAATGGCTTCTGGATCAGAGTGGAGCTAAGGGGTGGAGGTGGAGGGATGGGGAGGCACTTCACAGAACTAGGATGAGGGGAGGGGGTTCGACTGTTTGGTATGTTATCAACCCCCCCCCCTCGCTGCCTCATCACTCTGTAGTGTCACCACTGTTATCCTCGTTACACTGTTACATTGGGGGGGTCCATCCAAACATGAGCATATTTCACATCAGCTGACAGCCACGCTGCAAGGTGAGCAAACAAACAAAAACATTTAAAAAACGGACGACTCACTTGCATTCCCCTGGCATGCTGCACGTCCCATGCTCGAGGCTGCACCCTTGTTTGCAGATGGCTGTTTTAGGGAAGGAAAGAAAAAGTTTGTGTTAGTTCCTGATCATAATCTGACACAGATCAGTGTCTCATTAGCGTTTTTTAATCTACAACATCACGTTGTGCTTGTCAGGCACCTTGTTTTGCAGATGGTAGAATCATTAAACTCTCATTTCCTGTGTTCCTTTGTTTGTGAAAAGCTAAGAGAATCTTTGCCGTGGTAACAATGCATGGCAAAGTCATTGTCGGAAAATTGAAGGTGTCTCCAGAAGTGACGAGTTTCCAAACATTCTTTGAATTCTTGCAAAGTGACACTCGACATGAACTTCAATGAACTTCCAGACTTTTTCCAAAAAGGAGGTAAAAAGGAGAAAAACTACATCCCTGTGTGCAAAGACATTTCTGTAGTTGGCTGTAAAGGGTCATGTGAGGGTCATGTGTCTGTAAGGATTTGGCTTGTGAACCGTTCATATCCAGTATGGACCAAAGTATGGAGGGTGACTAGTAGCTGGAGAGGTGCCAGTTCACCTCCTGGGCTCTGCAGAGTGTGGCGGCCTATCTCTCCACATTTGCATGTCTATGAGCTCGTGCATGAATGCATATAAAAACCTGAGTGAAAAAATCTATTCTATCAGATACCTTTAAAAAAAAAAGTATTGTTAGAGCCAAATAAATACAGCTTTTATTCATTTTACCAACTTAAGTAATGGAAAAACTAAAAAAAAAAGTCACATCACATTTTTGACGTATCTTTTACTGCTTTTTGTCCGTTTGTGTGACTCCATGCAAAACAAATCTGTCATTTTCCAGGAAAATATGAAGCTAAGGTGTCTTATGAACAGACTGGCCTGTGTATTACTGCATGCGTTTTCACTATGGTTTTTCCCCTCACCTGATTTGCAGCTTGATGTAAGATTTGTCCAGCCCTCCATGCATTCTAAGTTCCCATACTGGTCGCACACGTAATGGCCGAAGTAGTCGTCGCGGGGGCGGCACACTTTGTTGCACTTGCTGCCGTAGTAGTGTTCGTCGCAGCGCACACGGATGGTGTACTCCAGTCTGGCGATCAAGCTTTTGTACTCCTCCGTCTGCTTCTCCTCGCCAGGGTTGATCATCCCTTTGTGGATGCTGCGCTCAATCAGCAGCTCGTCATCTGGACAAAAGATACAAATCAAATCGATACACGTTAGAACAACGTTGATTTGTTTAGTGATTGAAAAGCTGTGATATTTTCACTTAGTCCTTCCATTATTAGTATTTAACAACAACAATTGCCACTAAAGATTATGTTTGACGATTAATCAGTGGATTATTGTTTTGGATTAATCAATCCCAGTAAACATCTTACACCTGTTCTCTCACAGCACCAACGCAGTTTTTAGTGATAATGAAGGCAAATTTATGTTGAAATAATGTGTCCTTGAATTCAAACAGGAAAAGGAAAAAGCAAAAGATTTTAGCAGCTGGAGCTAGTTAGCTAGCTAATTCAGCTAACAAAATAATAATTTAGCTGACTTTTTAATGTTTGACAACTAGCTTGCCTTGAGTTTGATAAATGTAACACTATTTTGGGTGAGAAGTTTGTCGGTGTTGCTGTGAAAGCTAATAAAGTTGGACAGTTGGACAGAACCGCTAACGTTAGTCTAATGTCTGATAAGTAGCATCCAGAGTCATTAGGAGAATCTGTAACACCACAAAGTAACATAGTTGGCTGAGAGTAGTGCTGCTATCAAGACATTAGGCTAGTTAGCCAGTTGTGCTAGCATTTCCACCAAACTCTTTAGATATCTACTGTTACAACAACCCCACTTCATCACGTGGAAGAATCCAAAGCTTGACAGTCCTACCATACAATGGTAGTTACTGTAGCTAAGATACGACTGATTAATTAACTGTTTTTTTAGCACTACAGAAAAAATACAAAGCTCAACAGTTTAAGTATTTGGGTCAGTTAGATAGGAATGTCTAAACAACAAAAATTGTGAATGACATTTCAGGGAAAAGGGCAGATTCCGGTTATGAGATTTGACCCAACAACCCGGTGTTTAGTGATAAGACAGTCCATGAGGCTTCGAAGAATGCCTGTTGTTAGCACACATTAGAGGGAAGGCGTATCCTCCAGTCAAACCTCATACCTATCCACCAAGAATGTGGAAGAAGGAAAAAAAAAGAAAACAAGGAAAAGAATAGGAAAATTAAGCAAGCACAAACAGAGTGTGTAGGAGTAAGGTCTGCGAGGGCTTGATAACCCAAGTGCTTTTTTAGTTTTCCTGCTTGGTGAAATGCTTTTCTGCCCCCCCCCCACCGCTCAGGATATCCAGCCCCAACTCCATCGTAGCCAGGCCGGAAATAATAGGAGACGGGGAACAGATGAGGAAGGGCGACATAGGAAAGGCCCTTTAGCTTGTTCTCAAGGAACAGAAGTAGCGTGACCTGGCTTTGCTGCTGTGGCTCACAGAGCCGAGTGTGACCTGGACAAGACAGAACTGGAAGAAGGTACTCATCCTGACTGCTCACGGTGTTACTGTCTTCAGTGGGTTGAGCAAAACACTGCCAGAGTTGATAGTTTAAATCCACCATGAATAACACAAGGCTGCAGTGGGCTGCCAGTTTTAACTGTTAACTTCTCTTTTCATGACTAAGATGATTTTTTTTCATCATGTCAGCTTGCTTGGTTTAGTTCTGAGCTTTTTTACAATGCAGTTTGAGTGATTAAATATTTTACCTTTAGAAGTAGTAGAAGTAGAATTACATAGAAACTGGCACATGTAGAAACGAGTCATTACATTTGTAAATTGATGCCAAGACATGCAATGTGCTAGGATAGGCCTAATTAACCCTTAGGTCTTTCTGTCGGGAAGCTTTCTGGGATTTATTTGAAAAGGGTTTTTTGTGGGCAAGTTTTTCCTCACTCGAACCGAGGGTCTAAGGACAGAGGGTGTCACTCCCTGTACAGATTGTAAAGCCCTCCGAGGCAAATGTACTTTGTGACTTTGGGCTATACAAATAAAATTGATTTGATTTGATTTGAACCCAAACAATGATCATTTCCCAAACCTAACCAAGTAGTTTTTTTGTCTAAACCCTGGGACTGAAAACTTTTGGCTTTAAGGGGAACACAAACCACTGTCTCCCAGGTCAAAGTTCTGTCTCTAACCTAATTATCCACCAAAGCTTCCTCCTGAAACACTGACTTTATCACTCTTTATACCACATCACCAAGCTGTCTGTCTGGCGAGCATGGATCCCTGGCCAATTCTAGCACTTGTATGTTACACATGGCATTGGGATTCCTCAAACTGCGACATCAATGTAAAGTTTGCAAAGTTAGCTAACATTAGCCACCATAAGTGAAGCAAGTCAGAGTGAAGGGTTAGGGTTCTTTTTGTCCTCTATGTTTTATATCTCACTGAAGCTTAACATCTCTAAACTCTGAATTCTGAATCATGCTTCGACCTTTAATTCACTTTCTCCCTTTCAGGAAAACCCTTCAGGTCAGGATTTATCATTTTAGAATAACAACACACTTTGTATTCCATCATCATAACTGCTTAAGTTTGACTCTGTAGACGAGACAGTAAGAATCCATTTTCACGCTGTCCTGATTTACTGAGTCTCTCTGCGAGCTAACACACTGCCACAGATTTCAGTCCCACACCCACCACCTGAAACACCCAGGCACTCACTCACTACTGTTCATCTCCAGCAATTAGATATAAAAATATAGACCAATCATGGGCTCTCTCTGTACTGAAGGAGATACACTAAGAGAGGCCGTTGTTACTAGGGAAAGCAAGAGAGAGTGGGCCATAAAAAATCCGGCTTACATAAACATCGAGGGGCTTCAAATCTGAGCAGCTGATCGAGTCAAGAGCGGCACAATTGTGTGAAGATTCATTTAATAAACAAAGCGTGGATGCTTTTTAAGCTTTTTGTTTAATGCTGCAAGCTGCTTGTAGTTGAAGTGTTTTGTTGGGGGGGCTGTGGCACTTATGCTTCGACCTTTGACCTCCTTACAGCTTGTCGCTTGTAACAGCGATAATCTTTGAACCGGAGCCAAAGCTACAGAAAGATGTCATATTTTAGGTCCACGTGGACATGTTGGATGCTCACTTTAAAACTTGTCTGTATCTTTTTTTATTTGAAAAAGTTCTGAAATGTTAAATGCCTGATCAGAAGCAGCCGTACGAGAACTTATGCCAATGAAATTATGTAAAAACCGACTTCTTTTTTAAATTTAAATCAGGAACAATCTGATCACAAATAAGTCAACAAGAGCACAAATCTGATCAGACATTCACTGGCAGCTTTTTCGTACCCAGCTGCCAAATTTTAGTCTGTACCCAAAATTTATTGAGTTGTAACTCCCAGTTTGAGCTGCAATAAGGAACTTTTTTTTTTTTAATCCATCTGTTTTCATTAAATCTAATAAACAACTGATGTATAAAATGACAAAAAGTGATGATAAATATTCATCACACAAACTAAAATTATAACAGTGATTAAAAGACTCTGAAATGACCAACGGGTCCTCTCTGCTCACTCTTGATTTGTTTTAACGGTTATGACACAATGTAATTTCAGAAACCATCTAACAGATGTGTGATACTTTAGAACGGCCATCCTAATAACTCTGAAATGACCAACGGGTCCTCTCTGCTCACTCTTGATTTGTTTTAACCTGCTTGTCGCTTGGAGTTAAGTCATCCAGACTCTTCAAATAGCGTAATGGAAATTATACAGCACGAGAAATTGCACTTAATCAACTTTTAAATGCTGTCTTTGTGATTGCCAAAACTTTACAATGAATCTTTTTTATTGCTTCACACAGCTTGGCACACAGACCCACTTCAGCAAAGATGCAAATTACCTCATTTTCATTGCTCACATCAATCTTCATCATTATACGAACAGGCTACCACTTTACCTTTCCAATACTGAACAGATTTAAGTTGTTATTTTGTGTCAAGAAGACATAAATCAGGATCTGATGTGAGCAGCTTTTGTACCAAAACAAAACTTATTCTGATACCTAAACTAACTAACTAAATGCACGGCACCAAACATCAACTAACTTCATTCCCAACCCTGACTATCTCTCCAAGCCTGTTGGTTCCTATGGGACACCAACATCTTTAGCCTAAAACAGCTGGTCACTGTAGTTTTAAGCAAATGTTACTCAAACAGGAGTAGATATTTTGGGGACTATTTTCAGCTGAGGATGAATCCACGTGGTGATCTAGTATTTGGTGCAGGAGGAACCCGGTTAACCCCTGGTTTCTGACAGATGTTCCACTGCTTTCAGCACACACTCAGTATCGGCGTATGTCTACCCTCTAGTGAAGCCCCACGCCAGCCAACAATCCGAACCAGCCCACAGAGTCAACAACTGCTCCGTCCTCTTTTCTCCTGCCATTGCTGTTTTGTTTTGAAACAGGCGGGGGCTTCCTGAAGCATAAACAGTCTTTACAAAGCCTTCTTTTTCCTGAGGCCTCTCCAACCTGCTGCCCAGACCTGTTCACACAAAGCACCAGCAGCACCGACTAACACAGGACAGGAAACTCACTTCATGTCCTCACTTTGAGCCACCTTTCTGTAATCCCACTATTATGATGATCATTATCGTGACGTCATTGCATGTGTTGTATGGCAGACTATATTTCTTATCAAGACTGCTGCTCGGGCCATCAACGTTAAATGGATCCATAGAAGCATGATTAATGTCTTCTTTTGCTGTAACTCACTGCATGAATGCAGAATTCATTTCTTATTGAGTAGTATTAGAGAAAGCAAGAGGTCCAAACTAACTAAGCAGAAACTGTGTTGAAGACTGTCGATTTATTTATGTTCATATGATCATGTCTGAAGAACCAAATTGTGCCCACAGCCCATCATGACAGCTTCACCTTTGTTTTGTGTAACAAACCCCATAAATATAAATATAACCTAATTTACAATATTACGATTAGATGATTAAATGATGGACGGAAAACCAAGTCACAACCTCTGTGGCTGGTAAATGAAGCCTAAAAACTGTAGAAGTGAGTCAGTCTCCAAGTCCCCATGTTCAAATGTCCAACTTCACTTCACTTCAGAAACAAACATGCCCAAGGGGGGCAGAAGAAGCAGTACATCCAACATAATGACCAGCGCTAATTTGAATTTCTTTAGGTTTTCAATAAATTATAAGATGACACAAATGATTTAAATGTGTAAATTTGGGCTTTAAGGGTGAGAATTTACTGACATTTTGCAGACGATCAATCGATAAATCAAGAAAAATAAAGATCCTTTCGTGCCACAGCTGACAATCCTCTCATACGGTTATGACACAATGTAATTTCAGAAACCATCTAACAGATGTGTGATACCTTAGAACGAGTCAAACTTTACTGACTTTTTAATGAACAGTAAGTTGAACGTGAACTGTAAAACTGCATTAAGTATGAACTTACGGTGCAGTTTGAGGATTTATGTTGGCAGACATTCAGAGGACTCGGGCGAAACCCAACTTGATTGGGACATCCCTGTGCACACCTGGCCTGTAACAGATAACTCTCTCTGTCTAATCATGCTACACTACCACTAATGTCCGCTCTACCTGCACGCAACACCCACAGCTGGATACAACAGGTTCATGCCTGCTCTCTGACGTTTGTTGAAAATAATTTCCGAAAATGGAGGAAATCCCAAACCGAGGCAGACAGAGACGACAAGCGAAAGTAGATATGCCGAGATGTAATAACCCTTAATCCCCAAATATCTCCTGAAACATGCTGATCATCACAGAGAAACATTTGTGGCGGATGTTTTGCTTATTATGAAATTACATTTATATTTATAGCTTATCTAGTATGACCTCTAATGAAACAAGCAGGTAAGGTTTCACTTTGACAGGACGCTTGGCTGCTGACAGACTTACTGACAGATTCCGGGATCAAACTTGTGATCCTGTAATGAGAAATATCCAAGTCTACAAGACGGGACACGAGACGTCAGCACCTTTCTTGCTCTGCCTGCCTGCCTGTCACTGCCTCCCAGCTTGCCCATGTGAGGATTTCAGCTGCCGTACCGTCACATCTACAGGTGGTCGAACAAGCAATAACTTAAGTGTCCCGCCACCAGAGCCGCCATCCGTCCTGAGGCACGGCAGTTTAAATGCCACCCTGTCACACTGTTGCAGGATAATGAAGTGGCATGCTGTAGCCGAACAGCTGTCAGGATGCTAATCAGGAGACAGACATCAGAGGAAAGGGAGCTGTGATCTGTAATTAATGGCTTAACGATGCAGGCTTAATATAGACGAGAGCCATCGTGGTTTCTTGCTGTTCATCACATTGGCTGTATGCCTAAATTATTTAGTGTCAGTATGCTTAAAATTATTTGTTCAACATCGAAAAGTTTCTTTGTTCTGAATAGCTGGACTTGAGCTGCGTGAAAATCATATAAGACATGATGAACTGTACAAAAATGGTAGTGGTGGTCGATCTGTCAATCATTTTCGATCATTAATTGACGGGTTGTTTGGCCCATAAAATATCAGAAAACGTCCAAGATAAAATCCATAAATTTCTCAAAGGATTCTGTGATAAAAGACCAAAGAAACCAGAAAATATTCACATTTAAGTAAGCTAAAATCTGAATTTGGATATTTAATCAACTCAACGCCGCTAATATGCTAATGTTACTGATGCTAACGCTATTAATTATGAGGCGCGGTGACTGAAAAAGTTTTTGGAAAAATGAAAAATACCATGTACAATCTACAACATTTAATAACAATATTTATCCAACCCTGGTACTCTCTTTTGCCCAGATTTAAAACCTGCGTATGTCTCTGTGTGGAATCAGATTCATATACGGTAACGCAAGCTCAGCTTTCTTGACCCATTATCCGTTGGTGTCGTTCCCAAACTACAATGATCCTGAAGAAATCTGGAGGTAATAACGGGAAAGGTAAAACATTGATGCAAAAGGAGTCTGTGTAGATGAAGTGTTCTGATTCGAGGTGTGCATTTTCTTCATTGGTGTTCTATCAGCAGGTAGGAATCACTGAATGATCTGAGCTCTAAATCAGTTGTCTGGAATATAAGCCAAGACCTAACGGCGAAACAAATCCTGCCTTGTCTTATCACATAGATTTCATTGCTCAATTAACCCTTCTTCCTTCCAGAGGTGTTAGAGAACATAACCAAACAGGGTTGGCATGAAAGAAGCATGTATAAACAGGATACAAGCTCTATACAAAGGAAATCAGCACTCATGCAGGTTAGAACTAAGCTTCACCTCAAGTTCACATAAGTGGTGACTATGCGATAAAATGTGTTAACAGTTTTTGATACCACCTGCGACATACTCTTCACAACTACCTGATCTCACCAGTGTGCGCAGCCTTTCTTCAAGGACTGCTGATGAGCTGTCAGCATGTTAAATACTTGAAATACTTGACTGGATTCATTGCTTTTTGGGAGGACATTGCACAATAGTTGGCAGATTAAATCTTCTGACCGTATTCATGCGCCCTTGAGGTCTAACCCCTCTGATTTTAATAACCTTTCCATTACGATCCATTAGAACTGTGCATCGGACGGTCCAACTATTTCTCCAACTTTCCAGAACCAACAATCCGAGATCTACATCCACTTCACGTAGTGACTACTTGCACTTTGTCAGTCAAATCTAAGCTTTCGTTTTTTAGCTGTCTCACTGTCAGACGGCATGCAGGGTGGCGACTGCGCCGATGCTCTCTGCTTTAATGACTGTCAATTAAGTTGAACTGGGAGGAGGTGCAATCTCCTCCACTACCATCCAATGTGAGTGACTATTTGACCGATAGCCCTGTCAAATGAAATGCTCCGTGGTGCGCTGGGATTTGAGAAAGCACACTTTTACTTTTGACTTCACAGATGACAAAAGAAAGGGATTAAAACACAAGGTTGAACACACGACTAAAACAAGACATTCATTAGTGGCTCTGAACTAAATTAAAAAAAAAAACACTTCACATGATCCACTTCTTTTCTAGATAAAGCCAACTTAGCATTAGCTAGGGTCTTGGGTCTGGGTCTTGTTAACATATATACATACATTATCTGTGAGCAGAGAATACCTGGATTTAACATGGTGGTGCAAAATAATAAAAAAAAACACACTTTATAAACAGAATGAGTGGAACAAAAGGTGCAAAGATCTATAATTTTGTGTTGAAAACAGAACACAGCAGTGTTCCTTACCATTGCTGTGTGTGCCGTTGTCTTTGTCCCACGCCTCCACTATCACAGTGTACGCTCGCTGAAACAGAAAGAAGAAAGAGGGCAGAGGTTATCACAGTGCACGCTAATACAGAAACACAGAAACTCAGATATGCCCACTTCAAGATGTGGACGTGCACATGATGTGGAGTTTACACAGAAACTCAGATATGAGCTGTCGTCACTCATAAAAAGACACACGAGCGCTTTCAGACACTCACACACACACACACACACACACACAGATGCATATTTTGCAGAAAAGGTGAGTAATGATGGGAAAGTAAGTCCTGTTCCCATACTGCTGTCACTGATTAGCTTCAGTCTGCCTGAGGCTAGTTAACGAATGCAGCGGCTGTTCTGTTCTGTCCTCGAACAAAACAGAACCAACAGAACCCATTTTTCAGATTTTCACTAGACATGTTTGATTTCAGAGCCAAAAAAAAAAAAAAAAATCCAGCTTTCTTGATTCTCTTGAGCACCTTTTTCCATGACACAGTATTGATGGACGTTCGTCTTGTTTGCTCAGCTCCACAGGGAGGTCAGCACCCCTGGAACTAGCAGGGATTTGATGACTTGCTCAAGGGCACTTTGTGTGCTAATGTATTGATTTCCGATGGGGCAATTAATTTTTCTATGGGGATCGGGTGAGGACTCTATGTAAGACAACTCTATTTAAGTCAAGTGTCAGGCGAGACGTTTGATGATGGAATCGATACTGTTCAACATAAAATGAATCTAGAATAATATTAGCGTTAAACAACATGTTTGCATGTCGCATGATGTCCTCTGTTCATGCCTTTGGTTGTACACGCCCTCAGGAATTAATATTGGCAAATGCGCAAAAGTGCGATCCAGTGTGTAATCGAGTCTCGCCATTGTTCAGTTCATGACGAAGTTCTTGAAGAAGGATTCAGGTGTTGTCCAATGATAGTTTGGCTTTCCTACTGAGCATAATCCAAAATGACTTGAATGACTTGAATGACCTATATCAAATAAGTCTTGTTATATGCTCAACCACAAGATAGTAGCATGCGTCAAGGTGAAGTGCAAAAAAATTAATCTTGAATTTATGGAAAAAAAATTTAATCTTTACAAAAGCTTTCTAGTTTCATTTCACCCTTCTCTGGTTTTTACAGTGTGTGACAGATTGATCAGGGGACGACAGCAATTGATCGATCACCATCACAATACTTTTTTATATTTCGTCTTTCTTGTTTTAAACTATGTATCATACTGAGTTGATTATTCGTATCTGATCAACTACTTTGTCTATATATGGAATGTTTTTGTTCATCATTTAACAAAATACATCAACTTACTAAATATAATAAAATAATAAAATAATTATATTATATATATAATATTATAATAATTAAATAACAGACTTGAATTTGTTATAGTCTAACTTTTATAACTTAAATGATTGTTAAAGTAATAAAACTTTGTGGTCCTCAGTACTGTGGACACATCATGATGTTTTATGAAGTCTGTATGGAGGCAGAAGAAGCAATGTCGCCGGCAAAAACCAGACAACGACACCTGGACTCACTACATGAAGCAGTTAATATAAGTCTGTTGTCCGTTTATTTAGTTTAGTGCAGGTAATTCTGAAATGAACGCTATATGAATTATTGTGCAGGTTTTAGTGCTGTGATAGAGGATGCTGTGTAAAAGCTCAGCATGCCTGCACACTATGCCCTACTTTCCAGAGGAGACACACTCCGCACATCCCACAGCAACAAACTCAAACTTTGGATTGTTTCAGGTGCGTGGTGCTATTTTTTTCCCTTTTTTTCACAGGCATCAGCAAACAAACCGAAATGGAGCTCGCTGTCTGTCAACTGCATGGGGCCGGACGAGCAGCTGTGAGTTCCCATGACCCAAGTCGGACTCAAAGCGACTGAGGGCTGCAGAGAAGATTACAGGGGAGGTTACAAAGTGGTGCACTGGAGAGATTAAAGACACAGAGAAGACAGAAACATGAAACAGAAAAGGTAGAGAGCTAAAGTGCTTTATGGCACTTTAAAGGTAATTGTATGGTACTCAGGGTCTGGTTAGTGGTTTGGAGAGACACAGAAAAGATGCAGCAAAGACAAAATCCTGAGTCACATATGAGGCCATGTTGTTATAGTATTTGGCAGTTGCTTCGGGGTGTGTTCACAACAAGCAGGTTTGGAGCTGCTTCTTCAAATGAGGCAGCATTTATTTATTTTATGTTTAATCTAAAAATGACAAAAAAGCTGCCAGAGTCCAAAAGAAAATCTTCCAAATTTAGAGATATTGAGTTTATGAATATAATAAAACAGAGAAAAGCATTAACATTAACCATCATAACACCTCATTAATTAATCAGCACTAATTTGCATTGGAAGCTGTTCACTGTGATTTTCTTGTTTTCAGCTGTTTATCCAGAAACAAAGTACATTTACTGTGGTTTGAACCTGTTACAGTAACCGTGCTGTTAAAGCAGATTTAAAGAATCTAAAAAGAGTATGGAATGAGTTACATAATTTTACATAAGTTACATAATAATTTATATTCCCAAAATTCTGATTCCAAGAAAATGATAATTAAAACTGGGACGAGCGGGCAGATGAGTTTTGTCAGGCGTTCAAAGTAGAAGACAAAACAGCTGAAAGCTGCTGGTGCTGTTCATCATCCCAAAGTCTGCAGCCATGCTGTTGTTTTCTGGCATGAGCTTCCCTCAGTGAGCAGCACGTCAACGTGATCTAAGATCTCTCATTTGGACGTGAAAAAAGATGTGCTGACAGTTCTGCTGCGTGTTTAGCCAAAAGTCAAAAAGAGAAAAAAGAGAACAAATTAATCTGTGTTTAAAAATGACGTTTATGTGACTGTTATGAAAACAGAACTGAGCTGAAGGAAATAAAGCATCAGACCATTTACAAAAGAGGAACCTAATAAAGCTGTTCACTCTAAACCCACGTGGACCCACACCCTTTTTCTGCAGCTGCATATCAAGCTGAGAGTTTATGAATTTTAATGTTGAAATACAACCCGGGGCTGAATTAACAGTGGAAATCAAATGTGGGAAAACTGATCCAGTGAATGGTTCAGACAGGTTCTGTGAGCCCGGAGGTGTCGACGTAACCTTCGGGGAGAGCCACATGTGTTTACAGGTTTTTTTTTTTACCATGGTGGAGCAAGAGGCAGCCGTAACGGAGCCGTGACGTCACCAACAAATACATCGGGATGCTGTGGTGACACACAACACGCTGTAAATTCAATCAGTAGAATCCAAATTACAAAACTTTATCCACAAAATGAAGATCAGCTGGTTCAGGAGTTCTACAGCAGTGAGGAAAATGTTTTGTCTTGGTTTCTCCGCAAGCTTTAAAGATGGAGCGGAGTAAGTAAATCAGACAACTGTGTTTGTTTCATGTATTAATGTGAAGAAGGTTACATCAGAGCCATGAGCTGATCAGTCACATGACCTCAATGTTCGCTACGTCATGGCTTATTCGTGCGATTGCTCCACTGTCATGTGCACGTCTTTATCAAAACCACTCAAAAATCATGACCTCCTGATCCAACCAAGACTCGTCTCCATCGGTCAATGAATTATGAGCCCAGCGAGCAGCCGTAACTCTGTAATGAGTGAAAATAAGTGGACATTATCATAATCAATCTTTCCCTTTGTAATCAATTTTAAATGTCACAGCCGCTGGCTCCCAGACTGATGGGGCTGTCCCACGGCCTCGGTGGGGACATGAGTGTGTGTGTGTGTGTGTGTGTGTGTGTGTGTGTGTGTATGTGTAGTATGTGTGCATGTGTGCGTTTGTGTATGTACATTTGTGTGTCTGAGCTCGAGTGTATGTCTGTGTGCAGTCCTTGAAGGACAGGAGCTGGAGGATCAAAGTGTCATGTCTGAAGTTATACGACCTTATGAAGTCAACTCTGTGCGTGTGTGTGTCTGCTCTTCAAGTGTGTGTGATGGTGGGGAGGAGGTGGGGGTGTTTGGTGGGGATGTGTTGGGAGACACTTGACACCTCCTAACCAATTTACAGGAGTCAGAGGGATTTGAGTTTTCATTAGGCAAGGAGAAAGCAGCCCACTCCTCACCGCCTTCACCTGTTCAATGAATAAATTATGGCAGGAACAGCCGCCAGCGACTCTACTGAGAATATACTGTACAGTCTGGAGCGGCTCCAAACAATGCACATTATGTTTTTTATACATTCTAATGAGATTTATTTATTATAAATAAGATCCATTATTCAGTTCAGCTCCTTTCTCCATGTGAAAAACTTTAGATTTGAAAATGGAGTCGAGTTTCTGACCTGTAACATAAAGTCTTCTCTTTACTTAGATTGTAATAGTACCATGTGTGTGTGTGTGTGTGTGTGTGTGTGTGTGTGTGTGTGTGTGTGTGTGTGTGTGTGTGTGTGTGTGTGTGTGTCAGTCAACTGTCGCTGTAAAACTAAATCACTCGAGCCACAACGATTAGTCAGCTGATTGATTAGATGTCTACTCCTAAACTTATTGCCAACTGTTTTGATAAGTTTTTTTTTACAGAACAAAATGTTCGAAGTGCAAAATATTTTCTGGTTTCTTTCTTCATTTTTAGACTTTGGGAAACACTGAAGAACATTTTCTGACATTTTATGGACCAAACAACAAACCATGCAAGAAAAACAGCCAAAGAAAGATTGACTGACATTAATTTAACTTTCTTTTAGCTCCGTTTTTGATCGCCACCAACTGCTGTGCAGGGAGTCTACAATAAGTTTTTCTCTCTGAAAATGACGCTATGAGAGCGCCACAAGTGAAGCAGAGCAGTAAAGTTGCAGACAGACGAATAATGAGCTAAAACTCCGAACTGAGCTGCAGATTGAGCTGACAATTCTCTACATCACTACCACAGACCCATTTCACATTGTTTGCACATTGTAATTTAGGATGTAGTTATCATAAAAACATGAAGAATATAGTATGAAGAACACGTCTTTTTTTAATGTTTGACAGTGACAAGAGGAATGTTCCTTTAATTGAAAGTTCACAGCAGCGAGGAATTGTTAATGGTAAAAAAACAAAAAAGGAAGAAAGAAAAATCCCGAGACCCAATTAACAACTTTTCTCGAGTTGTGATCAGAGCAAGAAATTTAAAAAAAGCAGCGGTAACACCTGTCACGTCACACCTGTTAGTCTGTTGACATGAATAAAACATGTCGCTCCCAGCAGAGAGGAGCTGGGATGGTTAATTTAGCACATTATTAACAGAACAAGCCCCACTGCCCCAGCGCCCCTCCACCCGCCACCACCTCTTCTCTCTAAGGACGCCTCACCGCACCAACCCTCCCCCAGGAGGCCTCGTTCAGACAGCAAATCTAATCAAAGCTAATCTAATCTAATCAGGTCTTTATACTGAGCTGCAGAATGGAAAAATGACCCAATTAACTTTTCCCACACCAAATGCGTGAAAAGCTATTTCTGTTGCTCCAGGTTACGCCGACTCCTCCAGTGAGGGAGAGGAATTTTTCTGCTGCGAGTAAATCGATGCTCTGTAAAGTGAGCAGAAAATACCAACTTAAATCCATTAGTTAGTCCTCTGATTCAGTGACATACTTGAAAAGAAATGTGACTTTAGTTTTTTTGCCTCAATGTGCAGAAACATGTTTTCTTAAAATATCGAAAAACATTTTTTTTTAATATCTTGAATATTTGCATCACGTATTGGAACTTGTTTCCATGACGATTTTGCATTTGCTCTTAAGGTGCCAAAGACTTCAAACAACGATCTCAGTAAGTCACAGCAGGTACAGAGATAAAATCTGAGTAAAACATTGTGCTCAGGTTTTTATTACCTCCTCGTGAAATCGTCTGTAATCAGATGCTGCCGCTGGGAATCTGGCAGCACTGACTCAACCTACACTCCCACCATTACACTCTCTCTTAACCACTGCGCATTTACAGAACAGTGGACTGTGTATCACAGCCACAAGAAAGGACCAGAGATGTTGTCTCACCCTTTACTGCTTTACCTTGTAGCACAAGTCCAGTTGCTTATCACTCGTCCCCTAACTCTCAAACTCACAGACAGTAATAAGAAGGAGGAAGCTCTTTGTTTTATGAATGCATTGTCTCCATGGTGGTACGTACGGTACAGTCACCTATGAGCTTTCATGTGTTTGATTCTGGGCTCTGTGCTTTATAAGGACGTGATGTTACCAAAGAAGAACAATTGGACAGAAAAATGAGCATCAACATCTTCAAAAACTGAATATCCAACAGAAGCTAACTTTGTTCCACATCAACATCACTGAAATCTTCATAATTCCTGTGAGAAATGTCCTCAGGCTTTTATACAACACTTGTCAAAATGTGGACTGTCTGACAGATTTTTGTAATACTGAGAATGCGTCTGTGACTGCTTCAAATGCTTGGCTAAAGCTACGGATTTGATAACAGGCTGTAAACAGAGTGAGGTGGAGACAGGGAAAGACAAATTCAGACCAACCATGACCGTAAAAGTCCACAGTGACTCACCAAGGAAATTCGGTTCTCACAAACTGGTTTAGACTGATCTCTCAAAAACTGAGCCACATTGTCTCTTTACGATTAAAATGATGTGGACGTGAGATGCACGGAGACCCTTGAGTGAATGCCGAGTCAGACATTAAGACAAAAAACGGCAGTTCTTTTGAACAGAAAGCAGCAGCAGCAGCAACATCACAGCTGGAAAGATGAGTCAAATAGAGTTGTCACGATACTAAAATGAGTAACCACGATACTATACCAGACAAAGTATCACGGTTCCGGGTAATACCGCGATACTGCGGCCTTTTTTTATTATTATTATCTTTATAAACTGCAATGTATTTGTACAAGTTAGTTTGAAACAACAACGTTTGTTTTTTAAGCAAAATTAGTGTTGCCACTGACAAAGACGCCACAGCAGACTCGCTGCTCGGGCCCGGTGCTTCTGCCACGGTGAGTGTGTTGTCTCGTGTCTGGGCGAGACAGAACTTTAGCTCGTTGTTTGTTTTGAAGCGAGTTTCTATCGAAGCGGAGCTGTCTTCATGGAGTTCATGCTTGCCGGCAGAAACACGTGAACAGCCAATCAGCTAACAGACGGGCGGACCCAGCGTGCAACAGCCTATCACATCCCTGGACGTCACCAGTAACAGGCAAACAGCCAATCATTCAGCAGCTGTGTAGTTCGGTTGCAGCGCATGCCATGTTGGTTTGTTTACGAGTGAGTAGCATGCAGTGAGAAGCCGGGAGGAGGGCAGAGGCGGCCGCTATGTAGCGGAGACTGGCACCGGTAGTATAGTAATCCACGGTAGTACCGTCGTGTAAAATTTCTAGTATAGTAGCGACGGGTATGATTTGGTACCGCGGGGTACCGGGTATACCGTGGGTATCGTGCAACTCTAGAGTCAAATGCAAGCCGACTCTTGTGATAAATAACGACTAGAGGTGTCACTTTTTATTCAAGATTTCAACGTGTCTAAACATGGTAAAAAATGCTAACCTGTAATTATTTGTAATGTGTGTTTAAAATGTGAAATAAAGCAGCATAAATCTACAATACAGAACAGGATTAGGGTGTGTAGTGTGCAAATGATACTAAATGAGCAACTTGTTGGTTCGCACTTAAGCAAAACATCTCATGCAGAGGGTCAGACTGCATCCAAGGTTTAAAACCCTTTACCTATCAGAACTGTTTTGTGAACCACGATTGCGTCTTAGCTGCCTAAACTTAACTCAGCTCCAACCAAAGAGGTAGCAGAAAACCTCAGTGACAAACAAGCAACTAGTCAGTCTTTATGCAAATGTCCTACATAGTGAGGAAGCACCAGCTAAGAAGGAACCATGGCACAAAAACAACCTTTTGTTTGATGAATATTGAATCAGTTTGAGGATATGAAGCTATTCATGAGGGCTTCTGAAGCTTTATTTACTATAATTCAACTTGGATCATGTTTAATTAGTTGCTTCTCCTATCATTGGTAATGATTGATAAGAATTATGGGGTGGTGATGGTGGGGGTGTGAACTTTTTTCGATTTCTGAAGTGGGGCATGCTGCTGCTACCACTGCTGTATTTCATATAATATGAAATTAACTAAATCCCTTCAGGATTTTTAACTGTGGGTCATAAAAGATGATTGGAAGATGACATATTGGGTTCAGGGAAGAGAACTGAAATGTCACATTCGATCCCTCATGTTGAAAACTCTATTACATGTTCCTCTCTGTAGTTCTAAAAGGTCAGCAAGTCAGGAGGATGGGACAGTTACAAGAATACCATCAGTTGCTGAGATGGTCCCTGAATATAACTCACCCTCGTCTACTAACAACTGGATGCAGCTCTAAATTCAGAGCTCTGTGTCAAAGCGAGAAGGCAACACCTGAAGCAGGCATGAATACCAGATTCAGCATGTTGCACTCTAGAGAGCAGCACAAGAGAGGCCTTATGTAAACGCTCTCAAATCCACTCCTGACATTTTGCCCAGCACAGCTGCCCTCCTCTATCTCCATTTCGCTCTGTTTCCATCTCTCTCCTCAAGCTCTCTGTTTCTCCCTCCCTCCACTCATCTTGATAACTCAATATCTGGGCACAAAAGCCAAGGTATAAAGTCATTGTTCCTACTGAAAGGTGCGGTGACAAAGAGGTTAAGGCAGCCCTCGTTTCCACAGCGCCACTGGGAAAGTGATATTCACGCCGTGGGAAAACCCCGACCAGCTCCTTCATCAATGATCCACCTGAGCACAGACGTGACGAATAAACGGCCCTCCTGCACCCAACAGCAAACACAAATAAAACTCTTTAATGTCAAGACAAGGGGGAAGGAGAGACGGGTTTGCTAAGTGCAACCGACTGTTGTTTTGACCTGAACGACTCGGTGGGAGAAGAACCTTCAAGTGCTGTGCCGAGTTGTACAGTTGTCATGCAGTCAAGCAAGTGTAGGTTTCGTTTGAGTGTAAAGACAAAAAGGGAAAGAGATACAGACACATCAGATCAGAGAAGAAGATGAGGACAATAACTGCAGAATAGAATTTTTGACTGAACTGTCATCTCTTAAGGCAAATTGAGAAATTAGAGCTGCAACTAACTATTATCTTATTTTGAGTCATGTTAGAAGGAAACCAGTGTTGTGAAGCTGATTGGGGGCAGAGTCTCCACCAAGTTTCTTCATGAAGTTACTAGGCATTTCTTTTAAATAGTTATGTCGTTATTAGAATAGTGGTTATTATTATTTTTAATCTTTAATTTTGATATGTATGATTAGGACTGATGCTGGTTTAAAAATAAATAAGATAATAAGATTTTTATAGCTTATGTGTGAAGGGTTAACAAAGATCTTTGGAAAGTAAAAATCAATGTCAGGCCAGTAAATCTAGCAACTCTTTTGTCCAATCAGATATGTCATTTTTGGGAGGTGATAGTGATTGACCCTTCTCATGTCTTCTAGATCAGGCAGTTGGAGAAAATGGTGGCAGGTAAAGGCAAAGTTTTTGTAAGAGGTGGATAAACTAAGCTTACTTGGTTTTAAACCTCCACTATGCCCCGGCTTTGACCCCTGCCCAGTCCATTATTTCTATCAGATATGGTGACATTTTACTCATTAAAGTAAGTGGTGAGATCTGGAAAGAAGTCAGACATGTCAAGAAACACAAGTAGGTTGTAGACAAGCCAACATTTTATCCAGGTTATCTAAACCACTTTATTTGGAAGTCAAACTGAAAGTGAGTGTGCATAAACTCCCTCGCCACATAGGAAAAATACACACAACTACTAAAAGTACAGAAGGTCAAAGTTGAAGCGAGAAGTCAATGTATACAATGTAATGGATTTTCACTGCTCATCTTCATTTTCTCATGTAAATATATTTGTCTATCATGAAGGTTTCCATCTTGCCATATATCAATCCAGAACGTTCACTGTATTCTATCGTACACATATAACACATCTGTCATTTTAGCCATGTTGTGGATTCAGAAGTATATGAGAGTGTGCCGGGGGTTTCTCCCTAAAATGTGGGTAAATGAGGTTGACAATGAGACAGACAGAGATTTTGGCCCCAGATGTTGAGAAACCCTGCTAAACCTTCACCCAGTCAACACAACAATCATGTTGCAGCACAAGTACAGAAGAACACTGCAGTCATACTCATCAGGGACAATTTCCATCATATCTGCCTCGTTTGATTTCTTCAGCATACTTGTGGAAAGCCAAACGATGAGTTAGGGTGCGTTCATACCAAATGTGTTTGAGTGGTTTACTTGAACTCTGGGGCGTTTGTGCCTTTAACTCAGTTTATTAGTCCATGTAAAGAATGAAAGTCATGTTAGGAAGTCGTTCTGTTTTTAGCTACTACTTCATGTGCGCTTTAGTTGGATAAACACCAGAGAAGAAAAATTGCCAAGAAATCTGTCATGCTTAGCTAAAAGTATACTGCATAAAAGCCCTTCTTTAAACAAAAATATTTACTAATTGGATACCATAGAAATCAGGTCACGACTCTGAAACCTTGTCCACGATAGACTCTTCTTCTGACTCCATGCAACTTTGTGAGCCTGAATGAGCCAAATATAAATGTACAGCACAATGATGTTATCCCACTCTGTTTCAAACCAAAGAAAGCAAACTGTAGGTGTGTTCACACCCTTTAAGCTAGCAAAACAAGCTAACAAAACTGTAACATAGGAGCCAAACAATTTTTAATACAAAATATGTAGTTCCAGGGTTTTCTCCTGGTAGGTACTCTGAGAGAGAAAGGGAAAGATGGACAAGATACCCAAGGGATATATGAGATATTAGAAGATAAACAAATACAGCAACAATGGAAGGTTTGGTCATGTATAATCTGCACCTCCCTTTTTCTCATTTCCCATGCTGCCTTCATTGTCTTTTGTTCTTTCATAACCTCTCTCTCTCAGTAAGGTCCAGCTGAGCTCCATTAGCCCTCTGAACAACTACTGGGAGTCAAGTGGGAAATTAAGCTCTGTGTGTGTGTGTGTGTGTGTGTGTGTGTGTGTGTGTGTGTGTGTGTGTGTGTGTGTGTGTGTGTGTGTGTGTGTACGTGTGTGCGTGTGATGCTTTAATCACCACTGCTCACCTCATTGCTCAGAACGCATGTATTTCATTACCGCTAGCTCGCCTAAATGCACACAAACACACACACACGTACATTATGAGTATACAGTCCCATTTGCACCTGGTATTAGCATGTAAATAGATCTCGTATCTGGATGAGGAAAACAACCGTGTTAATACAAGGTGTAAATGCACACAGAATGTATTGCAATTGGAACGCTATCGGATCAGTGAAACCATATCTGGAGGTGGACTTGACTCGCAATGTGATCGCATCTCAGCAGCTGTTGAGTTTCTCAAGAAAAAATGCACCAAACAGGCTGGAAGGGCATCTGACTGCATCTCTTCCTGCTTTCTAAACCAAGACCTGAAAAAAGTCTTCCTGAGCCAAACATATTGTATATACATATACATGTACATATCTGTAATGACACAATGCCAAAATGTGTCCACAATGTGGAAATAACAAGAAGTATAACGCTCAAAATACAAGGTGTAGATGTACCCATGAAGACAAAAACTCATACACAATAGACTCATATGCATGTCCAAGCTTACATACACTTTATCACCTTTTTCCCAATTGGGGTATGGCATTTGTCCCCAGTTGGACAAGCAGTCCCCAGTTGACTGGTCCTTAGTCTGAAATATGTCCCCAAAGGTAGAGTAAGTCAGAAACTCACACACACACAGCAGTGGGCTTGGTGTTAATTCAGTGATATGCCATAGTTGTTTACGATTGACCTGGCAGGTTTCCATTGAAACAGGGACATCTCAAACATGGTGCAAGTTCTAAATCAGTGCTCAGTGGAGAATAAACTACCGGTAACCATAACAACAATACCAATGCTTCAAGCTACATTACTAGTTAAGAGGCATAAGCCTGAGAATTGAGTTTGACATAAATAATGGACTGGAAAATACTATTTCACTCACTGTCTCTTTGTATGAATAAAATATAATCGTATTGACAATATTCTCATGTTTTAGTTTGTCAAAAAGAATCCCAACTAACTAACTTCATCTCTACTTTTCAACAACATCACATGGTCTTCATGACAGGATAAAAACATGCTAACTCAGTGGCAGTTATGATTTTCTTTCAGGACTTCTTCACTGTACTGAGATCAGGAAAAAGCTTTTAAGTGGACCTTTAGCTAAGAGTGTTTTTGTCTCCATAATGTAACTGTGAGAAAAGATTTATGTCCCCACAGCGTCATTAATACAAGTACACAAAGCCGCCCCTGTAGACACATCAGTCACACATAAAACCAAATTCACCAGCAGCATCAACAATCGATCAGGCGGACAGACCAAGCAGCTAATCACACATTTATACGCCTCTGAACCAGATCAGCTGACATGGAACCAGTGGCAGCGTGGGAAAGATGAGCACGTCCGTCCTGACCGCAGTTAACCAAGCAGAGAGCTTTCAACCGCCTTGCCTGGCCAGCACACACCACGTAACAGAGCCCTGCTGTGGACATCCTGCAGGCTTTTAGACTTATTAAAGACACTCAGAGCAGGGAGGGGATGCAGATGAGTGGTCTGGATTTGTTATTTTACAAAGAGAAACATGTTCCAGGTTAACTTAACTTAACTTAACCCCAACTTACTACTTCCATCTTCCCGTCTGCTGACAGCTGACCATGGGGAGTGATGAATGGAGAGGTCACGTAGCCAGCCGAGCACACAAAGCACCCGATATGTACGATATGTATGTAGCTGACATGAACACACAGGCGGCCTTTCTGCTTTTTCACAGCAAGTATGTCAGAAGTGAGTTGAATGATTGAACGGTTTAAAAAGAGTTTTACCTCCATCTGATCATTGATTTCACACCATGAAGGGATTCAGTGTTTAATGCTGTACAAAAGTGTGCAAAACAATTGGGTTTGCATGTCTCGACTGTTTTCATAATCTGATCAGTTTTTGTCTGTAAAATGTCAAATCTTAAGACAAATGTCAATCATACATTCACAGCAACCAATTTAAGTCTTTAAACAGCTTATTTGATCTGAGTAAAAATCCCCAGATATTCAATGTACAACAAAAAGAAGCTGAAAAGAACAAATCCTCAAACTGGTGAAGCTGAGACTAAATCTCCAAATCATGTGAGAGTCAGTAGTGACATTTTGTTCATCACTGTGTCATAAAAGGTGTATTTTTCTGGAAGCTCGTGAAACACAATTCAAGGTTTTTCCAAAAAATTAACATCTGTATCTGGAAAGATAGCATGTGGAATGTGGAAACTCTGTAGACACATCAGTCACACATAAAACCAAATTCACCAGCAGCATCAACAATCGATCAGGCGGACAGACCAAGCAGCTAATCACACATTTATACGCCTCTGAACCAGATCAGCTGACATGGAACCAGTGGCAGCGTGGGAAAGATGAGCACGTCCGTCCTGACCGCAGTTAACCAAGCAGAGAGCTTTCAACCGCCTTGCCTGGCCAGCACACACCACGTAACAGAGCCCTGCTGTGGACATCCTGCAGGCTTTTAGACTTATTAAAGACACTCAGAGCAGGGAGGGGATGCAGATGAGTGGTCTGGATTTGTTATTTTACAAAGAGAAACATGGTTCCAGGTTAACTTAACCTTTGGAGTTTTGATGCATGAACCAAAAAAACATGTCCTGCTTTTCAGTCTCGTTGATATGTATCATGGTTCACCACCTCTCTGGCTGACAATATAGCCCTCAAACTAGAGAGGTTGCACACAGAGTGTAGAAAACATGATGCTTCCAGGTAATTAATTATCGAGGGTGTTTACTTTTTCTCACAAAACAAATGCTAAGCTCTGTGACACAAAGATATTAATGACAGAAAAATAACCTGTTGCTAAATCAAATAAATTACAATGTGTAAAATGGCTACATTGAGGAGAACAAAAAAAATAGCCTCAGGTGGTTAGCTGATCTACACTCTTGGGTTTGCAATATAGCCAGGTAGCTAATGCTAACGAGGAGCAGATGAATTAGTGAACTGGATGGATTAAGATCTTACTTGGTTGCAGCGTCTGGTACTCACGGCCCATAACACTGGCAGCCTTGCAAGTAGTGCATTCTTTTATTTTTGTTGCACAACTGTTTTGCACATGTAGGCTTAAACAAAACTGCATTTTAGTCTCTCTAGATTTTATAGGATCATCCCTGCACCCCGCCTATCTTACTGTACTTTATCGAACACACCTCTAACAACACCAATCCTACACCTCCGTTCATGTGAGTGTCACGCCCTCCTCCTCCACCTTTTCGCCTTTTCCCAAAACTAATCAGCCATGAAAGCATCACCAAACCGAACAGAGGTCCTGATGGAAGCGCAGGCGAGCGTGCCAGGGACGCACTCGGCAAATGAGCCAAACGAGCCAACCGCCGGCAGTCAGACTCGCCATCATCCAAAACTGCACTTTGTGATTGCTCACTGATACTTCTCCGGGTGAGGTGATCTTACGCTGGGCGTGCTGTAATCATAGCCTGTTTTCCTAATGCTATTTCACTAAAACATTTATTCTAGCAGGAGGAGTATGTCTCTAAACAACAGCTGTTCCACCTCTGTCCTCTCAGAACTGCTAGGCTGAGGGGGCAATTCTGGCAAGTGGGGGCAGAGAGGAAAAAAACAGGCCATGAAACTGAAGGAGTACGCACCCTTGATCCTTGATTTACTCATAGAGGGGTGAGGGGAGGACAGCAGCTCTAAAAATACCCCATAAGGAGAGAGGGAGATGAAGAGATGGGGGGTGGAGGTTTGGGTGAGAGGGGGCAGCAGAGGAGGAAGAGGAGAAGAAGTAAATGCTTGTTTTTGCTTCACTCACTACTGTGTGACAAAAAAGTGACATCTGAAGTTTCTGCATCCTATAAATACACCACCCTCATGACAGAAATATCATAAGTAAGCCGGGCGGAGGCTTTTTTATTTTAAAGGGGGGGGCTGCTTCCTCCCTCTTCCCCATGAGAAAAGATGTCACTAAAGTCCCAAACAGCCAAACAGCCCGAGGGCTGAAGGGGGAATGATCGGCAACAGAGGGACCAGAACAATGTCCTTCTTCTTTTTTCTTTTTTTTCCGAGCAGCTAATTCATGTCAGGACCAGTGGCCCACATATCGGGGCCGACCGAAGGAGTCCACTATAGCAGCACCAGAGGCTACAGGCCACGGTCTCGTACAAACACACAATTATTGACTGTCTGTTGGCCAGAAGCACGCCAGAGTAGAAACTGCAGTCTGTGGTTGGAGAAAGACAAGATTTGGCCTCGTGAAGTGTAAGCAGAGTGAGACGTCTGTCTTTTTTTATTTTTTTTTTTAAGAGAAGATTAGGGGTGTCGCAATCCTGAGGATAACTGTAAAATATTAGTATCATGTTAACTGTGTAAATAATCCAGCACCTCTTTAATCACTTCAGTTTCCTTTATGTTCTCTCGTCAAGAACAAGCTATACTTTTGATCGCCATGCAAACAGAACAGGAAACATAAAAACTATTAACCTCAGAGATGTTAGATGTAGTCGCACTTCAGGAAAAGCAGTTCATTTACATTTAGAACTCATGATACCCCATGGTCATTTCAGCAAAGATCTGAGGAGAGATGAGTGAAGTGAAGTGATGAGCTTGTTCTGTAATAGGAGCAATAGAGGAGGAATCCCTGTTCCAGGATCAACAGGCATGCTTCAGTTACAATATGATTAGTCGATTCAACTCACTGATTAAAGTCCTTCAAACATTCTCTGTTTTATATGTTTGCAAACTGATATCTGGGAACTGCCTGGAAGAATCATGGACAGATCTCAGGTCAGAGCCCTCAGCAGGTATCATGTTTGAATTGTTCAGTGCAGCTGTGTCGCACAGACAAATATTAAACAAACACCTTCACGAGAAAACACGATAACATTTTTAAAATGCCTTAAACTACTTTGACCTTGACAGTCTCATCAGAAGAAGCTGCTGAACACTGATACTCTCCTTCCTTTGTGCCCCCTCTCACACACACACACACACACACACACACACACACACACACACACACACACACACACACACAGACACACACACACACTACTGAGTTCGCCCCCCTCCCAGGCGGATAGTGGAAAATACTGACCCCACACACGCCGAGTGAGACAATGACCCAATAACGGATAGAGCGTGAACCTGAGAGGCGGCGAGGTAAAGGCATCCCCCGGCCCAGATTGACTGGGGATCTTCACTTGTTTGAGTAGTTGGTGACACTGATATCCACCGCCTGTGTCACACACAACTTAGTGGTAACCGTATCCGCCCGCAGGGCCCCAACTTACTACTTCCATCTTCCCGTCTGCTGACAGCTGACCATGGGGAGTGATGAATGGAGAGGTCACGTAGCCAGCCGAGCACACAAAGCACCCGATATGTACGATATGTATGTAGCTGACATGAACACACAGGCGGCCTTTCTGCTTTTTCACAGCAAGTATGTCAGAAGTGAGTTGAATGATTGAACGGTTTAGAAAGAGTTTTACCTCCATCTGATCATTGATTTCACACCATGAAGGGATTCAGTGTTTAATGCTGTACAAAAGTGTGCAAAACAATTGGGTTTGCATGTCTCGACTGTTTTCATAATCTGATCAGTTTTTGTCTGTAAAATGTCAAATCTTAAGACAAATGTCAATCATACATTCACAGCAACCAATTTAAGTCTTTAAACAGCTTATTTGATCTGAGTAAAAATCCCCAGATATTCAATGTACAACAAAAAGAAGCTGAAAAGAACAAATCCTCAAACTGGTGAAGCTGAGACTAAATCTCCAAATCATGTGAGAGTCAGTAGTGACATTTTGTTCATCACTGTGTCATAAAAGGTGTATTTTTCTGGAAGCTCGTGAAACACAATTCAAGGTTTTTCCAAAAAATTAACATCTGTATCTGGAAAGATAGCATGTGGAATGTGGAAACTCTGAAGAAATGTTAAAATCTTCCCAATAAAAACTAAAATGACTTTGTAAGAATAAAATCAGGCAATAATCTATTATTTAAAGAGTCATAAATCATGTTTCTCTTTGTGACTAGATGCTTCAAGCACTCATTCATGAGTGCTCACTGTTACTCCTTCCCAGTTTGCCTAACAATGACTGAGTACTCTTATTTTGACAGCTCACTCAGCTGTTGCAGGAATCAAACCTGTGACGTTTCCTCCACAGGACGTCACTCTCACCACTAAACCTCCTCGATAAATATCTCTTGAGTGTAACAGCAGCAGCTCCTTCAGTCTAACAGAAGCTTTCATGAAGCTCCGATTGCCAACACTGTTCCTGTTTCCCACGCTGGCTCTCCAAATAAGAGGCTGCAGTGAGTTTTGATTGGCTCTGGCTGCTCTGTTTGGATTAGATAATAAGTTACCTGCCACTTCTTAATCAACACTGGCTTGGAAATCCTTACCCACACACACACACACGCACACACACACACACACACAGACACACACACACACACACTGTAACTGAAGCCACACAAACAGCAGCTTGTTTGGTAACTCATCAAACCGAGACACAAACTGCACCTCCGCTGCGCGTAAAAGTCATGCGTCACGCGCACTCGGGACATTTGCTTGATCAACACGCTGACATCAACCTAAAAACTGCGGAAAAGGAATGTCCTCGAGAGATGTTTGATGATGCAGAGACGCGAAAAGTTGCCAAATAATCACGCGAAGGGAAGAATGAGCGGACGAGAGAGAGAATGTGCCACAAATGTGCCAGAACTGTCTTTTGTAAGAGCTGGATGACAGATTTAAGGCTGCTGCATGACTCCCTTGTGTAATTCTACATTTCTATACACAGTATGGTCGATTATTGACATTAACTCGTGTTTTATATGTGATGGGATTAAGTTGGCGATACGTCCAAGTGAATATTTTGCAAACTTTTACGCATTCCTCTTTCCTTTCAAATACGCATTTTAACGGCAGTAAGCCATGAAATCTCCACTTCCACAAAATGACACCATGATCCACTTACCGGCCAAGCGAACTGGAAGGGAATGATGATCTTCCCGGCATCGTTGTTCCGGTTCTGTCCGCTTTTCTGTCCGCCTTTGAACTGAAAAGTATTCCCACCGATAACCTTAGTAGTTTCCGAGCCGTAGGTGCACGGTCCATTGGTCGTGACCTCCGTTTGGTATTCCTTTAAACACACTTTGAAGTATGTGTCGCACTCGTCCGCGCCGCAGTGGCCCTCCGCCTCGCTCTTCTCCGCGTCGCAGCAGTCGCCGTTTAGGAGTTGACCTTTAGGGTTTTCCACCGAAATCAACTGCAGCTCGAAGTAACCCGTGGACTGAGACACCTGAGGAGGACACGAGAGAGAGAGAGAGAGTGAGAAGGTCTGAAAAGATCTGCAGGAAGAAAAGACTGTCCAGGATTTCTGTCTTTAAAAGGTCGATGGGGTCTAAAACAGTGACATTTTATGCCAAATATTTATTAAACTGTCAAAAAAGACATAAAAATCATCAAAAAGAAACTTGTTTTATTTATTTTTTGGAGAGCACAGTCACTCAGCAGTCCACACTACTGTACATATAGGCACAGTTGAACTTCAGGGCTGGATAGTACTCCAGTTCAGCTCACTCTGCAGATCAGGCTGCAGCCGATCACACCACAAATTCACCTGAACTCTGAGCTTTACGCGCAATATTTATGTTGTTTTTTTTACTTTAATAGAGAAGTGATCAAATACTGAAGCTCTGACTTGTACTGTAGAAATGTTCCACGCAGCTGAAGCTGCACTGCAAACACGACAATCAGACACCAATTAACGCTCAACGCTGGCACCGTTTCATCACAGAAGGCTTTCTGTGATGAAACTTTAGGGATAAACACAAACTTTCATTATTGATTTATTTATTAGCTTTTTGTCTTTGGGGATCAGCTGATTCATGCATCACACAGATCACAGCTCAGCAGATGTCTTTAAAAAAATGAACCGAATGAACCGAAAACTTAATTTATCTCCAGGCAAATTTAGAAAATTCCGACATCACATGATCCAACTGTTGATCAGGCAATTCAATTAAAACTGGAATTTAACCTCCGACAAAAAGAAGAGACAAACTTCCAGTGGGTTGATGAGTGAAGCCTCCGCTAAAAAAAACATCAGCTCTCTGTTAAAGTCAGCCAAATAAAAGTTCTCACCTCCGCCCGCAGCGTCAGGAGAAGACACACTAACGAGAAGCACTGCACTTTCCCCAGATTATTCCACATGTCTCCGGCTGCCCAATGTTGGTGACCATCAGGGAAATGAAAAATATGGATGTTTCAATGAGTCAAAATAATAATAAAGGACGCAGTATCCTCCTCCTCTGTGGTGTCCTTGGCTGCTCCCCGGGATGGCTCTGGAGGAGGAAAGGCTGCTGTTGCTGCTGCTGCTGCTGCTTGGTCGAGACGCACAACCAAACGCGCGAACTCAACTTCCCTCCGACGCTCGACGCACTAAACAGCACAGAAGGGGAGCAGCGGTGAGTCTGTGGCCCGAAGCCGGAGTCGGTCGCCCCCCCACCCACACACACACACACACACACACACACACACACACACACACACACACACACACACACACACACACACACACACACACACACACATGATGGACAGCTCCCCTAACTACTCACAAAGCGCCTGGGTGGAACGTTTGTCAGCTGAGAGCCAATCAGGGAGAGGGGCGGGAGAAGGAGTGAGGGAAGGACTGTGATAGATTTATATTAGTGTTCTCACACGGGAGCTTTTAATTGTATTTTTACTTCACTCACAGCGTTCTCTTAATAAAATTAAGATTTAAAATAAAAACGTTCAGAATAAATCCAGATGAAAATGTTTCTGTTCAAAGTGTCAGACAGAGGCTTGATGCAGAAGATTCAGAGAAACTCAGAGAAAGACAAACACTTGAGTTCATGCCGCAAACCTCAGAGAGAGCGTGCATGCTGCAGAAGCATGCTGCGTTCAGTGGAGGACACCTGAGCTGCTGAGCGCTGGCCTGCAGGCGGAAGAAACGCGGCTGTCAGCGCCCTCTACTGACCGCTCAGTCCCCCACAGACACAGTAAGAGAAGGAAAGCCTCTACATGTAATCAGACACTGCAGTTTGTAAAGTATTACTACTTTATATATGCATTTTAAGAGGACTGTGTACTTTTACTCCACTCTACTTTGTGTTTCTCTGCATTAAATAAGTTCATCTTCCCTGTTCCCACATTTTCTACTCATCTCTAAACATGGAGAGGTGAATATATGATTTTTATCACAGTTAATAAATCTTAATCTGGTGCTATCATCTGTTCACTGCTTTTTTTACTGAAATCTGCTGTGTGATACTTTTCATAGAGTATTCATCCACCTAGAGCAGTGTTTCTCAAACTTTTTCAGACCAAGGACCACTTTGTCAAAAAAAAAATTTTCAGGGACCACCTGACCCCGTCTTCAGCCACCTATCCATCATTGTTTCCCATCCTCTCCGTGCCTTGTTTTAGTTAAAGTTCACAGCTTTTGCTGCTCTTTTCCTTGCTTTCTTTTCCTTACTTATTGACGTGACAGCGGAATGATTTTGTCTATAGGAGACGCCGTGGTTGCTTAGGCAACAATTTGGGCACTGCTAATTCAGATTTATCTTCATATATCCATTATACATATTTTAAAAAAATATTTGTCTGCATTTTTGTTCAGAGAACAAATTCGCTTTACACTTTAAATAATGTTAGGTAGGACTAGGGCTGATATGGCCTGTAACCAATATCTTGATATTTTTAAGCTATATCGCGATACACGATATATATTTCGATATTTTTGTTGTTGTTGTTTTGTATTGTTTATTTCTAATAAATATTGTCATTATTTCCATGATAGCATTGTAATTGCTCAGAATCAACGTAGAACAGTAGATTTACACTTGCTGTGAGACACACCTCTTTTATAGCATTTTAACACTTGTCATATTTTTTATGAATTTTTAATACATTTCATGATGTAAATATGAGCTTTAAAGCTCAATAGCTTCCAGGTCCTGTGACCTATTGGCTCAAAATCAGTGTAGAACAGTCGAGCTACACCTGCTATACGACACACACTCTTTTTTATAGCATTTTAACACTTGTCATATTTTTTATGAATTTTTAATATATTTCATAATGTACATATGAGCATTGAAGCAGTGCAGAATCATACTTGGCATATGAGACACTTTTTTAAATCAAATTTTAACCATTCTTCATATTTTATAAATAAACGTTTAATACATTTAACACCTACGTTTTATTTTGAAAACCGAAAGTGTCCACACGCTGCAGTAAGCTAGCGCTGACTTTCCAGTTTTTTAAAAGTGTTTTCAATAAAGTCGGCAATAAGGGCGCACTTGAAAATATTGAAGCAGCTGACGTGACCACGCGAAAACGAGAGACGGCGTGACCGCAGCTGTTTTTCTTCAGAACCAAGTCGTCCGTCTCCATCCTCACTTGGACTCTTGGCTTCACCTCTCCTCACTTGATACAGAAAGTACGCATGCGCGCAGGGGATGTTTCTGGGTGGGCGGGGCAGTGTGCTGCGTGCTGTGAGCAGCAGGAGTGAGTGACAGGCGAATCCCCGGAGAATTAAATGCCGACGGCTCAAAACATTTACGTGACAAGTACTCGATGGTCGCGATATAGTCATTTCATACATCTCACGTAGAACAAGCCGCGATATATCGAGTATCCCTAGGTAGGACTCCACAAACTTGTGTGGGAAATTCGAATATTTTAAGAGATCCTCTCACGGACCACTTGAGGTCGCTCGCGGACCACTAGTGGTCCACACTTTGAGTAACACTGACCTAGAGACACCTTTTAAGTCCCAGCATGTAGCAGGGCTGTCCAAAGAGAGGCTGCCACAAAGTTTGACATAACCCAGCAGACATTTAAAACAAAATGTAATGAATGGAAATAAATTATAATATAACTCTCTCTTTATGCTATTCTTTCAATATGTATGATTCATAATTAATCATTATTTTTCATACGGCAGAGTGACACTTACAGTAATGCACCAGGTATTAATATTTGTGATTTTATGTTTCAGTTTTGGAGAAGGGTTTTGGCATGCAACACCTGAATTATAATTCTGATTTGAGATTTGAGATTTGCAACAGCTTAATTTATTCCATTAACAACGATTCTGTATCTGTATGACAGCTTGTTACAAGGCACGGACACAGGACTCAACTGTAGGACTCGGGAGGCAGATACAGGAGGTAACCAGTCTTTAATTACCGTCCATGGTTCAGTACACGGGAGATCAGTCAGGTAAGGCAAACAAACAATCCAAAGGAGTAAGGCAAAGGCAGGGTCCAGAAACAGGCAAAGGTCAAAACCGAAAAGCACACTAGGGAAACACTGGAAAGTAGGACACATGGTACACTGACAATCTGGCACTGGGGTAGGGGAAACAAAGGGTTTAAATACACAGGTGATTAGGGCGTGACAAAGCAGGAAACTGGGAGACTGGAGTAGGCGGAGCAGGGGCTGGATGCGACCCGATCTGCAGCTCTCTTGCTCCGAGCAGCACTACGGAGCAGTATATGGCGGGCCCCAGCCCAGATCTTTTTGCAGCGACGAATAAGAACCTGGGCAGATGGTACCCCCGCCTCTACCTCAGACTCTGGGAACAATGGCGGCTGGTATCCGTATGCACACTGGAAGGGAGAGAGACCAGAAGAGAAACTGGGAAGTGTGTTGTGCGCATACTCCACCCAAATGAGGTGCTTGCTCCATGACCTCTGGTTCTGGGAGTTGAGGCAACGAAGACCCGTTTCCAACTCCTGATTAAGTGCATGAAAGTTGTGCTTGAAGTTTGGAACTTTATTGTTTACACATTTTATGTCATGTGTTTGTGCAATGTGTGATATTAAAGCTGTGTCACATCCAGCCCCTGCTCCGCCTACTCCAGTCTCCCAGTTTCCTGCTTTGTCACGCCCTAATCACCTGTGTATTTAAACTCTTTGTTTCCTCTTCCCCAGTGCCAGATTGTCAGTGTACCATGTGTCCTACTTTCCAGTGTTTCCCTAGTGTGCTTTTCGGTTTTGACCTTTACCTTTTGGACCCTGCCTTTGCCTTACTCCCTTGGATTGTTTGTTTGCCTTACCTGACTGATCTCCCATGTACCGAACCATGGATGGTAATTAAACACTGGTTACCTCCTGTATCTGCCTCCCGAGTCCTGCAGTTGAGTCCTGCCTTGTAACAGAACAATCTGGCCAGCCATGGACTCAGCAGACTCGGAGTCAGTTCACGCCGCTGTCCGACCCAGGGGACCCAGATTCAGCACCACGAGGCACAACTCTTAGCCGTCTGTGTGGTGGTTAGTGAGCTCAAGGACCACCAACAGAGTCTCCAGGCCTCAGTCGGGAATGAGGTAGGCCAACTGAGGGCTCAGATCCAGCAGTTGGTGACTCGGTTGGAGGGTCTCTCCATTCTTCCACCTCCGGCGACATCCCCCGCTGCTTCTACTCCCGCTCCGCTCCATGCTCTCCGGTGGTCTCTGCTGCTTCAGCTGCCCCCCTGGCTCGACCGGATCGATTCTCTGGGGAGGTGGGCAAGTGTCGATCATTTCTAGTCCAGTGTGGCCTTCACTTCGAGCTACACGCCGGGAGTTTCCCCTCCGAGCGCGCTAAGGTGGCCTTCATCGTCACTCATCTGTCTGGCAGAGCGGAGGCCTGGGCCACAGCAGAATGGGCACGGGACTCTCCCATCTGCTACTCTCTGAGTGGATTCATGGAGTCTCTGAGCAAGATCTTTGACTCCACCGCTCCCAGTCATGAGGCGGCTCAGGCGCTTATGTCGCTACGGCAGGGCAGACGGTGTGTAGTGGACTATGCCATTGAGTTTCGCACACTTTGACGCCTTCCTTCACGGTCTTTCCGCCTCCATTAAAGACCTTCTTGTCCCGCTTGTTCTTCCTGCCGACCTGGACTCGCTTATCGCCCTCGGCATTCGCACCGACAACCGGCTGATGGAGAGGGAAAAGGATAGAGCCCGGCGTCCAGTGGTCCCTCCCGGGCAGAGAAGGCAGACGCTCCGTTCCAGGGTCACTCGCCACAGTGCTCCAGTGCTGCAGCGCCACCGTCAGCTGCAGAGGAGCCCATGCTGCTGGGCCGAGCACGACTCTCTCTGGTGGAACGACAGCGATGCCTATGGGAGGGCAGGTGCATCTAGTAAGGGAGGAGAGCGCTGGTGAGTCAAACCAAGTCTTCCAGTGATATCTCCCGACCTCTCCTGTCTATCGAACTGGTCACATCCGAGGAGAGGGCTGTTCACTCAGCATTGGTGGATTCAATGACGTCCTGCGGGACACGTTGAATCGTTATGTCTTGTGTACCTGGACGACATCCTGATTTTCTCCCCGGATGAGACTACGCACATCCAACATGTGCGGTCAGTTTTGCAGCGTCTTCTCGCCCACAAGTTGTTCATGAAGGGTGAGAAGTGTGAATTCCATGTGACTTTGGTTTCCTTCCTGGGGTTTATCATTTCCCCTGACCACATCCAGATGGACCCAGAGAAGGTTAGTGCTGTAGCCAAGTGGCCTACCCCTACCAACTGCAAGATGGTGCAGTGTTTTCTGGGGTTTGCAAATTTTTACAGAAAGTTCATCAGAAACTTTAGCACAGTGGCAGCGCCTTTGCATGCATTAACCTCTCCTAATGCTAGGTTTCAGTGGTCACCCCAGGCTGAGTCCGCCTTCCAAGGGCTTAAAGAGAGGTTTACTTCAGCTCCCATTCTCGTCCTTCCTGACCCTCAGCTCCAGTGTATTGTGGAGGTGGACGCATCAGATCTGGGTATCGGGGCAGTGCTATCCCAGTGGTCACCTTTTGATGGCAAGCTCCATCCCTGTGCCTTTCTCTCCGAGAAACTTTCTCCGGCAGAGAGGAATAATGATGTGGGTGAGTGGGAGCTGTTGGCCGTGAAGGTGGCTTTGGAGGAGTGGCGGCACTGGTTGGAGGGAGCTGAGCAGCCGTTTCTGGTGTGGACCGATCATAAAAATCTACATCAGAGCAGCAAAGCGCCTCAACTCCAGGCAGACCAGGTGGGCGCTCTTCTTCAATAGATTCAATTTCACTTTATCGTACCGCCCAGGTTGTAAGAACACCAAACCCGACGCCCTTTCCAGGATGTTCGATTCTGACCCCAGCCCTAAGACTCCCTCCACAATTCTCCCTTCCTCCTGTGTGGTAGGAGGTCACTTGGGCTATTGAGAGGAGAGTGAAAGAGGCCTCTGCCAACACCCCTGCCCCGGCAGGGTGTCCACCAAATGGTCTCTTTGTGCCTGTCTCTCTGCGTCCACAGGTGATCCACTGGGCCCACACCTCAAGAGTTGCTTGCCATCCGGGAACTGCTTGAACCATCTTCATCATCAAGCAGCGCTTCTGGTGGTCTGCAATGGAGAAGGAGGTGGGAGAATATTTGGCTGCCTGTCCTGTCTGTGCGAGGAACAAGGTCTCCCGGCAACCTCCTGTGGGTCTTTTGCAACCCCCCCGGTGCCCCATCGTCCCTGGTCCAACATCTCTCTGGACTTTGTCACTGGTTTGCCCCCATCAGATGGTAACACTACCATTCTCACTATTGTGGACAGATTTTCTAAGATGGTACACTTTGTGCCACTCTCTAAACTGCTCTCTGCCAAAGAAACAGCAGAGAGTCTGTTGTATTATGTCTGTCGTCTTCATGGTTTCCCCAGGGATGTGGTATCGGATTGTGGCCCATAGTTCGTGTCTCGATTCTGGAGGGCATTCTGCACCCTCATTGGGGCCACTGTCAGCCTGTCTTCAGGGTTCCACCCTCAGTCTAATGAACAGACCGAGAGACTTAATCAGGAGTTGGAAACGGGTCTTCGTTGCCTCAACTCCCAGAACCAGAGGTCATGGAGCAAGCACCTCATTTGGGTGGAGTATGCGCACAACACACTTCCCAGTTTCTCTTCTGGTCTCTCTCCCTTCCAGTGTGCATACGGATACCAGCCGCCATTGTTCCCAGAGTCTGAGGTAGAGGTGGGGGTACCATCTGCCCAGGTTCTTATTCGTCGCTGCAAAAAGATCTGGGCTGGGGCCCGCCATATACTGCTCCGTAGTGCTGCTCGGAGCAAGAGAGCTGCAGATCGGCGTCGAACGCTGGCCCCTTCATATCAACCTGGGGATCAGGACGATGAAGGCCACCTTAGCGCGCTCGGAGAGGAAACTCCCTGCGTGTAGCTCGAAGTGAAGGCCACACTGGACTAGAAATGATCGACACTTGCCCACCTCCCCAGAGAATCGATCCGGTCGAGCCAGGGGGGCAGCTGAAGCAGCAGAGACCACCGGAGAGCATGGAGCGGAGCGGGAGTAGAAGCAGCGGGGGATGTCGCCGGAGGTGGAAGAATGGAGAGACCCTCCAACCGAGTCACCAACTGCTGGATCTGAGCCCTCAGTTGGCCTACCTCATTCCCGACTGAGGCCTGGAGACTCTGTTGGTGGTCCTTGAGCTCACTAACCACCACACAGACGGCTAAGAGTTGTGCCTCGTGGTGCTGAATCTGGGTCCCCTGGGTCGGACAGCGGCGTGAACTGACTCCGAGTCTGCTGAGTCCATGGCTGGCCAGATTGTTCTGTTACAAGGCAGGGACACAGGACTCAACTGCAGGACTCGGGAGGCAGATACAGGAGGTAACCAGTGTTTAATTACCATCCATGGTTCGGTACACGGGAGATCAGTCAGGTAAGGCAAACAAACAATCCAAAGGAGTAAGGCAAAGGCAGGGTCCAAAAGGTAAAGGTCAAAACCGAAAAGCACACTAGGGAAACACTGGAAAGTAGGACACATGGTACACTGACAATCTGGCACTGGGGAAGAGGAAACAAAGAGTTTAAATACACAGGTGATTATGGCGTGACAAAGCAGGAAACTGGGAGACTGGAGTAGGCGGAGCAGGGGCTGGATGTGACACAGCTTTAATATCACACTTTGCACAAACACATGACATAAAATGTGTAAACAATAAAGTTCCAAACTTCAAGCACAACTTTCATGCACTGAAGGACAGCAAAGAACTGTGGTGATTAATTATAGGTGGAACCAACAACATCATAATGTGTTTCATTTAGAGTCATGAGACTTAGGGCAGATGGCCATCTTAGGGCAGATGGGCAATGTAGTCCCTTTAGGTTCTGGGTCTGCCCTGGGGTCTCCTCCCCGTTTGACATGCTGGAAAGGAAGGCACCCAGGGGCTATCCTAATCAGATACTCAAACCACGTCAGCTGGTAGGAAGGAGCAGAGCCCAGCTCAGTCCAACTGCCCAGTGGAGGAAGCTCTTTTCGGCCACTTGTATCCACAATCTCATTCTTTCAGTCACCACCCAAAGCTCATGACCATAGGTGAACGTTGGAACATAGATAGACTGGCAAATGGAGAGCTGCAGTCTGCAGTACTACAGACACTGCACCAACCCCCTGGTCCACATTTTCCCATGACCTGTCACCAAGACCCTAGGATACTTGAACTCCTTAGCTTGGGGCAGCAACTCGCTCCACCATTTAACAATTGATGATCTGATGGAAAATTCAATCATCTGTGTGTTTCCACTTCAGTTTATTAAAACACGCCATGTGTATCCAAAGATTCAAACTTACCACCCTATATGATCTGTCTGTTATTCATTAATGGTGAATTCATTGGTTTTTGATACATTTATTTTGATAAAAAACTGCCAGTAACCACAAAAACATTGAAGTTACCTTCCTGCTTTTAGGAATCTACGCCTAATAGAAAGGACATGAAACAGTGGAGGAGAGGAAAATCTATGCAGGTGACTCAAACTGATGAGCTACATTCAAATCAGAGAAGTCTTTTTTTTATTAAAAGATAAGTTCAAATTATTAGAAACAGAAGAAAAGTCTGGACGGACCTTCAGTTTGACAGGTAAGCTGAGAATTAAGTTTTTAATAACCTTCTTCAAAAGTCGAATCACTGTTGACATAAGAGTATCTCATCTCGACTGTTTGCTTTTTTTTTAAATAAAGTGATATTGTTGGAATTGGTACCACACTGGGAAATTCAAATCATTGCTGCAGCCCTGGAGTATTTACAGTCATTGTGAAACTATTTTGGAAGACACTACAGGCCACTCAACACAATAGAGCTCTGTGAACCCAGAGCCTGGAGCTTTTCCTTTATTTACACTTTTTGGGGCAATGTGGCAATACGTT